>OX104129.1:26252861-26927109 GCA_944470555.2 Heterobilharzia americana
TTACTCGAAATCTAGTCACTTTGCACATATTCTGTGCTTTCTACGCAGAAACATAGAAGATAATAAGATAAGCAATGTATTATGGACCTTTTGTGTAAATCAAATTTTTTATTGAAATGCACATTTAATTCTCAATTCATGTAAAGTAACGTCATTTATGGACATGAATAAGCAGCTTCCATTGTGTTTTCACAAAGCATATCACGTACAGAATATTTTGTGTCCCCTTTTGACGAAAGGACACCCTTAAAACCAATAACTTATGGTTTTCAGTTTTATGCATGGCATATGATAATTTTGTGTCGGCGATCATTATTGTGACCTTGACCATATTCTACAGCTATTCATAGCTGTCACTGTACAATAAGATTCATTCTTGAAATGGAAAATCAATTCTTTGTCTAATGCGAAATTGCAAAGAAAGGCTGACGGAACATTCATAATTGAAACAGCTTTGTATAAAACCTATAAAGATTAGCCAAGTCACAAACGTTTTAGCTAAGTTTCCGTAAGTGTCAAGTCCTATCACTTTGAAATTGTGAAAAATATTTGTGGCTCAGAACGATGGTTTTGGTGGTGCTATGTTTTGTGAACGGGATAGCTAAATGCTTAAGCTTTCATTTCCATTCTAGACAGTCTGCAGAAAGAAGTGAACTTTAGGATTTTTTTCTTCAAATAACTTAGTAGCTTGTCCTGGTGACCGTGAGTGTTAGTGATTGTTTCTGATGGAATTTTACCATTGCATCTACAATTAATTTTATTGGCTGCCCTTCTGACGTGAAAACTGACCCTCGTTTCGTCTTATTTGTTTCTTGATAGACCAAGTTAACATCACTGTGTCTTCTTTCCAGTGACAGACCTGAGTAACGCGCTTCTAGAAATTCTAAGGCATTCATTGTATATCCTAAATCCGAGCTTTTCGAATTTTTCCGGTCGAATTACTGTCCGTATGAGAGAGACAAATCTGCTTCTTTGATACTTTAGAAGAAAGAATTTCTCTGCAAAGGACGATTCTGATTAAAAACACGTTCCAGACCAATTTCATAGTGGAAAATTTAGAACCTAGAACTAATAGATGAAATTTTAACTCTGTGCAGAAAGATGACTTATGCGAACACAAAGTTTAAGTGAGATTTTGTCGCTGGGGTGCAGAACTCTCCTGGGAATATATTCTTTGCATCAATGTTGACAATACAACATGTCCACCATTAAATATTTTTCTACAGTTTTACGGCTGATTCTGTTTGCTTTTGTGAAGCTTTCTCCCTCATGTTTATATGGGTTCTATCCAAAGGTGTTAAGGAATACCGTACAATGTTACGTAATAGGAGAACAGTGAGTCGATAAGAAGTACTGTAAACGGTGGTTTTCTCCACAGGGACCACCCTATGACTACCAATGTTCCAATAATAGTCAACTGCCTAGTGACATAGTCTATAAAAGCCATATATATTCACATTCTTCCTACTGGTTTTCAAACAGTGCATCCTGAAAGGTGCACACAGAAAGAAATCGCTCAACCCTTTCCTTCCTTAGTGTTTACGTTCATGAAATCTCTCATTTCTCCCATTCTGCTAACTACTTAGTCACTATCTACTCATTATTCTTTGTTAACTTTTTGTGATAATTCTCAAGTTTCTAAATATTTTTTGTCGCATGAAACTTCCTAGTCTACCATCATTACTTTGACAGTGGTATCTGTCATACTCTGATAGTTCTTCGCTGTACATAACAACTTTGTTTTTTTGATAATGATAATAGTATTATGACCAGTAGTAATTTTTCCTTGCCTATTATCTTTGACAAACCATAGTTGTTGATCAGCTACTGCATCGGCACACAGAACACATATCAATTTATGATTTTGCAGCTTTGAGAGGAATATCACTGAAACGATTGTCTTCGTCGAAGTACCTATACTTATTCCCTCTTCTTTATATCCTGCCAGGAATTTTCTGTATACTTAGCATTCTAATTTAGAAGCGATAACAAAGATGTAATGTCTTCTGTCTTCAACTGAAAAGTCAGAATAACAAAACTTTCATTAGAAATATATTTTTCTAAGCACGAGAAATGTCTAACTAATACAGTCTCATGACTCCAAAAAGACTGAGTGTCGTATCGAGACGTGTGCTTTCACGGTTTATTTTTCTGAAAATTTCATCCTCAAATTTTTATTACTTTAATAAAAGACGTCATCTGAAAAAAAACCGCCAGCATCAAAGGATAGTAACAATGAAGCCGCTACCGTATTCATTTCCCCAATTGTCATACCAGTAGGTGCTAAAAAAATAAATGAAAAGTGGCATTGAAAGACTGTTATGGAAATAGTTTATATCAGGATCGATTATGTTAAGGTGTTTAGGGTTTTTTTATGAGTTTATTTACTATCGCAAAAGTGTGATTACTCCTGTCTGTCTTTATAACAATCTTATACTGTCAGGAAACTATACTGCATTGTTGATAATCACCATATAATTTCAACTATCTGATGCATCGTTTAGAAATATAAACTTTAATTATCATAATTGGCATCCACTCTGTAGCAAAAAATAAACAAATGTCGCATAAAAAACAACAAATAACACAACTGAATTTAGTCACATACATGTTTTCAAATAAACTTACTGTAAACAACAAAGATATGCCATTAAATTAGTTCCTTTAACAACAATGAATAAGGCAAGAACAAAGATATTTGCAAAAAATATAATGAGCTCATTTTATTTCACGGCCTCTCACCAACTGAAAACACGTTACAGTTAAAATGAAAGACGAGTAGTAATAGTGACAGAATACCCTTTAAATACGTAGAAATAAATGGAAATTTGAAATCCAGGATTACCAATAAAGTAGTGAGTCAAGGAAGTACAAGATTAATAGTTGCAAATCCTAGTCACAGACAATGCCTGGGATAGAAAATTCTGGAGTTGTAGAAGTGGGGTATCACAACAATAGATGGGTTCGCAACAGACAGGCTTGTTAAAGAGTTAGTAAGTTACGTTATTATGAGAAAAAAACTAAAAAAGCCTTAGACTAAGTGGTTAAAAGTTAGTGACTAGTTAATACAGAGATGATGCAATTAAAATAAAAGCGTATGCCATCGCTGAAAAAACCGCATAAGAATGACGAAGTCATTATAATTACAGCTGTTAATAGATCTGGATTTATCATAATGAATAAAAATGACCACTTGCATAAAATGCTAATGGTTATAGGCGATTAGTCGAGATTCATTGTTGATAGATTTTAGAGAAATGCATTAGTTTTTATTGAGAACAAAGTAAGCATACATTTCAGGAGATTTCGAAGAAGATTTTGATTGATGATGCAGTCCATACTGACCTTAAACCAAGAAATCCATGGCTACATTTCATACACGGCCTTCAAAAATTCCGTAAGTCAAGCGTTCATTTGAGACCTATTTTGTCTACAATAAAACCATCTTGTCATAAGGCCAATCGCTGATTAGCAGAGAAATCAGAACGCATCAGAAAACACTTTTAAATAACAATAACAGTAACAATAATATGAGAAATGATTATTGCGTCGGAATATTGCTAATAATAGCAGTGTTAAAGGCACTAGTATGAAACAGATACCTGGTGTTACACTAACGTCTGGACTTGGGAATAGATACAAAATTGAATGTTATTATGTTGGTGGAAATTCGGTCAGTCAGTACAAAAATCTACAATCCGATAAAAGTATCCCAGGATTAATGGTATGCTGCATTTTTGAGCGTCTATAAGTCCATTTCCATCTGCCGTAACTTTTTTCTTTGTTTTGTTCTTAGCTTGAGAAACGATAATTTGAAAACATTTAAAAATGCACGAAAGTACAAGATACCTTTAGTAAACATGTTGAAAAGATTAAAACAAACGGAAAGTGAAAAATATGATGGATTATTTTCGGTGGAACATGTTTGGTAGCCCATGGCTTGAGGAGGCTGTTTGCAAATCACAGCTTGAAGGACACATTCTAATTCTTTGAGGTACTGGATCATTATGATATCTGAGACAAATTCACGGTATCATTAGATGTTTATTCATTATTTACAAACATTTTTCTGTATGAAATGAAAGATATCATATGTTAACAGTTTGATTTAATCTCATCGCCGAAAACAGAACTCATACAGTTGCTGCTCCTTTGTATGAAGGGTCTTCAACTCCAGTTTAATGACCAGCTATGCTGGCAAACTTATGGACTAGCTGTGAGTTCACCATTTGAACCTGCTCTAGTTGGTATACTTATGTCTCATCTGGAAAAAACATGTTTGAACTCTGCGATCAAGGAAGTGATATGTTACCGGAGGTATGTCGATTATAGCTTATTGCTTGCAATAATATTAATTGTACGTCAACGCTATTCGATACCTCCACCCACGCTGCTCTTAATATGAACTTTACTATGGAATATGAAAGTGAGAACAGATTCAGTTTTTTGATCTAAAACAGAGATGTGGTGGCACAGTTGAGAAAACCATCAACAGGAAAGACATGTAGATTGACCAATGCCTTCTCTGCAACAGTTTCTGTTCTGCAAGCTATAAGCGTAGTTTAGTGAGGACGCTTTTTGCTACATTAAGAAAGCTATGATCAAAGAGTTCACTACCATTGGGAAGACACTTATACAGAAAGAATATCCGAAGAAATTCTTTATGAAGTAAAGAAAAGAATTTATTATGAGATCCAAATACCCAGTAGTTGACAGGAAACCTTTATTTCTGATCAGGCATTCAAGGGTGATAAGTCATAGTAAGGACTGGACAGAAGAACAAAAGTTGCACTAAGAAGCAGTTTTACTGATGCTAGAATGACCTCAGTTTACAGCACAGTTTGCTCAATAACACAGACGAAAATAGACAACTAGCCACCTCAGATCACATCCAACTGTGTATATCAATTACGTAAGGAGTATCAAAAGAAACAGCATCTACCCATTTTAATGAGCATATCCAAAGAAATCTGTGTCTGAAAGGTAGCAATGTCTACCAGCGAAATCTCTAGGAACCTCATAAAAATAGATTATCAAATAGATGTTTCTCAGTCCTTTATGATAATCGACTTACAAAGAATGCCATGTTTATTTTGGTTTATGGAAGCTCTCGCCGTCAAACACTTTCAGCCCGACTTTTGCACTCAGAGAGAGAATGCAATTAAGCTTCCTTCACTATGATGACTGCATATGACCTGTGCATATATTAGTATAAATAAATTTCCACTTCGGGACGCAATGATCTGAATGACTTCTTTCGTTCTTTTTAACAAATCAAAAGTGACGATCCGTGTTTTACCGCCTCACTTTTGAATCGAATGAATGTGGTACAGAACAGTACATGTTCAACAAGTGTAGAAGAGAAAAGAAAACTACCTATTTTTTTGAAGTATTGTTTAAGTGAGATGCTTCGGGGAGACTAATTGCTTCAAACTGGTCACTTTCATTTAGTTGCCATGCTATCTTGAGCGACGCTCATTGGTCTTAGCAGCCATTCATAAAATAAAGAAATGTAGTCGGTTATTTCAGTTGTTTCGAGGATGGTCTTCAAAGCCATCCCTTTTAATGTGATGAAAATTAAACTTTGCTCGTTACCAGGCCTTAGGATTACTTTACACTATTTAAATGAGGCTTGACTTCTTATGACTGAGGAAATCGAAGTAAAAATGTGTTCTTCATCATTATCAAATTATGATGCAACGTAATCTAGCCAATTTAGAACATTTCACTGATGAAGCTGTGACCTTTACAACGAAATATTCATAGAAATTTTCTTTCCATTTGTACACACACTGGGATTACAGTACAATGTTCTCTTATAACAATTCCTGAATAAATGTCACCAGTACAGATTAAAACATCTTTTCTTCTTCAAAACGCCGCGGTGACTAAATAACTAATCAAATGAGTCTTAATTTTTAAGTGTTACAGCCTAAGTAAACACCACTCACCTCTGTAAATGTTAAACAGTTTGGTTACTAAACTGCTTAAATTGTCCATAATATCCTCCTGAGTAGTGTTGGTTCTTGATGCATATTAGTTAACATGTGCTTGTCCAAATATCCAAATATATGGAGGGCATTTGTTGAAATGACCTCAGTGAATTATTTTCAGGAATGAAAAATTTGAAGTAATATTTCCTAACACTTACTATCAATCTAAATTATCTGTGATAGTCATCTGAACTCTAGGTATAGGATGAAATTACCATGTTACTACAGGCAGCCTATCCCAACCTCACGTAAAACTTTGGAATGGTCATTAATGCAACTGAATAAAGTATCAGTAGTGTTAGTGTCTTCATCTTGTGATAAGCTTGCAGTTGGTCAGTGAAACTGTATTTATGATTTTCGTGGGGATCACCGGTTGTCATAAATGCCATATTACCTGTAATAGCTTTATTTATGAATTCCTAGAACTCACTATGAATTACATGGATCAGTGAGCAATCCGTTGCTGTGATTAGAAAACAGTTGAAAATGTTGATCTGGTGTCAGTTGCGGAAATACCATAAAGGTTAGTCGTGACATATATTAGTTCTTAACTTTCCCATCCTACCAGCGAAGCGCTAAGGAAACCGACATTCCCACTTGCAAACAACAATGTACCAATGGTGTGACCTGTAAGAGAATTTGCTCTTGATCTGCTCCATTTCGTAAGTCTCATTTCGTCAACTAGGAAAGTTTTCGATGGAATTCATGCATTTATTACACATAAGGAATGTAACAAGTGAATTTAGGATACTTTCTGAAACTGTTAACTGTGATTGAAAGCGTCGCCAAAAATCATTGTGTTTTCCCTTACGCATGAAATATTAAATACTTACACAGTATTCATGAGCCAATCTACTTGAGTTATTCAATAAAAACGGAAAGTCCTGTACACTACCACTTCTTAGAAGCATAGGAAACTAAATTAATGCTGTCTCTTAATCACACTTGAAATAAAATAGTTTCCCCGCTCTCATACTTTACCTTGAACAATAAATCTACTCTCAATAAAAAGTTTCGAAGTGCAGAATGCATGGCAATAATTTCGTGGCAAACACGGAGTTACATTCTAAAATTTGCCTATATAAACATGACTACTCAGTTAGCATCAGTTTTCGAAGACCACCTTAATGTTGATGAGATCTACCAATGCAAAGTAATCAGTTTCTCATTAACATTATCCTTAAAATTATAGCTAAGTAATGTATTCCTACAAGCATTTAAATATATCGATGAAAAGATTGTGTATTATGGAATGAAATAATATATTATAAGTACATTTTCAATGAAAAGTTTATTAATAAAATATTCCAAATTTTGGTTCAGTCACGGGCAGTAACTTTGTTTGAATTATTACCGAAATAAGAAATTATCAATACGTGCAAATCTTTTATTAATACATTTAAGATTAAGATTTTTATGGAAACCTCATTTAGTTATAAATTACGTCCAACACATATTGATCTCAGTGACTAATAAAAGAATCCAGAACGCTGGTTTCGTCCTACTCAGGAGTAGTCAGCTGGATTTACTTGCACCCCAGTGAGTGATATTTTTTTTCCACTGTGAATTGAACCCATTACCCTTCGCTTCAAATGCCAAGTCAATATCCACTAATCTGAGTCTCAAAAAGGATGAAGTGTGAGTCCTGAACTCCTCTGCTACTCACTAAGATCAGTGTAACATCATGAATATGTAGCAGTACCAAGGCATCAGCATAGGAGTCCTGTATAACAACGGGAAATCGCAAGTATCATAACAACTACTACACTCACTGCATTTTGAAACAGGTTCCATGAAATATTTACACGTCAGTGTCACACTACAGAATGAAATTCTGTATAAATGTTAAATTAATTTTGGATTTGATCTTAACCTGATGGCTATTACTTTCTTAAAAGAGATTTAATGTGACAAATAATGATGATTTTCCAAACCAATTTATATACAGATATTTCAAGTTGTTATTCATCGAAGACTGACATCAGTTGGAGGAACAAAGGAAACCTGGGAGCACTTGACAGCTGCTGTTTCGTCCTAGTATGGGACTCCTCAGCAGTGCGCACCCACGACCCCGCCCCCCAGCGATCGAACCCGCGACCTTCAGGTTCCGCGACCAGCGCGTTACCATTGAGCCACTGGGTCAGAATCCAATGCTCCATATTTCCAACTTCTGTTAGCTCACGATATAGCGCAAACCGCCACCCAATGTCATCGTTGAGTATTTGTCCTCACGACCATCAGGCTTTGACTCCATCGGTCACGACTTGAGGTCACGACTGAGGAGTCCCATACTAGGACGAAACAGCTGTCCAGTGCTCCCAGGTTTCCTTTGTTCCTCCAACTGATGTCAGTCTTCGATGAATAACAACTTGAAATATTTCCAAATCTCTACAACCCCCTCAAAAATTTATATACAGATAGCCTATCTGGGTTCAACTAACCTTATCCATGGATTCAATTAAAATGACAAAACGACTAGAATGTTCTGTTTTTAGACTTAGGTGAATAAAATGGAAACTTAAAGTACACAAGGTGTAAGTTAAAACTCTATCCACATTCCAGATTTAAAAAACTTTAAGTTGTGTATAATCTATAGACATTTATTTGATAGACAGCCAACAAAAGTTTAACAAATTAGTCTATGGTAGAAACATGAATTTTAGTATTTTGAAGGAAAAGTTATGTTCTCAGATTTTATAAATAATGATATTTGAAAATATCTATTTGTGGACGAAATATCAAGCTTACTGACTGTCCTCAAGTTGCGAAATCTATGGGGATACTGTTTCACTCACACATAATCACATACATGTTAATTCAGTAAGCCGTAAGACTTTTTTAATGATAATGATGACAAGCTAAAAACTCTTCGTTAACAAAAGAATAGGTTTGCAGATTGGTTTTGACAGTAGTATAAAATGAATGTAACATGAAAAAATGCATCAGAGTTAATAGTTATCATTTTCAAAAGACAACGATCTTTAGGAAAAATGAATTCTCTCGTTGGTTACCAGTAGGTGAGCTCATGATAAATAAGAATGCTAATTGGGATATGAAAAGAAGTGAAATGAAGATGGGAAACAATTCAGTTTAGGAAATATTGATTTAGCTTTAACTGTCTTCATGAAATGCACATAAGATTTTTTCCAAAATATAAGTACAATCTTTGAAAGTTTAATAAAGTATAACTTCATTATTTAAATATTCCTATTTTAAGCAGAGTGACGAGCTCAAATAGACTCTAAATTGACAGGTGGAAAAGATAACCAAACCAGGTACTAAACAGTAGATCAGCGCTGTTAACTGATTTCTAAAACCTAATTATAATCATATGGTTAACTAAGCTATAATTCAGAGTATTACCTGATTCCATAACTTGTTGTAAGTGTAACTGCAGTACACTTTTGTCATAGTTATTTATTCGTCCTTTGGGTTCCTAATGAAACATAGGTCTTCAGTAGCACGTCTTCATTCCATTCTGCACTTCTGTGCAATCTTTTGAACATGGATCCACGACTGCCTACAAGCTCTCATTTCTTCCTCGCAAGATCTCCTCCAGGTCACTGTCGTCTCGGACACCCAACTCGTCGTTTCCAGTCTGGGTTCCACTAGCGGGCCTTTCAATTGATGTCCCTAAACGGCCTTCTCAGTCTATGCCCAATCCATCTCCACTTCCTTCTGCATATTTGTTGAGTGATAACCTCTTGGTTGGCTCGTCACCCAGCCGAAGTTCCTTGTTGCTTATTCTTATTATTCTGACCATCTGAGCTTCAATAACGAGCCAGCGTTGGCAGTTGTTGATGAATATCTGTAGTTTGTTGAAAATCCCTTTCGTAACGCGCCAAGTCTCTAAGCCATATAGAAGCACTGACTTGGCTGATATTAGTGTTGGAAATCTGGATGTTGTTCACGCTTTGTGCTGAGTGCAGATGATCTCCACACTGGTTTCAGGTTCATGAACGCCTGTCTTGATTTTCTGATCCTGCCTGGCTTTGAAGTCCTCGTCTGTGCCACTGCCTGTAGTTGAGACAATGCTGCCTAGATAGATGAAAGAGGCTACTTCCTTCCAGTTTCTCCCGTTGGCCGTGACCGGTGGTTGTTGGTGGTGGTGGGGGTGTTGGTTGGGTATCTTCATCACTTCTGTCTTCTCTACATTCACTTGAAGTCCCGTCTTCACTGCATGATGAATGTGAATTTTAACAAAAACATTTTGACGTAATTCTTTAGTTCATCTTTTTTTCTTCTACTTTTATTTGACCGCAAAAGATGTCAAAAAATAGAGAAGATTAGGTCAATGAGTTTGCTTCCGAACCAAAAATCATAAACCGTAACAAAGGTGTTATAATTTGAGTACTTTTATTATTGCTTCACATGCCTAGTTAGAAAACATTCAGTGTATTCAGATGGGATATTTTCAGTCAGCGATTAGATTACATGAGTCAATACCCAGCTGATTTGAACTGGATGCTATGGTCATCTTTTGAAATGCTACATTAATCTACACCTTTATCTCTACCTCTTATACTCTAATAACTATATGTAGAATGATAATGAAAAACTTACCAACTAAAACCACAGTTCGGAAGACTATTCATCTTGAAAATCAAAACCCTGAGCTACAACTATTCAGCACAACTCTAGTTATTCTTATAAATCAGGCGGCTAATTAATAAAAAAATCTACAAACAAGAAATTTTCCATTTAGAAGTTCAAAAGAAAACTTCAGTGAAATGGAAGTAGTTTGGCTAGAATCCCATTCCTTAGCAGATTTTATGGTATACGTATAAGAAGGTGCTTCGTCATCTGCTTCTAACTTCAGCACTTCAGCACCTATTATGGATATCACTTATTGATTTCATGAGATTACCCCCCGTCAAATATCTCTATCTGAAGCCAAATTACACTCTGCATGCATTTTTTCCAATATGTAGGTTATTTCCGAAACTATAACCTCACCTCTTTTTTGTCGTATCTTTTATAATTATTAACCAAGAGTTCTGAAAGTTGTTGGGTAACTTTTACCACATCAAATAATGAGAAAGTGATTCATATTTGACCACTTACTATCAATATAACAAAGAGAGAATAAAAATATACGTATTGAGAAAGGCATCTCGATAATAAAATTGAAGGAATCAGAATCGCATCAGCAGTCACTAATAAAATCTTAGAACAAGCACAAAAACAGCAAAAATGTGAGCTGACTAACCACCATCAGGGCACAGCGTATAACTGTGCATTCACCATACACAAGTTTACAAAAGATCGCTTATACTTCTGAGATGAATGGGGACTTTTTAATTTAGAATTAGTATTCCTCATGGACTGATATCAGTTGGGGAACCATTGAAAATCTGGGAACACTGAATAGCTGTTTTGTCCTAGCATGGAACTCCCCAGCAGTGCGCACTCACAAACCGGCTGGGGATCGAACTAAGTATCTTACGGTTTCACGGTGAACATGTTAACCATTCAGCCGCTGGGCTGGTTTCCAGTGGTTGACAATTCCCAACTTCTGTCAATTCACGAATCAGCGCTACAGAAGTTGGAAATCGTGAACCACTGGAAATCGACCCAGTGATTGAATGGTTAGTACGTTCGCCGTGAAACCGTGAAGTACTGAATTCGATCCCTAGCCGGGTTGTGGGTGCGCACTGCTGAGGAGTCCTATGCTAGGACAAAACAGCTATTCAGTGTTCCCAGATTTTCAATGGTTCCCCAACTGATGTCAGTCCATGATGATTAGATTACATCTCGTTCCTAATGTCCACGAAACCTTTTGATTTATTTCCCATGAGTCAGTTGAATTTACTTGTCAAAATCAAAGGCACAAACAACTGAACAAACTATTTCATTGAATTGTTTCTTCCAAAACCATTTGAATTAGTAATGATAAACATACAAGACTGAAAGTAATCTCGAACCTTTAACTGAAAAAAATGAGATGAAATTTTTGTGGTCATGAAGTCTGTTTTTTTTCGTAAACTTAAAATCTTCTGATGCTTGCTCAAATGTCTTTTCATTACACCTATCTTGATCTATTCTTATGTATCAGGTCAGCTGAACAATATTTCCCGCTTAATGTTAGCTAAAAAGCACTGCTGAAAAAGAGAAGTTGGGTGAGTACATGAATTAAGAATACATAAGTAATGAATAATATACTTCATCCGACACAAAATATTTATATGTTTAAAATATAAGCCAATTTTGAATACCTATCTTGTTTCACAAGTAGTATCATCAAATAATATTAGCTGTTTAGATTCCAATTCAAATATCTTTCAGTTAAATCTGTTACTCGAAGTTACTCTGTAGTTAACCTTCACGTGTCATGAAAAGCATTTCGAACAAACTGCAGACATACATCAACAGCTGCCACCTACGCTCTCTCAATACTGAAGATCAGACAGATGACCAGAAAGAATAAGCAAGGAGGAACTCTGGCTGGAAGCGAACCTGCGAGGCAAGAACCCATTGCCCAATAAATATGCAGAAGAAAGTGGGGATGGATTGGGCACAGATTGAGAAGGCCGACTGAGGACATCACGCAGCAGGCCAGCTGGTAGAGTGAAATCCAAAAGGGAAACGACTAATTGGGCATCCGAGGAGAAGGTGACATGGAGGAGATCATGTGAGGAAGAAATGAAAGGTTGTGGGCAGTTGTAGAGCCAGGTTCAAAAGTTTGCAGAGAAGAGAGTGTGATGGAGGCGTGCCACTCAAGCCCTATGTTCCACTGGGAACCCAAGGGAAAAGTAATAATAAATTCTGTGCTTAACAGTGATGACAATCGAAACAACGATGAGTCTGGATGAAAAGGAAGACATGGGTAACTTTACACAGCTGTTGATGCTCTTACTATAGTGCACACCCATAATCCGTAGATGGAGCATTAAACAAGTGGCTATAAAGTAGCACATAAACATGTTGAATAAAGTGGAATTTGAGTCTGAATCTTAGGCTAAGCAGAGACGATAAAATAAGGGCTCAGAAAATAATCTTAAACATCGTTTCACATAAGGCTTGTGATCCTGAGGGAAATACCAAATTTGGCAGTTGGCGATCCATTAAAGAGAAACGCATCCTGAACTAGAGAGTTGAAACACATCACATACCTTGCGAGTTTAATATGATAACAAAATTGCATAAAACAGATGACGATTTGATCCGTCTTAGCTAGCTGATATCAAAAACATGATGTCAGGGGATCTCTCTTTTTTGATATATTTCCTATTTTAATCACTAGTGTACATTTGGCTATATTCAGTCAATAGTTCTAGTCGTATTCACAGAAGTGATACCTTATTACTTGATCAATTATGAATCAAGATCCCTACACAAGGCAGTAGTTATTAAATTCCTTAATCAGTAACCAAATACATTTACTCGGAAATTGTAAAGTAAATTTCACTGCTGTGGCCATTTATTCACACAAACAACTTCATAAGATTCAGTGAATAAAATAAGGGCATTAGGAAACAACACATCGTTTCTTGGTAAGTAGACATTATTTCCCCTTCGATCTTAACATAACTCTACATATCATATAGCATACTTTCTGATTATCCAATTCCCTTCTTCTCAGCAAATCCACATCATAAGTTAGGCTTAGTGATACACATTTAAATGTACAAACTAACTTTGGTCTTAGTTGAGTAGCTAACTGCTGAAAATAGCGCCCCTACGACCCAGCCAAGAATTGAATCCAGGATCTTCAGGCTCCACAGATAACATAGTGCCAGTAGGCTACTTTTTCCAGTGCTCCTAAGTTTCCTTTCTTTCTCTAACTGATGTTAGTCCATGATGAATACCAAACCGAAATCAATGAATAAATCCTCGAAAGCCTTGAAATGGTACTATTCTAGTGCTCATTGGTGACTAGCTTCGAGAAGCGATTCTCGAAGTTCTAGTGAAAAGTCGTGACAGCTGGAGCCGACCAAGTCATACATGAGGATAGTTACTTAACGACGGCGTTGGATGGAGGTGGCGTTCAATGGTGAACTGATAGAAATAGAAGACATGAACCACTTGATTAAGACCCTGTAGTTCAGTAACAACGTGCTGGCTGCTTAAAAGGAAAATCCTACGTTCTGCCAGTGGCAGGTTTGTGACTGTCCACTGCTGCGAAGTCCAATATCAGGACAAAACCCAACTAAGTTAGTTTTCAACACTGTCGCCCTATCCCACCTTACTGTGTGATTATGCGTCATCGCATGCAGAGCTACAGCCAGGCTTTTCTTTACAATCCACCACAGTGCATAAATTTTACTCTTATATTAGTTAAGCCAGATATTTTGGTGAAGTTGTCATTCAGGTTTTTACCAGTATACAACTTCACCAAAATATCTGGCTTAACTAATATAAGAGTAAAATTTATGCACTGTGGTGGATTGTAAAGAAAAGCCTGGCTGTAGCTCTGCATGCGATGACGCATAATCACACAGTAAGGTGGGATAGGGCGACAGTGTTGAAAACTAACTTCGTTGAGTGGAGAGAGAGATTGATAACCTAATCTTTGTTTATCGAATCAACACCAAACACATGCCATCAAAATGATTCTGCACTTATCCCAGATATATGGAAAATTCTACCACCCTTGTCATCACAGAGAAGGAGAAAAAATTAGGAATATATAAAGTCTGTCTCAAAGTTGTGAAGATACCTGATATGAATATGGACAATAAATTGTGTCCAAAACGTCATCCAGTAAATGCTACTGTATCACTGAGTGATATTTCTAATAAACATACTAGAATGGAATCTGGCTCAACGTTTTATCTCACTACAAACTATTTTTACAGAATGTAACTACTATTTTTATACGATGAAAACAAGCTGAGATGTCAATCACGTAATCAAGAGACTAAAGCTACTAATAATTGGATTCTTCATAAATCATATCCGGTTATTAATATTGTTGTTACTATATTCATGTAAACAAGATCCTTAATACAAGATTTCATGTTTTTAACCAAAATATACATTGATCAATTCACTCCGATGAAAACATGAGTGCATTTTATTATCTACTTTTTAATAGTACTTCTTAAAGTAATAATTGTTTTTAGTGTTTACAGATTGCTTGAATAATGAAAGCATTACCAAAAATATGCGGATAATCTAAAAGTCTTAGAAAAGAATAGGTTAATAAACAATAGGAAAGATTTTTCTTTCCATTTAAAAGAATTTGATCTAATCATTGTATTGACAAATGGTTTTACAGCTTTTGATTGCCCAACTTTTCTACATCCAAAGCTTCGAATCAACATGGTTTCCATGAATAATTATTGATACTTATTTCTTTGTATTCATTGAAGATGCAAAAGAAAACCTTCAGTACGTCAGAAATCGAACTAGTGGCCTACCTGACATAGCTGTAAAAGCCAACTCTTGATCAGGACTTAACCTCACTGCACTTTCAGGGGATTTACCCAGCTATGATATAAATGTATAATGCTTACCCATTTGCGCGTCGTCATCACACAAGCCATCAAACCACTCATTATCTTGCTGTTCTCAACTGATAAGGCTTAATAAGGGGGACAGAGAATTGGTTATTGGTGTAATTATTGTTATTATTATTATTATTATTTGTCTCTTGGGTTTCTAGTGGAACATAGGGATTCAGTAGCACGTCTCCATTCCACTATGTTCTCTGCAAACGTTTGGACTTGGCTCCACCACTGCCCACAAGTTCTCATCTCTTCCTCATACCATCTTCTCCATGTCACCCTCGAACACCCAACTCGTCGTTTCCCATCTCGGTTCCACTCGAGTGACTGAACTGGCGCGTGATTTCCGCAATCGACCTACACAGTCTATACCCAGCGCATCTCCACTTTCTTCTGTATATTTGTTGGATGATAGATTCTTGCTTCGTTGGTTCGTTGCCAGCCAGCCAGCCAGAGTTCCTCTTCTGCTTATTCTTTCTGGCAATATGATCTTCAGTAACGAGCCAGCGTTGGCAGTTGTTGATGTATGTCTGTAGTTTGTTGAAAATGCTTTTCGTAACGCGTCAAGTCTGTGAACCATACAGAAGCACTGACGTCACTGAATAAGTGTTGAAAATCCAGGTCTTGTTCACGCTTTATGCTGATTGCAGTGGAGCGCAGAAGATCTCCACAGTGATTTCAGGTTAATGAAGGCCTGTCTTTCTGTGTTTCCGACCCTCGTCTGTGACACCGCCGCCT
The DNA here is from genome assembly GCA_944470555.2 of Heterobilharzia americana. NCBI lineage: Eukaryota > Metazoa > Platyhelminthes > Trematoda > Strigeidida > Schistosomatidae > Heterobilharzia > Heterobilharzia americana. Next base: position 26,269,042 of record OX104129.1, read on the forward strand.
GTAGTTGAAACGATGCTGCCTAGACAGGTGAAAGAGACTACTTCCTTCAAGGTTCTCCCAGTGATGGTGATTGGGGTTTGTTGTTGTTGGTTGGTTATCTTCATCACTTCCATCTTCTCTACAATCACCTGAAGGAGGTTCCGTCTTCCTTCGCTTCCTCTTCTATCAACTTGTTAGTTTTCGCCTGTAGATCTTCAAGTTTTCGCGACATCAGACACAAGTCATAGGCGAAATCCAAATCTTCTAGGTTCTTTTCCCCGGTCCACCGTATCCCCCTCTTCTCACTCCTCACTGTATACTGCATCATCCGGTCCACTACAATCAGGAAGACCATGGGTGATAGTAGACAGTCTTGTCGTACTCCTGCTTCACTTCAAAGGCATTACTGAGCTTCTCATTGTGAATTACTTGGCATGTGGCTTCTTCATATAGTTGTTGAATGAGATTGACAGAGGTTTGTGGTATTCGGGTGGTGTTGAAGCAACTGCCAAATTGCCTGTCGGTGGGCGCAGTCAAAGGCCTTTTCAGAGTCGATGAAGCTGAAATAGAGGGTTGACTGCTATTCTATACTCTGTTCTATGATGATGAGTAGCGTTGCAATTAGTTGCCTACGTGATTTATGCTTCCTGAATCCAACCAGCCTGTTCCGGTCGTAGTTTTGAATCGAGTGCATTCTTTAGTCTCTCCAGGATGATGAGGCGTAATATTTTGCTTGGAATGGACAAGAGCATGATTCCTCACCTGTTCTTACAAAGACTGAGGTCGCCCTTCTTCGGGAGTTTGACAAGGTAGCCCTTTTTTCAATCAATGGGCAGGTACCTTCCCTTCCTTTCAGACCTTCTGCAATAGTGGTGTGAGCATATCCGCTGTTGTCCCTGTGTCTGCTCTCAGTGCTTCTGGCAGGATTCTGTCTGGTCCTGCTGCTTTTCCTCATTTCAGCAGCTTTATGGCGTTCAGAACTTCGACTTTTGTTGGAGGATTCGTGTTCACTTGCAGTTCTGTGGCTGCAGGCGGTATTTCTGGATGAAGTGCAGGTGGTGGTCGATTGGTTATTGGTAAGACTATATAAATAGTCACGGCAGAAACGACTGACATTGTTGATACCTATATTAATATAGTAGTCTGTCGTTCCCCAAAACGTATTAGGTCGTCATCAAAACTATATGAAACAAAGGATACTGCAGAATGTAGAAAACAAAAGTCACGGAAATGTTGGTTCAGATCAAATTTACTTCAAATAATATTAAGATAAACAAACTGCATAGGACTAACTTAATGACTACTGGTGAGTGCTTAAGACAAATTGAGCAAATCTCAAATCCATCCCAGTAGTGTTGTCAAATATCTCTCAACTATACTCATCGAAAATTGTAATAACAGAACTATAAAAGAGAAACGCCTTCTAGTTTCTATACCTTGATTATACTTTTTATTAACTTTTGATTCTGTAGGCTGCTTACTGGGATATTGTTCATCGTCATCAGCTGGTGTTCAGTCTACATAAGAGAAATTACAAAAACAACTGATTAGAAAAATGGCTACGAAAATCAACTTATTTTTAATAAATTATTAGATTTTAAAAATAATTCATGTTATTTAATTCAAACTTGGAATTTTCGATTCTCATACTGGATAGAAGGGCTTGACCTCTGTTAACACATGGACTATTGTGTGAATTTCTCCATACTGCATTAAGACTTATTGTCCAAACTCATCTGGTAATTGATAGCAGTAAAATTCAGAATGTGTCAAATACTAGGCAATAAATTGTAGAGTTATTGCTTGTATTACACCGTCGTTGACTGGACCGAATCGATCAGTTTCTGTTGACATATGGGCTCCTGTGCGGATGCCTCGATATTGCCTGTGTTTCAATTATGTGTAGTAATGATGGGCAGTGACTACCAGTAGAATCCGGGATGCGCGTTCCGTCCTATTTAGGACTCGTCAGCCCATATGCCGACAGAGACTGATCAATTCGGTCCAACCAACCTCGGTGTAATATAAGCAGTAACACTAAAACGATACCCGTTGCACAAGAAGAGGCTTTCGTGGCTCGGTGGTGTAGTGGATAAAGATCTGGCGTTTCAAGTCCAAGTCCCGGTGGGAACAACACCACTCACTGGGAGGCAGGTACATCCGGCTGACGAGTCCCAAATACGACGAAATGCGCATCCTGGATTCTACTGCAAGCCACTTCCTATCTTTACTATAGATAAATTGTAGTTTAACACAAAAAAATGAAACTCGAATCAGTTGATACTGTCTTTATTGGACTTCATTTCTCCGTTTACATGTAAAATCCAACTATTAAACATAAAATGTTGTACTTCTCTGACATGATCCCTGCTAAAGGTCTTGTGAGCCTCCTGTTGATTAAAAATAAGATGAATGATGATTTGAAACGCTTTCTCGATATGCTATCCTATGAATAGTTATGATCTTTATGGGTCAGTTTTTACTGCATTCTTTATACATACGAAATAAGTTTCAGATATTATTCAATTGCAGTGATGCTTATTTCTGAATAAAAGTATGTAAATATTTATCTTCTTTTTACTCACCAGTCTCACTATGGGTTTTCTTACGCTTCACGTTCCTTAGTTAATCTGATGGACGAATAATTTATTTAGAAACGTCTTGGATTTCTCAAAGTTCTGTATAGAAATCGTAACCCGCGCGATCACATGCCACTCGATCATTGCTCTACATTGCAGATTAACAGAAGTAGGAAATAGTAAACCGGTGAATTCCACTTCACCAATTGAGTGGTAAAATTCTTCCCGCGAAAAGAGATGATCTTGCGCTAGATCCATTAGGGGGTTATGGATGTACACTGCTTAGGAGTTCTCAATCAAGACGAAATGGCTATCTAACGCTATTAGACCTTTGACTGTTCTTCAATTTGTCACTCCTTAAAGAAAACTACCTTCAAAACTGACGAACATATTTTAGTATGCCTAATAAATAGTGAGTGAAGAACTGAGACCTTTTTCCGAATTATAAGTGACTGGTACAAGAGGAAAATTAAAATAACTATTCAGAATTCCCGTACTACAGTAAATGTATGACAATATAATCCGAATGTATTTCAGTGTACCTAAGTATTTGCAAGCCTTAGTTTTTCTATTATTTTCTTTTCTATTAAAAGATAATGAAGTATATTGCATCAGGCGCTCAGAGGCAGAATTAACAAAATCATTACATACATATACGTGTAATCTTTTAAATACTATCAAGTAAGTTATGTTAAAAGATCTTCCAGTAATTTTTCTGCAAGATAGTAGACTTTTCGGCTTAGAAAGTTTGTAAAAAGAGTTCGATATGATATCGATATTACATTTTGCATTATACATTAGGCTGTGGATGCATACAAATATTTACTGTTCACTAAAACATCTGAGAAATTCTGATAGACAAATAGAAAACTGCGATAACTATAATAAAAACTTTTATTTCTATTGTCTTTCTCCAAATAAAACATTGAAATTCTAATTAAGTTGTATTCTAAAAGCGTTATGGTAGTTTTAAAATTGTGTGACCTTCTACCCTGTCTTTTCTTACAACAAATTTGCCCTTTGTTTAGTAACTCAAGAAAAAAGTGTATCTTGGCACCAATATGCAGCATTCTTTCTGTAAACGAATATACCTGAATGTAGGTGAAACCCTTTGGTACTCTAGGGTAAAAGGATTATGTTATCCCGTAGAACAGTTCCTTTCTTTTGAAATAAGTTTAAATGTTACAAACTTTACGTAATAGCATAAACGACTTATAAAAGAGAATACTATCAGAAATGCGCCTAAACCGACTACTAGTAATAGGTTAACTTCACTTATTACTTTAAAGCAGATATACATGCATACCAACAATTACCTATTTTTAATTAAGCAAACATTTTGATGCTGTTCCATACTCACCAAGATATCACACTTACATTTTAAAAGTTGTTCATGAAGAAGACGTTCTATTTTCATGTCTATCTTTCAATGAAAATCACATCACCTTCAGTTATACAGTGAGACTGATCACTAATTTGGTATACTTAGAATTCATTAGCAGATAAATTTTTTGAATGAAATTTGTTCCATGACACACCATCAGTATTAGTCCGACAGATTAATGTGACCACCAACACAGTTTTATAACAGTATGGATTTACGAAATTATTTCGATTTGGTGAACTCATAAGAAATTTACACTTCTTCACAGAGTTTATGATTCCATCTCAGTGGTGTACAAATAAAAGAATAAGTTAGTAGTTATTGAGAAGAAATAATGTTATTGTAACAATGTAACTAAACGTACCCGAATAAGCTTAAATTGGGTAAAGATGAGATTGATGCCATATGAATAAGAAGACATTACTCAGTGGGACTGATTCAAACATATGGAGTAAGAGACTTTTCATACCAATACAAATCGAAATGTTATATGATGAAGTATACTCTTTTGAGCAGATGTAGTTGAATGAATCAATCCAGTTTTCTAGATGATCTATTGTATAATTCATCCTAGAGGATAGGCTAACTTTTTGAAATCCCATTACCTAATTTTACTTGTTCGAAATGCCCACCTAGGGTTCATTTTTATTCTTCACTTTGCCCTAATATATGTCGATTTATTCGCTCTTCTAGCGTTTATTATGATCGGTCAAGACTTAAAACAATACTGGATATAATAGATTACACTTATAAAACTTTCTAACCGATGAGTTCATCAAACTATTCAGCAGAGTAATAAACAATACGGTATTACCTCTTGACATAATAAAACCACCATATATATTGTCCACTGGGAAAATACTTCGTAAATAATTATTGATGCTCGTCAGTGTATGTAAAAATGCTCTGAAATGAACTTTGCATAATGTCTGGTTGAAATATGACACATTTTTAATAGTAATAAGGTCACTGAAAGTATTAGGAATTTATTTATTAAGCTTCAGCTTTCGATATGCCTAATTAAAGCTGTCATAAACATAATATTTTTCTTTAATACAATATTATTTAGTGGATGACGTTTCAAGCAGAATTTGTTGCTCACATTCTTATGAGTTTAGTGAAACTGAAGAATTTACAACATATCTTGTCCAGGTGATTTCAGTTTATAATAAAATATACGCGAACTTTGATGACTAACTTTATACATTATGTACACACTCCAATTCCAACTTGATCTTTTGAGGAAACTATCATCACAACCTGGAGCTAATTAGGGCATGACTAAAAACCAGAAAGCAGTGAACAGCTGCTTTGTTCCACTCTGTTCCAGCAGTGAAAACCTATATAACTATGAGGGTTCGAGCCCAGAACCGCCGAATCTCTTGGAAGGCACATTACTAATCGGCTACAAGCTTGAAATAGCATTTTTGTTAAAAAAAAAACCGCCATTATCCAACACCTTTGGTAAGTATTTGTTCCTACACTCAATCCGTGGGACATTAGAGTTGATGAATTCTCATGATTTGATAAGATTTACCAGAAAGCTGTTCATCTAGGGCTTCAAGATTGTACAAATTTCAAGCATTTTCAAAGTTACCTAGTCCATGATAATTACTTTTCATTCCTATTTAATTTCAGTTTTTATTCCCCTACTGAACATTTTCTCTATAGAATATTTACCTGATGGTCTTGAAGTTAGTCAGACTTTCTACCGAATTCCTATGGATCTCCTCTTCCTTACATCAGTGATTGTCTTTGATACTGATTCATTTTCTCAATTTGATAAAAGTGTGTTGAATTCCTTGTAATGAACATATTTCGACACTACTTATTTTGTAAGCAGTTGGAATTTCTCGTAATAACGGGGAATGCATTATAATGATCCTTTTACAATAATCCTTCTTTTTATGATATCCAAAACTATTTATAATCTCACCAAACTTATAAGCTAAACCTTTCAGTTTTTCTGTCACTCTAGTCCGACAAATTCGTATGCTGATCAAAAGCGAGCGACGAATAGTTGCAGACTATTAGATCCAAATCTCTATTAGTAGCGCCATAGACAAAAGGGAAATTCACACTGATTGGTCGGTCGGGAATATATTAATACAAGTTGTCTAGTCTTGAGAGTTAACCAAATTCTATAGATGACTTTGCAATGCGGACATTAAAATAGGAAGCTCACCATTATAGTGCCCTTCGATCAGTGTTGATTAAGTGTAGGCCACCAGAGGGAATCCTGTCCTGAGATGGGTCTCATGTTTACTGGTGCTTGTCAGTAAAGTATATCTCCAATCTTGAGGGAGCTGATTTCCCACCTGAGATTCCAGCCAGCCCCATCCATAACTAAAGTCACACAATTTTCAGATGAACTATCCAGGTGACGACTAACCCCTTCAGGACTGGACTACATATACTGACTGGTCACTGAAAAGTAATCAACTTCATTTTGTTTTGTTTTGAGTAACTTTACTTCAAAGGCGTCACTGAGATTTCCATTGTGTTGAGGATCACTTGGCATCACTTGGCGTCATCATATAGCTGTTGAATGAGGTTGGTAAAGGTTTGTGGCACTCCATAGTGATGAAGCAGTTTCCAAATTACTTCTAATTCGACGCTATCGAAACCCTTTTCAAAATCGATGAAGTTGAGGTGAAGAGTTAAATACTATTCCGTGCTCTGTTGTATGATGATGTGTAACGTAGAGTTGCAATTTGATCCGCACATGCTTTGTTCCTCCTGAAACCAGCCAGTTGAATCAAGAGTATGTTTTGGTTACTCCAGGATGATGGGGCTTAATATTTTGCTTACGCTGGACACGGGTGTAGCATGATTCTGCTCCGGTTCTTGCAAACACTTAGATCTCCATTCTTTGGAAGTTTGACAAGATAACCCTTCTTCCAATCGACAAGTAAATTTCTCTGCTTTCTTCCTTCCAAACCTTCTGCAACGGTGGTGTGAGCGTGTCCCCTGTGATCTCTGCGTCTGTTTTCAGTGCATCTGGCCGAATTCCATCTGGTCCTGCTGTTTTCCCTAGTTTTAGCAACGTTATGGCGTTTAAGACTTCACTTCTGCTTTTGTTGGGAGATTTGTGTTCACTGGTAGTTCCGTGGCTGGGTTGCTGGTCGTATTTCTGGACCAGTGCCAGATGGCGGTTGTCGATTCGGGAGCCTTTTGAAGTGGTCAGCCCTCATTTCTTTTGTTTCTCCTCTTTGGCGGTAACTAGGTTTCCTTCACTATCTTTCATTGGTTTCATCTGTGTTGATCTCTTCACTATCAGATAGTAACCTGGTTATTTGATACAATTTGTCAGGTCTCAGTCACTCCAACCAGCATCTAGTTCAGCTTCACTTGCAGGTATGTCATAGTGGTGCCTTTTGCCTTTTCGCACACGCTTATTCCCTTCTTTGTCCAGTGTAGTGTTTTAAAGATTGTGTTCAGTTCCTCTTTTCGTTGTTCATCCTTACATTGCACTGCACTGGTTCATCTTCTGCTTCACCATCACCATCACCACCTTCCTCTCCCTCCTCCATGAGTTTTTATGTGTCCGTCGAGATCCTTTTCTTGTCTTGCTTCTTCTTCATTTCTAACGCAGTTATGCAGGTTTCCTTCCACAACTCTTTCAAAGAGTTCTAGTGTTCTTCCACACAGGTTTCCTCAAGGATATTGCTTAATGTCTCCCATTTCTCCTGTTGGCTGGCTGACGTGGACATTTCTTTGATAGTTTCATCGTTCAGTTCAATTTCTATCCTGGGTGTTCAACTTCAACTATGGTCTATCACCAGCTGCCTTGAGTCGAAGGCTTTCAACTTGATTTGGAAGGTAGGTTCATTTCAGTAGACAGTGATTGATGTGAACCACCTACATCTCCTTCTTCACCTTGTCTACACTAGGCTGTGTCTCTATCTCCACGTTCTTCACACTGAGATGAAGATGATCTGAATTTCATTGTGTCTGGTGTATGGTGAAATCAAATCCATGTCGCTACCTGAGTGAATTTCGTTGTGTTTGTACACACTGCCTTGCCTTCAGTCACCAAACCGTTGAATGCTCGCAAGTGTGCTAACACTTTCCTAATCTCATTCATTTCACCGAGTGCTTCTCGACTCATGATTGCTTCTCTTCCTGTGTTGTCCACACCCAGTTTCGCATTCATGCCACCCCACACATTAGAAGTTTGATGTGGCTTTCTTGAGTGAAGTCTTGTCGAGTACTGCTTGCAGTTGTCTATTAAAATCCTCCTTCTTCTCTTTATCTGCATTATTTAGAGGTGCATAGCTCATCATTGTATGATTGTGACTTTCCCTCCTTTCGAATTGAATCTTGCTGTGATGATTCTGATCCTGGAGGGGGAGATTAATTCCCACTGCATGAGAGACAGCCTTCGATGCACTTGAAAGTGAGATATCATGATAGCCACTCGAAAACCCAATGTGTTCGTGGTTGTCGTCTGTGTGACAACATCGGAGTAGATTATTGACTCCTCTCAAGCTGACAGTTTTAACAGTCACTTCCATTCCATCTGTGGACTTCTCACAGATTCCTAACACTCACATGCTATGCCCTCTCATTTCTTTGGCAATCTGGGCAGCCTTGCCAGCCAGCCAGCTTCAAACATTGTACGGACATTCCATATCTCGATGCTTACTTTTGCTTTCATCGAGAGAAGAGAAGACATCGGCCAATTGGCTTCCCGATGTCTTTCACCAACCGGCGTTATTTCGTATCTCAGATTCCGGTGAGGAATAAGTTTGTTTTTTGCTTATATTTTCTTTGTGCTTTAAGAAGTCACTCTGCTTCCACTACTGTTATAAACACTCAATGAAGATTTTTGTGTATACAGTATTCAAGTGTTTGCTGGTCAGGTTATCTTTGTTTGTTATGAGAAATCTTCGTTTCATGAGAAACTAATAATATTTGTATATTCATAGACAATATTCATTACCATTTGTTTCCTGCTTAGATTTTTACCTTCATAGATGAATCATAAATCTTTTTGGTAAATACTGTCACAAGATCGTATTACAATCTGTCGTCATTTCGACTGAAGATAAAAGCCATAAGAGACACCACTAGAAGAAACTGTTAAAACATTATCCTCTCTGTCGCAAAGTTAACACTACAAACTGTGTTTGAACTGTATCATCCTGGTCATGCGATATTTCGATTTAGCATTTTTTTCGTCAATAAAGACAAAAAGAATTTCGAGTAATAAATCAAAGGGCAAAATACGAAATAAGCTATATCTTTAAGTTACCTTACTTGCTGTTAAAACCACCTACAGAATATGATAACAAAACAGTCGTATTTTCATATCAAACCAGCAAAATAAAATAATCATGAGAATGATGTATTCAATCATTCAAAAGTTTTCTCAAATTTAATCATAAAATATTCTGTTGTAAGTCACTTTATTCCGTGAAATGCTCAGCTATGTGCTTAAAAGAAACAGAGGTAAACATCATCACTAAAACCTTCACTTGATTTACAAATGATAAATTCTCAGTTACCATTCTACATAAAGTATTTGAGCTTTAAATCCCCAAATTGCCTATGCATACCTCCTCATTCATCTCTAAGCTGTTATGTACGAATAACTTCTTCAACATATTAGTTAGTAGATTATTTGTATTTATCCAGTTCATATAACGACATGTAAGTTCAAACACGACTTTCTGTGCTTTATTCTCATTGTGTAATCCTTTAACTCTTCTACTTATATTGACATGCACATACATGAATCGCACAATCACAAGGAGTACAATTTATTCTACAGCTGATTTGCAGCCATTCATTATAATAAAACTTCATCACCTAGTATACAAAATATACAAAATAAATTATTATCCCGATAATTTATTGCTAACTGAATCGAGTAAACATTTCCATTTCAACATTGTCAATAACATACATCATTAATAAAGAGAATTCTGTGATTATTATTTTTCATCTTAACGATTCATTGATATAAAAATCTCAAATTTTAACATCTACTTATTCTTAGTAATGATGGGCAGTGGCTAACAGTGGAATCCAAGCAATAACACAATCTATTTATTCTCTTACTAAATTTATGTGACCAAATAACAATACAACTTCATGAAAAGGATATCAAAACATTATCCTATGTTAATTTAACCATGTTTCAATACAATTAAAATTTTCGAAAAATACAACAGAATGTCTTTTTTCTTACTCCGAAGATTTAGGACAAAAAAATTAGTGAAAAACGGTCGATCGAAATTTTTATTTATTTAAGCTGCTCTTAATTAATTTTGCCGCACTGAGATACTGTAGATTTCAAACACGTCAAAACACAAACGTTCATAAAGTAGAAGTAAACATACTTCTATATATTGAATAGTTTATGTATATAATATAACAGTGACTAAGATTTCCAAGTATAATTCTTTACAGGATGACAACTGTTATAGAACTGTTGATACCCCTGAGTAATGGATGATTGGCTCCCACCAGCTTGAAATTCTTTAATAAGACTTACCTTATGCGGGAGTCATCAAGTTTTATTTTGAGTTGACAAAAGATAGAAAACATGGCCTACTTCATTAAGATCTATAGACTGAAGTTTAACGTACATACTGTGATACCTGACAATCCTGAGCTATATCTCACAAAAAAACAACTATTAAAACATAATTCTCGTTCGCCTACTATTATCACAAAGTTTAGTTCACTTAATTACATCTTTATTTTTGACACAGATAACATTTCGTCTGAAAGAGTAATATTTAATGTTCAATTCTTCACTCATGATCCGAACAGTTTATTTTATTCACTTTTGTATAGAGGCGAAAAATATAAAAGCGACATGTAACTCGTTGCTTGCTAATTATATTTGATGTCGTATAGTTGGTATGCATTGTATGGATTACCTGAACGTTAAATGAACAGTTGCATATGCTTAGTTGGTGGAGTGATATAAACCTGAACAAAAAACAACCTAATTTGAGGGATATTCAAAATAATTGCCTAGATCTTTATAAAAATAAAAGTGAGTCAGAATGCAGATTAAGCTTTCTGTAAACATTTTTACATGAAATAAAGGACTTTTTGTGTGAAATATCATGATTATGTCAGTAAATACTGTATTTTGTGTACATTTCTTGTCGTTTTGAAACTAATTTAATGTCATGAAACAAAAAAAAGCATGATTTACATAAAAAGTGAGCTCATACTTATTTTGTAACTTCTCAACTTCTTCTGCAAACCTTATTCTTCGTAATTTGGTTGGTTGTGGCTAGCAAAAGAATCCAGGAGTCTCGCCTCGTCCTATTTGAGACTCGTCGACTGGATGTATCCGCACCTCAGTGATGTTGTCCCCACTGAAACTCAAACCTCGTACCCACCGCTTCAAACCCCAAGGTGTTATCCACTAGGTTACTATGCTTTGATTAAAATGATCAGAGAAGCATATCATAGAATCTCACCATAATACTTACTTTGATCGTTTAATTAAATTTAGTTTGTACATTTCAATGGAATACACAAACATTAGCTTCAGCTGTTTAGAATGCAGACGTTAACTGTCACTGAATTTCATTGGTTTAAATAGCTACCCTAAAGATAGGAACCCAGCTCAATTCCAATGCTTTTATCATAATTTCGGAATTCATTCCGGAATGACAACCGAAAATCTATCATTCCTTTAAAAACATTTTGGATCTCAGTTCAAACTTTTATAACCTCATCTTAATAAATGGTGTGTTATTACATCTTTTGAAAATCAGCGCCACGCGAGGTTATTCGTGACCTTAATAATCCACCTGTGTCATCTCTGACTGTAGCACAGAATGATGCCTTGTTCACTTTAGAATGGCGACATCAGTTCCATTGAGACTGCAGACATGCCTTGCTGATGAGTGTCAGTAAGCATGAATTCTATGTCAAGTACAGATTCCTATAGACATATCAGCCATAAGCGAAAAAAGGATCTTTCAGTTGAAACGGCCGTTGACAGATAGATTGCTCAGGCAAATAGGTACAAATTGGTGTTGATTTTCTGAGTAACATTCAGCGGTGTGGTAAAATGATTTGCATGAAAGTGATTCTCGGTTTACAGTCACAAATGCATACACCTTTTTTGTGAATACCTGTATGTTATGAGATAGCTAACAGTGACTGGTTAAAAATGGTAACATGTTTTGCGACTGCACAACTTTCAAAATGAAATCAAAGAAAAGAGTCTTTTCATTGAAGTACTGGTTCATTTTCCTCCTTCGTATGCTATGCATATTGCAAAATGATAACCATCTAGTATATTCAATATGTTGTGAAAATGAAGATAAAATGTATTCGTATTCTGAACAGTTTCGGTAGTCTCGAAATTATAATCTTCAAAAATATTAAAACGGCTTATAGCTGTCAATTTGTATCTTAAATTTTCTGCGTATAACACCTTAACGCTATGCTTCTGTTAGACTTTTTAAATATCAAATAAAAACAATTTATTGGAAGAGAAATTTACTGTTACTAAGATCTGGAAAACAGTTACTTCTATCTCCAAATCGCTCCAAAAGTCTATGAAATACATTATGTTATAAATTAAAATTTGTGAAGTGTTAAGCTGTTTGACAAGTTCCCATAAAGTAACAAGACCATGGAAGATAACTAAAGTATGTTAAACATTTGCACAAAACATCTCAAACCATTTATTTACGCACAATTTATTTCATTTATAATTAATTCGTTTGAGTCAACCACCGAAATACTAATTTCATTAAAATCAACAAAAATTGATATGATATTTTCGCGATCAGAATGGAATAGAGAAAAAAACAATGAACAAATTCTGTTCAACAGTGTGGCATATGCGCAAAAAAATAACGCCTAAATACTAATGTATGTTTACTTGAAACTAGTCTGAAAATGCTGCTTTTATGACCCATTTGTAAAGGGTGCTTGAATATGAAGGAAGGCAGTTATCTGGCTTTTATACTTCTAAGAATACTATAATCTAGGTATTTCTGTACATGTTTGGAAATGTTTAACCACCTTCTAACATATAGTTTGGTTACTCCATAAAAAGAATAACTTTTCCACACTTTCGTATGTCGGCGTACAAAAGCCAATCAAGTGTAATCGTCTATGTAGTGTTTATCCCTAAGTAATTATCATTTTATTTAGTGATAATTATTTTCAAGTGAACTAATTACTCTAAACTGGTGGAAAAATGAAACACTATAAACTTTTTCATATGTTACCTACTCAAAGATCCCACTTAGTCAGGAAGTTAGCTCAAATATTAGTGTGACTGCCTTAAATCTGATATAATTCCGTGTACTAAACTTTGAATGTTAGTGAACTTTGAAATGAAGATTCACTTCTAATTATTTTATTACTTTGCATCAAATTTCCATAGTCAGCGTCATCAATCTTACTTTGGATATGGTCCAGCAGTAAAAGTGTACCCATGTTAAACAATTCTCTTAAGTTTGAAATAACACTTTTCTTTTTAAAAAATTTGGCTTTTAGTTGATTTCAGCGTACCATAGCACATTACTTAATGTTTTTTTAAAGATGTTTGTGTAAAGTTAGGAAACATCTACTTTCTCTCTTATTTTTACACACTTACACATGTTTATCAACAGACGAACATACAGACCAAAGTAGAACCTGTATAAGAAGTGTGTCAGCTCAAGTAACTACACTTCACAACAGCACACAAGGAAGAAATCTAGGAAAAGAATTGAAATCAGTAAGACATTTGTTTGAGGAGATTTAATGGGCAAATGGAAGTTACCAAACTGTTTAAAACTTCAATGATAACAAAGTTTATAAATCTTTGCCACTGCGGTCACTCAACAGCCGTATCAATGTGAGTCTACGACTATTGGTTACTGTTGTCTTGATGATCCGAACCAAGCAGTTTGCACCCGCATATATGGATAATATTATCAGCTGAATAATTAAAAGACGGTTGCCAAGTCTTGGTCTGACCATCTTTAATCTCCCAAATCAGTGTTACTTCGAATAACATTGCACATTTAGGCAGGTGGTAAGTATGTCCATTTTGAGTGGAGGATCTAGGCCGCATCACGAACAATACTCACAGCTTTGGCACACTCTAAATATTTAGAAATGCACTTAACCATCAAACTTCTTTCATACATTTATTCATGAATGTGTGGTCCTGACAATTACTAGTACTTAAGAGGTGAAGAGAGAGAGAGCAGTCAGCGACCTAATAGGTTCGTAAAGGCTGAAGTAGCTAAGTTTGTAAAGCTAACTACATAGGGATAGAGGGATTTTTTGAAAGATATTAGCGTATAGTTTCAAACAAAGCCAACCTAGGATAACAAGGAAGCTAAAGTTCTGGGATATTGACTTTACTGCTGACACTGTTAGTTTTAATTATTAAATATTCCCCCCTGTATAGCAACACACATTTTGAATGTACTTGAATATCACGTAGTTGGGCAAACAATACTTTCTTTGCCTCGCCTTTGTAAATTATCAGACAGTAAAACTTTTGAGATGCAATAAACTCAAAATTTTTTTGGAGAGTGGTTGACGAATAATATGGACGCATCACTTTTCGTCGTTGGTGGATAAAAAAATACTACCTAGTAATTACATATTCAACACCACGCTTACGTTTAGACAAACAGAACTTATTCCTTGAAAACGTTTGTGGATTACCCAGGAAATGATAAGAACTTGCTTTGATATATCAACTTGGGACTTTAAAAAGTCACTGATAAAATCTACTAAAATTTTTCTTTGATTTTAATACTAAATATATTTTCTTGCTTGCAACAGTAAAACTTAATCTGACTAAAAAGCCATTCACATGCATATTATACTGATAATAAATCCCTTTTGTTTAAAAAGAGGCAAAAAACCTTCATACTCTCCATGTCATATTTGGCTAATTTTTCATGAACTGTTCACTCTGCTTCATCTCTGACAACAAAAGCAATATATAACCAGCTACATTACGTCTACATGCTCGAATCTTTCCGGACACCCTCCCCTCCTATCAATGAACTGATTTAATATTGAGAAGTAACTAATGATACAATGCTTCCAAATTAATACTGTTTGATATCTATCAGTCAAGCCTGTAGTTTGTTCATCTAGCTGGGAGACCTACGTAAGTTAACTGTAAGCAGTAAAACAACTCAGGGTTTCCTCTCAGTTACTTGTATTCACATACCTCTCCTTATTATTACATAACTGAACATTAACTTCACAAGAAATTATTTAAAATGAATAAAAACCAATTATTATGAAAGATTGCTTTGCTATTCATAAACATATGAAATAGAACTAGATTGATTTGTCATAATTTGCCAGGAATATGTATGATATTTGTAATTTTGTTTCCTGTGAATTTTATATAGATGTTTATTTGTGGATACTTTGACCAGTAAAGTCAACTTCATTGTTCAAGAATAGCAAAACTGAAATATTCAGTTGATTTAATGAAATCGTCTACATACTGTTGTGAAGGAATGAAAGAATGATACGTTTCTAGGTTATTCAAATACACTGGAATAAGCTCACTGAAAGTTTAGCCCATATAAGTATATGGAATAAGTGACTTTATTATATACTTTTAATTCACAGCATCCAGGACCAATTCTATAATAAATTAAATTTTACCAACAACAGAACGAAAAGCATTTCCAACAAACTACAGATATTCATCAACAACTGTCTACGCTGGCTCGTTACTGAAGCTCAAATGGCCAGAATAATAAGAATAAGCAACAAGGAACTCTGGCCAGCAGCGAATCAACAAAGCAAGAACCTATCACTCAACAAATATGCAGAAGGAAGTGGAGATGGATTGGGCATGCACTGAGAAGACCATTTGGAGACATCACGCTTCAGGCCAGGCACTCCAGTGGAATCCATAAGAGAAACGACGAGTCGGGCATCCAAGGCAAGGGTGACATGCAGGAGATCATGTGAGGAAGAAATGAGAGCTTCTGAGCTGTCGTGAAGCCAGGTTGAAAAGATTGCAGAAAAGTGCAGAGTAGAGTGGAGACGTGCTACTGAAGCGCTATGTTCCACTAGGAACCCAAGGGACAAATAATGGTAAATAATAACAACAGAACGAAAGTGATAACTCTAAGCAGGCGATATATAGAGTGAACCAAAAAAATGCTTGAATTAAATTAAAGATGTATAGGAGATGGTTCCACTCCATAAACTCATCAGTACATTTAGCCGTCACATATTTTATACACAATTGTAGTTTAAGTAAATCCATTAAACTAGTGACATCAACTATTAATCTCCTGAAATAATGTTTCTTCTTTTTGACAATCAAACAGTTTGTACCGAAAGTTAAGTTAACTTCCTTATAAAGTTTCTATACATCGAATAAAACAACATTGATCAACCTGATACAGTGACAGATAGTTACAGCGTCAATTACAAAGCTTAACATTCTTGTAAAAACACCACTGAATACGCCACGTAAATGGATATCTAAAGGCCTTCCTCACAGAACCAATGGTGAAAGAACAAAATAATCAAGCTGACAAAAAAGTAATTAAATCAGCCTACGCTAAATGTGGTTTTTAACATTGTATATTTATATCAACTGGTAGGCAAAAAACTAAGGAGTTATTAGGTTGCAAAACCTATTGCTTAGTGCATATGTGTTTTCATACTTCAAGCCATGACTTTTTAATCTCCAGCATAAAACTGATTATAAGAGGTTATATATTATTGTTTTCCATTTAAACTATTTTGTTTATGAACTAAAAATAAATAATATACCTCAATCATTAATTTCACTTTTACGGTCTATTAATTTTCCAGGTGTGCCACTAATCTTTCTGTTGCCTAGTTTGAAAGGTTATGGCTAAACTGATTATGATTGGATTTTGAAATAATGCAGAATATTTGTAGCTCAGGTGGATGGTCCTAGTTGTATTGCGTTCTCTTAGCTGGGTTGTTTAATCATGAAGCTTTCATCGTCCTTCTAGACGACATCATCAGCAGTAGCTTCAGTATGAAGTGAGCTGTCAGTATCTCTTCGTGAGTGATTTAGTGGCTTGCTTAGTCAGAGGTCAAGGAGAAGAACAGCCAACAGGGAAAGTCTCTACAATCAACGACACAACAATTAAAGGAAACAACCAGTCACAGACTACATCGTCAGAGCAAGCCACTAAATCACTCAGGAAGAGATATTGACAGCTCACTTCATACTGAAGCTAGTGCTGATGATGTCGTCTAGAAGGACGATGAAAGCTCCACGATTAAACAACCTAGCTCAGAGAACACAATATAGCTTAGATTGGATTGAATAGTTTTGTTTTGATAACATAATCTTAGTGAATATATCAAGTCTTCATTGGGAATTAAGAGAAGCATTTGGATAACTGAAAAGAGTAATGTCGATGTAATAAATATTAATAATGTTTATATAGAGTTTATCGGTCTGTTAGTAGAAAAAACAACACATAAAATGACGCTCATTCTATCTGTATTTGAAACCTCGTTAACTATCCCGTATCAGTTATACTATACGTAATCCATTATGTTATATTGTACTACATATCTACGGAAAAATTAGTGGACAAGCTTCAGTACTAACGACTTCATGCTACAACTTATATCTGTTACTGAGCTACTGTAATCAGAGTAATGCAGTGGTGGATGCGTTAAATCAAGTTGCAGGTTGATTTAATGCTCCTCAGCATTATTTTCAATGATTGGCATTCCAAAAGAGAGAAGTTTTGAAAGCAAGATGTGGTTTGCATTTTTTTTTCCTTCTAATTCTTATTCACGATTCTATAAAATAAGTTTCAGTAAATTAACTGACTGTGAAAGACTTTGCATCACACACCGGTATAAAGCAAAACCCTGATGACAATCAAGGAGCCCTAGATAGTTGTTTGAGGCCCCTCAGAATCCAAAGTACAACACTGATGTCTTAATTCTGCACAATGAAACATACAAGACTGTAATAAAATGTATCGTTTATGACTTCAAGGAAACTACTATTTGGTGCATTTCGCCCTTTTTTATATTCACCACTAAGTACAAAACAGCCAGTAGACATGGAGGATGCACCCCAATCAAGAAGCGTTACCTGTCGTTGGCTAAGTCTCTATGTACACCAGCTGCTGATTAGATACAGATTGTTAAGGTGACAAATACTGGTGGATTAAACATCAGTAAGCTTCTTGTCGAATTAGGTTATCCCAATATCTTACTTTTCAGCTTGCTACACGGCTTGAGCATACCTTGTAGGCCCCTTTTACTTATGAGTGGCATTCATTTCTTTTACTGCTTATTTCTAAAGCTTTTTAAGAAAAAAATACGAAAATTTCCTCAACTTTCAGTAACAATCACTTTAAATTATTGATGTATGATAAATAGTACTAGAAAGTTAAAAACTATGTTTTCTGAGTTAGCTGAATATTGTTTGAATTAAAATCTGAAGAAAATCTTTCGAGAAGTCAGTACATCAGTTTACTGACAATAAAAAGAAGGATTAGGTAAATGAGGAGACTGACAGAAAACGATTAATATCTGTTCCAAATGCATTTTGATAAACAAGAAAAAATTTTATATGTAAGTATTCTCATCCATCAACCTAACTGGTACGACTTAACCAATACAAAATATCCACTTGAATGGCATTCTTACATACCCTTGTACTTCTGCTTTCAGAGACTAAATTTATGAAGTGAACGACAAAAGATGTTGAAAAACACCAATGGTTTCGTTAAAAATATAAAGTGATGTCTAACCATGAATAATGACTTTCTAAAAGAGCTGGGATCCTAAATATAGCTACTACCTTGGACTGTAAGGTATATCCTAATTTGAAGCCGGTAATAATTGTATTTGTTTGCTAGTAACCAGATTAAAAATTATGACTATCCAGTTTATGTGCATACATACAATCGAAATAGTAATAATATTTTAATGGGCTTTCATGATGAAAGCGTTTCACCATGTACTAACTGTCATCAAACTACTGCCAATAGTCGTAGTGTATTAAATGAAAGTAATTTCTCTGAATAAGTAAATCTCAAAACAATGACCACTGTATTCTAACAAATGGAAATTCAGTCAATTTTATATGAATCTCTATTTGATTAGAGCCCTTCAGTGTTTCATTGATTAGCCTGTTAACGACTTTTCTAATCTAATCGCAACCAGTAAAGACAAAACACAGTATCTAAGCCAACCAAGAGCTTTTTCGTACAAGTAAAAAAAGTATGGCATAGTGATTAACCTCAAGAAATATGATTTCGGTAAAGTTTGAACTTTTTGGTACAATTAGTTGATTACAAGGGCATGAAAATAGATTTTGTATAATCCATAAGTTAAAAAAATTACTTATTGCCAAAAATGTTTCTCTGTAACAATTGTTAGTATTGTAAACACAAACTCTTTCTTATATTTCAAATTTCTCGTTTGCAAGTAGTTTAGCCTTTGAGTCACCTTCTTTTTGTAACATTAGACATTATGTTGGTCAGTTTATATTACACTCATTTTAATACATGCCTACTTATTTGTCTGGATACAGAACAACATACTGTTTGATAAACAATTTTGAACTCGTCTATTCAGCGTAAAAATTCCTCACTTGTTATTTTCAGTTATTTATTATCTTGCCACAGTCTTATAGAAGCGCATCAAAAGTATTTAGGATATTAGAAAGTCTAAAGAAATTTTCAGGATCTGTTGTTTAGATTGAAGTAAAATAAAACACGTTAAGATGATTTTGTGTAAGAGGATAAAAATCTCCTTCCAACGTACAGGATAATTTTATACTATTTCATTTGATACTGTACACAGATTTACAATACTATCCACTTGATGTTATTTCGTAAATAGTCCGCTGTCTGCCTAACTATAATTGGTATAGAGTTCTGTTATGGCGTACTGAATAATTCCAACTTTCATTATTTACTCTTTATTCAAGATAGCATAAAAAGTGACCATTCAAACTTGTCTCATTGAGAAGCATTTTGAGAACCTTCATGATTTTTTCTTCAATGGATGCAATTCACAAAGGCATATTCTATTTTACTACCTCTAAGAAGCTGGTGAAATAGTCATGTCACTGTTAAATTCACATCAGTGTAGAACTATTAACTTCAAAAAGGATCCACAAAATAAATCAACATACGAGGATACTTAAACGTCAAAGAATCTGAGTGGGTTTGTCTAAGCTCATAGTGGGCTATTTTTACTGACAAATAAAGGAAGTTTTATAAAGCTAAGGTTCTCTCTCCAAACCAGTTCAAACTTTTCAAAGATTTCTGGTTACTAGTAACATAATGTGAACTCTTCGTTCTGATAATAAATAAAGGAAATCTGCTGGGTTTAGCTATTAGGTTTTCATTAAAGAAAAATGACTATCATTAACTGTTAAAAGAGATCATAACCATTTCCTATCTAGCTTATGGCGATTTAAACTATCTATTTTGATTATCCCGTGAATTCATTGAGATTTGGATAACTTTTAGAGATTTATGTTTTTAATTTCTGTAAAATTAATCCTCGACAGAATTGTCTAGGTTTGTAAATTCGGTTTGTTATGGTTATCAATAATAACATCCTTGATTTTATTCAAACAGAAAAGTTGAACAGATGCCGCAAGTACATCAGAACTTCAGTGAACACCTGCACAGTATAAAATTTTGTGCAACGACAAACATCTTCTCTTGCTTTAAAGCTTGTCCTCCAGGCTCCAAAGGATTTAGATTGAATGTTATCTCAAGGTCCATATTACTGTTAGATCGCCACAACAAACCGGTATTCGTCATTGGTACTTACCTTCACAGTCATAATAGATATACTTAGCAGAAAGCATATGTCATGTTATCCTGTTATGTTGCTTCTTCACTATCTAGTGGCTAGTTAGCATATGCATCTCCGTTTCTTGACAAGGTTTGACAAATATACTCACTTTTTTCCTTCGTCAGGCACTGCTGAGTCTCAGATGTGTACGATAAATTGGTATTATCGGTGCGTGTCTTGATTGTGTACACAACTCTGAAGTAACAGCAGAAATTTCTCATACCACAAGCGAATTATGTATAGTACAAGTATAAGAGAATCTACAAAAACCACACACCAACAATACTGGAATTGAAAAATCGGGCCTAATAGGTCACAATATGAAAACATCTTATTAAATGTTCTGAAACTGATAGCCTGAGCTGCACCATAAATAAAGAAACTAAAAATTATAGTCGTTTTGTATTTAGAAATTCATCCAACATCACTACTGACCAAAGATCAGTTCAAGATCAGATGCTCTTTGACTAATTTGAGTGTAAGCGTTTCATATGTCCAGAACTTCAGGTACTAGATAGAAGGGTCCATTTTTCCCATGATAATTCCTCAAGAATGAGAAATAAATATCTAGTTCTTTAAGTGAGGACTTGATTTTTCGCAAGAGTTGGCATGTGAATGAAATGAAGGATTTAGGCTAAGAAAGAAGGCTGCACTAGCATTATCCAGATTGAGCTAACTAGTAAATAGACTATAAAGAGGCTATGGTAAAGAGTTAAAGATAGTTTCAAAACATTATACATGGCAGCCAAAAACACACTTGCATCTGTACCAATCCTTTTCTTTTTCTTATCAACAGAGAATTGAATTGATGCTGTCGTCTAACTTTCATATGGCTGCACAGGAATATAAGTAAAACCCTGTATAGGTGGCGAAAGGTCTGCAGTAGTAGCTTATACTTTGTAAACAATGGAGTTGACAGTAGGTACTGCAACTAGGAGGTAAGAATTGCAGGAATAACTGTTAGTGTTCAATGAGAGGACTATGGGTCTGAATTATGAAATGGATAGAAAAACATTCAGAGAGTTTAGTAAAGTTTCACAGAAGAATGTAAATGATTCCCCATCAAAGGTAGCAGATCTAGTGTCAATCCTAATTTATTGCCTGACGGATAGAGATTTAACAAACCTATTTTCAGCAGCACTACTGGTGTTGAACGAACCAAGCATTCTCTTCCAAACTGATGGGATCTTCAACTACTCAATGGGTTTTTCAGAGTTATAGTGGTATTGTCACCCACAAACCTAAAAATGTCCTCAGAAAAGATTGACTTTTAGCAAATTCTCATCTAATCTTCTGGCTAGTCATCACAGGAAGGGAGTAGAAGAGTGTATGTCAGCTCAGCGACGACGGTACATAGAAGAAGCACATCAGTGAACCTAGTTATAAAAAGCAAGAACTAAGATAATTAGAAATATGAAACAAGAAGGCAAGATGATCCAGCAGTCTAAAAGGGAAACGCACTAAGCAAGCTGACTAGATACACAACCAAACCATGCTGAGAATTGCGTGACTGAAAATCAAACGGCTTGCCATAGTTCATGTCAAATTTCTTAATTCAGTTAACATGATACACAGAATTTTAGTACCATTTCATACTTCTTTTGTCCTGTCTTCAGTAAGAAGGGTTCTAGGGCAGAACTCACATTTAAAATCACGTGAAACTTATTTGAATGTTATTCTGTAGCAAGGCACTTTCACTATCTCTCAGTGCTTAGGAACACTAATGCCAATGACCAAAGGAGAACGACGTTATATTTGCAGTTGGTCAGGCGATAAAAATTTCAACCTAACTTTTGAAAATACATTATTATGCCAAAATATTATTACCAGGAATACGAATGTGTCAAACGAAAGCAACAACAAGATTCTCGTTCCTAAATTCACTCACCATTAGTGCTGTTTCACGAAGAAGTGAACTAGGAATGATTTCCATTGACATTTATGTGGAAGTACATATTGATGATGAGTAGTGTCTAGCAGTGGAATCCAGGACGCATGTTTAGTTCTATTTCTGATTCATTAGTTGGATGTACCTGCTTCCCAGGGGTAGTTGTTCCAACTAGGACTCGTACCCTATGCTGATCCATACGAACATTGGAGCCTTTTCCACTAGGCAACCGACTCACGATAGGCACTTCTTGTGAGACGTGTATAGTTTTAGTGCTGTTGCTTGTATCATCTCGTTTTTAGTGGACAGAATTGATCATAGTAGGAACAATATCGCTCATTGGGAGGCAGGTACATTCAATTGAGGAGCCAGAAATTTGACGAAACGCGCATCTTGGATCCTACTGATAGGGACTATCCATCAGGAATGTCGAAGCATCCACGCAGTGGCCAATATACGGATAAAGCCTGATAAATTCAGTCCACTCAAAGATGGGATTATACAAGCAACAGCATTTATCTAGGTTTCTCATTTATGCACTGACAGGACATTTAATTCGCTTCATTCTTCTATTACTTTGAAGTTGGCTTTTTTTGAGTTCCAATTACTGAACTGACTTTTGTCCATCTTCTCTTTTTTGTGTCTGCTGATGCAATGTTTTACTAACGATTACCAATTATGTTCAAATCAAGTCGATTCACTCCAACTCGAATATTGAAGGTATTAACCTAAGGTCAGACTTCAGAACTTGTATAAAAGCTTAGTGGATTTTTCTTTGCTTTGTTTCAAGTGTTCTCACTCACTTAACTTTCTTAGTTTGCACATGAATCGGCTTCATGTCTTCTAACAGATGCGGTTCATGCTGTTTCATTCATTCATCTTGGCATGTTATTTTTAGTGTAGTAGAGACTGCATTATTCTAACTTGGGCTTTTTGATATTTCGATTATTTCGATGACACTTTTTGTTGAACTTAATTCAAGTATGTTGTGTAGTTTTGAGAAAAGTAAATGCCACACAGTAAAGTTTTTCGTTTCTAAAGACTGATTAAAATTCAAAGCTCGATGAGGGTGTTTACATCTAAATAGGTATCTACCGCTTGTTCTTCTAGATACCTTGCTTCCAACAAATCTTTCACAGTCTTTTAACATTGTTTAGTTTGGAGTTTTTATTTATTGCGCTAAAAAAAGATATTAAAATCGAAAGAGATAAGTAATTCTTCTGTTGCTAGCTTATCTCTATGTTATTATGGACTTTTGGGTGTTGTAATTTACAGTAATGGAATCATCTTTATTAGCGTCCGCAATAACTTTCTTTTATCTAGAAACTGGAACTCGCCTTGCATAGTACCATTAAAGAAGTGAAAAATGGTATATAAGTGCTTACCACCATGTCAAGGTGAGTTGTTTCAATTCTTTTCAGTTTATCTCTAAAAAATAAATTAGTTTGTAAGAATGAGTAAAGGGTATTGGGTAAGAGTAATATATCGTGGTCCATGTTCATTTCTTGGAAACCATACGAAACTAGTCAATGAGTGTTTCACACTCAACTATTTTCCAAGCAGCTCTATTCAATCTGACTAGAATGACTGAATATTTATAACTTGATTATCTCTCGTGTTGTTAAACTTTATGACTGGTGTTTTAAAACTTTTGTCGCAAAGCAGAGTTTGATAGGTTTATTTTCATGATTCATAAGTTGCAGATAAACTGAATTCCAAAGGTCTAAGTTTGGAGAAACACGGTTGTAGGTTTATTCTGTTTTCCTTCTACCCGCTACAGTGTTTGGAGCTAAGTTATTGTTAGGTTGTCTCTGTTTAAACTGTTTTTTTTGGTATTCATCTACCAAAATGTTACAGGGAACAGCATTGATATAAAGCCATTTTTTAAAGTGAGATCTAAATAATCAGTCCGACCAGACAGGCTTACTGAGAATATAATGAAGAGATGAATTATTCTTAGTAAAGAAGAAGTCAAGAAATACACTGAACTTGTATTTTCGACAAATGGCACCTTAAAAACAAATGATTTCCTTGCTATGGTTAGGAAGCATAAAATGCCTTATGGGGACTGTTTTACAATTCAACAGGTTTCAAATAGTTGGTGACATTGTAAGAAAAATGTCCTCCTAATTGACTTCAACGTTTATTAACTGAGGGCAAACAGTTCTTTTGCCTACAAACCTAGATGAATGAAAAAGAAGTTTTAAAATAGAGCAAAAAGCGGATTAATAACGGCTTGACCTGTAAATTCATGTTGCTGTCTGATATAAAAACCGAGTTCAGGGATTAAGGAGCTCTGGCAATATAGTGGGAAAAGCCGAAATGCAGAGAAAATTCAAAGCTTTTACAATCAAAAGGTAGTTTAGGAATTGTCTATAAGTGAACTTGATAGACACGGAGGTCAATAGCTAAGTTTTCGGACATGTACCCACGAGTGCCAGAAAGAATGCAATAACCTGGCCAGATAGGAATGGCATACTTGATGCACCCTGGCAACATATCGATGTGCTTTGACCAACTGGTTAGACGAATGCGTACGATCAATACAATGTTACATGATAACATGTTAAATAGCTTGCATGCTTGATCGAATGCCTTAAACTGAACCGGTACACTAAAACTATGAAGGTCAGCACCAATTGTGAAACCTAGTCGAATTCATGACTATTAAATTCCAGGAATTATTTGTCACCGCAGCTCCCTCACCCCGCCCCCGTTGTGGGTTCCTGTGGACCATGGGACCATACAGGCAGAAAGTAAAAACTTAATAGCTTCACAACTGGTAAGACTCTCTGCTTGGTTGAATTTATTCTAGGATGTCGTTTACAATGATAATGCGATGATCCAAACAGTTGGTTGAGAGCACTCTCTGAGGATCTCCTACTCCCAGTCCACTCCTCATTGCACCTGAGATAGAAAGAGAATCCTCCGCTGCATGATAACACTTAACGAAAAGTCAAAACATCCTATGCGATGTGAAAAAACAGTCAGTCCAACATCGAACATTCACCATCAATAGTGCGAGTAGAGGAAACTTTTAGTTTTTGAGCTCTCGCTTTTAGGTCTTCAGCCTTGATTCTTTTTGTTAGGTTAGACTTCTTCGGCAGTTGCAGAAGTTTTTACCTTTTGCCTGCTCATCGCTTTGGAGGTAGTGATTGTTTATTTTAAAGTATTTTTTCTTGAGAATTGTAATTTGGTTTCTTTGGCGACAACAGAGCTGCTAACCAGACCAACTAACCTTTTGAAATTCTTGTTTTTGTAAGCACCTGCAAGAAAGTACTGAGCGTTGCTTAAAAGGTGCTAGAAATAGAGTGAATGGGGAACGAGCAAAAGAAGAAAAACAAGTACTTATGGAAAGATAAGTGTGACTGGTAATATATCGGGAATGGATGAGTCTCACTGCAGACACCAGGGTTGGAGAATACAGCGGTGGATGAGCATATCTTCAGTTGCCACCGACGAATGTTTGTGCTGATCCACTTGCCCTTTGTCCTTTGATGGGGTATGCTAGTAGGGTTCCCAAGGGACTGTCGGTTTTGGACCGATAACGTTGACTTACTCGAGTGGTCCACTTGATGAATGATCTTGTAGGTTGCTATTAGGTTACCTCATTTCCTTCGATAGCTTAATGTGAGCAAGCTGAGTTGTCTCAGGTGTTGCATATATGTTTTGCCTGTTAGTTCGACAGCCGAACTTGTCGCCTTTCCCCGTATCTTATAGCAATAATAATAATAATAATAATAATAATAATAATAATAATAATAATAATAATAATAATAATTTAGTCCTGAATTTACTGGTGCACATCATTCTTACAGATACGGTTATAACAATTAGTGGAAAATCTTCGGTTATTTTTTCAAATTTTTTTACTATCACCTTTTCATCCCAGGTAGTGAAAATCTCCAGTCCGAAAGGAAGAAAATTTTACATTAAATACAAATAGTGCACTTTAACTTAAATGGAGAATTTTGTTGTGCTTTTAGGTTATCTGGCAGAAATGAAAGTCATATTTAGTGAATATGTAAAAGCATTATTCAAAGAGAAGGGAGGTAACTCAGCAAGTTCTTTCTCGAAAAAAGTTATGCTGACCAAATTACTCAAGTGCTTTAATTTGAAGGATCATGTACATTGAAAGAAGTACTACGGCAGATTCAGTGTATTTTTCAAAGGACATGTATAACTAGGTTCATTGCAAAGTCAAGATATACTGTATAGACAATAATAAATAATACTGATAACAATGTATCACCTTCCTGATGAAACGATCTATTTTTGTTCGTCCATGCTAAATCGGACATATGTCCAGCGTAACACCAGTAATGCTCTACGTCGCGCTTAATATTTGTCAAATTACTTTGGATTTTGAGGTCAAGTCAAAGAATCCGCACCTGTAGATTAAGTTGCAAGTATTGCTTTGCACTTTTGTGCACTGTTTACAGCTACAGTGTACGAAATGGCGCAAATCAATGAAACGTTAAGAGGCTTCATGGAAGTATTTTCTTGTGATACCCCAAGGACGTTCATCGCAGTTGCACGATTGCGAAGGAGTTGCTTGAAGATGGATCCAGTGATATTTAAGAATAGTACTGATGAAATATTGTAATTCCAATCTAATTGAAGGTCTCCAAGATTTTATTTACAATAAGAACAGAGACAAAAGAGCGGGGAACCAAGGAACAAGGAAGTTAATTACATGTAAATTTTAACTTATGTACACGGTGTCAGGCCCACTATTATATACATAGTCCTAGGTTTCATATGAATATTCTGATTAAAAATATGCCATTCACTGCTTTTCAGTAATGCTTTTTTTGAGGGGCTACATCTGAAGATGTCTCCATTAGTGATGGAAACAACTGAGTGGTATAGTTGGACAACTTAACGAAATAGTCCTAATTGTTGTAAAATGGACCGTGGGATGTGATAGGAAGTGTGTGGACTTACTGGTCAGGGCATGACACTTCATGCATTCAAGGGGCCTAATATACTGAGCGTTGTGGAACATAGTTGTGATTCGTTTTGTATGTTGGGGAGTTTGCAGGAGGATAGGAATCTTTCTAGCACACGACTAAACTGAATAGTTGAGCTGGAAGCCCTGATGTCAACAGTAAGATGGTTCCATATTTTCGGATATTTAATGGGGAAGAAGTAAGCTCGGAGGGATGTTCTAAAGGCTTTGACTTTAAAACTGTGGGCTTGATTGCGAAGACTGTAGCATCCTTCTGGTGTCAAACAGACTTCTTAACTAGTTGTAAAGGATATTTTAAGTAAAATCTTGAAGAAAAATATAAGGTTAGTCTTAAGATGTCTCATCCAAAGTGATTGCAGATTAAGGGACGTACACCGAGATGCATAATCCTGACCACATTCCCAACCAACTAGCCTGGATGTAAAGTTCTTCTGGACACCCTCAATCTCAGGTTTTGTTGTCCATACGGATGCTACCTAAAATAAACGAACAGTATTCTAGCTAGAGTCAAACGCATGTTTTGCATATCAATAACTTAGCTTCGTGGTTATGAAAGTTACGAATTATACAGACTAGTAGTATTCTGGACTTACGGGTTTATGTAGCGACTTGTTCAGAGAATGTAAGGTCGTTAGGGTAATGGATCACTAAGTCAAGGACGCTACGCAGACTAGGTAACACAGCAGTTTGCAGAGACAACTTCAAATGAATAGAAGGTGCTCCAAAGCATATCCAACCACACTTATCTAAGTTGAATTGGAGGTTCCGTGAGATGGACTAAGTGGTTACTAGGTCAGGTTCACTCTGTACAAGCCTTTGGAAGCAGGGCAGGTAGTCACATCAGAATGTATATGCAACCTTTAGGTCATCGGCAAACAAAAACGGTTTCCTAAATGAAAAGCATTTGCAAAGGTCATTAATATAAAGGGTGAAACGAAGAGGACCGTGCACGCTACCATGAACTACGCCAGAAGTAATGGTCCTAGGTTTAAAAAGCTGAGATTCGACTTTTACAACTTGCGAACAGTTACAAAGAAAAGATTTAATCCAGCCTAACAAGGGGTTGACAAGTTTAAAATCTAGTAGCTTATGGATTAGTATTGAATAATAATACACGTGGTCGAATGTCTAGGGAATATCAAAATAAAGGAGAAGGACTAACTGACGTTGATCACGGCTAGAGGCCAAGAGGTTGAGGAAATCTAGGTGACATTCCATATATGATCGTGACTTCAAGAATCTGTAGCGTCACACACTTCCCCGAAATCAACCTAGGGTTCAACAACACTTGACACTGATGCTGACCTTGACAGTTTAACTGAACTTGCTTGGCTGAAGGCACCCGGTCGAGCATCCCAGCCATTAGGTGAGCTGTCGTGTTACGTTGCACTGCTCGTATTCGACTCTCTAGCCAGTTAGTTGGAACGCATCGGTATTTTGGCACAACCACCCAAGTATACTACTCCATCCGACTACGCTACCGTGTTCCTCCTTGGTCTCGTACTCGTGAGTATATAACGTGTCCAAATAATTAGTGATAGGTCTTTGCGTCTGTCAAGTTTGCACCAGGACAAATCCTAAATTGGTGGGTCTGACGTGATCACATATCCCGACCGATAACGAATGTTGAATTGGTGAGCCTCTTCCATTTAACATCCGTACATTGTTTTCATTTCCATAACATTTATATATCCATTTACTACACTTTCTCGTCTCCGACCACACTCCCAAGCTTATTGGTATTAAGCCGACTACGAACACGATCCAACTCGAGTCATATTGGCCAGACAATGCGGAAACATGGTTTCTGTATGCCGAGGCAGATTTTCGAGAACGGGGCGTCTCAGATCCTCATTCTCGATTTTTTGCTGTCATACGGTCACTACCGCGAGAATTAAACAGGTATGTTACAGCACACATGTTTAATCCTGAAGTAAGTGATCCTTATGCACTTCTTAAGGCCTCACTGTTGAAGAAAAGCGATCTCACAGATCGCCAGCGCCTAAACTAACTACTTTGTAACATCGAGCTAGGCAGCCACTCGGCTACTGAAGTCCTCGCACGCATGCGAGAAGTAACCTGGGCACGAACACTCGACGATGGCCTTTTCCGAGAACTATTTCTCTCAAAACCACCACAACCGGTGCAAACCGTGTTAGTGACACTGCAGTCAATCTGACTCGATTACCTGGCAGCCTCGGGAGATAAAATACCGGAGATTTCTAGCAGAACCGTCTCCAACGTATATTCTGTCTGCGATAAACCAAAGAGCTACGATCTCGAAGTCCTAGTTCACGTAGTACTTCACAGAAACACATCTTGGTGCATTGCAGCAACTCGCGTGGTTGCCCCAAAAGCAAACCTAACAGGGTGAAAAACCCTAAATGGTGCTGGTTTCATAATACTTGCGGAGGCGAAGCCAGAAAATGTCGGAAACCAGGCAGTTTTAACAAGGACACAAACTCGGAAAACGGTCACGTCGGCACGTGTTCACAGCAACCGTAGCCGGCAGAAGCAGCCGTTTGCCCCACGTCACGGATATTAAGGCGAAAGTTCTCTACTTCGTAGACACCGGCGCAGAAGTTAGCTCTCTTCCCGCACCGACAAAGGAGCGTCATCTGGACCCACCCTTCAATCTCCAAGCAGCCAACGGCAAGGCAGTCGCGACATTCGGGAGGCGGTATGCTTACCTCAACTTAGGTTCACGTAAACCTATTCACCGGATTTTCCTCCTGGCTAATGTTTCTATGCCCATCATTGGCATAAATTTGCTTAACCATTACGATTTACCCGTAGATGATCACTGTCGACGTCTGAGAGATAACAACACAAAATTATCTATTGGCGGCACCACCTATGTAAGTCCTAGTTTAGTCCTTGTTAGAACCAAACAATCAGGCGACGCGTCCTACCAGGCAGTTTTGG
This sequence comes from Heterobilharzia americana, assembly GCA_944470555.2. Lineage (NCBI taxonomy): Eukaryota > Metazoa > Platyhelminthes > Trematoda > Strigeidida > Schistosomatidae > Heterobilharzia > Heterobilharzia americana. The sequence goes on from OX104129.1 coordinate 26,299,569, forward strand.
AGAAATATCCAGAGTTGCAACAACCGACGCATACTCTTCCGTGCATAACCAGCGATGTTATTCATCGCGTCACAACCACAGGTCCACCTGTGGCATCCAAAGCGCGGCGACTAGCCCCTGATGAGCTAAAAACGGCGAAGGATGAGTTCGACCACATGCTCGAGCTGGGCATTATCAAACCGTTAAACAGTCACTGGTTATCACTGTTGCACATGGTTCCCAAAAAGCATAGCAACGGCCGGCAACCAACCGGTGATTACCGAAGGCGTAAAGCCAAAACAACGCCCGCAGTGAGCCCATCGGAAGTGTTTTACCGAAGGAGAAACCACCGGGTTTTTACTTCTAGCTGTATCGTTTTGGGGTCATCACGAAACCACTAGGAAGAGTGATCTTTAGCGTCACACTTCCCCAAAATCAATAACCTAGAGTTTGACAACATTTGGCATTGATGCTGACCTTGACAGTTTAACTGAACTTGCTTGGCTGAAGGCACCCGGTCAAGCAGCCACGTCATTTTGCAAGCTATCGTGCTCTTCCCTGGTCTCGTACTCACGAGTATATAACATGCCTGAATTATTAGTGATTGGTCTTTGCGTCTGTCAAGTTCGCACCAGGATAAATCCTAAAATTCTATATTGACTAAATGTGATGACACCATTGGTGAGCACATGTTAAAGGATATCTACTGTAACTACTTTCTTCATAGTTCAAGCCACAACTGGCGTGAGGTTTATACCTCTGTCGTGCACCTTCCTAGCACCAAAATACAACTGGAGCTGAAGTCAATAGATTAAATTAAATCAACTAAATAAATCTCTAGCTCGCCTCCAGGTTACTTCAGGTGTCTTAAGTTTCGTTTTATTGAGCATGCATCCGAGCAGGCCTGGACGCCATTTTGCGCTTCCTTAATGCTGGTTAGCATACACGTACTCAGAATCCCCAGCTCAGTCATGCTAGCCAGATAAGTTGAATAAACTTTTCCTCCATTCATTACTACTGCATTTACTCTAGTTAAATACATTACCTCTTCAAATATGTTCCGGGACCAGCTCTTTTGATTCGTGCTTCATTATCAGTACTTACACGTTAAATAAGGTACTGGTTAAGCAGCTACTAGAGCACATCAAGTTAAGTAGGGTTAGTCAGACGTTACGACATAGTAACACACACCCTTGAGTATCACTTTTTACTTCGCCTAGTGCTTTTTTTACCCTGGGTTGATTCACTTGTCCTATTTTTGCTGTTGGCATACTTTCTGATTTTTTGTTGCATTCTTCGTTGGTTTTCTCCACATTTCAATTTTTATTATCAACATCGTGCTTCGCTGAACCTCGTTTCAGTGGCTGACAACAATCCGGCTGCGCAAATGGTCATAACCCTTCAGCTTCCCACCTCCCTGTCACACGGACTATCCCCATGGTTCTCCCACGTGGAAGCCCAATAAGCCTTGAGACATATTCACTCACAAGAAACTAGGTCCAACTTAGTTGGAAAATTTGATGTCTCAGATGTCTCAGACGTGCTAGACGACCAAGCGCTGAGCCTGTACGACCGCCTTAAAACTGCCCTCATCAAACGCTTTGCGCTTACTGACCAGCAGAAGGCGCAAAAATTTTTCAGGGATGTGCATCTTGGCGATCTTAAGTCCATGCAACTGCTTCGTCAGATGAAGCAGCTGCTTTAATACTTAAATACCGATGAAGCATTTCTCAAGCGACTGTGGTTACAGAGGTTACCACAGATGGCGCGAAGAATCCAATCGCTTTCCCATTAGCGCTCCTTAATAGAGCTGGTGGTAGAGGCTGACAGTGCTTTGAACGCATGTCGCGCCCTCGCATTAGATCTACCTATCGTAACGGTAACAGGCGCTCCAAATCGCGACAATACCAACCCAGGTTGTGATGGTATCTTAAACGCTAATGTGCCATTGCAAAAAGGTGCACTTGACCTCGCACCTTCGAGGCTAGCCAGGCAGGAAGCGTGTGGGCCAGCACTTGACGGCTACCAACTTCGCTGGCGAACCACTTCCACATCGCCTCTTCTTCGTCATGGATCAACATTCCGGGACAGGTTTCCTGATTGACACCGAGGCAGAAGCTGGTGTCGTCCCGCCCACGAAGGAAGAGCGTCTGCGGCCAATGTCTCTGCAACTTTGTGCCGCCAACGGTTCGCCCACCACAACCTATGGTCGGAGATTCCTCGAACTCAACCTTGGATTGCGTCGTTCATTCCGTTGGGTTTTCACAGTGGCGGATATGACCACCGGTATTATTGGTATGGATCTCTTACAGCGCTATCAGCTGCTGGTAGACGCCGGCAAGCATAAGTTGGTGGATTCTACCACAACACCCTCTGTCTCCGTTATTGTCACAAAGACGCCACCCCTCAGCCGCGTGTACTCCACGACGGACGCTTCTAGTCCCTACGCGTCTATTATTCAATCCTTTCCGGATGTCTTTAAGCCAAGTCGTTGTGTCCCTTGTGTGACTTTGAACGTTTCTCATCACGTGACGACGACTGGCCCGCCAGCATTTGCTAAACCACGGTGAACATCCCTGGAGAAACTGCGTGCTGTAAAAGCCGAGTTTGAACACATGCTTGAAATGAAAATAATCAGACCATCCAACAGTCCATGGTCTTCACCCTTGCATGTGGTACCCAAGAACAATGGCATGGGCTGGAGGCCTTGTAGTGACTACCGAAGGCTCAATGCCAAGACGATTCCAGATCTTCACCCAGTCTGTCACATACACACTAGACTGCATCTTTAAAGGGCTTACTAATCTTCAGTAAACCTAACTTGGTGCATGCATATCTCCAGACCTCCGTTCACCCTCACGATGTCCTCAAGACAACCGTCACTACATCGTTTGGTCTTTTCGAGTTCCTTCTTATGCCCTTCGGTCTTCGTAATGCAGCGCAAACCTTCCAACATTTTATTCACTATGTTTTACGTGGACTAGACTTCGCCTGTGCCTGTCCAGACGACATGCTAATCGCTAGCCCAGACGAGGACACTCATTTTAACCAATTGAAACAGGTTTTTGCCGGACTGCCAGAGCATTCGATGACAGTCAACCTGGCTAAATGCCAGATTGGCTTTCGTTCACTGGAGTTCTTAGGGTACTTTATCGACGAGCAAAGCATTCGCCCACTAACTGAAAAAGTACAGGCGATCCAGGACTTTACAGTCCCAGTGTCACCAAAAGCTCTGCGTACGCTCCCGGGGATGGCGAGTTATTACTGTCGTTTCGTCCCACGGTGTGCTCACATTCTGACCGCACTGACCGACCTGCTGAAAAGTAAGCGCAAACTTTCATCATGACTCCTGAGGCACTAGACGCATTTCGCAAGATCAAAACCGCAGTACCAGACGCCGCGACGTTGGTGCATCAAGACGTAAACCTGCCTCTTGTCACTGCGGTTGATGCCTCTGACACGGCCATTGGAACTGTGTTGGGAAGACTTTCGGATCACATTGGGTCCCACTGGCATTCTTCTTCAGGAAGATATCCGCCTGAGAAATGCAGTACAGCACTTTTGGCAGGGAATTGTTCGCCATATGTGCCTCAGAGAAGCATTTTCGTCACTCTGCGGAAGGTCGTGATTTCATCATCTTTACCGGCCACAAACCTTTGACGTATGCCTTACACACCACCACTGACAGATATTCACCGCGTGAATGAAGTCATCTAGACTATATTTCGCAATTCATGTCGGACATCCGTCATATTTCTGGTGTGAATAACTCCGTCGCAAACGCACCGTCTCGCGTTTGCAACACTACTTTATTTCAGGCCGCTGACTTATGGAAGATTGCGGAACTGCAGGATTCAGATGAGGAGATCAAAAGACTTCAACACTCAACCTCTCTGAAGATACAGCGTTTACCGCTCCCGAACGGTGAAGTGACAATATTATGTGACATCTCCACAAGCACACCCGGACCAGTTGTTCCTTTACCTTTGCGCAAGCACGCATCCTGGTATACGTGCTACTGACAAACTGATGTCTGCTAGGTTCGTATGGCCTGGCATTAGCCGCAAGGTTAAAAACTGGACACGGTCACGTATTCAGTGCCAACGTTCCAAGGTAGGTCACCACAACTTCCCGCCACTTGGAACTTTTGCCAAACCGGGCTCACGATCAGCCCACATCCATTAGGACGTTGTCGGCCCACCTCCACCCTCCGACGGATATTGCTATCTACTGACATGTGTCGATAGGTTCACCTGCTAGCCGGAAGCCAACTCATAGTCTCACACTGCTGCCGAAACAGCAAGTCCAGCCTTCGTCGAAAGATGGGTTTCACAGTTTGGATGCCCTTCCACCGAGACAACGGACAGAGACCAACAGCTCGAATCCGTTACCTTCCAAAAGCTGAATAATCTGCTGTGATGCGAACGCATCCGCACTGCCGCACATCACTTAGCTTCCAGTGGTTTGGTGGAACGATTTTACCGACATCATGGCAGTGCACCAATGGCAGTCAACAATATGAAGTGGACCCAGTCTCTGCCGTTCGTTGTTCTCAGCATTCGTTCTAGACTTAAGACAGATATACAGTATACTCCTGCTGAGTTAGTTTACAGCAGTAACTTACGTTTGCAGGGTGAAATGGTAGCTTTTTATGTACTTGCCTTACCACTGGTACTTGTTTGCTTTTTCTTTTCTTAGCATGCTAACGTTCTCCACTTTTCTTCTCACAGAATCCAGATAATGCGTTGAAAAGTGGATACAACTGGCCCTTGAGGATGCTAATCGGATCCTTCTCCGGTTCTTTTTGTACCAAATCGCCCCCTTATACAATCTCCGGTAGATTAAGAATTAGTAGGGAAAGGTAGACGGAGGCTTTTGGCCATTTTCCACCATTGCCAGAAGGGTTGTATCTAGACGCATGGTTTTCTTACCTCGTAGGTGTGCATAGTTGCACTAATTTCGGAGACCCACACGCCCATTACCCCGTCACCAATATGGAAAGGTGTTGCGCGTCCGGCTCGCAGTCGCCTTCTACGATGAATTTGTTGCCGGCATCCCAACAACCTTCTGGAGGAAGATAACCCGTAGTGCACCTTCCTGGCACCAAAATACAACTGGAGCTGAAGTCAATAGATTAAATTAAATCAACTAAATAAATCTCTAGCTCGCCTCCAGGTTACTTCAGGTGTCTTAAGTTTCGTTTTATTGAGCATGCATCCGAGCAGGCCTGGACGCCATTTTGCGCTTCCTTAATGCTGGTTAGCATACACGTACTCAGAATCCCCAGCTCAGTCATGCTAGCCAGATAAGTTGAATAAACTTTTCCTCCATTCATTACTACTGCATTTACTCTAGTTAAATACATTACCTCTTCAAATATGTTCCGGGACCAGCTCTTTTGATTCGTGCTTCATTATCAGTACTTACACGTTAAATAAGGTACTGGTTAAGCAGCTACTAGAGCACATCAAGTTAAGTAGGGTTAGTCAGACGTTACGACATAGTAACACACACCTCTACAGGTCTGTTGTTACAAACTTCAGTTTTCGGACCGGATTTGTGTCTTAGTATTATGAAGGACATTTTTCACATATCGGGGCACGTAGAAGTTTCCAATGATACAGGGTTAAGCTTGAGTAATAATAGAGAAATGTCAGGGACCTCATTTTTGAAGACGTTAGAAGCTGTAGCGTCACACACTTCTCCAGGATCAATAGCCTGGGGTTTGAAGATATTCAACATCGATGCTGGCCCTGATAGTTTAGCTGGACTCGCTAAGCCGAAGGCACCCAGTCAATCATCCTCGCCATTTAGCTTGTTGTCTTGTTACGTTGCACTGCTCTTATTCGACTCTCTAGCCAGTTGGTTGTAGTGCAACGGTGTCTCTGCCCGATCTCGTAAATGAACTGTTCCATCCGGCTATGCTATTGTGTTCTTTTTTGTCTCGTGTTCGTGGGTATATAATAAGTCCTAATAACAAGTGATTGGCCTCTGCGTCTGCCTTTTTCGCATCAGGATGATTCCTAATAAGCTCTTCCGCCAACGCCTGTGCTCCTAAAGAACTCAAGTGTTTCAATGGCTCAGTTGATATCGGCACATGTAAACACAATACTGGCAATAGGTTTCAGTACTTAAGGGGGAAAATTGATCGCCAATTTTAACGGGGTTCACATCATTACTGGAGATCGCTGGTGGCAGGTGACTAGCAGTGAACATGTTGTTGAATAACTCACTCATTTCTTCTGGCTTATTAGGGACCTTACCACCATGAGTGAGGAAACGACTATTATGCTATGGCCGGTTCGATCTCCTCTTTAAGAATCCCACGACAGCCCATCCTTTAGAGAAGCTAGCTAGCGCAGCAGTTGTATCACTTTTTACTTTCATCTCCTGATAATTGCAAGTAAAAGTAAGGACAACATGAAGGGATCTGGGTGCTCCAAAGTCATGGTGCTTGAAGTAATTTGTCTAGAATTTGTTCAGTTTTCGACGAATAATTTGAGGTATAAATGGCTTTTTTGAGAGGAGATTTTTTGATTTTCTCAGATGGGGCATAATATCAATGCAGATGTAGAAATTGGAGTATAGCATACCTAATGCTGGTCCTGGATCAACCATATTGAAGTATGTTCCCTATTCACTACTTGTAATCAACGAACAAACTAGATCCTAGTCAGTCTTCTTTTCTTCGATTGTGAGGTGAGGGCAATATGTGTAGTGTCGGTTGAAGAATGGAGTGGTACTATGCACAGCACCACTTTGCGGTCGCTTTATGGGAACTCGGAACTAGCATACTTTGAAAGAGGACGAATATCTTAACACATAACTGGGTCAGGCAGGTTCTTACCTCTTGTCGGAATAGTGGTAAATTGTTTCCATCTGAATACATCTAACGTACTAAGGAAACTGTCGTATCTAGTGGGGCAAGTATGGGCGCCTCGTTTAATTTCTGGTTGACTAAAGTCTTCGTATACGTTCTTGTGGTCGTATTGAAGAGAGGACGCGTGTTCAAGAGCATAATTGAGTGAGGGTTCATCTTCAGAGAACACCTTAGGTTCTCTGTACGTGCAACCAAGCAGTACCGTTACACATCTTTAGGACACCGTGACCCAAAGGAAGTCTTTAAGTTTGCTTAACACTGCACTTTCCAGCTTGAGTACATTTAGGATGCCTAGAAAGTACGTTTGGCACCCATCTCCTGTCTTAGTGCTCCGCTCACAGCTAAAATACGTGTACATGTCGATACTTACTTTATCATCTGGTATGCTGGGATGACACGATGATTCCGTGACTATCATAATGGGTGTTTGAACAGGAGCGATATTGTTCTTAGCATTGACAGTTTGCCCATAACAGACCCGCCATTAATAAAGATAATAGATAAGCATGAATAATAAAAGTGCCCCGACTCTTGAAGATCGGCGAATAGGGTCAGCTGTGTGTCAGGAGCCCATGTTTGAGCTTGGTCTGACACCACACCATATCAGTTACCACCATCTACGGCTTCAGTGGTTGGGATGGAAGACGCTCTTAGTAATGAAGAGGTGAGATTAGGTGAGTCGCTTAATGCACCCTAAACGTGGTGTGAAAGTGGGGTAAGGAGTTGTTCTGGGGCCACACCTGTGCCTGAGGACAGGCTTGTCAGACAAGCGGGGCCTTTTTTATTCGTTGGCGAGTTAGTTGAGCGTAGCTTAGCTAGGCCTATATTTAAAGTTCCAGCGAAAGACATCCTCCAGAACCTTTGCGCTTATCATTGTAGGTAGGGTATACGAACTGGGTCTACCCGGAAGAAACGGTTGGCGTGCGACTGGTTGTTCAGCGACCTGTTATAGTGGGGAAAACCTAGTAATCCCGGACCAGTAATATTGTCTGGTGATTGGCGCTCTCGCAGAGTGCTGTAATTTTGCGGGCCACCTCGTCTATTACCCATCTTATCATAGTCCATGTGTCCCACAAGGTTGCAATCAAACAGGTTAGACATGTACGGTTGGTTATAAGTATTCCGACCGTAGACGTTGTTATTTAGCGCGTGTGAGGAATGGCGTACTTAAGAAGGGTGATTTAGTGGGCAGTGTGCCATATGTTCATTCTTATATGATCTTGGATGTACATATGGAAAACCACCTACTAAGTAATTTGGATTTCCAAACATAGGCTTGTAATATACGTCTTCTGAGGAAGAGATTCTCCGGAGAATTTTCCCGCTATTCGCATGCTGATATGGTCGCATACTACTTTGCTTGTTCTCTACGCGTCTGAGGCAGCCTGGGTTATGAGCTCATTTAAATCGATCATGTGAACGGGATTCCTTGTAGCTTGTCTTAGGGGCATTCTACATCTTGGCTTAGGCATAACGTTGAACTCTATTGTTCTGCTTGTGCAGAGTAGCTTTTGTGATACTTAGTTTTCGGTTCTAACTACGGCAACTCTTGCATATCAGGTGGGGAGCTAGATTTGCCAAGGTCAACGGTCCTATTACCATTACGTACAAAGTCAGCAGTAGAACTAGTAGGCATCACCAAAATGATTTGAGACGGGCTTGTTTGGTTTTTCAAGGCATTTGGGCAATCGATAGCTAGAGAATGTCTGTTTTCAGGTGGCATGGGTTGTGAGCCTACATTACTTCTGTAGACTAGCCGTTGGTTAACAGCCATTTTGGGTAATGTCCTAACGTTCTGAGTTTAATAGTGAGAATGATAGTGTCACAAGAACTGATAAAATGAGTAGATCTTTGTTGACTGTCGAAAGGAAATAGAACTCGGCACCAGTATTTCTGGTGTTTCATTCGGAGGTGTAAAAAATTGCATGTAATGTCTATAACGTTAGCGACGTCAAGGAGTAGGTTCAGTGACTTTTATGAAGTTCATGGCAACCTCGTTCCACAAAATGGCACGCTGTATTCACCAGTATGGATACTATGACAGGCACTAAATGTGGATCAGCAATATTCCAGGAGGTAAGTTTCGGCCCCTACTCCATTTTCATTCCGCAATAACTCAGTCGTTGCGCTGTTACGACAGTTTTGTAATCCTAATCCCCATATTGCACTTTGTACCGCAATATTCTCATTTCATTGTTTGTATATGGGGTGTACTGCATTAGATGTGAGTGGAAAACAGTATGCATTAAGTGCATTATGATGATGGGGGGAACCAGTTCTCACACCCCTATAAGCGATCATAAACCCATCAGTGTAGGAAGAACTGGAAGACTATAATAACTCCACTTCATATGCTTAGAGTTCGAAGTATGCTCTCATTAGCCCAGAACGCACAGACAGTGGCTAAGCGGGTGATGGACTCACCGTTTGTTAGTAAGTTATTAAGTGAGGAGCGGAAAAGTGTCAACGAACCTGCCTTACTTCTGGAAGCGTCTTCCAAATGTGTGAGAACCTATTGAAGAAACGACTACTTCTCAGGCTTGTCGTGCAGCACCCTGTTTCAGCTAAGACCAAATATCATACGCAAACGTTATGGTTAGCTTCATTCGCAGACCATGAGGTTGCGAGCGCTGATAACGAAATATGAGGTTCACTTTAAGGCGTCTCTTCCAGAGTGGTTCCTACCCGAGCACATTACACCTAGATGTAAGAGTACAAATTGGAGTTGTTCCTTATGCCCTGAAGGTGAAGTAACGTTGTGTTCCTTTGACTTCCAGTCTATTGCCTGTGCGCAGGTAGGTGCGAATAAGCGGGCAATATTCCAAAAGTGGGTGAATGTACACTTTATAGCATAGAACTCTTGATTCAGTGTCGCAGAAGTTGCAACTGAGGCGTCTCAGGAGTTTGGTCAACAAAAAGTGGACTGTATAACTATCCATTAGGAATTTCTAGTTTGTGATGATTCAGTTTAAGTCAGGAGTCCGTCAGCTGGGTGGCTGATCTCACTTTTTTGAACAGTCCCATATCTCCAGCAAGCTCATGCAATCGAAGTTTAGTGGAATGCTCTTTCCCACTGTACATGTGGCCTACGAAATCAAATTCAAGGGTAGGCAAATCCCCCGAAATCAAAACACGTGAACATGAGGTGGTTAGAATCATCTAACATAAAAATGTAAAAATGACAGTCTGTTACTCGTGAAAACCGTCTTAAGGAGTTTCATTGAACTCCATTCCTAACTCTTTAGGCGGTCGAAATGCTGGTTATGGAAACGATGAGGGAAGAAGTGATGTGCGGGCTTAAAGTATGCTACTTAATGCATGTGATACATTGTTTTTACCTGAGCGAGCTCAGAACATACGTTGATGCAAGTGATGTTCTTTACTTGAAACGCAGATGGTGCCATTCCAGCAGTATCCAGTGTGCTGTAGTGTTCATGTCCTCCCAGCATTAACTGGGAGCCAACTTGAGTGCAGTCCATCAGCGAAAAGACACTTGCATCATCCCCGTTTTTTAGAGGTGAGTAGTCCTCCGAAAAGCAACTGGTCACCGTTTGTTTTGATTCTTTAAGATCCATTCATTCCTTAACTTCTTCCGACTCGTTATAACTCCAGACAGCAGACAATGCCCGTCTGGACAATTAGCTTACATCGAGGCAGGTGGCAACGCTAATAAGATGGGACTAGACTTTAGGTCCTCATCTTTTTCGGCTGCCCGCAGCAGTTTTCCGCAACTAAACCTGCGAAGTTAGTGGATGCCTTTGAAAAGTTCTGCCTTCTAGTGTCACAGTTAGATTTTGCCGAATTCATGTCCTTCATAGTAGCTTGATCTACCAGGTCCCCTCCTTGAGGGTAGGTTTTTCACTCCTTGCGCGTAAGCTTTCAGGCATCATGGGTCTGTAGTGTGGTGCGGCCGCCCATGGGATTCTGTAATTGTGGTGTAAGCGGCAAATTCCGAACTCCCTCGAATGTCCATGAACGTTACTCTTGAGATTCTTTATCTCTGTAGCTGGTGTGACCTCAAGCAGTTAAGTGACTTGGTAATTTCATTCGTTTTGAACGACTAAAGGCTTAATAATGATAGTGAAACTCCTTTTCTTCAGTGGAAATGCACCATTTTTACAGGCCAAAATTAAAAAAGACTTCTACTCCTTCATAAATTTCAAACCGCTGTCAATTTAAGATGCCGCAAAAGTCAGTTACAGTTGCAACTCATGGAACACGTTCATATAAACGCTTATGACAATATAACTAAGATAATCGTGCCATCGCTATGGTAAGTTTACTCATTTTGAACAGGAAGATAAACATACCTACAAGTGGGAGCACAAGAACGACCACGGTCTTGAAAGTGAACAGAGTAAAGTTCCGTAATACCTGCGTCACATCCAGCGGTGGTGAATTTAAGGCTGCCGACAGATTCCCAGAAGAGTACTTGTGATATCGATCCCTGAGGCACATATATTGAAAAATAACGGTTTGATATTAGGTGAAACATTGACGGGACACAAATAAAAACAAGGAGACTACCAGCTTGGGAAAAACGCCGTTGGGTGTCACAATAACGAGACACGAATAATGCGGCACAGACTGTTATATGGGAGGTGGGACTACAAAACTGCCGTAACAACGTGAGAACTGAGTTAATGTGAAATGAAAGTAAAATAAAGACCAAAACGTGCACCCTTGAATATGGCTGGTACATATTTAGTGTCTGTCACAGTATTGATACTCGCGAAAAAGCACGCAGCTATGTAAATTATGATTGCTGTGGACCATATAAAAGGTACTAAACCCATGAAACATCTTACAATCAATCATGTTGTGCCGGAGTTTCCCCGAGAAGCACATGAAACAAGCTGTCTAATTCAAATTTCAAAATTAAAACTGCAGGTAGTGAAAAGTCTAGCTACAGATCCTTCGCTTTCAGGTTTTAGGACTCAGTTTCTCCACTCACTGGCACTCCCTCGGTGGTCTTAGAGTTTTTCGTGTTTTTCGTCTTAATAGCTTTGAAGGTAGCGGTCGTCTGTGTGAAAACATCTCTCCTGGGAATTATAGCTTGGAGCAGCAGCGAAGCCGCTGATAAGATCTATTAACCCTTTCGCCATTCCTTTTTTCGTGGTCACCTGCAAGTAAGCATCAGGCGTCACTTAAAGGTGGTGCGAGCATTGAATCGAACGGAGAATGAAAAAAGGGGAGTGAAAAGTCCTTAAAGAAGGATGAAAGCTACTGGTTGCAGAAGCCACGACCATAAGAATTAATGGTAAAATATACGTTTACCTGATGTTACGTGGAACCATGAAGACGGGTCAAAAACGTCGACTGCTTGCAACGCGAACTCGGAATACTGCGCTACGATGGTGCCCCCCTTGACGAAAAAAAGACTGTAAACGGTCTGAGCTCAGATAATATATGTACCGAAAAGTGATGTCCCGTTGTTCGTTTCACAACATGCAGATTCTTTTGGCGTTGTGATGGTGTTTTTCGTTGCCAACATTCTGTACCACTCATGGCCGCTAAATCTTGCAGATTTTTAACAAATATCAGTGTGATTAAGCCTATAAACTAGCTTATCTCACGTCAAATTCATAACATGAGGTCAAAATATTTATTAATTTAATCACCGTTTTTCCACCAGTAATGCGGAGAAGAGGTAGGTCATATCAAAAATACCGAAGTGGCAGAATACGGTGATGGACGAGCATACGTCCAGTTGCCACCGGCAAGCATTCGTGACAAGCCATCTGTGCTCATAGACAATGTTTGCGTACAGGAAGTGACGTTTTATTGTCCATTTCAAATTCAACGCGTGCTTCCGGTGTTATGATGAAGCTTGTTGTTCTGTCTTCAGCACCAAGGACCGCATACAATTTGTGCTTTTGCAGTTCTTAGTTTGAATAAACCTGTATATAAGTTCCCACCATCTGAGGTTCATAATATGAGAACAAAACTTTTTTTATTTCACATTAAAAGAGGAATTCTGCATGAACAAACCTCTCATTTTGCAGACTATAGACACTTGAAATTTGACGTGCCTGGAAAATTGCGGACTGCTATTCCATTGCGTTTTCACACCACAATAAAGTGATGAAGAAGCAAAAGATTTCTGGTTAAATTCTTACTCGGGAACAAAACTACCACCAAAAGTGCATGTTTAATCTTACTGATATTAACGAGGATAACCGAGAATGAGAACCATTCACGAAGGTCCCACTGGATGGTCACCGTGGAGTTATGATCTTCCACAAATAAATCCGACGAGTATGCAACGACTTCGCAGTAGAGGCTAGCTACAACTTGGGCATACCTGCACAACATAACGCGGGCTTTGAGAAGGCGTGTTCCCACATACAAAGGCCTATCTTTGACGTTGCAGTAAAGCAGCCGGATCTTTTTTGAGAAAGGGGAAAGACGTGCGACAAACAGCTGGTCTGGTGGGGGCACAGCTGCGATTTACTTCAAACGTGTAAAGCTTAAATCAATGCTAAATGGCCACTAATGGCCAGTGAAGGTGCGTCCTAAATGTTGGTTACCTCCTCTCTTAAACATGTTTGACTGAGTGCGTTATCAGAGGTGCATGCTGCAGATAAAAAATATGTGTCGCATCAAGCTGAATTACTGCACCGTCAGACACTTAAATGGGATGGCGTTAACTGGGTAAACTGCAGCTATGAGCTTCAGCTGATCCTTGAGTGGTGCATCTGTGTTGCGTGTCATGAAGCATTTAATTTTAATAATCTGGCTGTATATTTTGTTCACCTTAACGTCAGTGCTTAGGCGGGATCTACTGACAGTGTTCACTTCAAGTTTCACCACAACTGCAGCTCGCCCAACCTCACATCCTTCTACTTCACACGTACCTTTGTTTTTAGTTTCAGCCGTCTCACATTCTTGCCATCACAACTGTCGTATTACGATCAGTTAACTCTGAGAACTGTGGTCTCTGTGAGTATTTAAATGGAAGTATCCTCAGTGGAGTTGGGCGGTGTGCATACGCCCTGTTAAGCGTGTTAGTGCGATCGCGTAAAACACTGACGTCTTACAATTTGCGTCGTCTTTATTTTCACACCTAGCTTTTAGTGTTCCTTTCAATCACTTGCCACCCTGTGACACAAGTAGGGAAATGCGCTCACTGCCAATTGCCTTTTCTTATTTTGCACAAACATTTGTTTGTTCTCACACAGGTACATTTAAGTGAAATTTTGCTTTTTGTAGAGTTGGACCAACTTGCTGGTTGAGCCCATAAGACATAATTAATCAGGAAATTTTTGGTCTCGGTAAATTATGTGGCGTGCATGTTATCATCTCTATGTCTGTATTAAAGGTGAATTAAGCTTAATTACGCATTTCGCACTTGTCCCACATTCCTTTCCTCGCAGAATCGCGCATGAAACTTGTCCTCGTGAAAAATTAACATATGCTGGATTTCCAGCTATCCATTTTCTCAATGTATTTTGTACATTAACTCTACTCATATAAACCTGCTGATTACCTTTGAGCAGTAAAGCTATGTCACCCGAAATTGTCAAGTTGGTTCAAGTACAAAATCACATCCATGAACCGGCATTTACTTGTACTCGCGAGGATAAATTATGATTGTTAAAGTAATATATTTTACTTTCCATGATTTCGGCAATTCAACAGAAATGCTCGTGCAGCACTCCCTAGCCTCCCTATGCAGTGATAAAGCTTTATACCTGAAAAAAATGTGCCCCAGTGATGTGACCAAAAGCATGAACACGAATTTTCCCGTCTTAATCCCGTGAACTTATGCTCTTTTTGCTATTAAAATGTTCCAACTCCATCGCCGTTTGCCATAACCTTGCTTTGGACCCTTCATATTACCTGAATTATATGTGTATATGAAAGCTTGAACGATGACCTTTATATTTCAACTTTTTGATGGTGTTGCAGTCTCTCGATAAATGGACTAGATGGCATGATAAAAGGTGTATGGCACAACGAAAAAGTATGTGCAGAATTTAAGTGCCAATATATATTTAGAATGGCCATGGGTATTAGCGGTCCCTTCTAAAATCCAGTAACATCCATTTTGTCCTCTAACTGATCTGATACCTGCTAGATATTTCGTGTTCTTGTTCGCGAAGCTTTGGTACAACATGATTGATTGTAAGATGCTTCATAGGTTTAGTGACTTTTATAAAGTTCATGGCAACCTCGTTCCACAAAATGGCACGCTGTATTCACCAGTATGGATACTATGACAGGCACTAAATGTGGATCAGCAATATTCCAGGAGGTAAGTTTCGGCCCCTACTCCATTTTCATTCCGCAATAACTCAGTCGTTGCGCTGTTACGACAGTTTTGTAATCCTAATCCCCATATTGCACTTTGTACCGCAATATTCTCATTTCATTGTTTGTATATGGGGTGTACTGCATTAGATGTGAGTGGAAAACAGTATGCATTAAGTGCATTATGATGATGGGGGGAACCAGTTCTCACACCCCTATAAGCGATCATAAACCCATCAGTGTAGGAAGAACTGGAAGACTATAATAACTCCACTTCATATGCTTAGAGTTCGAAGTATGCTCTCATTAGCCCAGAACGCACAGACAGTGGCTAAGCGGGTGATGGACTCACCGTTTGTCAGTAAGTTATTAAGTGAGGAGCGGAAAAGTGTCAACGAACCTGCCTTACTTCTGGAAGCGTCTTCCAAATGTGTGAGAACCTATTGAAGAAACGACTACTTCTCAGGCTCGTAGTGTTACATACTTTATCATTAAACCACATGGATGGTTTATGACCTGACTGGCGCGCTACTGTATGCCAGTAATGCCAGCATGTGCTATTTCCTACCTTCAAATACCTCTGACACTTACTAGCGCTGTATGTACAAATTTCCTTTCTTCCTTTTTCAACTATACAGAATCAGCTTGTTCCTTTCCTTTTACTAGTTGGTGATCAATAATTACTTCTGTAAAGACGGCTGCAGGCATAAGCGGACATTGCATACAGGATATTGATTGTACTAACAACTTTACTGCTACTTCCTTAACCCAGTTGATTGACTATAAGTAGAATTAATACACGGACAAGCCTAGCTTTCACAGATAAAATATGAGGAGCCGAAGAATCTTCAGCACCCAGGAGTAATTATATCGAAACGAAAACAGCATATCTACGCTGTAACAGTTAAGAAAATGCTAGTTTACTACATTTCCTCAAACGCATTGGATATTGAACGGATTTGATCTGTTTTCTGGTCCTACTATTCACGCTATCTTTTGACTACACCTAATTAATTTTTTTCAACAACAAAGTAGTGCTTATACTTTGTGTTGTAATGCATGAGATTGTACAATGTAAACCTACTGTTGTTTGTGTGCATCGGTCGATAACGGCCTTTGGGAACACATTCCGAAACGCTCCCCTCTATGTTTTTCATTTCCGTGTTTTGTCTCTTGTTTTCCATCTTTTTCCATGCTTTAGTGGACAGGATTACTAAAATCCTAAACCCATTGTTACATGAACTATCTGAAGTTCAGCATTCAAAGAAAAAGTATGTCCAGAGACAACATTTTGTGTGGCAAAATTCGTGCATATCATTTGTGCACGCTTTGGTATCTGGCCTCTGGTCTATTTCAACGTAAGCTTCTGACCTATAACTTGGAAAATCTAAAGGTTTTACTTTGAGCCTGATTCTCTGACCGACCTTATAAATGGATCCACAAGGTATTCAGTCGCACTTGTGTCCTACTCCCTTGGTAATTGTTTTTTTTCCACTTTACATTCTTTAGGTTACTTTATTTTTGACTCAGTACACATGGCTGTTCTGCATCCTTATCGTTCTACTGTCGAGTTACTTGTGCATCACTTCATTGTAAGCAGTAATATGTTATATCGTTATTCCTAGATATTTATTTGTTTTTCATCTGCCTTACTTTCAGGGAAATATATCGGATATGCAGTTGTCTCACTTCTTCCTGAAGTCAACTCCATCTTCTTACATCTACGAAGGGTGATGAATTACTTACGTATACCCAAAGATAACCGCTTCTTCCGTGCGACCTGTCTACTGAATATTGGTGAGCTTTCGTCTTAACTTTGTATCCAATATCTTTTTAACGAGCTTGTGTAAACTGGTTGATTTCTTCGCGCTTGCTTCTTGGTCTTGCGGAACGGCTCTAGATCTTTGGCGGATTCCGATGCAGTAGGTCCAGCCACTCGTTTGCTGTAGCTCTGATTTACAGAATAGGAAGTTAAGTGTTGGTTTGTTTGCCTTGGACTATGGTGCAGTTGGTTTCTTCAGATGTCGAGTTGCCAGACAGTTGTTAGGACTGCTCGCTAGAGAGGGTTGGGGATAGTGAAGAGAAAACCTAGGAAGTGTTTGTGTGAGTAAAAGAAAAGAGGAAAAGTGAACTAATGGAGTAATCTACTTACACCCAAGTAAGGTGAGTAGGGGTGCAAAGGTATGAAGAACTTAGGTAAGTGAGGCTAACTTATGGCAAGTAGAAGGGGTGAAAAGGGCTTAAATGGTTACAATAGAAAAAAAACTGGTTGGGGTGGCTTGACACCACTTCGTGTTCCAGCTATGCGTGGGTAGACCGTGAGTCTCTGCATGACTGTCCAGCCTCTTCTTGAAGCTTTCAACAGTTGGGGGGGAGACCACCTCTGCTGGTAGTGCGTTCCAGTACCCACAGACTCGGAGGGAGAAGAACTGTGAACGCACATGCGTTTTTGACCTCTGGTGTGCTATTCTATTGGGGTTTCCTCGAGGATCTCCGTAGTGGCCACTCGGTAGGACTCCTCTGTTTGGGTTACTCATTATTTTGTAAGCCATTATTAAGTCGCCACGTATCCTTCGATAGCTAAGGGAGTATAGACCTAGGTCTTTGAGTCTATCCTCATATGGTTTTCGTTGCATTCCAACAACCTCTTTTGTGGCTCGCCTCTGGACTTTCTCCAGTAAGTTCGCGCCTCTTTTCAGCTGTGGTGGAGCGAAGACGTTATGGACCTCTAAGTGGGGCCGTATGTAAGTCTTGTAGAGCTTCAGAAAGAGTTCTGGGTGAGGGCACCCAGTTGTCTACGCACAAAGTGTAGTACCCCATATACTTTTGAGACATCACCTGGGTAATTGGAACTGGTGTCCAGTTTCTCCGTCACCGTTAGACCCAGGTCTTTTTCTACTGTGGTATGGGATAGACGTGAACCACAGAGATAGTAGGATGTTTTCTGGGGATCAGGAGTGCGGAAAAACATGGACCGGCACTTATCCAGATTAAATGCCAGTTCGTTATTAGTTCCCCATTCCTCTAGTGTTCTGAGGTCCTTCTGTAATGCCATAGATTCCGCCTCGCAAGTTATTGCCCTCCATAACTTGACATCATCAGCGTATAGGATAATCGGGGAGCTGATATGTTGCGGCAAGTCATTTACGAACAGTAGGAACAACAGTGGGCCCAAGATTGCTCCTTGTGAGACACCGGATGAGGATGTTCTCCAAGTTGAGTAGACCCTGTTGACTTTCGTGCAGAACTCCCTGTTGTCTAAGTAGTTCTGCAGCCACGATAGCACCTGGCTGCGAATACCTAACCCAGCTATCTTATGTATTAGGATATGGTGTGAGACGGTGTCAAAGGCTTTGGCGAAGTCCAGAAAAATTACGTGGACAGGGACCTTGAGATCCCAGCATGCTGTCCAGTGATCATGGGCCGTCAGGAGGTTGGAGGCACAGGACCTACCCTTCCGGAAGCCATGTTGAGCGTCACTGAGTGCCCGCTTGGTGTCCAGATATTCTCTGATACGGTCGTCCATCACACTTTCCATTACTTTTGATATTACTGGTAGAAGTGCTATGGGTCTATAACAGTTGGGATTCTGTCTGTCTCCTCCTTTGAAGATGGGAGAAAGGATAGCCCGTTTCCACTCTCGTGGGAGCTTTCGCTCATCCAAGGAGTGTTGGAAGAGGTTGCAGAGTGGGCCACTTAGGGTACTTGCACATTCTTTCAACACAGATGGGCGAATGTCGTCGCACCCTGGGGATTTTCCCGCGCTTAACTTTAAAAGCTTGTCGAGAACAACAGCGCGAGTTATCTGTATTTCGTGTAACTCAGTAGCATCGGGTAACGTTGGGGCTGTTCGTGCAATTGGTATGCGCACTTTCTTGATGGAATGTTGAGCTGTGTGTCAAATGTGGTGCTCAGCATTTCAGCAATCTCCTGTCCAGAGAGGTTTTCTCCGTTCGGACCTTTTATGACACATGCTCTTCGGCTTGTCGATTTTCTTTTGCCATGAATCGGTAAAGGTTTTTAGGGTTTACCTTTTGGCGAGGTTGGACTGGAACGACCTCCTGTCTCCCCGCACCCTTATGTTGCTTCGATTCCGTAGAGTCATGTATGCGTCATGGTCGTCCTGTTCTCTGGAGAGTCTCCATGTGTGCCATGCCCTTCTCTTGGCTTTTAGAAGGCGCTCAGTGCACCGTTTTAGCCATGACGTTCGCTTTCTGGTTGTTACCGCCAAAGGGACGTTTTGCGAGACGGCCGCCTTAATGATATCTTTTACCAGTTCCCAGTGCTGGTCGATCGATAAGGAACACCAATCCACTGGCCACGAAGCTGTTGAAAGGCTCTTGTTCATACCTTCGTAATTTGCCTTGTTGTAACATAGGTAAGGGCGAGGTCCCTCCCATGATAGCTCTTCACTAATTACCAGGTCGAACATTACCGTAGCGTGATCGCTACTTCCAAGAGGGGTTTGTACCTGAACGTTTTCAACCAGAAGGGGATCACTAGTCAGTAGGTAATCCAGTTAGATGGTTTACCATCTGACCCCCAGCGGGTGTTGTCGCTGATTTTTTCCTGCAGTCCAGCCATTTGGATGGCGTTTAGCAGGTTACAGTCGAACTTCCGGCTCGGGGTAGTGCCACCTTGCTCTAGGCTGAGGGTTGGAGCGTTGAAGTCGCCAGCTATTAAAATCTGGTCGTACCCTATAGTTGACACTGTGGATATTGCTTGGAGTAGTTTTTGGTTGTGTTCCAAGTTGCTATTAGGGGACCTATAGATTCCTCCAACTAGGAATTTGGTGTGTTTGACCGTGAAGTGGCACCAGATAGAGTCTGGGAGCTCTGTCAGTGCCGTGTCAGTGGTTTGTTCACTTCTGAACCACTTGTTCACGTATATTGCAACCCCCTTCCGTCCCTATGTTCTCTGTCTCTCCTGAACAGAATCATATCATCTATGTTAACTTCGGTGTCAATTATGTCTGGTGACAACCACGTTTCTGTCAGGATCATGGTTTTCTGGGCGAGGTCGAGACAGAGGGATCGGAGCTCTGGCATTTCACTTCGGAGTCCTCTCACGTTGCTGTAGAGACACTTGGAGGTGTTTCTCGTAACGTGAGATGTCTCTGAGTTTACTAGTGGCACTGGTTTGGTCTGACTCATAGATGATCGTCGACTTAGCTTTTTCTCATCCCAGAACTTCCAACGCCTATTTTAGTCATACTCTTTGAATTTACCGTAGCATATCTCATCCACGGACTTGCTGCCAGCATGCGACATCCTGAAAGCATTCAAATATTTGTCGGTTTAATATTCGTGATGTATATTCATTCAATCTTCTAAAGTTTTTACGAAGGGATTATATTACACCGTAGTGACCTATCACTTGATATGAATGTGGACAATAAATTACGTCTGGAACGTTATCCAGTAAATAATACTGTTTCACTGTTTAACATTCCTGATAAACGGGCTAAAATGGAGTTACAGTACCACAATGCCCAAGTTTTACTCTTATCTTGTGGCTCATTGGTTTAAGATGACTGAACCGATAGGTTATGGGTTCTAACACCGTTCCATCTACCGAGGTTTGAGCAGCCCGGTAGTATCACTAACTGTCACAATAGGTGTGGCTCATTGCCTGCTGCATGAGTATGCACAAGGTTGATGAGTACATTTTGTTTTCTTCCGATCGATTGTATATTTTGCAGAAAAACTAGTAGCTGGTCCTCTGGGGTTTTAGTGTTAACTTACAATGACTTTAAGTTCTTTGCCCTCCGAAACCCTGTTTTGATATTGTAATAATCGTTTGGCGGTGTTGATCATTGTTGCCATTATGTATGCCTACTCGTTTTCATCTCCAGGGACCATATAGTGGGCCATTCGATTATTTCATTTTGCAGTTTCCCGTAAGAGCAAGCTGTCCAAATCACTGTAAAGTTAGACCCGTCATTAAGGTTGTTAATCTGACTACCGAGAGTGAGTTGTGTCATCAAGGTGAACCGCTACCTACATATGCGTGGACTTGGCTGTACTGGTAATAAATTGTGAATAAACTGAGGATATTCCAAACAAGCTTTGCACATTGCCAGAAACGTATTTAAATCTAGCAGTTCCTTACGTTTACTTTTGTTTATTTGGCCCAAAGTAAGGAGGTAGCACTTCCTAAGATGATGGTTGACCTAGGCGACTACCTTGTTGCATGTTTCAGACATCAGAAACTAAGTGTTGCTAAGTGGTCACCCATATTCATTGCTTAGAATGATCAGTTAGATCGAATAAGGTTGCAAAGTCACATCACTTTACCGCTGATGAAATTCCTGAGGTGGTTCTAATGATATCTGCAGTGTCGAGCTGTTATTCAAAGAAAGACTATCTGCTCTTATGTATGGTGAGAGCACCGTCGTACTATGTATTACCATACATATCACCCGGTGGTCGATGTTTATAAGTATAGCATTTGCTTCATAGTGTTAAAACACAGAGTTACTTCACGAAATTTGTAGAAGCTTATGACTGCGATGACCATCGATACTTAATAGTTACAAGAAATCGAGGATCTTTTGTCAGAAAAATCATATCCAGTGCTTGTGGAGATGAAATGAATGAAATAAATCTGCGTACGGCAGGCTGAGATAGCATCTATTAGTTCGATACCATTGTTTGTCAGACTGTGAAAGACCGGGTAAGCAAAGCTTCATTGTCACTTTTACATGACCATTTTCAGTTTGCTACATGAAGGGCTTCTGTGTGGTTGGATGTCTCTGTCAACTCAGACTGCCGAACTAAGTTTATTTCACACAGTAACGTCATAAATTTTGTCTTATTGGTGTGAAGTATGTAGGCGACAGACAACTGCTCTGTGTTGAGATGCCATATAGGAAATAGTAAGCTATCTTCTGTCACGTAATAAACTTGTTATTACTGAGATAAAATCTCGCCTTGATAAACTTAAGTACCACATTATCCAGTTGTGTAACTAACGTAAAATTTTCTATCTCATCTGTTTGAAAAGTCACTTTAACTTTTTGTAAGATGACCTAGTCCAAACAACTGTGTGGCGAAAAAGTATTTTAGGTAAGAATACAGACCTCTGCAAGCTTGGCATTTGTTGAAGTTTTCTTAGTCCTACTTGGTTCTGAAGTCTTAAAATAATTGCTCCTACTGCTGCTACTTTATTCTCTAAACTCAGTTTCATTTCATCTTTTATAGGGTTGTAAGTTTTTCTGAACAACATATAATGTTGGAAAAGTATCTGTTTAAAATGATTATTCTTGTTCGACTATATTTTAATCGTCTGGGAGTTGATTTAAGTGACGGATTTCTTTTCACAGGTACATTCATCATATTTCGTTTCATTGTATTATCTTGGATGACTCGCTGGATTGTTATTAATCGTGATCATATTCCTTTTGGATATTATTGCCTTGGATCTGTTGGTCTTGCTGTGTTAATGGTTATGAATATTGTTCTTTTCATCCGAGTGGTTTATGCGGATTTTCTGACAAACAATACAGTCTCCAGTGCAGCCTCATTAGTTGCTGCAGCTGGTGTGGGAACAAGTGCAAATGGAAAACCCCATCTCTCTATGCATTCATCATACATGTCTACACATTAAAAGCATTTGTATGTTGCAAAACGATTTTCAGTTGTTCTTTTCTTTGGTTTTATACACTGTATGAGTTCCTTTTTTCTCTCTAAATTCTAGGTCTAACGCTTTCATAGTCAGTTTGTCTTCTACAAAATTATTTGTCTTTTCACTTATATATGTATAGATCATGTGGCTTTTTCATTTATGCCACTTATTAATATTTATAAACATTTAAAAACTTATCTCAGGTTTTTTTATTCTAAATTTTAAAATTGCAATAGGGTGTTTCTATCACTATCCTAATGATTGAATTCTAAGCTGTTTATTTCCTTACTATATATCAGGGATTTTTTAACACTGATTCACCGTTTTATGTGTGATATTATCATGGTTAATGCAGAAAACAGTTTTTTTTGGTTATCTTAAAGTGTACATTTGAAAGTTATGTCAGGTTTCTGAAGTGGATTAATAAATGTAAATGCATCGTTTTACATGAGAACTGTGAAGATGCATTAGTGTTTATTTTTGTACATGGTGTATTCGAACGCAGAATTTTGATAGGGTTTTTTTCCTTACGGGAATCTGACAGTCGCGTGTAAACTCAACATACATAACTTACCTTCTAAATTGATAACCAATGGTCTTCATCTTGTGTCAAAATTGGATTTGTGAACTGTTTTTGACGATTTAAGCTATAATTGACAGAATATCTGAGCCTTGAATTTCAATCATTTTTCGAAACTTCGCTAAAAGCTACTAAAACCAAACTTCAGTAAATTTTGTAATCTGTGTGTGATAGAGCTCAGAAGGGATGATAACATGTTAGAATATTGCCGTAATCTAAGCACTAGGGTGTTAGAAATGGTCTAGGGATATCGCATCTACAGTGACGCTTACTCGCTAAATAAAGAAGCTAAGTGATGCCTATTGAGTAGCCTGCACGTCACTGATTATCCTTTCGTCTGTCATCTCCAAAGTAAGGATGAGGTATGTTCATCATATCAAGCCTTGATTCTGGCAGATGTATTGAACTCCAACATCCTATGTCATTGTACTAGGTTTCTTGATTTTACAACAAAAAATCCCTTAGTGTTCCTCGTTATTTCTCAAAATCTGGATACAGTTGGGAAAGACGATTATTTTAGGTAGTCAAATTAAATATCAACCCTTCGTATATATATATATATATATATATATATATATATATATATATATATATATATATATATATATATGTCATGTGTTACAACTCAGGACTATATACTTTTGTCCAGGTTAAAGTTTTAATTCACCATCATAGCGCACAAGTCGAGAAAGTTTGATTAATCTTGCATCTTATATTTGAAAGAAATAAGCAACACAGAAGCTTGCATAATTTATTATCCATCTGAGATGCCGGTTCAGCACTGTTAGGTTGACGAGAAGAACTCAGAGAATAACATCAACAGCTATGAGATGACGATAGTGTAAGATATAGAGAGTAAAGGTGGTACTACTTATGTGAGGTGTGAATGCGTTTGTAGCAGTGTGGTCTATTTTGAACTAGATTACTTGGAGATTAACCGTCTACACCCACTATGTTGCTCAGAACGAGGGTCAGAAACTGTCTGATCTGGCACCATTTATTGTTCTGGTCATCCGTCTGTTTTTTTTACAACTTGTTTCTCCTTTAGCTAAATTTGTGCCCTCAGGAGTACAATATGTAAGTACGTGTAATGCACTACCTCAGTCAATTCAGTGTTTTGGAATCATCTGATTTCTTTTTTATTTGATACTGAAGCACATAAGGAAACTTGTATCCACTCTGGGGTGAATATATAGTTATGTTAGTGACATTTTCTGTAGTGTTTTTGTTTCGAAATTGTTATTTTTAGTCATAATATTTTATACTGCCAACTCAGCGTCCTTCAGAACTTCCTTTTCGTCTTATGCATACCTAATGGGTGAATTTCATGATTCTACCCATGTAAATCAGACACATAAGTACCTAACGTGAAATTCATGCAGTTTGTATTGCATATTTGTTGTTTCAGTATATTAGGTGAATCTTAAATAAGTTTGCATTTAGCTGTTGGTTATCGTTTTCTTGTTAATCTTTCCTTTCCTCTGTTCACAAATAAGATCCGTGAACGGATGATACTATATTGCTTCAAGTCTTAAAGCTATGACTTCAGTGTTTCCGACTCTAAAAATTTTCTTCCTTATTCGAAACCGTATTAAGCATGTAAAGCTAACTGAAAATTAGATGTATAAAATTATATGCACATAGACCACCTTAGAATCTTGTTTTGTAAACTGGTCTTCATTTTTATATATGGGGATTGACAGCTCAGCTGAAGAAAGCGCCTGAAGGTACATTGAGTTTTAGTTCTTGTATCTCACTTGGAAAGGAAAATCACTTTAAATCCTGTTGTTACCCACTTTAATAACTGTCCACAAATTGAGTACATTTAAAGAATCATTTTCATTTCATTCACGTACTTTTTAACAGAACAAAGACGAGAAATTATTAAAAATAAAATACTGAAATAATCTCTATTATCATTCACTCTACGCTGATGAGAGGCGATACAAGAGTCTTCTAAATTCTTGAAGTTGTATCTAATAAAACGATATAGCTATATCCCAGAGATTGGTTGTTAGAAGTACCAGTAGTTGTTTCCACTTACTGACTTCATCGGTGATAAAAGTATGTGATTCATTAAAACTCTACAACGGACTGAAGTACATACTTCTTGAGATAACTCTCAATACAACATCAGCATATACTGAGTTGGTCATTTGGCTACTACGAAGACCACCTATAGACATTGGGTTTCATAATGCAGAAATGAAGTGTAAATTGATTCAGTAGCTCAGCAAGAAATTTTATGATTTGTGTATCCAAACTTGTTTTCATAACCCTTAACAACCGTGTTTCATGTTGAAGACAACCATCAAGGTTATGTTCACAAAATGTGTTTGTTTCGTTGTTTATGTGTTTTGATACGCTCATCATATGAATTACTATTCTGTATTCATCTCTGTGTAGGTATCACTTGCTCCTTTTTTGTTAACTGCTAACTCAGTCAGTCATCAATCACTCTAAAGTTCTAAGCGTTTTTGATTATTTTGTTTTGTTCATATTACTCTAGAAGCAAGAGTCACTGATTCAAGATGGTATGATACTCATTATTTAAAACGAAAACATACTCAACACGTGCATGACTGTGTGGTGAGAATTTTATTTATGAATTCATCTACTCAACTCATCGAGTGGTGAAATGCTGAAAAAAACAGAGAGTAATTAGATAAAGCGTAGGAGTTTACGGAAGGACTGCATTACTTTTCTATTAATTCTCAATAAGTAACAAAAATGTACACTATCTGTTGAAAATACTCAACCAGTTTTGAGAATCTTTCTATCTGAACAATGTTGGTGTAAACAAACCGTAGAAATATTCTGTGGAGAGCACTAACTGAACGTAAAAATAATTCGTTTTAATGAAGTATTTTCATAGCAGTTAACTTCATTTATAAGTCTTGAAATAACATAGAAAAGGCAATTTCATAGAATACACAATGTATTTCGAACAATGCGATCACACACATGATTTGGAATGAGGAAGCCTTCAGATTGTTCTAAATACGTTGCGCACATACATTGCACGTCTTATTGTTTTGAGTAAATAAAGCAGTCAAAAAAAGTCAATGAATGGTGGTCGGATTGTTCGTTTACAGGTCAAATCATATGTGGGGAAAAAAGACAATGCGTTAATAACTCTTGACATTAAAATTAAGATAACAAAGTAGGGTTATTATAGCAAGAAATTATTTCTGAATAGATAAAATAGATGTAAACTTATTTGTGGTTATGCCTTACGAAAGATTTGGAAGATGTGAAGAAATTAACCTCGTTGTTCACCTCAATGATCCATTTTATCATTAATAAGGTTGAAGAACTATGACCTATGTCAGCCAGTCTGATATGTTGCTGCAGTAGCTCTACAACGTTCTCCGCAGCTCTCATCTTCGTGTATCAGTGTGTTTTTCGCATTTTAATATGGTCACACATATGTAGACTGAAAAACCCTAAGCTAAGATGCCACTATCGTGTAAATTGTGTGGATTTATGTCATTGACCTTCTTTGGATGACATGTTCTTCGAATGGCTGCTGTAAGTTTGCTTGGTAACCAAACTTTGTCGGTTATTGGTAGAAGGCAAATCGAAATAAAGATTCTTTAGAATTGACTAGACCTTTAGCCTTCTTTGTCCAGCATTTCTGTAGTTATTTAGTGATTTTAATCGTTGTCTAACAATAAATTGATAAAACTGCTTTTCCTCACTTCCGTGTATCTGTTGAACTCGGTTAAATCGGAACCTGACTAATGTCTGCCTATACTCAAATGCACAGAAACCGCAGTTATTCACGTACCTTTTTATGTTAGTCCCTCCTAAATGGTTTGTTTCACTCATTTTTCAAGCCGTTAAGTTGAGAAAATGTCTGGCAATAGTAGCCAGTCATTTTTTTTCTCTCATAATAAAAATATGCTATCGTGGATTATATTCGTTCAATTAGGAATTGGCATGGCATCTGCAACTGCTCCAACACTACAGAATACCACAAACCTTTATCAATCTCATTCAACAACTACATGAAGACGCCAAATGCCAAGCCATTCACAATGGGAAGCTCAGTGATGACTTTGTAGTAGAGACAGGAGTAAGACAAGGCTGCCTACTGTCACCCGTAATCTTCCTGATTGTGGTCGACTGGACTGGATCATGCAACAAACAGTGAGGAGAGAGAAGAGTTGCATATGCTCGCTGGACCGGTGAAAAGAACCTAGAAGATTTGGATTTCGCTGATGACTTGTGTCTAATGTCTTGTGGCACAAACTTGAATATCTACAGGCAAAATCCAAAAAATTGACAGAAGAGGCAGGGCGGCGAAGACGAGACTTCAAGTGAACGTAGAGAAGACAGAGGTGATGATGATACCCAACCAACACCACTATTACCAACAACAAGCTCTAATCACCATCAACGGGAGAAACTTACAAGAAGTAGTCTCTTTCACCTATCTAGGCAGCACTGTTTCAACTATAGGCGACACAGACGAGGGCATCAAAGCCGGGTTCGGAAACACAGCATGACAGACAGCACCAAACAAATTAGACATAACGGTTGTTGCTGGGTGGTGATTTGAGGTAAAATGAAAATATGGGCCGCGGCAGGATTCGAACCAGAGACAACCAAATTTCCGGCCCTATCCTCTGCCAAGTGAGCTACGATACCTGAACGCTTACCAGGTTTTCATTCCACCTTCAATCATTATTCAGCATCAATAGCCTCACATATACATGCATTCATTTCAATGCTTAATTAATTTCCATTTTTATTATGAGAGAAAAAAAATGACTGGCTACTATTGCTAGACATTTTCTCAACTTAACGGCTTGAAAAATGAGTGAAACAAACCATTTAGGAGGGACTAACATAAAAAGGTACGTGAATAACTGCGGTTTCTGTGCATTTGAGTATAGGCAGACATTAGTCAGGTTCCGATTTAACCGAGTTCAACAGATACACGGAAGTGAGGAAAAGCAGTTTTATCAATTTATTGTTAGACAACGATTAAAATCACTAAATAACTACAGAAATGCTGGACAAAGAAGGCTAAAGGTCTAGTCAATTCTAAAGAATCTTTATTTCGATTTGCCTTCTACCAATAACCGACAAAGTTTGGTTACCAAGCAAACTTACAGCAGCCATTCGAAGAACATGTCATCCAAAGAAGGTCAATGACATAAATCCACACAATTTACACGATAGTGGCATCTTAGCTTAGGGTTTTTCAGTCTACATATGTGTGACCATATTAAAATGCGAAAAACACACTGATACACGAAGATGAGAGCTGCGGAGAACGTTGTAGAGCTACTGCAGCAACATATCAGACTGGCTGACATAGGTCATAGTTCTTCAACCTTATTAATGATAAAATGGATCATTGAGGTGAACAACGAGGTTAATTTCTTCACATCTTCCAAATCTTTCGTAAGGCATAACCACAAATAAGTTTACATCTATTTTATCTATTCAGAAATAATTTCTTGCTATAATAACCCTACTTTGTTATCTTAATTTTAATGTCAAGAGTTATTAACGCATTGTCTTTTTTCCCCACATATGATTTGACCTGTAAACGAACAATCCGACCACCATTCATTGACTTTTTTTGACTGCTTTATTTACTCAAAACAATAAGACGTGCAATGTATGTGCGCAACGTATTTAGAACAATCTGAAGGCTTCCTCATTCCAAATCATGTGTGTGATCGCATTGTTCGAAATACATTGTGTATTCTATGAAATTGCCTTTTCTATGTTATTTCAAGACTTATAAATGAAGTTAACTGCTATGAAAATACTTCATTAAAACGAATTATTTTTACGTTCAGTTAGTGCTCTCCACAGAATATTTCTACGGTTTGTTTACACCAACATTGTTCAGATAGAAAGATTCTCAAAACTGGTTGAGTATTTTCAACAGATAGTGTACATTTTTGTTACTTATTGAGAATTAATAGAAAAGTAATGCAGTCCTTCCGTAAACTCCTACGCTTTATCTAATTACTCTCTGTTTTTTTCAGCATTTCACCACTCGATGAGTTGAGTAGATGAATTCATAAATAAAATTCTCACCACACAGTCATGCACGTGTTGAGTATGTTTTCGTTTTAAATAATGAGTATCATACCATCTTGTTTTGATAATAATATGAAGGAAATAAAAAGGTAGTGAAAATTGTCTAATAATAGTTTAATTTATGAATAAATGAGGTGACTAGCGCTTTGCATAGTAAGACTGTGTGATTATTCTACAAGAATTTGCATGGAAATTAATTAAGCATTGAAATGAATGCATGTATAAGTGAGGCTATTGATGCAGAATAATGATTGAAGGTGGAATGAAAACCTGGTGAGCGTTCAGGTATCGTAGCTCACTTGGCAGAGGATAGGGCCGGAAATTTGGTTGTCTCTGGTTCGAATCCTGCCGCGGCCCATATTTTCATTTTACCTCAAATCACCACCCAGCAACAACCGTTATGTCTAATTTGTTCGGTGTTGTCTGTCAGCGGAATTCTGGATGGTCTTTCCTCCTTATATAAGATACATTAGCGGGATGTGCCTGAATCCCAGTAACTGATGTGGTCCTCCTGAGACTCGAACCCAGCTCCCATCATTTCAAACAATAGAGCCTTATCCATGGGGAAGCTGAATCCTATTAGCTACTTCAATAAATAAGTAATAGGTTTCATTATTTAATGAATTCAATCTCGATGGTCTACACTCTTGGTGGCTTAAACCGAAGTCCTCCTACAAAATAAGGGAGACAAAACACTTGTACTGACTGAATGCGGGGCAAAGAAGGCTAAATGAACTTCACTCGTAATATTACATTAGGATTTCTTCAGCCTCACCCGGAAACCTGATAGTTTTTATCTGAATTGTGCATATATTTTGTCATAAATGTGACGAATATGACAACAATAGTTTTCAAAGGCAGTACGGAAATGGATCATATCACTGATGAAATGCAGTAACCCGTGTCCCAGAAAATCCAAAGATATTATGAAGTCGTGATGAAAAAGTCCTGTATTTTGACTAGTACAATAATTCAAACAGATTCGCATTCATTAAACACTGGTGTATATTATATTTTTAATGAATATCTACCTGGACATAACTCATGATCACCTTTTTTGATAGACTTCACTTTATTCAATATTCTAGAAAAAAAATGAAGTTCTTAGCTTTCAAATTTCTGAGAAGAAATCACAGAGATGAAACAGACACTGAGATATTCCACAACAGATTGTCAACTTTTGGTATCTTGGCTTGAAGAAGGGATAATAAAACAGTCCTGAGTTACATTCATCACAAAATCATGTGAACTTGCCAGTATTTCACATCAAAAAGTTTTTGTTTATTGAACTACAAAGATTTTTTTGTAAAAACTATTTGATCGGATACGAAATTTTATATTCGCTTGATAAAGAAAAACGAAAAAAGTGAGTTTATAAATACCTACCCAAGAGCTTAAGTTCAACGAAGTTATTTAGGAGGACAAGTTATGGTCAGATGGATGCATATATGACTGTGGGTAAATCAGTCTGAATTCAAAGTGATAATATCTCAGAAGTGATTGATCATGGGTAGATTTTTAATCTTGCTAGAATGAGCATCCATTTGAAGTCCAACAATGTCAAGTTGCAATAATGCAGGTTTTCCGTTGTTAAAAAGTTCTTTAATCCTTTGTTTATTTTCCTGTAAATAATTGGAACGTACTCCACTATATATTTTGGTAATGACTGCCAGTTTAATTTAGGATTCCTATTTCACTGTGTGTTTAGGATGCAGTTACTGAATGTAAATGTAGTGTATTGTGTTATCACCCCAAATGGGGTTAGAAGCCAACAATCAACGCTATAAATTCTAGAGTGTTGTATACTATGCTTATCAGTCACATCTTGTTTGATTCTTGCTGAGGAAAAAACATACAGTCATATCCAGAAACAGTCCATCTATCTGCAAAGATTGAATAATTCGTTTCGATAAATCAGCAACGGATAAGATTAAAATTTCCAGTAATCATGCACTTTATCCTGTTTCTATACAGGAATGATGGATGTATTGACACATCCTTGTTTACTGAATAAAAAGTAACATCCTTTACACACAATCAACCATATTTTTTTTTACTTAGAAAAGGTTGTCATAGTAATGTATACGTACATTATCTTATACTTTAATTAAGCTATTCATTATTTGCTTTTTTGTGTTTGAAAGTAAAATCCTAACGATAAAATATATCTGTCTTCAGATTTCTCATCAACCTGTGAATCTTGAAACCTTATTTATTGATAAACGTAATTCTATCAAGATGAAGGTTAAGCGTTGTTGATTGTAGTTGTTTATTTTTCATTTCAAAGAGGAAAGTCTTACACTAGACGAAATGAATGATCAATATTCAATGTATCCTATTAGTCAAACAGCTGTTTAACGGACACTGTTTTTCAATAAATAAATACGTACTGCTGAGGAGTCTTACACTAGGACGAAACAGCTGTTCAGTGCTCCTAGATTTTTAATGGTCCTCCAACTGATATCAGTCCATGAAGAATACTACTTCTAAAATAAATAGGAGTTGAAAAATTCACATACTCGATTAATAACCGTATTAAGGATACATTCAAGCAATTTTCGGCAGGGAAGTGTTAAGTTGTTGATCATTTTTTGCTACAAGATGAACTTATTTTCAGTAAATTGGCTAGTAAATGAACAGGTCTCACACTGTAAAGATGATTCCCACGCACTTAAAAAGAGAAAACACAGAATGTGTGATCCATCGTAAGGTGGAAGTTGTCAGTGGTGGTAACCTTGCCTTCTGAAGAGATGATAATTTGAGCCTCTCTTTTACACATACAATACATTACTGTTGGTCTACCTGGTCGACATATAATCATGAGTATTTCGCAGTTTTAAGCATTTCGTGGCGCCTTCCATGCGTTAGTATTGTCTGTGAATACATGTTGTCAATGGCAGTTTGGCTAAATTTAAAAACCATTACTTCCCATAAGACAGTCGGCTGTCAGCTGTTGTTTTTAAGCAGCGATTTACGAAATGCCACCAATTTATTAATAGCTGGAGACTAATTACACCTTGTCTTCATTAATTATTCACCGTTGACATCTGGAATTCGAATATTTTCACTAACCTTTATCTTCAAATTGTTTCTTCTGCTATTTACCTTCTACCTTGATATCAGTCTTCTATTATCTACTTGTTCTTTGTATGCTACTGTGAAGTGAGGCAACCCAAACCTATGGATTTTGTTCAAATTTGTGCGTTAACTTTGTCGGTCTATTCATTTATTTTCTTCACCACTTGTTTACTAACTTGCTGATTACCTATCTCATTAAATTCTCGATGGGTTTGGCTGCAATGTTTATTGGATCAGTCTTTCCCATTATTTATTACCAATACCTAGGCTGCCTTCCTTCATTTTGATATTGGATACTAGACAATTGTAAGGTTAAGCACTTCAGTGACACCAGTTAACTTGGGTTAGTCCGATTGTCAGAATTAAGTTAGTAGTCTAGGATTTATAATGGTGCAACACAGCCGAGATAAGTAATCCAGTAGAAAACTTAACTGTGGCTACACATATACTGATACACAATCACACGATAGGATGAAACAAGCTAGTAGTCCAAAAACGCTTAGTTCCATATGGACAGAGAATCTGATAACCAGATCCATGATGATGTCAGTGTGCTATATCATGTAAAAAGTCTTGAAAACTGCAATTTTCTTCAGTGTTTACTTTTAAGCAAAACTGGATGCAGTTCCGTCTCACGTTACTATTAAAAAGTAGGCTGTTGCAGTGTGTCCGAATTCATTAGATAGCATGTTTTTGAGATTTTTTTAAGCGCTATGAATATACATATGCAACTTTGGAAGAATCCATAATCACTTTCAAATCAGGATGAGTATTATATTATAGTGGAATTAAAAACGCCATCTTCAAGTTGTCAAAGTCTCTTTTATTTGAATAATCTGAAGCTGTAGGTTTAAAAGCTTTAGGACTTTAGTTTGAATATGTTAGCCACCTAGGTTTTCTTCGAACTTGAGTTATCATATCGATATCGAAATGCAACTTAGCAACCACTTGCACTTTCACACAGCAGGTAATAAGCCACATCTATTGTGTCAGGAGTAGTAATACTACATGATTTCTTAAAAGTCAGTAAGTAGAGGGAGTTTCGGATGAGTCATCTACTAGGGGAAGGGAAAGAATTTAAGAACGTAAATCAATTAACCACAGCTCTATTCACGTCGATATAGATAATGAAGATCATTTAACAGGATAGTATAAAAGCTAAGAATAATTTTTCATCTAAGCAATTTATCCTAAGATATCGACGATGGCATACGTCATTCACATTTATGACAAAATTAGAGAAGAGTGTGCTTCACTGGACAACTGGTAGTTCCTACCAATATAAGAGATATATGGATGATACATTCGTCAAACAGAAATTAAGGTTACGGTCAAAAGTTTATTGATTGTCACCCATCGCGGACACACCAGAATTTAGAAAAAACTCCAAATTTAATTTTCTGGATGTTTTATTGATATGGAGACTAGTTGGTTACCTCTAGATATCGATTTACAGGAAGTCAATATGAAGGGAACAATACATGAATTTCCACAGCTGTTTGCCAGGTAGTAATAAAAGAAGTCTGATTCACGCTTTATGATCAAGAATCAGATGAATCTCCGTGAATGACACTATCGATGATGGGTTGGACAAACTCTGACAGATTCTTATACAGAATTGATATCTATCCAGATTTGTTGAGAAAAGCTTGAAATTAAAACAGGACATAGCGAAAGAACTCGCAGCTCCGAAGAAGACTATTTACAGCTGTTGGTTTCAGAGGTGATATTGCAAAAAAGATGCTGAAGAATCGGCTGTCCGGAATGTTGAAGAGGGTCTTTTTCTTTATCCAGCTACATATCAGCTTCTCTAGTCGGCAAATGGTTAGTGTTGAGGACGAGTTACCACCTTGAAATATTTCTACTTTTGTCTACAAATCTACCTGCTTCTATGGGTCTAGTTATATAGGCTACATAAAGTGACTATCATCTTGAGTGACCCTAAAATATAGCCTAGCAACTACTGAAATATTCAATCGAAGTCCTGCATTTTATGAAAAACTACGTTTGTAATTGAAATAAAGAAAACTAATTGGTTGTTTAAGCCGTTGCTGGGTTGATCTCTCACTGGATGACCAACGAGAAAATGCAAGTCAATTATCAGTTCAATTTTTGAACACTTATTCAAGTTTGTACCACTAGATTCACCAAGGTGCCCAATCAATGTGATCTAAAAAGTAAAAAGGAACAGTTCAAAAAGGGTACGCTTTATAAACTTATGGATAGCAGAAGAACTGGGAATTTACTAATTCAAACCTGATCTCTGCGTACAGAAGAGGTATTCAACCTCTTATCTTGCCATATTCTTAACCATTCCACTTATATATATTTTTCCCTTTCCTTTTTTGATTTCATTATATTTAATTAGTTTACCATTACCCCCTTCATTATGACCACTGTCTACTTCTTCACTTTCTTTACATGTATCAAGTGGACACCTAACTATCGCATTCCCATCTAGCAATAGTTTTCACCTTAATACGGTCTTTGGCATTCTCGTTGCTGGCAGTCTAACAGATTTTTACGTAAATCCTTTCTACCCTTTATTTCGGTTTTTTACAATAATGATGCAAATATATGTTACGGTTCTGTGGTAGACTGTTATGTTTATGATATGATATGATATGAGCATAGAATGGCAGTCAACTCTCTACCTCAACTTCGTCGATTTTGAAAAGGTCTTCGATAGCGTCGACCGAGAAGTAATTTGTCAACCACATCAACACTGTGGAGTGCCAGAAATCTTTATCAACCTCATTCAAAAGCTGTATGCTATATGATGCTACATGCCAAGTGATTCAAAATGGAGAACCCAGTGATACGTTTGAAGTTAAGACAGGAGTAAGACAAGGCTGCCTACTATCACCCGTAATCTTCCTGATTGTGGTTGACTGGACTGGATCATGCAGCAAACCGTGAAGAGCGAGAAGAGGTGCATATGCTCTCTGGACCGATGAGAAGAGGTTAGAAGATTTGGATTTCGCCGTTGATGATTTATGTCTTATGATTTCAGTAATGTTAATGTTGTAGTATAATTTTGTGGTGTAAAGTGTTAGTTTTATAGTTTGCTTTCAAAAACAGAAGTTGATGAGTCGGTTCATTTCTAATACTTTCTTCACCACACAGCAGACGAGCTAAATACGGTATCGTAGAGATTTTATGTCTAGTAGTACATGCATAAAGTATTATGTACTTGCTCCTTGTCTTTCTAGAGAGCTTTGAGTGAAGAGAATGTTAGTCATCTGATAGAATAACTTCTACCAGATGTTTACATGAGTTAATATGTTTGTCCGCAACTGTTTTAACTAGAAGGTTTATGGGTTCACTACTAGTTCTCCTGACAAACTTCAAAATTCTACACAATATAACACACTCCTTTTTCAGCAACCCGAGAAAGAATAAAGAGGAACAACAGAGGAGATATTAAGGATACAGAAGTTTATAAAACACAATGGGAGAGGATGAGTTATACCACATACCCACAGCTGCCTAATATAGAGATTTCGGTGGTAAATTCTTTTGGGAACTAGTAAGATATGGGAGGACCAGGAAAGGTCCAAAGAAAGGCACACACGGAAATAAATCACACTTGTAACATCCTCTAATGCACAACTACCAATAGAACAGAGATCGTAACAACTAAGCAGCTTACACGGGTTATGTTCACGTCTACAACTAAAGTTCGTAGTCAGATATTTTGAAGAATTCAGCATATGACCATTCACGAAGGACCATCGTCTAACAGTAGATAGAAAATCATTCAGTTGGGAACAATCTGTTGAAGAGGAGACAGGTATGGAAACTGTTAGGTCATGAGCACATTTGATAGGATTGATACTAGCTGAAGTGGTAAGTCATGCAGAGAGAAAGAGGGAAGATATGGGGAAAGGGTGGCATCTTGGGGAACACCAATCACACTAAACAATGAGGTGGAGCGTTTTGCTCAGTGAACGATACACTGTTTCCTTCCATAGAAATAGGAATACAACCAGCTGATTATCCAAGACTCAGTATTTGTCCTGGCCAGCTTGTCCCACAAAAGAGGTCTTCGACGGAATGACATGATGAAGGATAGTCTAAAAATACACACCTAACATATATGGCATTTCCCTCAAGATTGCAAGCAGTATTGCGATATGAGGGAGTGGTGGAATTCAAAGTGCTTCTTCTGCTTTCATGTACAAATCGATTAGGGTCATCGAAAGCCTTCAACAAGGGTTCGAGCATAGGTATCATTAACTCATCCATTACTTTCAAGAATATAGAAGTGACTGTGATCAGACGGAATTTCGGACATGCACCTGAAGACCCTGACTTGGATACGAGCACTATCTTATTATCTTTCTAGGCAGCTGGTATGGTGTTTTCTAAAAACAACCTAATAACCATGTTAACTGATGGATGGCATAAAATATCAGCACACTTCTCGAATACGAAACATGACAAATCAACCATACCCGAACTGAGTGAGGAGTTCAGAGATTTGAGACATCTGAAAACACCCTTCTCGGTGAACTCTGGAAGACATTCTTCATTGGAACTGTGTGGACAAAGTGGGATGGGACAAGTGGGTTGACGTATAAACGATTTGTTCAAAGCATAGAAGGCGACATGTACTTCTTTGTTAAGGTGTTTACTACCAGTGACGTCTTTAAAAGTTTCCACATGCTGGAAGAGTCTTTAGATAGCAAAAGTTTCTGGTTTTGTAGTAGACTCAGACGTTTGATTTTCAAGCTAATTAAAGCATTCAGTTTAAAAGCACCAGTATTACCGCTTACTTTATGTAGTCCTTCTTTTCCTCTTCTTAGTTTCTTGTGCTGGCAAGATGATTCACTATTGAAGCGTAGACAAAGCTCTTCACCAGAGCAACGCATATCCAGACAGAACTTGAGATAGTGTGTCACATCATCAATAGTATCGTTCAAAACATCCCTATCAACTATATTCCAGTCTGTACTTTGTAGCATTTCTCTTGGATTAAATATTTTACAAAGTGAATAGTTTCTACGCACAATCTCTTTATATGTGCAGGCTGTTCTGTGTATTTTGCCATATATTTAGGGTAAAACACGTATAATGCAATGATCTGAGATGAGGAGTGGGGCTCTCTTTCGGGTTCCATATGTATTAGTATCATTGACGAATATCAAGTCTAGTGTTGCATCCTGATGAGTTGTGAAGTTACCAAGGTTTCGATAACCAAGAGTTATGAGAAGGCTTTGGTCACAAGAATTGAAAGTATCACCGACAGAAAAGCACAGAGTATAGGGGTTGGAAATCCCATGAGTATATCAGAGAAACTAGATAATTTGGAGTAACTACAACCAGGCGTCACATAAATATTTGTGATATGAGTAAAGCGATCTTTTTTCAGGTGTTTGAGTGGTATTTAACAGTGATGAAGGCTATATAATCATTTAAGAATTTGAAGCATATGTTACCCGAAATGCACCAGTGGGTATTGATGAAGGTAGCAAACCACCTTCACTTTTCTTCGAGAAGCCACATGTATCCTGACGGAAAATTTCGAAATCACTGAGAGAAACCAAAGTGTCATCATAAAGTTCGTGTAACCAATTTCATTGTAACTTGACTACTCTAGTATTATGGAGCACATTGGAGGATATAAGAGATTGTAAGTAATCCACTTTTCCCTGCAATGTCCTCAACTTTGTTCTTAGAATTTCAGACAAGGTTTTTTGAGATAAGGTTACTCGCTTCACAGCACGTTAGTATCTACAGTGATGCTTTTCCTTCGTCTTATTTGATAATGACATTGCAGAAGGCCGTAAACTTTTTAAAAATGTGCGTGAACAAATAATGCGATAGGAGGGCATAATAAAATGATTAAAACGAGCAAACATGTAGAAACATTTGATGCAGCAGGTGAGATGGAAAATTTTTTTCAACATACTAGGCCAAGTTTGAGGGAAACACATTTTCTGAAACAGAATTTGAACTGAGTGATGTAAAAAGATCGATTATTTCAGGACTTCTCCAGTGTTACTGAGACTTATAAAGGTGCAGCGAAGGTGAAAGTGAGCTGAATGTCATAGGGTCTAAGGTAGTAGCCACGGAGATTTCTATTAGGTTTTATGCTTTTAGACATTCTTTTAGTGAAACTGGAAAGTGATACTTCGGAAGATGAAACCATGGAAACATAGATGATGCCGTTTTAGTGCTTAGTAAGTATCTTTTCAATAATTTGCTCCTGAATCACTTTAGCAGCATTTTTTTGTTCGTTCTTTTCATCGATGAAAGTGGAGTGAGTAATTCCATACATTTTGTTGACGTAATAGTGGAAAAAGATGCATCCGTTAAAAGGAAGTACGTACACAAAACTAGTAACTGAAGTATGGTGTACACACTCTTTACTTCATACCAGTACAAGGAAAATGCAATATATTCAGATACATAACACGTAAAGTAGGCTCAGCTTTTCCGAAGAGTGTTTTCAGAAGGAAATACCGGATATCCATGATATTCTATGGCAAAATGGGTCTCCCTGAAGGATCTTCAAAATAAAAACTGCTTACACAAATCCTAGGCATGAATAGACGACAGTAGAGGAGATTTCTCTGCCCGTGTGTCTGCAGCTCAAGGAAGACCCAATAAGTGAAATCCCATCACAACGCCTAGATACAAAAGTAAATAGTAGTTTTTATTCAGGATATCTTTGCATGTCCTTTTGTAGTCGTTCAACGTCCAATCCAAGGTCCAGAGACACCTATCTAATCTTAGCTTCTTATCTTACAGGTTTCAGTTAACTAATTTAGTGGAATAAGTTACACTAGGTATACTGCTAGACAGGTGTGTCTCCCACTTCAGAACATTTTTCGGCTTGGTTCGGAAAACATGAAACCAAAGCAATAGAAAGTTATATCTTCTCACACTTGGCAGACGTGGGGTACCACATGCTTTTACCACCGCACGTCATGTTATGGGAAAAGTACTACACGCAGCTTTCCAACTACTTATATGCACGGTTGAAGCTTAAACAGTGAGAATAATCAAACCTGAAGTCTGCATTCAGAAGGAACACATTCAAGGATTACTTTTCTCTTGGGTTCTGCTATTCGTCTTTTTAACACTGACAGATAACCGGCCTGCCTACAGTTCCTTATTCAATTTCCATTTTGAAAATATAGCTTCCGAAAACTTGGCTTATATTACGATAATCAATTCAGTTTTATAACTGTAAAACATGAAGAGAATTTGTTGGAAAAATCATTCTTTGTTCATAATACCTTTCAGTTAATGTATTGATGACCTTTGAATGTCTAAAATCTTAAACATTTTCCTCACCTTTTAAGTTACCTATTGTGTATATGATATTTGAGCTACTTCAACTCCAGTAATTGAAAACAACTCGCCTTATCCATTCATTGAATGTTGTTGCCATGAGCAATAGCAGAAGAGGATATTTATTTGCCAGATATTTTCTTTTTCCCTTTTTTTCATGTTGACTCACCTTACTTCCACCAGCTGATAGTTATTCTATATTTCTTACCTGTAACGCGTAAAATTCCAGAAACCCATCAACGTTATTTTTTACACGTGAATTTATAGCTGTAAATAAACTTACTACATAACAGAGTTCAGCAATGTCCTCTGTTTTTCCAGCTGGTCTTCGTTAGTTCCCACTCTTGGTAAGGTTGACTCTGTGCAGCTTAAATTAAATCCTACATATATATGGTAATACCAAAACATATGATAAAGTTGATTGAAAGAGGGTAGCAATAGTAATCTAATTCAGTAAATATCCTATACAAGTTAAATCCTTTTGGTATCGAGTACTTTGTAAGTTGGATTATTGCTTGTTGCGCAACAGTGTCAACCCATTATTACTTCACCTTATTTATACATGTGAATGTAATCC
The DNA here is from genome assembly GCA_944470555.2 of Heterobilharzia americana. Classification (NCBI taxonomy): domain Eukaryota; kingdom Metazoa; phylum Platyhelminthes; class Trematoda; order Strigeidida; family Schistosomatidae; genus Heterobilharzia; species Heterobilharzia americana. Next base: position 26,339,910 of record OX104129.1, read on the forward strand.
AATCTCAAATAACAATGAATATGCTGATGAATGCTAGTGTCTCTTGAAAATAAGCATTTACTGACTTAAAAAACTGAAAGGATCGAAAAACGTTTATCGAATAAGAATATGAAAAAGTCAAGCTATAAAGATTGGATAAGTACTATAGTACTTCCCTATCGAACATCCACTTCAGAGGAAATAAGACGTATCCTTAACCGTTACAACATCAGAGTATTCTTCCAGGTGACGAATACATTACACTCACACCTGTATAAATTAAAAGATCCAATTCCTCATTTAGAACAAAAAAACTGTGTTTATAAGGTAGACTGCAGTGAATGTGATGCTACTTACATTAGAGAGACATCACGTCAAGTACTAACACGTCTAGCCGAACACGGTCGAAGTTCCAAAACACCACCAAAAATTTCCTATGATCTAGAAAAACTTGAAAAAAGCTCTGCTATCGCTGCTCATGCCCTATATTCAGGTCATAAAATGTCATTCGAACAGACAAAAGTTCTGCAAAAGGGTTTTCTCTCTCACAAAGAGCGGACCATTGCAGAAGCTTTGCACATCTGCTCATATCCTTCTTCGGTCAACAGAAAAGATGGGTTAGACATCCCACTAATATGGCAAACATTAATGACGCGCCTAGGCAGTTATAAATAATATCTGAAGAGAAGGTAGAACACAATTTCATTCCACATGATTTATTTATTCTGAATTCACTCTTGTTTGAATATTCTCCGGTGTTATTTCTCTTAGTCGTCTTAACCACGAGAAAAAAGAGAAAGGAAAGAAGGAAAAAGAAAAAAGAAAGGAAAAGGGAAGGGGAAAAATGGCTGCATTTAAACAGATTGTCTAGTCCTATCACATACACCTTATTGATCTACTATTTTCATCAATTTTACACTGCTTTCTGAGTCATATACATTCGAGGAACCACAACATAATCCATTTTGTTATCACTCATACTTCAAGTGTTATCAAAAGTACATTTATGGTTATCATTATTATTATTATGACTATTATTTATTTAACATATTCATCCTTCCAAACTAGTAATCTATTCTTTCTCATCCTTGATGTCTCAAAACCCCATTGTACTTTTCATAGACGAACTAAAAAATTTCCCCACCCTATTTTTGTTCTACCTAACTGGCACAACGGAAAAACCTCTCTGACCGAGTTGCTTATTCACTCACCTGTATTACATCGATCTTTTCTCCATATCACTATGTAATTGGATGATTGTAAATATCACCACTTTGTGTGCCAAAATTTGAATATTAACCTTAAAACTTAGTGTCAGATTCATACTCTTGGAAAGGATCTTCCTAGCAAGATCGAAACGTTGAGGAATAATACAAAATATTTGTTTATTTTATTATTTGTTCTAGTATACTATGCCGGGATTACACAAGTAAAAATACATCCTATACAATGAATCATACTAACTTGGTGCCCAAGTTTTTTCAAACCGTTCAGTCCATTGTTGGTCAGGTACCTTCAAACTGAAAGTAAGTTGATTATCCTTAAAAACAACGCAAACTGACAATTTTTCTACATGGCAAAATATATTTATTGGTGATGAAAAAAATCTCTTACAATGAGTTGTTAATCAAAAGTGTAATCTTAGCAAAATTCCTACTGATTATATATCCTGGGTTTTTAAATACATATGACATGACACGAATGTGCCACAGATTTTTGATCATTCAGTGCAATGTTTTTGTGTCATGAAATCCAATGTGAACAATTTTAGGGTTAGATGGAAAGTGTTAAGTAAGGAAGCTAAGCCAACCAATGAAATTGTGAATCTTTAATAATTGAGGTATCTTGAACACTTGCCAACCATGCTGAGACCCTGTTACCCTCAATGAACAACGTTAACAGAAATAGAAATGACTTGTTGGAAAGCTAAGGGTTGAGATACCAAGATATGCAGTTAGTCTATACAGAATCTGACTGCTAGTTTGAGCTTTGTACGATGACGTAGGAAACCTGAATAGGGGCTTCTTGATGGTAACAATCAACAGTTGGAGCCTGTCAGGGTGTGGCTAAAAGTTGATCTCAGTAGCACAGATATATTACATTCTTTATCACCCTCGAAGTAGTGAATACTACAAGTAATCCTCGTTTATTTGTTGTCTTCTATGACACACTTTTTTCTACTTCCTTTCCAATATACATATTTTCACATGCCGCTATAAAGCTTAGCAACCTTAGTAGAGGCACTTCTAACTTCTACTAATCCACTGTCCTGTATAATGCGATCAAAATACTATTTGCTGATAAAGGTAACGTTGTCATGATTCATAAATTCTCTTCAACCGCATACAGCTTTCATAAAAAATTAAAATAGATCAAAGGAGAAAATACAATAAATTTTCATTTACGTAGAATAACTGTTGGGTCCATTAAATAATGACCACAAAAATATCAAATTAATGTTGTAGATGAAGGAAGCTTTCATTATAAATCAGCTTGGAGTAGAAATTATTTACATTTCCACAGTTTCTGTCATATAAACTATAAGAGCAACGTGATTAGAATATCCTGTTAAACTGTAAAGAGTCGAAAGTTTATTCCAAAGATTACGCAGATAAAGCAGCAACGTAAATCTGATCAGTACTGTAGAAAAAGAAGCCTATTTCGCTTAGAGTAGGCGTCAAAGGAAATGATATTGCTGAGGAAATTAATAGAATGGCGATAGGAAGCGACCTAAATCGAAACCAGTATTCTAACTCATCAGAAGCTAAGGTAGAAGTTTTGAATTTCAACCTTGTTTTATGTAACTATATGAGAAGGGAAAACTTTTTTGGACAATTTGTCCAACAGCTGGCCAGTCGAAATGAGCAATCAACTTGTAACCTGGCTTTGTTTTCTGATGAAAAACTTTGTATAAATGACATGCTTTTTGTCAAATAAAGTTGTCTTCCTTACAGTCACAAGGCGGTCTTTGTCTTCGGAGTGAAGTAATGGTTGTGAGGGAGAACAGTCACTACTGGTATCCAGTTCAAGTGCTTCATTGCGTTAGTAGCATTCTTGTATCTCATAGTGCTCTGTCAGTCACTTCCATTTGATCACTTCAGTTGGTAGTCACTTTGCTTGACTAAACGTCGTCTGTCATCAAATCTTATTTCAAACACAAATGGGGATACATGCAACAAGCCACTCCATATCAATTTCCATCTCTTTCAAGTTACAAAAATCCTAAATTTATTGGAAATTATTTTACACTAAAGAAAGCTATTATTTTAAAGACTGAACAAATTAAGTCATTCTCTCCTTAGATAGGTGAATTTTTTAATTAATTTCTACGGGTTATGGAAATGAAGTTCGAATCTGTTTATCAGAAATGTGGGGTCAAGTATCTAACTTCGGCACTGAGCAATGAAAGTTCAAATCACTAAAGGAACATCAGCTTACTCATGCTTGTAAACACAACTTGCTGATGAGAGGTAATAAGCATGAAATCCTTCCAAAAAACTCCCAACATATAACAGCAAACTATAGTGTAGCACTACTTCACTTAGTGGCTATACTGTGAAACTTGATCAATAGACTTCGATCAGTGCTGATCAGTAAAGATTAGACAGCTACTTAAATAATCTACTGGTGACTGATTCATGTGGTTTCAAAAGTGCAATGTTGCTAATTCTAATTTCATATAGTGACCTCAAGATGAGATAAGCTGCAAAACTTGACTTCTCGTCAAATTTCACCGTCATTTGGGCCACACAGTTTTGATATTATTACATTTTATGGAGAAGAAAGTTGTGTCTCTTAGAATTGCGTGACACTAGCTTTTCTGATTTCTGCACAGTTCGCTGAATTCTTGACAGACAAAACATGCCAGTCATTAACTACTGGAACATTCATAATAGTTTTGTTTTAATAATCTTTACTACTTAACATAACTGACGGAAATCCTCAATACAGCTGCGTTTAAAATGGCTACCTAAATATAGGTCTCACATATGTTAATTCCGTAGGGAACTCTAGTTGACTGCCTGCTTTATTATATGCAAATGTCAATGGGTTACAGTGATCAGCTCCGTTAACTCTCGTTGATTCTCACGTGGATGTTGACAGTAACTGCACCTTTATCTTAAATTAAAACCGAGTGAACTACCAGCCAGGTGATGCAGAATAAGTAATATTCGGTGAAAATCTGAAGTCAAATTTCAAAATATTTGTCACAGATCTACTCCGTCATTTACCTTCTATAGCAGTATGCCCATAGATAGATACATATATGGACCCATTGAATTCAGTGAATAGTCCCCTAGATATTTCCGGTACCAACCGTAAGCTAACGGAACCAGATTTCAGTTCAACACCGATCATTCGTTAACACTCTCCGAAATTCCATCGTATTTAGTCTTGATTACGACGTGAAAGCTCTATGCAAACTACTGGATTAAGTTCATCATAACCAAAGTCATCCAAATAAGCATATACAACTGATCATCAGATAAAAATTGATAGACTGAATGATATCCTCATGAAAGAAAATAAAGTGTGCGTCAGTAATGAGCACTGATAATCTTCTTTCTCAAAATGGGTGTATATTACAGTTGCTGGGGAGGCGTTTTACTTGACAATAATAATAACAATAACAGTAATAATAACAATAATCTCCTTATTCCAAACAATATATATATATATATATATATATATATATATATATATATATGACAGCATGTAGTTATTCAACAAATTCAAAACAAAAACAACAAAACGGTTATTGCATCGAGACGAAGTTAACAATCACAGTATTAAAGGCAATAATGTGAAATACACAGCTGCTTCTCCACCAGCATCCAGTCCATACATAATGAAGAATCAACAGAAATGCAAACATTATTTCCGTGGTGACACTTCATTCAAACGGCACAAATTAATATCTGTGACTCAAGTCAAGCATTTGACAGATGCACATATGATGTACATTTTTGCACCGAAAAGTCCATAACGTAAGAATTTTTCTCTGCTTTGTTATTGACTGTAGAAACGGAGAGTTGGAAACAGTTTCAAAATATTCGAGAGTACATGACACGTTGAAAGTACATATTTGAGAGATTAAAACAAATTGAAAGGAAAGAATTCACTCGATGAATTTGGTAGCCCAATGTTCAAGCAGGTTGCCTGCCAGCTTGGTTAGAAAACACTGCGTGAGCGTTTATTCACCCCATCCTGCTCATAAGATGAACATTCATGAAACCATTCCCTTTCTCTCCCCCCCTCTCTCTCTCTCCCTCTCTCTCTCTCTGCAGTTGATTGTTCTGATCCTTCTACCTCCTTCTCGATTACTCCTTCACTAAGCAGTAACTTGCTACGATCCATTTTCATTATTCTACCACTGTTAACCATTTCATTCTGAATATAAGGAAATACTACTTTGCAGGTTTATCAAGATGGCGATAATGAAAAGGAATCATTTCTTCGCTTTAACACTTTTGTCTCATAGCATTGCCAACAAATTCATTCCAATATTGATATAACATTACTAACAATATCTTTTAGCTTCTTAGTCTATCCAAAGTTTAGAGAAATTACTCACGCAAGTCAAATTAGTTAGCAAGTTTATTCTCTTAAGTACTTATCGCTTGAGTAATACCACACTCTTTCTTCATACTTATTATCATTAGCTCTCAACTATCTTTTAGTTCAGGGAAAGCTGAGATGCAAGTAACGGTAGTGAAGATGACAAATTGTAGTTTTTAACCGTGAGTATTACCAAATATCAGTCACATAGAGTTTACTACCAAACAAAGTCATTGTTTAGAACTCTAATATCCTTGCTACTGAATACTGTTGTACTGAATATTCTTCTCTGAACTGTAGTGATACAATGGTCACTGATAATACCGACTTGATCCCTGCTAAGCTGAAGTCTGGAGAAGCATCGTTTTAATGACCTTTCCACAAAATAACCAGTGAAGTAATCTAAGTAACCCGATTATCCCGTCTTTGATTCGACCGAAATTATCATTCTCTATTAACATGTGGGCTGCTGTCGGGATGCCTCCATATTCCCTGTATTTCCACTTTAGATATTAATCATGGATGAAATTAATTTAACATGCGTCCTGGATTCCACTGATAACCACTATCCCTCATCAATATCAGAATACTGAATAATTCTCACTGCTGAGAAGTTATGTTTTAATTAGGGAACTTCAGAGGATACGCGTTTTCCATAAGTGTTCCCTTTCAATGAAGTGATTTCTTCTCCCAATGTATCCACTGTTGAGATACGCTGGGTCATTTCGAATAAGCATTTTGTGAATCTCGTTTGTGTAATGCATTGGACAGAAACTATGAAGATTTGAGTACTGTTCTGTCGACGTAGGTTTTCAATACACGGATCCCTTCATCGATTTAACTTACCTTCTTGTTAGTAATACGTGATGAATAGGAAGCTGGTTATAAGCTTCTACCTCATACGATAAAGTAATGTGGGTTTGTATGATGTAAAGTCCATGAAGAAGTCCATATAAGGAGGAATCAATCCTCATAATCTGAAGATGAATTCTTATTTCAGTTATTAAATAGATATATGCTGCCATGTTCAATACTAGAGAGAGAACGAAACCTATGCTTTAAAATAAACCTAATCATTACAACATAAATGACTGTCCTACATTCTGCCGGTGATACATAAAGGGGACGGAGTAGTCTGACTTTGAAGTCGAGAGTGGTGGAGCATTTCCATAAATGGTTAGAAAAACAATCACATTCAATTGATTCGGTAATTCAATAAATCCTCCATATATAAACACTGGACAGAAACAGTTTACAGGGTTGACCTCAAAACAAACTACTTTACCGTTATATGGCAGCCGTCAAGAACATAAACTTGTGTTCACTGAGGCCTCAGCACTGAGGAAGTTCAGACCCCTTTTGTGAATTCAAAAACAGGTTGTCCTTACCTAAAACCATCCTTGGTAATCTTCTTCTCATTTTAATACCAAGGGATCTGTGAAAATGCATTATTCCTCCTTATCACCTCCATATTTTCAAAATATTTTATCATCTTAATTTTGAAGTGCGAGGGATTTGTTGATTGATTTCAGCTTGGTATTCATTATGGACTGGAATCCATTGGAGAGACATTGGAAACCTATGAGCTCTGGACAGTATAGGGCTCCTCAGCAGCGCCAACTCATGACCATACCAGGCATCTTAGTTTATTTACCACAACCCACTCCTTTTTCATCCTTTGTTAAAATCCTTTGACAAGTAGATATGAGAACAGGCTGTTCGAAATATATTGCTCGAATACATAACAATTCTCGAATAACCTTCGTTTCTAATTTTTCTTTAAGAGATTTTTCAGCTAATTTTATTTATTTTTGATGAAGTTCATGGACTTCAATGTGATTTCAAATACCTGATTTTGTGAGATTTCTTTGCATTGACTCAGATGCACCTTTCTTATATGACAATACTACAGTTTTTAATATTCCTCTACTGGTTCTGGATGACCATCCGGTCCACAATGAAGAATCAACAGAAATGCAAACATTATTTCCGTGGTGACACTTCATTCAAACGGCACAAATTAATATCTGTGACTCAAGTCAAGCATTTGACAGATACAAATATGATGTACATTTTTGCACCGAAAAGTCCATAACGTAAGAATTTTTCTCTGCTTTGTTATTGACTGTAGAAACGGAGAGTTGGAAACAGTTTCAAAATATTCGAGAGTACATGATACGTTGAAAGTACATATTTGAGAGATTAAAACAAATTGAAAGGAAAGAATTCACTCGATGAATTTGGTAGCCCAATGTTCAAGCAGGCCGCCGTGAATTAGTGTATGAATTGCTTGAATCTATATCTCTTTATTTGATTTCTGTCTGTGGTGGGTGAAATACTCGTGTCATCCTTCAGGTATTGAAGCTGATTTCAGTAAATTGGGTGCCAACAGTTTTCTATGTGAACCTTCACCATATAAAGCATGTTATATCTAGTTATCATCTTTGGATATATTATATGCGCTGCCATTTCACTGAATTATTGACGACAGAAGATGGATAGACGTCTCGTTTTATCTGTTTATAAGTGTATATCGCTAATCGGCTACCTACAAAATAGCAGCTGTACACAGCTAATTAAAATATATCAAAACGACACGCGGTTGACCCCCATTCTACTGTGAAGCAAATTACAGTCGACCAATATAAAAACCAATCGTTTATAGTCGACAGCTCCAATATGCAGAATAAAGAAATCTAGTAAAATAGGCTAAAGGAATTCATTCGAGAAAAGATGAAAATTAAAAAATAAATGAAGTCCATCTGATTGTTGATGACACAATGGTTCTCCATCTTCTGACTCGTCATATTTGTCTTTGCCAAGAATAGTGTGACAATTATCTTATCTGCCTACATGTTAATCTCTTTTTTCGACAAATAAGTAACATCTGCTTCCATATTTTAAATGAATGTTGCAATGTTTTACACAGAGTCAGTGATCCTATGCACCTCCCTCCTCCTGTTACATACTACTGATTTTAACCATATGTCCTTATTGTGAGTCTGAGTAGAAGGGAGCATAAAAACTGTAGGATAGAAGTGTAAACTAGCTGCTTTAAATCTTGTAGTGGCTAAGATTAAAGTAGTGACGTATTTACCTACAGAGATTAAATTCACACAACTGTTGATTAATTACTTCACTTATACATAACGAAGCCTAATAACGATGGCAACATAAGTGGGTTCACTGTACATAACCATAAGGTTTCAAACGTCTGGAAAATAGACGGCTGGCTTGAAATATCTTGAGTTGTCGAAGACTGGTTGAAATGTTTCTAATTTATTTTCACATGTCGTCTGCGATGTAATTAGCAGCTGATGGATAACTATGAGCCTGTTTCGATAACAAGGCAGTCAGGATAACAGATTCAGCTCTCCAACATCCATCAAAACGATTCGTCAAAGAATTCGGTGTTATTGTTGTCACCAAATCTCCCACTCTATTCACTTTAAATAACCTCGATACCTGAAAAGTAACTCTCCTGACTGGTATACTAACATGAGTAAATCTAAATGAGTATAAGATTTGTCAAGTATTAATCGTGTAGTGATTTCGCCGATTTAGTGTGCAGTAAACTGCACTCGATTTTCAAGTGCTGATGTCGGTCATTAGCTTTCATGTCGGAAAAACAATCAGTGTTAGTTTTGATGAAATGCCTAATAATGGAAATGTAGCTAATATCACTAACTTCCAGTGCAGATTATCCTTACCGTACAAAATAATAATACAGACTATTTTATTTCCGTCCTTTTGTTGATTTTCCAACATTGTCATACTGTTTGGTGTGTTCATTTTATGAAATACAATTAATTCTTAAGACACCAATTTTTCGTTACCTTATTAGAAAGCCTAATTATTTCCACCTGTAAATAGAAATTGTTCAGCTTCATTATTAGGAAGAATAATCAGTTCACTCATAATGGCAGTCAACTCTCAACCTCAACTTCATCGATTTTGAAAAGCCCTACGACAGCGTCGACCGAGAAGTAATTTAGCAACTACAACAACACTACAGGATACCACAAACCTTTATCAACCTCATTCGATAACTGCATGAAGAAGCCAAATGCCAAGCAATTCACAATGGGAAGCTCAGTGATGACTTTGAAGTGAAGACAGGAGTAATGCCTACTGTCACCTGTAATCTTCCTGATTGTGGTCGACTGGACTGGATCATGCAACAAACAGTGAGGAGAGAGAAGAGGTGCATATGCTCGCTGGACCGGTGGAAAGAACCTAGAAGACTTGGATTTCGCCGATGACTTGTGTCCAATGTCCTGTGGCACAAACTTGAATATCTACAGGCAAAATCCAACAAATTGACAGAAGAGGCAGGGTGGCGAAGACGAGAATTCAAGTGAACGTATAGAAGACAGAGGTGATGATGATACCCAATCAACACCACTATTACCAACAACAAGCTCTAATCACCATCAACTGGGGAATGCTAAAAGAAGTAGCCTCTTTCACCTATCCATCTATCTAGGCAGCACCGTTTCAACTACAGGCGGCACAGTCACAGACGAGCACGTCAAAGCCAGGCAGGATCGGAAAAGCAAGACAAGCCTTCATCAACCTGAAACCAGTGTGGAGATCTTCTGCACTGCACTGAGCATGTGGAACAAGATGCGGATTTTCAACACCAACGTCGTCAGTGCTTCTATATGGTTCAGAGACTTGGTGCGTTACCAAAAGCACTCCAACAAACTACAGACATTCGTGAACAGCTTCCACCTACGCTCACGCGTTACTGAAGCTCAGATGACCAGAATGATAAGAATAAGTAACAAGGAACTCTGGCTGACTGGCAACGAACCAACGAAGCAAGGATTTTTCGCTCAACAAATATGCAGAAGGAAGTGGAGATGGGTTGGGCATGCACTGAGAAGACCAGTCTGGGACATCACGCTCCAGGCCAGTCACTGGAGTGGAAGCCAGATGGGAAACGACGAGTTGGGCTTTTGATGCTAGGGTGACATGGAGGAGATCGTGTGAGGAAGAATTGAGAGCTTGTTGTCTGTTGTGGAACCAGTTTGAAAGGATTGCAGAGAACAGAATGGAATGGAAATGTGCTACTGAATCCCTATGTTCCACTAGGAACCCAAGGGACAAATAATAAATTCGTGGTAATAATAATCAGTTCACTCATAGCTATATTATTTCAGTCACTTGGTAAAACATCATTTCAATATGATGGTGTCTATTATAAATATCATGTGTTTTTAATCCGTTACTGATTACCTGCTGGCGACTAAGTTTAGTGATGTTCGTTCACCTGTTTTTATTATGAGCCATGTAATAAGAGAGAGGAGATCACTTAGGGTTATCGATGACAGTACTATGTAAGTAAGCCTCAGTTCATAACACTTTCGGTGACACACATTATGTTCTATTCAGAACGTGAAATGATGAATTGAAATCATTTGTTTCACAACTTATGGAGAGACTTGTACAGTTTACGTTTGTGAATTGGTGTTGTCTAAGAAAACTTTCAGTGTGAATACAAAAAAGACTCATTTATGAAATGATATTGCAATTCATCAAGGCAGTCGTTGACAGTAAAAGTATAGCAGGTGACTTTCGAAACCTCGTATTACCTAATGAATCAACCCCACCTATGCTGTTGCCGACAAACGTAACCCTATAAATTATCTCCAGTTCAGAAGTATTTACTACACTACCATTTAAACCGTGTGAATGAATGTAAGAGTAAAACGTGGCCACTGTCGTGAAGTATAATTCCACATCAGATTGTTTATCTGGTTCAGAACACAGTGATACAGTATTATCTGTTGGAAAACATTTAAGTGAGTGATGGAAATTCCTCAACACTTGTTGTTGTAGCTTACTCAGAAAGACGGATTTCAAGAACTACTGAAGACATGGGCAGTGAAAGTAATTCTTAACGTTGTTGGTAAGAAAATACAACAGTAAAACTATACCCATTGCACGAGAAGTGGCTATCATGCCCCAGTGGTCTAGCGGATAACGCTCTGGTGCTTGAAGTGGTCGATCCTAAATGGAAACAACGTCGCTGACTGAGAGCCAAGTCCCGATAGCACGAAACGCACTTCCTGGATTCCACTGCAAGTGACTATTCATCAATAAAAGTAATTCTGTTTACGCACATACTTTCATTTCAAACACAGAACAGAGTATTTTTATGACATTTACCTTTAGCTAAAATCATGCTGATTCTGCAGTCTTTCACGTCACTTGCATCAAGTCTGACTTTCTTCATAGCTGATTCACTGACTTTATATTTTCGGACTTAATTTAATTAATTTTCGTCACGACCTTAATCCTTCTTATCCAGTCTAGGAAAGCCCAAATATGTTTACTCTGCACTAGGCGTGATCAGATTTTGATTGCAAATGCTGAGTCTGTCGTACTTTATCTAGGCCTGATTTTTTGCTAGCATATCTGCTATCATGAAATTAGCGTCGGCTTAATGATTAGAATCCATGCCACTTATGTACAAAGTTTTCCACTTCATTAATTATATTCTATAGGATATATGAGTCGGTCGACGACTGACAACTCCCTCTATTCTACTGATTTAACTCCAGTTTATTCAATGCTCCTAGTCATTCTAGTAATAAGATTAATAACTTACACTATCTTACTGAAATCATATCATTTTTACATGAAGTAGTGAATCGGAGCACTTATTTTATAAATCTTGGTGGTGCGAAATTGTATCTACCAATATTACTGTTGTTGTTGCTGTTAGTAGTAATAGTGGTAGTGTTAATAGTAGTGTGAGTAGTAGTGGAAACAGTAGTAGTAGTAATAAGAGTAGTGATAATGTCTTACGTTATACGCCTTCATTTCGACTGTAGTGGAGCCACATGCCCTGTTCCAACCTTTGGTACGTAACGTTTATACGCTATTATAAAGTCCGGAGTTAAGGTCAAATAAGAGTTCAAGACTTAGTGATTTTCAATGAAACTGCAGATACCATCATAACTTTGGTTTGAGAACTTTCCATAAATTAACTTATTCTTTAGAAGCATTTCCGCTCTATAGGTATTGGGGTCTCATGTAGTGTGTAGATCAATTATCAGAGCGAGAAAATCCCATAAATTGATTCTTTCTACAGGTATGAACCATTAATGCACCATAATTTCCTTCTTAGTTGTAGATAAGTTTTGCTGATGAATACCAGTAAGTACGAAGCGTAGTTCTACGGTTTCTTATCGATTAACTGTTAAAACCTAATAACGAAATGCTGAATTCTGTTGTTTTTTATCCAGGGAACATATTCTTTATCCAATCGACAGTTAACTTACGGACTAATATTAGGCTAACGTAGAAAGTATGTTTCTCGTCCAAATTAACCAATGATTCATGATGAAATCACAATATTTAAGGAGGTTTGAAATACTTTTTTAGACTTTATTCCTTTATTCTTTTGAAACATACACCGTTGGTAGTTAATCTTTGTGACACTAAATAAAAGAATCAATCCATAAACATTTTCATTCCAGTATAAACATGAATTCACATTGAAGATATAAACATGAAATATCATGATGAGTACTTTTGAAAACATGTGAATCTTCCTTGTTCTTGAAGTCCACAGTCTGAACTTTAGGCACAATAAATACAAGAAGTAGAGTTCTTTAAAGTGACTAAAATGGATCAGTAGTAACACGCTTATGACTATATACTGGGCAACATGAATAGGAAATCTTCAAGATAACACTTGTATCATGAGTTTTACCAATGCTTGTTGTTGATATTTATGAACAAACACGAAATGTAACTCATCTATGGATTCGAAATGACTTTTCATAACCATCCAGTAGTGAAGTGACTTTCATCAGCTACATAAAAATTTTTTTCATGTGGTACCCCGGAATATCTTCTGAAATATCTGCTAAAAAGCACTTTAAGGTAAATGTTAGGGTACTTGATAAAGAAGTCTGGTGTGGTTCGATTAACGTATCCTATTATGTATAAGTTAAGCGAAAAATTCTCGAATACTTGGAACTGTGATATGTTTGTTGTATCGAGGAAAATCATCCAAATTAGAAAACCGACCCAGTGAAACAAGTTATGATAAGTACAAAAGAGAGAAACAACGTTGCAGATCGTAAGCACTGACCCCAAAGTATAGAAACAATCGATCAGATAGTACGATCTATATTTTGCTTACTATGTGATCCAACAAATGATTAAGATTGAAGTTGTTTTGTAGATAATGAGTATACATGACTGAGTAAATTCATAGTTTTATATGCATATTTTACTGAATAGTTTCGTTAGAAACCGAACTCTGTCTCATATTGTAGGTCGATGCTTTACAGCACTGCACGTTGACGGCCTTACACACTACTTTTTCGGTAAAGGCTAGTGTGATTATTCTGTTTTTACAGCCTGAATAATCAAGTGGTAGCGAATCCTAAGCCTATCAATAAGGGAGTTAGGATCATATCTGCAAGTAAGTATCACCTTTTTAATGAGTGTCTGTTAACCGAAATTCTTGATCTAGAGTTTCCTACTGACTGCCATTGAATCGTCTAACATTGATTCACAATACCAAGAAAGCTACTTTGCCTATTCATAGAAATGGGGTGTAAACCTTTCTTGACAACTTTCGATGACAGTCAGGAAGAATAACGTGTTTGAACGATTTAAGGGTGAAAACTCATTTTTTTCCGAATACATTCTTCTGAGAAGTCAAGATTTTATAGTAATCCATGTAGGTATTCGAAGTTCATTTCTATTTCCATTAAACAGTCCAGTTCTAAAGCACTTGAAGACTTAAGATTTTTCGATATTGAAGTAATCTACATTTTCCTATGTGCTGAATATTATCGATTTTGTGCAAAACATTGGCACCATCTGAAAACGTTACCTGAAATCTGTTTTGGAAGATCTTACTTTTCAACATAGATGCATTTCTTCGCGTTATGTTAAACTATTCAGTGAAAATAAATTTATTGTCTACTCTGAGGCACTTGGTTTCACAAATATGAACTCATATCTACAGCTGAGAATCAAACATACACGTCATTTTTGTCTGGGAAATAATGCTAACTCTCCATGATTGTAGTTCCTTTGTTGAGGACAGTGAAACATATTAATTGTCTACAGTATTCATAGTTCCACCTTCGTTGCTTGTTTCGATAGTGTTTTCGGGTTTTTAATATCCACTGACATCTTCCATAATTGACTACTACTTACTGAAATTTCTTTCCATTCAACTGTCGATTTTACGCTTTCAGTTAGCACAATGATCTTTTTTAAACATCAGTATAGGGAATATTACTCTGCCAACAGTGAAAAGACAAGACTTGGAAAGAATGTGTACGTTTGTTACAGTCTCATCAAGCTGTACCTTGAAATATAATATTTTGCACTCCGAAATAAACACATCAATTGGTTAGGTGAATTTTGACAGTTACCTGTACATTAAGCTAATTATGGGATTCAGTTGTGTAGCGGTTAATTTCACATGACGTTGAATATTTAATAAAATTTTGAGGGAGTTGTGAGGATTTGGAAATATTTCAAGTTGTCATTCATCGTAGAATGATATCAGTTTGAGGAACAAAGGAAACTTGGGAGCACTGGACAGCTGGTTCGTCATAGTATGGGACTACTCAGCAGTGTACACCCACGACCTCGCCAGAGATCGAACCTGTGACGTCCAGGTTCCGTGGCCAACATATTACCATTGAGCTCACGGCGGTTGCGGTATATCGTGAGCTCAATGGTAACGTGCTAGCCACGGAATCTGAAGGTCGTGGGTGTACACTGCTGAGTAGTCCCCTACTATGACGAACCAGCTGTCCAGTGCTCCCAAGTTTCCTTTGTTCCTCCAACTGATGTCAGTCTACGATGAATAGCAACTTGGAGTATTTAATATATAAGATGGTTAACAGGATGTCAGTAACTACGACAAACTCGTCAAATGAAAATTAGAAACAAAAATTATACAAATGTGCATCAAATTGAAAAAAACACGCTTAATCAGATTGATAGGAAATCATTATTTAAGTCGTTATTTATCTGAATTACGTAAATTCCATTTTCGCAGATGGCCATAGAAAAATAAGGGGATGTTTAAGTTGCTTCTGCGCATAGAACTCACGTTTCATGATTTTTATTGCAATAGCTTCAGAAGTTTGAAGAGGGAGAATTCTTACTGCTTGTAGTATTTAACTTGGTACCTTGTAGATTACTGAGAAAGTAGACTTGATGTCAGTTTTGTGGCCAGTATCAGCTAGGTGAGTCTGGATCGAAAGCGTAATCTTTTTTATTATCCATTTTGCTAGTCATACCAGTACATGTTCCTTCGTGTGTTGTACAAAGGTTCTCAAAGTCCGTCCTACAAAGTTGACTCCACAAAAGCAGCTGACTTTATAGATACACATTGACATGGACATTTCAGAGATCCTGGCTTTCCTGTTTGAGGGTAAGATATATCTCTTGCTGAACGTTATTCTCACACTAACAGCAGGAAACGTCTTCTTCAATGAATGTTGAAGTCTCCTTGTAATGATTTCGGTTAGATTATCATCCCCTCCCTCAAAGTTCATGTCTTTTTCTCTAAGTTCAAAAAATTGTATTTAAAGGTATAGTCTGATGATACTTTAACAAAAATACGTATTCGTTGAAACTCTTGTATTTTTTTTAAAATTCTTAAATTCACCCCTTTTCCATATTGCTCTTAATCTCACTCCTATAATTTTTGTTTAACTTGACCAAGAGAATACATTATTTGTGAAATCGATCATCGTGATCCTGCGTGTATATATGCTTAAACAGTTAATCTATCTTATCCAGTTACAATATGATATAAAAGTCGTATTAGCTTCTTTCTGTATAGAAAATGCGATCAATAGGTATACATGCATGCACTGTCATATGAACGAATGATGCTCATCATGGGACATTCATTTTATTTTCATACCTATTCATTTCAAATGAATATTAGTGGCTAGTGTGTTACTCTGAGCACAGTATGACTTTATACATGCGTTACGAATAGGAGTGGAACAAAGATTGTAGAAGTGATAACATATTTGAAAAATGGACTAACGAAAACATTAGAATTTGTTTGTTCATTTTCCATTTCTAAGCCAACAAAAATGGGTGTGAGGTTAGTGTGTCCACGTTGCATGGTAAAGCACATTCACAGGTCTGTATATATGTGTGTGTATAGGTAGAGGAGGAGTGTAAAAAGAACGCGAATAATATTTATTTTATGCAATTGTGAGCAAAAACATTGTCTATAATTTCATTTCCTTGTTTTCCTTCCTATTTTCTGTTGAATTTCTAGCAGATATATGAAGCAATAAACTTCTCTCTTTAATTGTTTATTTTGAAATGAGTTTTACATTCACATATTAATCTTATGAGTTAGAAAGAAGAAAAGATTGCGAGAGAGAATTCAGCTGGAACTTCCTGACCATTTGCAACGATCAATAGATTGATTTTTAATTGTCAAAGTATTATCAACTAATTTTTATGACTTCTCAGTAATTAATTCTGACATAACAGACAAGAGTGACAACACATGCATTCTAGCAACATAATTTAAATTATTGAACCTAAAATACAGGTATTCAGGGACAGGCTCGAACATATGATTTAGAAAGGAGTTCCCATCATGGACTGAAATCAGTTACAGAAATATCGAAAGTGTTGGAATAGAGAATATCTAGTTAGTCTTAGTTTTGAACTCTTCAACAGTATGTACCCAAGGCACTAGGCCGAATAGAACCGATGACCGTCACTTCTTATGAAGAGCTTGTCAACATTTTAGTTCTGTGGGTCAGAATGCGATGACTTTTGTTCCTCTATCACACTGCTACTAACTATTACCGCAAACCGTCTGTAGATCAGAAGTCACTTCTCTCCATTCTTTGGCGATGGAATTATTATGGGATATAGATGTTATAATCTAGGTGTGGAGAAGGATTATCAGTTTACTTACTCAATGGTTCCACTCAACGAGGAAGCGTTTTGTTTCTTCAAGACATACTCTGACTTAGATGTTCACTTTCCCCTGACGTTTTGGTTTTCTTCAATGTTAAAAGATTGTTCCTGAAGTCGAAAAGGCTTTATTTATTTACACAAGACAAGTAATAAGAACGTTTGATTGCTTTTCTTATAGTGATCACCAATTTCTCTTACTAAAACTCTAATACTCCTTTTGCATTATGAAGAGTTCTAAGGAGAATCAACAGGAAGCTAATGGTTGTATAGAGATACCACCACTGTAAACTAGACTATAAATACTAGTTTGAAAATGAATTGATTGGTTAGTTCGAATCGACCAATGGTAAATGAATAAAATTGACGAATGATACCACTGCAGTGGTAAACTTTTACACCGACAAACTTTAAACAAATAAAACAAAGTATACAGTTAAATTTAAATATTTGAAGGTTGAATTGTCGTACGATAAACAGTGATCAATACAAGAGACAGAATAGATGATCAATTCATATTATTGATGATTGACTTTAAAGGCCACCCTAGCAACAATTAAAATGATCATTCAGACTTTGGTATTTCACCTGAAAAAGTACTTTTCTATAAAATAAAGGAATGTAATTGGCTGTCTCACCAGTTGCTAGGATAGATTTTAAAGTTGGGCTAATTGATAACAGAAAATGTGAAATGACAACACTGAGCTTATGATAAAATAAAAGTATCGAAATTGCAGCTGTGTAAATTTGTTATACATCGTACTTTCAGATCGTTGTTTCAACACTGATTTAACTGTTTCTTTGATAAATCTTTCTTACGGTAGTCCTTTTGACTGCATAAACAGAATGTTTTGATAGATTTCAAACAATAAAAGGAATCGAAAGCTCTGTTCCAGTCTACTATTGAGTCTACCAGAAAATCTTTAAATACATTGGATAAAAATTAAATCCAATGCTCCAGAGGGATTGTAAGTCGTTAAAACAATCATAAAAATATGTCCCTAACACCCTTGAATATAGTGCACGAAACGGCGTATTAAAAGGTATGGTCATGTCACATATGGCAAAATGGCATCAAAACTTGTGATTTATCAGTGAAGAAGAGAAGGTTTGATTTTCCACGAAGAAACAGTGATTCCAGATTTGGTGAAGTCAGTTTGTAAAAATAAGCTTTGGCTATCATTCCTTCAAGATTCGTTCTCTAATGTCACCCTCCTTCCAAAATTTGTTTCACGAAGTACTTTTGTTAGGTATTTACATCGATTATCTGACTATCACTTGGGTTGTAAGTCCGTCTAATCTTCCTGAGGTTGGTTATAATTACATAGTATTCACTATCTCAGAGTTTATAATTGTAGTTGAATGAAAGATAGAGCAAAATTACAAGCTGAGTTAATCAGATTTCACAATCTTTCTTCTGGTACTGCTTCCACTGAAGTCAGCTTTTGATTCATTCGGTCCTGCTATCATATCTTAGTCTCCTGACTAGTAGCCACATCGCATATTACCAGATGACATCAATCAGCAATTGTGTATGAACTGACAGAAGTAAGAAATGATGACCATTGGATTCCTTCCCAGTGTCTCTATGGTAACGTGCTGGCCACGGAACATGAAGGTCCTGGGTTCAATTCCTAGCTGGGTCATGGGTACCTACTACTGAGAAGTCCCATACAACAACAGAATAGCTATCCACTGCTTCTAGGTTTCCAATGTTCCTTCAGCCAAAGTCAGTCAGTGATGAACTCCAATCTCCAGAGACCTCTAGATAGAGCTGTATGTTTTGTTCACTTAACACGTTTATGCACAAAGCAAAAGAGAAAATCCAAAGTTGAATGCAGCGAATTTCACCAATAAAATTTATTTGTTTACTAGTTTCCCTGATAGCAATCTACGAGGAGCATTTGACAAGTTTGACAACTAATTAGTTTTTTAAAGTAACTGCTTGTAAGGTCCTATCTGTTTTAGTAACTAGCTGAAAATCTAACTCACGAAGTTAGCTAAACAATGAAAGTGCAATAATCAAATATTGAAGCTCATAGTACCGTGAAAAATTGTTAGCTACATCCTGAGGTACAAATCTTCTCTAAATCCTAATATGTTTCCATCATATATCAGTAGACGTTTCAGATTTCTTCTCTAATCTATCACCTTAACAACAGACTAATATTTTCTCTGAGGCACTCATATCAAATATAAAAGTGCTTAAAACTTAAGTGTCTTTCCCAATGTACTACTACAAGACTTGACGTAATTAGTAATACCACTAAAAATGATAAATAGGGAAAGAAGAAACAGATGGCATAGGCAAAGTAGACATTCAAAAGAAAGATATAGGAACGTCAGTACCTTGACTAACCGTCAGTCATAAATTACGACAAATGACGGTGTTCTGAGGTAGCACAAGAAAGTTATACCTAGATACCAAACTGAAGAAGAGATTCGATACTTTTCAGATAGTAGTTTACTCAAAAGAGTTAGGTAGAACTTTATAAATCTCACTAGGATGCATAAAAATAAACATATATTAACCTTCCATTTTAGTCTGTTTATTAGAAATATCACACAGTGAAACAGTAACGATTCTTATCAATAATATTATAACTCAGTCACCCGGTACACATTTAAATATAAGGTTATGAGCTGCACACAGTACAAAAGTATATGATTTTTGGTTGCTCAGGAAGAAATTGGTAAAGTAAGGTGTAATCTGGGCATACCCTAGTTAGATGATAACTACAAAGGCGAATGAACCACAGTTTCGCAAAATTTCAAGTGTTTAAAATAAATTGATTTTGTTTTCTTCTGGTTCTCATGGTTAAAAAGGTATTAAAAGGAATAGGTTGCGGAACAAAATATGCAGTGAAAAGAAAAAGGTTTCCCTACTACCGGATGAATCTGAGATTAAGTGATAAATTACTCAAAAAACAATATAAAACAGATAAACACCTCGCCAGTTTCACTTCCAGTTCTTTTTATTAGCACAAGGAAGAGAGTTCTCCACAAGTCCTAATAATAAGATTACAATTACAAAGCAAACAAACTGAAAAAGAAGTGAATTCTGAAGGAATTGTGTGGATTTGGAAATATTTCAACTTGTTATTCATCGTAGAATGACATCAGCTAGAGAAACAAAGGAAATCTGGGAGCACTGGAAAGCTATTTCGTCCTATATCGTGAGCTAACAGAAGTTGGAAATACGGACCACTGGATTCTGACCCAGTGGCTCAATGGTAATGTGCTGGCCACGGAATCTGAAGGTCATGGGTTTAAGCCCTGGCGAAGTCGTGGGTTCGCACTGCTGAGGAGTCCGATAGTATGACAAGACAGTCGTCCAGTGCTCCCAGGTTTCCTTTGTTCCTCCAACTGATGTCAGTCTACGATGAATAACAACTTGAAGTATTTTTCATACTCACAGTCTCAGCAAAACGATACAATGCATATTCGTTACAAAATAAAAAAAACGGATTGACAAATCGGGTAATTTATTAAACCATCAAAGATAGCCTAGGTTAGAAGATGAATAACCCCATGCAGAATTACAACTCTATGCCTCTTCATTTACAGAATAAATAGTAGAAAAGTATTCTACTTCAGTACTGCATGACGAATTTCTGAATCTGTCGGTCAAAACGAATTTCTTCAAAGCAGAAAACACACCTTGTTGATGTGTGTTGACAAGCGTAAAATGTAGGACATATTGAACAGACCTCTGAACGCTTTTGACCCTCTAAATGAATCCATCAGTAGTTGAAATGGAATGAAGAAACCGGTTGAGTGTTTGGTTTGATGAAGAAAGGATGTTTAAATATCATTCATAAGGCAGATAGGGAAAGAATAACACTGGATGACTGAATTTACGATGTTTAGTTGGTGGGTGAGTCTCGATGTATCTTAAATTTAAATCAAACTGGAATCTTCCCACTTCAATAATCATTTCTTCAATCTGTCATGCGAACCTGTATCAAATGATGTAATGATTCGACAACTTTCCCAGGAGCAGGACATTTTTCTCTACTGGCTACACACAGGTAGACATTCTTGTTTTTTTTTCTCATAAAGTTGCATGTTACTAATCTATAATGAAGTGATTTTATATTATATTCAGAAGTACCCCATTTTAAAAATGGCGTCAATATCCACATGAACTGTTTACTTTTCTACAGAAGATGAATCAGTAAATTGATTAATAGAGAGTGATAGTCAGCTATCAACACATAGTTATTAATGTCCATAATCATTTTACCTCAAAAACAAATAAATATGTTTAAATAGCACACACAGTGACTGTTTCAATCTTCTATATGGTACAATGGATTTCAACATGAAAAAAATGCCCAAAATGAATGTTTAGTAGAATCTCACTGTGCATAAGGTGTTTGATGTCGATAAAAAAAAGATCTATCCACTAATATACAGACTGATTTTATTCTCAGTTTGCATATTCATCAGTTATTGTCATGATCTTCATCGATTTAACGTGCTGAGGTCAATCCATGCTTGTAACGTGTAAGGCAGCAGTAGGATGGTTGCTGTTTATTATAAATCACTCAAATATCTTCTGCTATTCAATTAATTTTTGAATTGCAATTCATTTATTATATGACAAACAACTCAGATATTTTTCCTTGTATTTGCAGTTTACTTGGAGCCAGGAGAAAAATAATTCTCTTCTGCATACAAAACAAATATACCTTCCGGGAACTAACAGTTCAAGGAGACATTGCAAACTTTTCACTCTGTTTGCCATTATTAGAACAAACTTAAAGAAAATGATTTTGGTAAATGATATTTCCTTTGATATCATTTCACTTGGATTGGAAAACAAGAAATTTTGTCTTTTGGTATACCTGTAAAATATTTTGGCATAATCAATGGAACCAATACAGGCCACTGGATGACAAACACTTCAGCTATTAAATTTCCAGCATCAGTTGAGGTTTGTCAGCTATGTACGTTCGTTAAATGACAACCAGGGCCTGAATAACAGAAATTTGATACAGACATTTTTTCATTCTCAAAGCAAAAACATCTCATTAAAGATTTGATTTACAAAGAATCTCTGTTTATATTCTTTTCATTTTCATTTTAGCATAAGCCTGGGGGTTATGATTCTACCTGTTTTGAATAAAAGCAAACATTTCAATGGTATCCTTCATTCATTTTATTGATCTACTGAATCATTAGACTTCATTCAATAAACTCTCAATACTCTATTGTCATATCCGTTACCACATGGTCTCCAATTTATGTATGTGAACTAGTTTTACAGGAGTCAGCTAAGTTTTTATTCGTTTACTCATCAGTGCATGGACATTAGCTTGAATCATTAGAGGAATATGAGTTTTCTCAGAGTTGTAGATATATCTTTACTGATGATGAATAGGAAGCAAAAAAACTAGGAGATTAGGAAATTGCAGAGACAAAAGGTTAAGCGAATACTAGATAAACAAGTAGGTGAATAGGAACCGAAGGAATTTTTCCAAAGTAATTAGATGACTATCAAATGGAACTAGAGTTGGCAGAATGAATCAACAGAATCCATTTAGACATACGGAGAAACGGACAAGGCTTACCATTACCAACTACTTTATGACGTAATGAAGTAAGGTGAAAATAAAATCAAGATGAGGGAATATTTTCGAAAGACACTGACAGTGTAATACACTAAATCGGAGATTATCGTGATTATACAAATCGTTTACTGTACAAATGGTTTTCATTTCAGATTATATGTAGCCAATGTTTTCTTTAAATAAATAAGGCATAAACATAAACTGTTCCGTGTGTTTGGTTTTGTTTTGCAAATGGTATAAAACGATAGGTTTGTTGTCGTGTGGCTTTAGCAGAATACATGTAATAAGACATGGAAATTAACAAGTCTATCTTCAACCATACTTGGATGTGTTCCTGAGTTTGATAGAAAATATTCCTCTAGAAATGGTAATGGAAAGTGTTCACCACTTCACTTACTTTAGGAGTTTCTGCAGCCAAACTAGGCTGATTACTGATGAATTTTGAGCGTGAATTGAAAATACCTGGTGAGGTAATAAACTGCAATTCAGAGGATTAGTATACTGGACAGCAGTTTTTTCTTTAAAATTGTATGGCTGTGGAGTTTGGATGTCAAGTGTAAAAAATGTGAAGATACTGAAGGTTACCAACTTCAAGGGGCTTCCAAGCGTTGCTGACACGTGGTGGAATCACCACTTGACATTTCGATGGTAGGTGAAGAGTACTTGGTAAGGAAAGCAAGTCAGGTTGTGTGCCATCATTGTTTGAGGAAACCTACCTGGATATCTGGTGCTAGTCAAAGTAGTGCTGGATTTACAGAAAACGAGGATTGACCAGCTATAAATAGGGACCAGTTGATGAATTTTCTGACTGTTCTCAGATAAGTAGGAAGATATACTTGACCTGGCTTAGGTCTCTGGGCTGATAGGTATGGACGCTTGGAGAATCATGTTGATATGGTGTAAGTCAATCAGAGTGGCGCAGATATTACACTCTTTTTCATCTTCAAAGTTTTGAACACCTTCACTTAAGAAATTCGCTTGCTGTTGGTTAGCAGTGCAAACCAGGAGACTCATTTTATCCTACTTACTACTCATGGACTGGATTCACCTGCGTCCCAGTTAGTGTCTGCATTCCAAATGTGACTCAGACGCGAAATCCTCCACTTCAAATACCAGAGTGCTATCCACTTAACGGCTGCGCCACCGTCATTTTTGTGCTTTCTCCTCTCACACATTTTCTGACTTTTATTTCATTCATTTTCAATCCAAAGTTTCTTAACATGTGAAGTGTGAAAACTTCATCCAATACACCTTATTGTCAGATTATGTATTGATCCGCTCCTGTGTATGCAAATCAAGTCCGTTATTAAGAGTAACCTAACCCTAGATTATGGTGCACTTCTTCGCATCGGCTTGCCTGAAATGTTTATTTATGCGTATCTACTTCCCTGACACGAAGGTAACATTTCAATCAGTTATAAACTATTTATTTCAGGTTGGTATTGATTACTGACTGACATCAGTTAGAGAAAAATTGAAAATTTGGAGGCGCCGGACAGGGGTCTAGTATGGAACTCCTCGGCCATATGTACCCATGACCCCGTCAGTGGTCGAACCCAGGACCTCTGGGCTTCATGGCCAGCACGTTGTCATTGAGTCGCAGGGTCGGAATCCAATATTCCGTATTTCCTACTTCTGTCATTTCACGATACAGCGTGACTTCTGTCCAATATCATCGTTGAGAAACTACCCTCGTGTTCAACTCTACTGGCTCCACCGGTCACGTCTTCTCACTGGAATTTCAGGAATCTCACCTCAAAGTAAGTCACCAATGAGCACTAAATTACTTCAATCCGAAGGCTTATGTGGATTTATTTATTGATTTCAGGTTGGTAATCATCAAGGAACAACATCGGCTGCAGAAACATCGGAAACTTAGCAGCTATCGACAGGTGTTTCATTTTAGAATGTAACTTCTCAGTAGTGGGCACTTATGAACTAGTAAGAGGTAAAACTTGGTTGATAATTAACCTCAGAGTGTAAGTCTGCTGTGTAGTTTTTTGGATGAGTCGAATTCATTTCCATAGTGTATGAATGACTATTTAGCATCACTAACTCGTTTACACATTTTTCCGAACTACTATATTTTTTAGTCACACAGCAGACTTCATTCATATTATTTGGGATCCATTTTGTTTTTTGTTCTCTACGAAACTTGAGTATTATGCGAATAAAGAACAGTGGGAAATGTCAGAAGTTTTCCCGTCGGAATAACACGTAGATTATATTACGTTAATTTTTCGACTTGAAAAACTGAAATAGTATTGATAATATCATTCTACCAAAATTTAGTAAAATCGTTAACAGCAAAATACTGATAAAAATGTCTTCTTATCAATAAAATCCTTCAACAGAATAAATAGGCCCATAAACTTATTAAAATGTATTCATATGACATATAGTTAAGTTGTGAAACGAATGAATCAGATCCAACATGGACTGAGGAAGCAAAAATCTTCTCAACTGCCCCATAGGACCCATGATTTTCTAACTGAGGTCTCTTCATGATGGATATTTTAGCCTTCAAAGTGTATTTGGTTGACTTTATGATTGATAAGCCCACAAAGAAGGTTAACCAGAGACAACACTGTATTCAGCTCAGTATTTATTTGAAACAAGGTTAGCAATATATACGATTTACCAATCAAAACTTCAGTGAATCTGCATCCAACTAAATCCCATACAGTTTTAGAAAAGTGAAACGTCTGTTGCTACTGACCTTTTCTGAACACTTTTCATCTCCCGAATGGAATTAGTACAAACGTTTAAGTATGATATCTTTTAATTTATTGACGTACGCTACAGAGAGGAGGTGCGAAATACCTCTAAAAGCTTGTAAGCTCCTACCGTACCAATTTCACTTAGTTCAGAAAGTACAGTACATTTGTTAGACTATATTCCGACCTTTGTATTCAGAAGGATCATATAACTGCTTCTAACCATTCCTTCCTTTCTTTTATTTTATATTCACTATAAGAGTTGTGTGAAGGCAACTCAATATTTCGGGGTTTATTGTCATTACTATACTCTCAAGAGCGACCAATTTAACTATTTTATAACTTTGACAACAATACCCTTGATAAGTGAGATCGCCTAAATCTTATTTTACTTCAGGTGTGCAGCGGAAATTTTCTGATATATTGGTCGATTGTTCATTCCTGAGTGACTCATAAAAAAATCAACCTAGAACCTCGCACACGTGCATCGGCTCAAGTTGCCATACTTCACAGTAGTACACAAGGAGAAGTAGATAGAAAAAGACTGATATCAAGGTAGATATAGGTGTATGAGAGAATAAAGAATCTGAAGATAAAGGATAGTGTAAATATTCAAACTCTAGATGTCAAGGAAAGCGTCATTGT
Organism: Heterobilharzia americana; assembly: GCA_944470555.2. NCBI lineage: Eukaryota > Metazoa > Platyhelminthes > Trematoda > Strigeidida > Schistosomatidae > Heterobilharzia > Heterobilharzia americana. The sequence continues at coordinate 26,366,335 of OX104129.1, forward strand.
GATGGATTTCTAGCCATGTCACCAAGAGTCCTCAACCACTGATTTCTGTCGTCTCGAGGACCTAATCAGACAGTCTGCATCTTCCCGTACTACTAAGGCCAACAGTAAGAGACTTCACTAACTGGTACTACGTCTTGGTCTGACCACCCTGAACCCTCTTCCAACCTAATCCGACTTTCTTCACCACCATGGCCCGTCGACGTAGGTGGTGGCTAAGTATGTGGAGTATGTATCCAAGCCATCTCGGTCGACTAAGGTTCAAGACCTCATTAGTCGACTTTATTTCCCTTCATAGTACCATTTGCCTGACCTCAACATTGCTCACACAGTGATTCTATCAAATGTGAGTAATTAAACACAGACAGTGTAGATCAAAACCCTACAACCGCTTCATGTCTTCTACTTCTAACGGTCATGTCTCACAGCTGTACAATAGAAAAGAATGCACTACAGTGCAGTATAGTTGTCCTTTGGTAGATAGTTGGATATCTCGTCAGCTGGTGTCACATGATGTATGTTGGTTAACCACAATCCGGCCTTCTCTATCCGAGCTGAGATTTCGTCAGCAACCAATCCGTTTAGTGCGCTGATGCAACTCCCCAAGTAATGAAGTGGTCAACACTTTCCACCACTTCATTCCTTATCCCCAAATTGAGATTATTTAAATCAGGTCAGTCCTGGAGCATAATCTTACATTTTGACAGGTGATAGCGAAATGTAGAGTTCTGCTCATCGCGTTCAGAAGGCCCTACATTTTGTCAGAATCTTCACTCAACAGAACGATATCGTCTGGTACTCCAAGTCAACCAAACCACCTCTAGGAGGTAGATCAATTCCTATGAAGTCAGATGTACCTACGGTTATATCCATTAGTACGTCTATGACGAATTTAAATAGGAACAGTGACAGTGGACGTCCCTAGTGGACAGCAGTAGTCGTCGTTGATTCCGGTGACAACTCTTCATAAGCCCTTAAATGGCTGCATAAGTTTGATGAGCATTATATACTTACTCGGTACTCACTTCACAGTCAGACTGCCACAACTCACGGTCAGCAGCATCAAATGTCGCCTGCAGGTCAAGAAATATAGTAGGTGTTAGCCACTAGTAGGTATGGATGTGTCCCAGAACCTGTCGAGGATTAAAAATATTATCGATGCACACTGATTCAGGTCTGAAACCTGCCTGATTTTCTCGAGTTTACTTGGGCTCCACTTAGGTGACTGGTAATTATGGACCCTAGGATTCTGGACTCAATATTGGTCAAAGCAATTCTCCTATAGTTGTCATAAGAAGACATCTATCTCTTCTTATAGACTGAAACGATTAGTGAAGTAGGTCAGATTGAAGGCACCACCTCAGATTCCTATACACTACCTATTACCTCCGTCACTTTAAACAGCAATTTCTTGCCTCCATCCTTGAAAACTTCGGGTAGCTAACTGTCAGGTCCTGTTGCTTTGTATCGTTTCAGATTTGAACCAGTTTTCTCAACTTCAAAGAGAGTTCGAAGACCGACATCTATGTCCCGTTCAGGTTCAAGCTAAATGCTGGGCCACTGAAGTGTAGCTGTGGGCCAGCTGGACTGTACTTCAGAGGACTCTGTCCCCCTGTCCCGAGAAGTTATCAGGGTAATATCCTTTTCGGTGATGGTTTCACCATCGTTTTCTTCTTGCCAGCATCCTTAATATGTCTAAATACTTGTTGAGTACTACCCAACGCTTATTCCCACTCCATCTCTCTTACTCAGTCCATCCAACACTGCTAGTGATTAACACACTTAATTTACTTTAGCTTTTCATCGTGGTCAGCCTTCTAGTATTAGTCAATTCAGATGATGTCACGAAACCAATGACGTTTCCCAACCTTAGGATGTGGGTTTTCAGTTGTCTTCACCGCTGTTTCTACATCAAGTCTAATATCACGCCAGGTTTCCTCAGGATGAGCATTACCGTCACATTCAAACAAATACTTAGCTAACTCCTCGCCTAAATGCGTACTTGGCGTCCTCATCCACGAATCCAGCACAGGTGCCCCTAACTGCCTTCCGTTTTCAGCAGTCAGTAAAACACAGACATGCATGAGTCAGTAGTAACGAGTGATCAGAGTTCAAACTGTTACTCCAGAAAGCATGGCAACCCTCGACCCATCACCTCCAACGACGGTTTATTGCAGTGTGATCTATCTGTGTCCATCGTTGATTTGATGTTAGTGAAAGCCACGTGAGACAGTTAGTGCTGGCCAGAAACAAGTGATTGTTGGAGGGAAATTGCAACAGATGATTACCGTTGTCGGTTCGTTGGCACGGGGTTTCGTAAGTACCCGCCAATATGTCTTTCTGATTATCGTAGCTTCCTTACCCGAGCGTTAAGGTCATATACTATTGTGACCACCCCTGGACGTTTCACTTTCTGCTTTAAAGTTGATAGCTGCTCACATAATTCATCCTTTGCTTCATCCCAACTGTGGTCGGTGGGTGTGTTGGTGGAGATTTCGATTAGGCATTGGTTGATCTCAGGATCCTTTCTAGTCCTTAGACATCCATTCAGTCAGATAGCACACAGACGGCTGTTTACTGATATCCCGTCAAGAAGCACAATTTCTAGCCTACAACTCAATACTATGCTAGCACCAGTGTCTCCGGATACTCATAAGGTGAATTTTGAAGGTTCACTACTATGTTCAGGTGAGGTGAATATAATAATCACTCTCGCGTCCTGTATAGCTGTCTCAGAACCACAGCATACAATGAAGCTAGAAGTTACACTACACATCACCGATTAATGTAAAATGGCTTCATTTTTCTTGAAGGTTATTTGTACATAACACCACTGAGTGCTATCAAGCACGAAAGTTGTCTAAAAGCTTTACTGAGGACTCTTCCCAGCCACATAACATACAACAGATTGTTTGTATTCTTCAAGAGAAGTTTCTTCTTACTGTTTCCCAACGTTAAATACAGGTTTACTGATTGGATGTACTTTACGTGCTTATCGCTACAAATATCAATTTATAGATGGTATCTAATTTATTTCTGATGTTTTCATCACGTGATGATGCCTTCAAGTAATGCGTTGAAAAGTCCATTATCACTGTTGTTAGGAGTTTTATATAATAGTTAATATAGTATTATTGAACAGTAAAAGTGGTCCAATACCCCATATACTAAAATAGTAAAGTCTATGGATAGGTGTTCTGTTCTCTTGAAAGTGAGCACACTGACGATGTACTTGAAAAGTTATGTCTCATGGATCTGAGTTGCTCAAATTACTTGATTCTCATGAGCGTATCACTGGTTAGTTCAGCGTTGGTTGCCAGTGGCTAGATTACCATGGTTTGCCTTCCAAGTTCTTATGATCACCATCTCTAATGTCCAGCTACTCACCTTAATTTGTACACTTCAGTATCCCTAAGCAAGTTTTGCTTCATAAGTGGTTTGCAGCAGAAGATTTTTTGACGCTATAGTGAGTAAGTTGAAAACTGCTGGCTAATAATGATAATAGCAATGATGACTGGACGGTTTGTAAATAATCTTATGGGGTGGCTTGCTGTTCAGCTAGACGGAAGTGATAAAAGAAAATATTTTCTCAACTGCTATTCTATCCAATTCAATTATGAATTATATTTTGTTTGTCTCTATACCTTTCTGTCTTACCAAATGTCAATGTATTAGTTTTTCTGCAATTACCTGAATCACATATATCGACTCCATCTGTAACACCATGTCGTGCAGTAAAACTAGTCTTAGATATGTGAGAGTTATGGGAGTATTCATCGGCAAATATTTCCACTCCTAACTGACAATGTTACTCCGGAACGAATAACTGGTTTCACGAACCAATGGAGAAATGGATGGATAGATAAAGGTAAAATACTGTATACTTGTGCATATTTTCAAGATATCTTGTTTCTCAACAGCATTTTTCCAAAAAATTTGGCAAAAAAAGAATGTAACAGTGAGAATAATGTTATGGCTAATCATAAAAATATGAGAAGAAAATAGGAAATTGAATGGGGGAAGTAAGAGATGTAGTGAGGTTTTCAAGAATCAGATAAGAATGAATTGTAAGCATCATTCGTCGTGACTGTGTATGTATCTTTATCTTAAGGATACCAGTCGAGAAGCAGATACTTCCCTACGTGATTCAAGTCAACACTTAGCACCTTCAAGTATTACTATTATGTTTTTCTCTTTCTTTCATCTTCGTTACACACCTGTTAACATACCTTGTTGAAGTACTCTGTGGTTGGGTATGTAAATCAGAGTTTACAATCTTATCAACTGCCTTAAGTGATTTATCCAGTGCTTCATACTAAACCTCGAAAATCCTCATGTGACAGTTACACTACATATGAGAAATACTTATAGGGTATTGAACATGAAGTAATGTAGCTTTCATAGATCTCTTACCTTTAATGACAATGTAGGGAAATAAATTACACTACTGTGTAGTACACTCATGTTGTGAATGATATTCAGGCATCTCACTAGAGTCATGAGGTATGCAACCTACCATTTTGTAACCATGTCAATATTTTGACGGCCACAAACTCAATAATACTGATGTAAAGAATGATAAATATTGCCCCGTTCTGTTGAAAAAATCATGAACACTGCTGTAAGGACAAACCGTTGGTTTCTTTTCCACGTAGCATGCAGCCAAATCCCATGTATCAAAATAGGGTAGTATCACAATTTCACATGGCTTCACTAATCGTATAAATCCAGATGCTTTTTAAATATCAGGCATTTCATTTATAGTTATTCGAGTAATATGAAAATTCTCCTTTGTTGTCACTAGTGAGGAACACCAAGATTTTGAATTAAATTTCTATTTATGTCCCTATTTAGTATGAACTCAGTTTTTCAGGTTGCATCACTTATTCCGAATAAATTTATTTATTCACTTTTTATAAGACCATTTATGTGGGTTTTGTATGCAATGACAATTATATCTGCCTGTTAGATACCTAAGTGTTGTTTGACGTGAATTTTAAGCAAAGTGAACTTGGTGAAATTTTGGTCTGGAAAAATGTAACTTTTCTGTATAAAGGTTGAAAGACTTTAACAAGGAGGAGTAATATGAAAATATATTACCCTATATTATATCTGTTCACAGAAAGAAAGAGCCTCCCCTCAAATGACTGAGACGGGAATATCTACTGAGTTCAGGCTACATAACACCAGTTAGGCTTTGCTTTAAAAGAAACATTCATGAGTTAGTTCATATGTCTTAACGATAATATGTGAATGCCCATACATTTACAGACTTGTATAACAAAAGTAATATGATTAAAGTCGCTAACGAAAATTTTTTTATTATAGCAATATCATCATGAGTAGCGGAGGGCAGAATATGGTAAATAATTTAAGGCAAGACGGTTTTTCAAAGACTATCACCAAGCTGTAACGTCTACTTGATCAGATGGTGAAGATTTATGATTACTTCTGTATGTATGAACTGAGATGCGAAATTCAGTGGTGGAAATCATAATGAAGTCTGTACCATATTTAGATAGAAGCCATAGTTTTGTAAGTGTATGAAGGTAATATTTGTGGTTATCAATTAAATCATGTGTATAATATTACCAAGCTTATTTGCCATTATGATGGCTTATAAACACATGGAAATGAAGTGGAAAACGGTTACGAAGAACAGAACTGATCGATGGTTATCACTAATGACAAACATCTATTTGAACCGAAGCGTCAAATCAAACTATTATGACCGGAAATTATAATGAGTGTGAGTGAACAAAACGTTGGAGCGTGATCAAAATAATCCACATTCCTGTCTTTCCCCACAACTTCTTCCACGAAGGTCCAACTCAGTGTTTTCGATGTTCTTAACAAAGTGAAAAAGCAAACAACGACACATCTGTCAGCTTTGGTTAATAAATGCCCCTTTAAGAGAGTTATTATATTATTAATATTTGTCCCTTCAGTTCCTAGTGGAAAAAAGGGCTTAAGTAGCACGTCTCAATCCCACTCTCTTCTCTGCAATCTTTGGAACTTGGCTCCACCACTACCCACAAGCTCCCATTTTTTCCTCACACTATCTACTCCATGTCATCCTCAGACGCCTAATTCGTCATTTCCCATTCAAATTCTACTCGAGGACCTGTCACGCGATGTCCCATAAATGGTCTTCTCAGTGCATGCCCAGTTCAATCCATCTCCACTTTCTTCCTATGCATATTTGTTGGATGATAGATTCTTGATTCGTCGGTTCGCTGACAGTCAGCCAGAGTTCCTTGTTTCTTATTCCTTCTAGCCATTTGAGCTTCAGTAGCGAGCGCAGACAGCTGTTGATGAATGGCTGTAGTTTGTTGGAAATGCTTTTCGCAACGCGCCAAGTCTCCGAACTATACTGAAGCACTGACTTACTTGACTGGTGAAGTGAAGTGCAGAAGATCTCTACACTGGTTTCAGGTTAATGAAGACCTGTATTGCTGTCTTTCCAATCCTGACTTTGACGTCCTCGTCTGTGACTGTGCCGTCTGTAGTTGAAACGGTGCTGCCTAGATAGGTGGGTAGGTGAAAGAAGCTACTTCCTATAAGTTTATCCAGTTGATGATGACTGGAGCTTGTTTTTGATGCTGATGTTGGTTGGGCATCTTCACCACCTCTATCTTCTCTACGTTCACCCGGAGTTCCGTTTTCACTTCACTGCCTCTTCTGTCAACTTGTTAGTTTTCGCCTGTAGATCTTCGAGTTTGTACCACAATACGTTAGACACAAGTCACTGGAGGGGAGAAGTGGAATGTCAACTTATTTTATTAGTCTACAGCAACAGAAATGCAACCAGCAACGTTTCTCTATCGTCTCCTGAGTTATACTTTAGACGACAACTTCAAACAATAGATAACAACATGGAAAGCTTCACTGCTTATGCATGCTATATTTGAGCGGTTCTGATACAATCCTGAATGAGATGTAAGTTTTATGTAAGTTTTTGGGAATCTAATTCTTCCATTCCCTTTTATGTTTACCTGACGAATGTACAACTTTGCCCTCCAACCTTGGCGTGCAAGTTTTTTAAAAGCTCTATAAAATAAGCTGCACTAAACAACTGAATACACGAGATTTCTGTTTGATATCAAGTTACAATGTCTATTAAAAATAAGAGTAGGTGAAACGAGAAACGATACTTCTTCGTAATCGCTACATTTGTTTCCATGAATAACAGCTTTGGTGTGTAAAAGAGTAGATTTTACCTTCAACTCGATAATCTTTTCAACCAGGTGCATTCGACAGACATCGGAGTACTGGCTGGGGACTTGAGTCCTCAGCTTAGGTTTTTAAGCTCAGGTGAAATTGGCTTGTATGGTCATTAGGAACTAGTCAGATAACATTTCTTAGTCATATTCAAAGAGAGGAGAAAAAAACGATCAAGACAAGACAATGTTTAACAGGCCGCTTGCCAAAAGACAGTTATGATTGATGAGAGTACTTAGTTTGTGGTACACAGCGTTTCTTCATTATGAATCATCAACTTTTTGGATACTACACAACAACTTGTTGGCTTCCAGTACCAAACTCTTATGACAGAACCACGGAAGACAGCACCAAGGATATGAATCAGGCCCAAGCCTATTAATTGTGACACATTTAGCGTAATATTTACTAAAGTACTTCGGTGTGTTTGTGTTGAAAGCGACACAGTATACTATCCGTAGGAATATAGCCATAATGGTATTAATTAGTATTTTTAAGTGTGACACACAAAAGAAGAAAAAAGAAGAAAAATGTATGACCATATGGATTCGTTCCCCTTTCAGCTAGATTTTTCCAACCTACTTGTTTGTAAGGAAGTTATTGTTGTTCTTCAAGAAATAAAAAATTGTTTTCCATGGGTTTTCACAGTCCAACTACAAAAAAACGTCACTCTTATCCCTCTATCTCAGTAGTGGTATAGCAGATATTATGACCACTTCAAAAGTCAGTCAGCATAAGTTCAAAAATTCATCGCCTCACTGGTCTGACCTTCACACTGTGAAATACATGATCAAAGATTTACCCTTCACGCTAAGTATTTCGATCTGAAAAAACTGCGTTCATCACAGGTCCAGTATATCAATAAGTTCTAAAATTGGATATAAACTATCATACCAAGAATTATGAACCCAAATTCTGATGTGCTTATTTTTAGAAAAAATTACTTAATTTTTAAGGATCTTGTAGCTCAGTTGGTAGAGCACTGGGCCAGAAATCTGGTGGTCGCTGGTTCGAATCCGGCCGCAGTCTAAATTTCCATTTCACCTTCATTCATCACCCAGCATAAATTCTACTCTGTAAAGTTACTTCAACTGGTGAGGTGATATTGTCACAATCTCTGCATTTCACAAGGTACGCAACAGTAAACACATCATTCTCTGATTACCACATGATTTAGAACTGAATATATCCAACTTAGTACTTTTTTAGAAAAGGCATCCTATCATCTGCTATGGACAGTATGAATCCATACTATCATTTAGGTCAATCTTATCAGCTGCTTAAAACCTAAAATATTTACAGTAACAAATTACAGTAAACTGTTTACTTTAGATCAGCAAGTTCAGTCAAAATAGGACAAGGATACGGTGAAATAAAGAAAGCTAGCGAGATGAGTTTAAAGCTAGATTAGTCGACACCACTAATCACCACTCATTATCACCAATTCCTCAGTCCAGAATCTTGTCAAAAGAACACTAGGTTGCAACAAAACATTTGAGAAACAATGAGAACGTCTTTATACTCAAACCGGATTAAGATTCACTTAATGTGGTAATGAACAAGGATGATAATATTACTATGATTATATATGACCCAGTGGAAATCAGAATTGATGGTTAGAGCAAAGGTATGACAGACTTAGTGAATAAAAGAACCACGAGGAGACTCAGACGACTTTTGAAAGGGAAGTTGATCGATAACTTTCGTTTCTATTTGATGTACAGTCTATTCAAAGCACATAGATAGAATGTTCCATTGAGAATGTTCAGTGTTCGGTTCCCCTTACCTCAAAGTTGCTCATCGTTTGGCGGAAAAGTTGGAACTTGTTAGACAACGGTTGGTTAAATACATTATGAAAGACTCTTTCTAGTTTGTTGAAATGGTAAATGAACTTGTTGCGAATGACTTTATGGTTTCCTTTGATGTGACTTCCTTGTTCATATAAGTGTCTCTTTTTGAAACTATAAATATTGTCTGTCAACATCCGGATCTTCCACCTCTACCAACAAGCGGATTCGAGAATTTGATTTTAATATGTACGAAAGATGTACAGTTCTAGTTTGACTATACCCTCTATCGCCATGTTGAGACTGTGACAACAGACAGTCCATCAGGCAGTATATTCGTAGACATTTTCATGTCTAGCCTTAAGACAACAAAACTTACATGTGAAACTGGTGAAACATCTTATGAATTTATTTTCAAATATTAATAATATTTGAAAAAATTATATCTCGTGAAGGAAATTAAACAGGGAATAATAATAATAATAGTAGAAATTGATAATAACAGTGATGGTGGCAAAGTTGCTTAAAAATATGATAACAGATGAGGTATAAATTGCAACAAAGTAGATTATGTAACAAGATCAGTTGGCCAGAAGGAATAAGCAACAAGGAACTCTGACTGACTGTCAACTAACCAACGAAGCAAGAATCTATCACCCAACAAATATGCATAGGAAGAAAGTGGAGATGGATTAAGCATACAGTGATGAAACGAATTGGGGACATCACGCGTCAAGCCGGGCCAGGTCCTCGAGTGAAATTCGAATGAGAAACGACTAGTTGGGGGTCTGAGGTGAGGGTGACATGGAGGGGATCATGTGAGGAAGAAATGAAAGTTTGTGAGCAGTTGTGGAATGAGGTTGGAAAGACTGGAGAGGACAGAGCGCAATGGAGGCGTGCTACTGAGTCCCTATTTTCCACTCGGAACCCAAGGAAAAAATAATTGTAATAATCTTTCACGAAGACTAAGGATAGTTTACAGGTGGTAAAGATCAACTTAGGTCTTGCTACGAACATTCTAGTGATTATTTCATCTAGAAGTCTCTTAAAACTAATATGAATCCCTGTCAAGATTTGACTGAATAGTCTCAGAAATATTGAGCACGGAGTAAAAAATCGACACCAGATATAATTTATATTTGGAAAATTCTCAGCGTGTTTCAAGTAAGTACTTTTAAGGACATTTTTCGCTTAATCACCTTTAAACTCTAGGCTCGTGAATAAGGTTATTTCCGAATACAACTGCTTGACCGGTCCTATATTTCTTTCTCCCATACTTTTGCTAATTAAAAGGTAAGGTCCACCTTTTCTAATGAGCGTGCTTCTCAAAAATGAAGGTGAATTATAACTCAAATGACTGGATAAGACTTGTAATATATAACCTTTAATAACATTTCACTCTCAAAGTTTTTTCATTCACAACTCACATATCACATTCTGCTACCCCATTAGTTCTGATTTCTCATCACATTCACTAGCCCCTCTAACCATCTTACGCCGGCTTAACTTAGTAACCAAACATTGTCTCAGTCTTGATAAGTTTCCTTCCCACTGCCATCTTGAAGATTATGTGATTCTTTTTCCTATCTCCTGACTTGTAGTCAAAATTGAATTTCCTTCAAAAATATCTCATGAAACATTCCTTTACTGTTATCATGTAAATAGAATATTTAAATGAAATTGTATAGCTTGAGAATGATATCGCTGAAAATGCCCTTTGGTTTATGACTCAGTGGGAGATTTTCAAACTACAGTCTTCAATAATGCTCACAGAAAGAAGTGTCTTGACGTATACGGATACACATTCAGCTTCATCGACAAATTCGATAGAAAAGGAATGTAGTTACACTTAGAAAATAACAGTCAAGAAGCTGGTCTTAATTCACTTCAACTTCAAAGGGGATGATACCACGGTGACTGAAAACTGAAGACTATGCACTGCACTGGGCATGATATATGCTACAGAAAAACTAGTTCTTCTTTTTCGTTCTTCTTGCTGACTGGTTCAATCCAAAATCAACAGTTAGCTCTCAGTTGCGTATATCAATTCATGCTTATCTCCTAGAGTAGTTGCATTTACATAACACAGAGGAGGACTTATCACTGATATTTTGAACATGCTCCGAACAGAGTATGATTAAGAGGAGCAAGGTTTTTCAATAAAGCAATTACTTAACACTTATCGGAAACAGGACATCAGAGAAATGCTTTAAAATTATACAAAGTAACCAGTAAACAGAATAACTCAAACCTTGTCTGCCTTGCCTCAGCCGCTGGAATCAAATGCTTGGTACCTACTTTATGTCTCTGGCTTCATTTTAATCTTTTAACCTTCAACTTATCCATTACATCATTATCCCGTCACATGATTTCCAGTTCACATTAAACTCTAATTTTAATCTGCTGAGTTCTACTTATTATGCTCCATTACCTTTTGTTATCTGGTTACTACTAACTTATCTACTCATCAAATTGCACAGTCTTTCGTTCGAAGTCTCACAGTATTCGTTTTTCCGCTACCATTTAACTTTTATAAGAATTTCCGCTCTTATGAGATAAATATTTATGACACCATTGCGTGATGGTTTGACTTAATTTCAGTCCGGATGGTTTCCTTACTTCGCTATGATGCTGTCTCAACTTAACTGGTTGAACTAAAGTATGTTAATATTTTATGGCAATTTGTCACTGTAAATATTCTGAGTTAAAAGCAGTTGATGAGAACCAACGACATGGTATGTAGATCCATATAATTCTGCTTCAATGTTTATTCTTGCGCTTTTTATAATTGATAAAGGGAAACAAATTTATGATAATTTGAACAAGCTAGAAGAAATACCAAATGTGAAAAACAGGCTTTCGAAGTAAGCTCCATTTGAAATGCACTACTGAAAAAATTCTACTTAGCAGAAATAGGGTGATGAGAAATTAAAAGGTGTAGTGGTTACTTTTGTTATATGATGACATACAATGCGAATTTGTACTTCTGCTATGCTGATTGCGTTACTCGATGGTATCACTGACATAATCACATGTTGCCTAAAAAATTCAAATTATCCCTTTGTAAATAAAGGAGGTGTGAATGGTCCACCATGTCATCATAAACTTTTTTTGACTAAAATTGTATAGAACTTTTATTTGAGGTTTACAGTCAATTTACATCCATCTGTATTGTCGTCAAATGTTCATAGGTTCGGTTTCTTTTTTGGTCCTTCACAGGATAACGTCGTTATCTTCATCATTTGGTCTCTGTTCAAAGTCATATATTTATTTAACAATAACTCCCCACCTAACCAGGATTGTGAAGATGATAATGGCTTTGAAGGAAAACCATACTTCCTTTAATTGTATGTTTAAGAAAGACAATAGAGTAATAAGCTTCCTACCTTAATCGATCCGTAATCAGCTAAAATATTTTATGGTTATATTTTAAGGAACAGAGGCTTGACTTTATTTAACAGGTTGAGATTCGAGTTTAGGAGGCTAGATTATGATTAAAAAAACCTCTGTTATTATTTAATCGAGGGCAAAAAAATCAGTCAAAATGGGTAGCCACAATAGTGCATTAGTTTTATGTCAACGTGAACGTCATTCGACTTTCGATGAAAAGTTTCACAAGTTCGCACTTATACATTATTCGATTTTCACATAAAACTACCACCGGGGTTTTAACTTTGATGAATACTTTTGAACTGTTAGAAATATCAGATGTATAATGTCTATGGCGTATAAGAAATTCATTTTCTTTTCACATATCCTTAGCAGCTCCAACCAACCTGAATAATAACATAAATGTAATAATAGGCAAGCTTTGTTGATTGAGTGAACGGTGCGAAACTTGTATATCATGTGAAATGTTTCCAAAAACCGTTGCCTACTAATGAGTAGACAGTTTGGTAAGTAAAATTAAGACTAAAATTTTCAATTTCTTAGTTTTTTTCCGAAAAGAGAAATCCCTATGCAAAAAACTCCAGTAGTGATCTGCATACTCATTTAGAAGCATGGAAAATTCGACAAAGAAAACTTTTGTGTTGTTTATCATCATACTTACGATGAACAGTAGTTATGAAATCAACTTCGCATCATTTTTGATGAGGTAGATTAAGACAGGTGGTCTGTGAGATCAGCATTCTAATAGTCTACAAAAATAGATCTAAAGTCAGGGAATTAAATCGTCTTAAAACAAGAAGAAATGAATCAAAATTACATAGTCTCATTACTAACTAAGCAGAAATATAATAACTATCCTCACACCCGACTCGGTTGCCCCAACCTGTCATGAATTCTCATTAGAATTTCGGGGATCTCATGTCGAAGGAAGTCACTAATGAGCAATAAAGAGCAATTCAATTTAAGGGTTCGTTGAGACCTACTTATCGATCCTAAGTTGGTATCCATCCCTAAGTGACATAAGTTGCAGAACCATTGGAAACCTGGCATCACTAGACAGCTGTTTCATTCTATAATGGGATACTTTGGCGGTCAGTATTATTGATTCGCTTTCAGATGAGATTCCAAAAATTCTGTGAAAGTCTTACCCGGAAAAATTAACCAAGCGGGATGTCAGGACAGTTACTCAACCATGGGATCAGACAAAGGTTGTGTTATATCGTGAAGTAACAGAAGTGGGAGATGTCGGCTGCTGGATTCCAACTCAATGGCTCAATGTAACGTACTGGTCGTGGAACCTGAAGGTCCTGAGTCAGGTCCTTGGAGGGGTCATGGGTGCACACTGCTGAGGAATCTCATACTAAGACGCAACAAATATCCAATGCCCCCACGTTTTCGATATTTCTCCAGCTAGTGTCAGTCAGTGGTGAATGCCAACCTGAAATCAGTAAATGAACCACCACAACTCTCCAAATAGAAATTTAATAATGAGGATTTTTACGTCCTTGATCTAAGAGTCTAAAAATATTCTAAATAAGATTAATCGATTTACCAGAGCAGATTGGCACTTAACAAATGAATTCTTCTTGAATGTTTTGAACCAAAGTAATAAACTACTTTGGATAGAAGCGTGATATGTATTAGAAAATGAATACGAAAGATCTTTGTAAACATTGGGCTATAAAATAAGTTGTAAACTATTCACAAGTTGAACAGTCCATGGTACTGGTATCTGGTGAGCTATACTAGTAAACGACGTTATTATTGAAAGATCACACACACATTCATCTTTAGAATTCAGTCACCGTGTGTGAATTTTCTGAACATGAGATGGACATTTCGTTAATTGGGCTTATTAGAGAATGAATGAATGAAATGCATTCAGAAGCCTTGAGCGCATTCGTGAGGTAGTCAATGAGCCACATCTATTGTGTGAGGACTAATGATACTATCTGGCAGCCCGAAATTCGGTAAATGGAGTGAGGCTGGAACCCATAACTCACTGATTGAAATTCGTCTCCTTAAACAAATGAGACACACCCTCACAGCTTACCAGACAGTACTTGACGGTCAGAACAATTTTTATCATGACTTCTATTTTTCTCGATACACTTTTCATTTACCAGTAAGGCTCAGTTGGACTACATAAACTTGGATATTGGCGTTGATTATGTGTAACGATCTACTTTGCTTGTCTGTAGGTCGACAAGCTAAACTGATTTTCCTTTCCGTAAACTTCATGCAACCGTCATGCCTATTAACTATGAATTCGAAAAGAAACGAAACTGAAATACCTGGAATGGAAGTTATCAGTCCTCTTTGACAACATAATCAGTAAACGTCAAAAACAAAAAGAAAACCAAAGCACGAAAAACTTGCTATACGCATAGTCCAAAACAACCGAACATGATACCTAAAAATCACTAAATTTGGTCATTTTACCATCTCAACTATTGAGATCGTTCTTTTAAAAATCTAGGGACTGGAACTATGTTTCATCGATTTGATAACCAATTTATCACTCAGAGATATCAAGCTATATAATTCAATCGTTAACTTGGGATCCTTATTCAACACACTTGAATAACTAACTAGTTTATTGGTTGTAAACCGTTTTCTCCTATGCAAAATACAACTTGACTACATAGTAGTAGTAGTAGTTCTTAAGGGTGACACCAGTCATCGCTGTGATATCTAAATTTTTAACACAGCGACTTTAACTAAATAATTTAAATCAATCCATTTTCTTATTAAGTAATAACTTTTATGCACTGTAACTGTTTTTGTATTGAAATAATCGTAGATTATGCCAAGTCATTCTCTGTCCCAGATACCATGGTAATAAATCAGAAAGAAGACAGTAAGAACTACAGGGTCTATAAGCAGCCAAGTTTATCAACCATAGACTAGAAATATATGGTGGTTATGGTTTTGCTAAAAACAACCATTATAAAAGCCTGCAACTTTTGAAGGTAGTGAAAACAAAAATGAACCTTCTGCTCTTTTGATACATTTATACTTCACAAAGTTCAATGAACTTCTGAACTATGGTGTAAACTGTTATACAAGAAGTATGATTTAATAGTTCTGAAGTTGGAAAATTGATTCTTATGGTGAGCAAAAGATCTTTTTATCCATTACTTCAGTCATGACCCACAATATTATTGGATCAAGCAAGTGATAATTCACAATATAAGAAACCATAAAATTGAGACAGATGTCACCCTTTTTGGACATGTGCTGCATTATAAATAGATAATTTCACTCGGGACATATCTCATAACTGCCATATAATGGCAAACACAATATCTGAAGGGACAGTGAGATTGTAGTGAGTTAGTGACAACATTTAGATGCAAAATTACGACCGGAACATGCTGGATTCAGGAAATACATATAATATGACGACCAAATTGCTGCTCTTCACATCATCGAAGAACAGAGTATAGAATGACAGTCAGCTCTCCACCTCAACTTCACCGACTTTGAAAAGGCATTCGACAGCGTCGACCGAGAAGTAATTCGGCAACTACAACAACACTACGGAATACCACAAACCTTTATCGACTTCATTCAACAGCCACATGGAAGCGCCAAATGCAAAGTGATCCACAGTGGGAAGCTCGATGACACCTTTGAAAAAAATACAGGAGAAAGACAAGTTTGCCGCCTACAATCACCCATGATCTTCCTGAATGTGGTCGACCGGATCATGCAGCAAACAGTGAGGAATGAGAAGAGGGGTATACGCTGGATCGATGAAAACAACCCAGAAGATTTAGGTTTCACTGATGATTTATGTCCAATGTCGCACAAACTCGAAGATCTATAGGCAAAAACTGGACTTCAAGTGATTGTAGAGAAGAAGGAGATGACGGAGACACCCAACCAACAACAGCGTCAACGGGAGAAACCTAAAGGAAGTAGCCTCTTTCACCTACCCACCTATCTAGGCAGCATAAGTTAAAATCCAGGCGGCAGTAGTGCAAACCAGGATGTCAAAGCCAGGATCGAAAAGACAGCAAGACAGGCTTTCACTAATCTGAAGTCAGTGTGGAGATCTACTGTACTCAGCACGAAGCGTGAACAAGATCCGGATTTTCAACACCAATTCAGTCAAGTCAGTGCTTCTGTGTGATGGTTTACAAACTTGGCGTGTCACGAAAACCATTTCCAACAAACTACAGATATTCATAAACAGCTACCGCCTACACCTACGCTCACTCAATACTGAAGATCGGATCATATGGCCAGAAAGAGTAAGCAACAAGGAACTCTGACTGACTGTCAACTAACCAACGAAGCAAGAATCTATCACCCAACAAATATGCATAGGAAGAAAGTGGAGATGGATTAAGCATACAGTGATGAGACGAATTGGGGACATCACGCGTCAAGCCGGGCCAGGTCCTCGAGTGGAATTTGAATGGGAAACGACGAGTTGGGGGTCTGAGGTGAGGGTGACATGGAGGAGATCATGTGAGGAAGAAATGAAAGCTTGTGAGCAGTTGTGGAATGAGGTTGAAAAGACTGGAGAGGACAGAGCGCAATGGAGGCGTGCTACTGAGTCCCTATTTTCCACTAGGAACCCAAGGGAAAAAAAGAATAATAATATAGTGACAACATTGATTCAAGCTATCCAGAACCTGGCTATTAGGCACATTTATTTAGAAACTATGGTAAAACTATATAAACTGAAAACAAATACATCTCAACTAGCCCGTTGTTCAGTTACTTCCTAAATTCAATTACTAGTTTAAGGTTGCATGAAAAGTTGTTGGTGCCTTCAATAAGTCTGCCCCCTTTCTCATTCTGGTCAATGGCTACAAAATTTAAAAAAACTGAATTTGTCTGGTAAACTATATGGTCATCGTTTTGCATTAACTTCAGTCAATTAAAGTGACTACGTAATGCCAAACAAAGTGAGCAATAAACATAATGCTCTGGGATACCCAGTCATCTAGTAAATCTGCTACATGGGAAAAGTGAACATTAGGGTCCAATCAACAGGGAAGAAGAATGAACAAGACTAAATTAGTAATGAAATCACTTTATTTTATAATAATTTAGATCGATAAGTACAACTTACCAGAAGTGAAAGTTTACATATGAGTACCCATCACAATGACTGAATCACAACTACCTTCATGTTTAAGTTTCTAACTTCATTGCCAAGTAATGCAAGTAAGAATCACCGAGGGAACACTAGTTTTTTTCCCAGTTGCAGATAACCCCTACTTATGAATGCCAACAAGCATGAAACTTAGGTCAAGCAGGCCTTCCTGTTGACTAACTCCCACTATCTAACACATCTACCTTTTTTAACACAGTATATCATGAATATATTGACTCAACAATCAAGCTATAAAGTTGATGAAGTGACTAATAATTTACAATCCTAGACTAGAGTCATTGTCATTTCCATGTGACCAGTATAACTTACATGAGCCATGGCAAAGAAATTGAAATTTATCACTTCTAGTACTAATTATGGTAATGACCACTATGAATGAAACTGTCATAGGAGGATGATTCATCTTATTCTACTTATTTCTGCTTATTATAACTTCCCAGATTGTTGACTGATTTATTGAAAATCGATATCAGCTAAAGAACCAAAAAGAGCTAAGAAGTACTGAATAGTTGTTTTGCCTTAGTTTGAGAATTCACAACAGGACTCATCAACGACCACATGAGGAAGTGAGTGAGAGACTTTTAGGTCTCACAATGCACAAGTTAGACAACTGGGTTTTGATTTCGTTAAGCTGGAAAGTGAGATATATGGTAAAAATAAGTAAAATATCATGGCAGACTGACTATTTTAGGGAGATTAAGAGGAATAATCAGCCTTACAGTATGTTGTTTAGACTGGAAGAGTGATGGGCCAATCTTAATGGGTACCAAGAAAATACCATAGATTTACCCCTTATGGAGAGATTCTTATAGTTCTTCTAGTCAACAACTTATCGATAGGCTTCATTCTCCATCGTCTTCATTGTGACAAGTGCGAAAACATACTGACAAGTGATAGCACTTTGTATGAGACAAAGGATATTTTGGAAAAACATACATGGGCAATGAAGACTACTTTGTTAACAGTCAAATAATGATGATCATCTTGAGCTTCAGAAAAAGTAGGCACATTTTTCAGAAAGCATCACGTTCTGGTAAAAAAAGACTCTAAACCAATTTTTGCTTCAAATGTAACATAATAAGGGAGATGACTGATTACAGAACTGTATCAAGACACTTTGTTCATTCCACAGTAAAGATAGATATTATTTCTAACTTCATAAGTAATGAGCGATCTTTGTAAACTCATGGTTATAAAAACCCACTCTTTAAAAAAAATTATTAGGCAAATGGATTTCAGCTAGTATTGCCATAAAGTATGAAGATGTACAATATTTTAGGCCAGCTGCCAATCCTACGGAATATGTAAACAAGCATTAAGCCCATTTATAACAGATCATTAAAGCGTTTGATGAAGACAATAAAACTTTCGACGAATGTTCCTCAAATCCACAATGAAAACTAAAACAAGTAACTGCAATTTGTGATACATTGTTTTTCACAAGCTTATAACACGATGCAATCCAAGGACAAAGCATTAAATCGTCCAAAATCTGCTATCAAAGAAAAGATTGGAGGCATAAAAAGAGTATATCTACTGAAGTATATGAAGGTCATCAACATTTAGAGAACTGTAAAACTCCAGTTACTCCGAAAAGCAGTGCAATTGACCTACAAAACACACTACGAAATGAAGCAGGATTCAACGAAGGCAATGTATCCGATGACCATACTTTCAAAAGTTAAGAGTTAAAACTGACTCAGTAACGGGCACCCATCCTTAGTTCTATTCCCGTTTCTAAATGAGAATTCTTATGCCCCTGCAAACCCAATTGTTTTGAAGGGAAGCATGATGAAGATAATGCTGCAGAAACCTTACAAGTGCCCAAATCGTAACATGGTACTAGAGTCTTAAGTCACAGTTTTCTTGATTCGGACGCAAATTTTCTACGAAGTACTGAAAGCCACCCAATACTCGTCCACCAACATTTGAACTATTAAATTGTTCTCTGTATATCAACTCCAATGACTGTATCACGGTGTATGAACTTTCTACTTGGCGTATTACCCCATATGAACTGTTATTAGTCAATCTGATCAGTGTGCTTGAAAGTTCGATGAAAATCCGTCCACGAATCTATACGAAATTCAGGACTGGCCAATATCGCATGGCTTTTATCTCAATGAACGCCTGATGCCTTAACTGAATAAGGACCTTCATGGCTATATGCATCCTACTAGGAGGAAGATCTCTCACTTTACAACGCATTACTGTGTTCTGACATGCAGTTATTCAACCAAAGAAAGTCCGAATCGCTTCGATCAGTCAAATCTCCCGAAACATGCGTCCTGCCTTTCTATTTACATAGAACTTCGACGCTTATTTCATGTGAAAATTCTACTCGATGACAGATGCTAGCTACAATGTAGATGAATCCAAATGAACAAAATGAAAACAGATGTATGTGTCATCACTTCGATGACACTGGTACAAATTCAAAAGTGAGCAGTCCTTTCAATGAAGAATGCCTATATGTGATGATGTCCTCAAGTGGCAGTCGAATGAATATCCACGTTCAATATCCCCAAAGATAGATCACGTGGATATTCATTATACCTCTGGAACTGCTAGTATTCTTTTTTATAGATGGGAAATAGATTAGACACTTGTTATTTTAAACACCTCAGCACTATCCTCCAGCCTACTACACTACAGAAACTGTCTACTGTCCAACAAATATTCGTTGTCATTGCATTTCTACCATTCCCATCATTGACTAACGCGATCTAGTAACAAGTGACAACGGTTGAAAAATAAATGGATGTTGTCAGCCATCACTTAGGTTGTGCTTTATTCTATTGGTACTGAATTGCAGTTCTAAGCAGAACCCTGTGATGTATTTTCCATTACTTCACTGATGAGTTTTAAAAGTCATTTTGACTAAGATAGCCGTGGTTTGACAGACGAGTATAGATACTAGGTGATGATTGAAGGTCAAGCGAAAAATTATTTCTATATAGACGAGTCTTACCTTGCTGATGCCAGTCTTCCTAGCATTCAAATATAATGAAAATTTGATCGAAGTTAATATGAATCCATTCATTCAAGTAGGAAGCATATATTCTCACCGAAGCTGAATTCCACATTCTTGTAGTCTAATGTACGTTTTTCTATATCACTTTAGACGGATGAAGCACATTTTTAAAATGTTATGATTGATGAAAATCAAATACTTCATTTCTTGCATGTCACTTTTTCCCATCTAATTTTATATGATTTAATCTTCCTTCAAAATTTCCCAACCTTTTTTCTAATGATAGATATAAGTTAAATTGTTATTGCTTGTATTACACCGCCGTTGATCGGACCGAATTGATCAGTCTCTATTGGCATATGGGCTCCTGTGCGGATACCACAATACTGCCTGTGTTTTAATTATGTTTAATAATGATGGGCAGTGGCTAGCAGTGGAATCCAGGATGCGCATTTCTCCCTGTTTGGAACTCGTCAGCTGGATGTATCTACCTCCTAGTGAGTGATGTTGTTCCCACCTAGACTCGGACTTGGAAGCGATCGCTTCAACTCTCAGCCTGTTTGAAATATAAAATTCCAACGTTTGGGATGAAAGTCTGGCCTGAACTTTCTCTCTTAGTCGAATCTTGTTCATACTTTGTTTGCTGGTAACCTTCTTTTCAGCTTTTAACTACTGAATAAAGAATATTTCATTCGTCGTATATCTCTTAGTTAAATCAAAAAACCTATAGGTCAAAGTTGAATGTGAGAAGTTCAAATTTCTGTTTTTATGCGTCAAAAGTTTTACCTATTTGGAAAAATATCTCTGGCTTTTTAGTGACTTTAACTTTTAGTTATCTTTTCTTTTAGTGATTATTAAACCGAAGTGATGACTAATGAGTAGGTTACATTTGAATTTTTCCTGGTTATCAAAGATCATACTCTGTTGAAGTAAGATTAAAACCCAGTCAGATGAGGTTCATGTCCTTTAGAAGCCACTATCCGACTTTCCGTAATAGTTGAAGAAAGCAGAAAATGTACTCAGTAAAAGTTTACAAACCGTTAGGTAGCACATGGATTGAAGTATGTGTTATGAACAAATAATTCATAATAAATAAATATATGCTTTTAAGACTCTTCTATTTCACATTGGTTTTCAAATTCTCAAATAACTGCTTATTCCTAACGCTTGTATGCATATCCATTCACCTGATACATTTGATAGTAAACCATTTGAAATCACTATAAACATCAAGACCATAGGTGTTACGAATGTTCTGGAAGAAGTAAACCAAGAAGAAATTCAACCAGTAGAAATTCTTAGAACATATAAATTCTATTACAGATTCCATTATATTCACTTGTGAAATGGAATCTAAGGACGGCACTCTAAACTTTTTAGATCGCTTTATCCCAAAGAACGGCTGAAGGTGAATCCAGCATGAAAACATACAGAAAGCTAACACACGCTCATAAATATTTAGACTTTCAATAGGATCATCCAACTAACATACAGGCCAGTGTCGCGTTGGACCTACTGAAGAGAGCGGAGAACAGCGTAACCGATCCCAATGATTTAAAAAATGAAATCTCCAGAATAAAGCCCGCTTCAATACAAAATGAATATGCTGAAAATTTCTTGAACAACACTGTAGTTCAAACGAATAAAACAGCAAGTACTACTACTACTAGTAATAAAGGTACAACAAAGTCATGGGCGTCATCTATGACAATACCATATCAGAAAGGTACTTCTGAACAGATCAAAAGAGTGTGGGCCCCGCATGACATTAAGATCGGGTTTAAACCTTCAAATTTACTAGGAAAAGATCTTAGTCAAAGTGGAAGATACAATTCCTAAGATGATACAGAACAACTGTGTCCACAAAGTTAAATGTTTGGGATGTGAAGCTAATTATATTGGAAAAAGTTGTAGACCCCTAAAAGTTCTGGTGAATGAACACAATTTGTGTACGAAACATTCACCCAGAAGTCAAGAGGAATTAAAAAATTTAAAGGAACTATCAGCAGTAGTTATGCATGCAATCAAAAGTGGACACATGATTGACTTTGAGAATGTATACATATATTGGGAAAAGTTTTCCTATCACATAAAGAGAGATTAACTTTTGAGGCATTGCATATTTTAACAACATCAAATGCTGTAAACAGAAAAGAAGGAATAGACTTGTCACCTGTCTGGGAAACATTAATCCGCTAAAATCATTAAAGATGGATGACCTATTCTAATTGAAGTACAACAGCAATGACAGTTATTGACGATTCATGAATAAAAGTACGAGAAACAAGATGTATTCGTTCTACAACATACATGAACACATCCACCCTTTGACTGTCGTATATATTCTTTGACAAATGACAATGACAAGCATGAACTTGTAATGACTAATCTTAATTACTCAGGTTGGACAGAAAAATTACCCAACCAGTGACCTACGTTTATTAAATATATGATGTATCATTTGACTATATAATCTGATGTTAATAAAAATCCGTATATTCTACTGAAGTTGTGGCTTACGCAGCGAAAAGTTCAGAAATATCTTGTTTTGATTTTCTGAACTCGCTGGGACTATGTCAAAATATATTCTAATAATCACTTGAAATCACGTTGTATTCTAGACTGTGGTTGACTTACAAGGTAGTTTGGAGACGTGTGTTGTTGAGTTTGTCACTGGTAAGGCTAAGTAGGTTCTTCATCTATAGTATTTACTTTTCACTGACAGCTAGCTGCTTTTTTTAGCTTACCCGATGATTTAAAACTATTTCCGGTTATCATCAATTTTTGCTGACGCTTTCATCTTCGTTGTGTCTTAAGGAGAACCAGCTGGTATGAGAAAAAAATATTGTTCGCTTACATGTCTTGTTATAATTTTTAGCACTTTGAAATTGCGTGGGGATCCTATTGCATTTAAGGTACTCAATGAGTTCCTGAAGTATAGTGCTAGACTCACTGAAGCGAAAATGTCTGTGGAATTTATTAATGCATATATACAAATCGAACGTTATCCCAGATTATACTAGAAGTCGCTATGACGTAACAAGGTTTATCCAAATTCCAAAACACTTGAAAAATATGCACTAAATCAAATTGACTCTTTTAAAATGCGAATATTGACACTGGAAAAGAATGTATCACAGAGAAGATTTGCGGTGGATTAACTGCCCCAAGAATTAAAATTAATGTTTCTGGATAATGTAAATCAAGTGACACAAAACAGAATAAAGAAGAAACGAATAAATCTTGTCAAATCTTTAGAAAATTTAAGACTAGAGAGAAAATTCCCTACTGATCCAAATGGGTATGTTCATAACTTTTCCAGTGTTGCACTAGATAAGCTTCAACTAGAAGTTCTGTATCTAGGCCAAAAAAATTTAGTGATCATACATAGAAAATATGTGAATTTAAAACTGACATACAATTTGAAAGCTTGTTTTCGCAAACATTTAGCCTGGTCGCATCTTCAGATAATGAACCGATCAGGTTGAAAACCACGTTAGTCGACACCTCTCACAAGTACAAAGATGGTAGAAGTTCTACAAACAGCTTGTTGACAAAACAACATCCAGAAGCTCTTAGAAAGCTATGAAAGAATGATTGATGCATCTTGTTGTTGATGTCGTTGTTGGTTGGATATCTTCATCACCCCTCTCTTCTCCAAGTTCATCTGAAGGAAGTCCCGTCTTCCCTGCCCTACCTCCCCTTTCAACTTCGAGGTATTCGCCTTTGTAGATCTTCGAGTTTGTGCCACAAAACATTGAACACAAATGATCATCTACAAAATCCAAATCATCTTCTAGGTTCTTCTCATCGGTCTAGCTAGCGTGTGCCTATCTTCTCACTGCTCACTGTTTGCTGCATGATGGAGTCCAGTTGACCACAATCAGGAAGATCATGGGTGATAGATAGTACACAACAATATGGTGTGGACATTCCATGTCCCTATTCTTACTTACGCTTTCATCGGCAGAAGAGAAGACACATTAGCTGACTGACTTCATGAAGACTTTCAGCAACTGGTATCATTTCGTCTCTCCGATTCCAGCGAGGAATAAGTTTGTTTCTAGTTTTCATATTTTCTTTTTGCTTTGAAGTTTCTTCAGTGATTAGATTGGTTTTCCGGTGTAAGGTTGCTATCCCTACTGCCAACCTTCCATCTTAACCCAGCTTAGGACCGGCTAGAAACCAGTGAACTAGTTAATTAGGCGAGCTCAAGTAAATCTTACTTCTAACATCATTGATAGAAAGAGGTTAGCGGTGGAATCTTGGACACTCGTTTCGTCCTACTTGGAACTCAGCAGCTGGATGTACCTACTTCTCAGAGAGTGATGCTTTTCCCACTAAGACTGAAACCCAAGACCAATCGTTTCAAATGCTAATTTGTTAATAGTAATATTGAAAATATAGGCTATCACTGGTTTCAATATGTTCGGTAAGCAAATTTTTATTTCGTGACTCGGTTGTTTCACTTATTTATTTAGTTCCGCTTTTATTGTCCTATTTTAATTTATGAGTACAAACTTAGCTTACATGCACAAAACCTATGAATAAGGTTATTCTTATCAGATAAGCCAACGCAGGTTGAGGACACCAAAGTCCAACGTAAACCGACGGAGAATTAAAATATGTTTTCGAAAACCCATTGAAGTGTACAAGGCCAAAAACTAGAAAGCATTCTGACCGGATTATCGAAAATATTTACTGAGTGACCAAGGTTCTCGATCATTGTTTGTCTGCCTTTGTTGTCCACTGGATATGACTGATATTCAGACAATTACTGTTACAACAGGTATCAGTAGGTAGTAAACAGTGATTGACCAAGGTTTGATGATTGCTGACAATCACAAATAATAAGGGCTTATCGGTTTACTGAAGTTCTTTTACTCTCACTGCATAAAAAGAAAATCTTTCAGTACCGATGTCATGGATTTGTTCATTTAGAGAATGAAATTCTGTAGAGCTGGATTACACAAATATATTGGTAACTGAATGGTAAATGAAGTAACTGTCACACCTTGTGTAAGAAAGATAAATGTAGCACTTTCAACAACATTTATGCGAGCCAAGTTTGCTGTACACACACTTCTTTCTTTCTACATAAAGCGCATAAAATATTGTTCTTTTTCTCCTTCCACCTCTTCTATTAGCTTGTCTGTATGACAAAGTTTCTTTCAGCATAGTGAAGGATAACGCTAACTGAAACTGTAATATGAAGATGAAAAAGTCTATGAAGGGCTGAAGGATACTCTTAATTTAGATCAAAAAAAGTTTAAGAGTATTTTCAGCAGCAAAACAACGAATTCCAACCCAGTTGGCGAATGTTAGCATACTTGCTGCATGAAGTGATTTTTCTTGACTGAGTGTTTTATGAGGCTGTAGGTACGCACTGGTAAGAAGTATCAGAGTACGAATAATTAACCCATAAGTCTCTTCTTTAATGCTTCTCAAGCCTATGTATGTTAGAAATTACTTTAAAATCAATTGAATCCCCATAAACTTAGCAGGCATAAGAAATTTTGAGTGTTAAATATAGTCTGATTGTTAATTGTTGGCAAACAGTATATATTTATAGAAAAATTACTCTAAAGAAAATAATCTTGAATAAAAATGATAAATAACAATTCAAGTTTATTCTATTTTTTTTAAATTATAATTTCATTTGTATTAAATTACAAAAGATAAATAATTGATGTGAAGAAGCTATTTAAAAGAAGAAAAATGATTTTATTAGGCGATAAATTTTCATCTTTCACATTTCTTTATATTTTATTCTACAGATAAAATACTCCAACCTTCCTCTTTTTTTAAGAGTTGATTAAATTTCTTTCAGTAAATTTATGAGCTGTCAGCTTGACAAAAACTGGTAATCGACTATTTAGTTTCTAGATCTTACCACTTGAAGACTGAATCATTAAAACCGAGAGAAGTGTTCTAAAAGTGAAATGATTATTCATCAACAAGAACAAGCTATGTATCAGTGAAGAAATATTTCTTTTCAACGACTTCATTATCAAGCTGTACAGTAGTATTTATACTCAGTAAAATGACAGATAATTGTACTAAAACGTTGCTCAGTGAATATACAAAATATACTATCGGTGTAAGTCGTGGTATTTGTTCAAGTGGAAGAGATAGAAGATAGATAGAGATAAACTGAGATTGATATTCTTCAGCCGCCGTTTGATTCGTCAATGCGTGAAGGATAGGCTTCCACTTATATTCACATCTGTGTGAATCTACAAGTTCACATGCTCCTGTGGAGCTGACTGTATTGGATGTTGTAAGCGGGTCCTCGAAAAACTTGTTGCTGAACACTACCCAGTTTGGCATACTAGAGGCGAGCAAAAGAAAACGAATTCATCCATATGTGAATACCTTGTTGAAGTGGGTAACTCAGCACCTCGAGACTCATCCTTTAAAATAATTTACAAAGTTAAATTGAACTACTCCAAAGGTTTACGCTTCCACCACTTATGCATAGTTGAAGCATTAGCTATACATGAACAAAAACGGGAATTTTGCATTCAACAAGGTTTTGTGAAACCACTTTCTCTACCTTGACATTGACAATTTACTTTGTTGATTTTGTCAATTTTCAGTTCACTTAGGTATGCTTCTCTTCTATTATTATCATTATCACCAATTTTTATTTCATTGACAACATTTCACCCATATTTCACTTTTTAATATCAATTCATACCTTATTCATCGACCTATTCTGAATGATTCAGTTAAATTATCACCGTTTTACAATTTTTTGACAGCATGTGTCTTTTATGTCACCACTTGTTATCAATTCGTTCCTCCTTATTCAGCGACCCATTTTCTATTTCTTGCGATTGAACAAATACCACCACCTACACTGATAGTATATTTTGCATATTCACTTGTGGGCAGTCATGGCGCCAGCTTGAAAAGACTGCAGAGAAGAGAGTGGAATGGAGGCATGCTACTGAAGCTGTATGTTCCACTAGGAACCCAAGGGGATAAAAAGTAATTATATATATATATATATATATATATATATATATATATATATATATTCAATTCATCAATTTCAGTTGGACTCGTTAGCTTCTCACTACACCTACATAATTTTATATACTGTTATCCAATATAACAATAAACACACACATAATACAGACCAAGATATTGCTTGAGGTATCGCAACACTGAGTGAGTCATTTACTCACTCGTATTATAACTATGAAAATCAATACTTTTGTTTACCTAGCACCTTCTCCAAGTTCATCTGAAGGAAGTCCCGTCTTCCCTGCCCTACCTCCCCTTTCAACTTCGAGGTATTCGCCTTCGTAGATCTTCGAGTTTGTGCCACAAAACACTAGACACAAATGATCATCTACAAAATCCAAATCATCTTCTAGGTTCTTCTCATCGGTCTAGCTAGCGTGTGCCTATCTTCTCACTGCTCACTGTTTGCTGCATGATGGAGTCCAGTTGACCACAATCAGGAAGATCATGGGTGATAGTAGGCAGCAGCCTTGTCTTACTCCTGTCTTCACTTCAAAGGCATCACTGAGCTTCCCATTGTGAATTACTTGGCAAGTCTCTTCTTCATATAGTTGTTGAATGAGGCTGATAAAGGTTTGTGGTTTGCACCTCCAATCACCAAGTCCCTGAACGCCCATCTACGACTACTACGTAATATTCTCTGATGTACCGTTTAAAGTACTGTGAACCAAATTTATGTGAATTCTTTCACGAAATTGACATCTGTCAAATCAGTGAATTTGATTGGAATCTAGATTAGAAACAACGTTTCCCAGAGTGATGATAGAAGCATTGTACGTTTGCCTTAGTTGAACTTCATTTCTTTCCGATAATGTTTACTATTGCTGCTAAAATATAGGATCATGCGACTGGATATGAATAAGTGAGTACACTTAATCAACAAGTTTACGCGGAATGAAGTAATTTCAGAAATATTCAGGGAATTTTTTAGAAACTAGCATCATACTAGTTGACGAGACAACAATTTCTAATACAGTTTATGATCAGAAATGTCAGTATTATATGTAGATATAAATTCCTATAAATATTGTTCTGTTAAAAGTTCTGTTGAGACATCAGATGGATATTCACCGAGGATTTTCCATCAGAATTAGTAATTTACTCAGAGTTGGCAATTTTCAAAGTTGCTGTAGTAAAAAGCCTATGAACTTACCCCCGATTTAATCGTAACAAGACTAATTTTAGTAGAGTGGTTGTGTGTATTACTAATTATACTCACGGACTCACTTTGTCATTTATTCACTCCATCATGTTTTAAAAAGGTAGTTAGCCATACATGATCATCACCTATTGCACGTTAATGATATAAAGAACCCCAGAGCTTATTCAGAACAAGAACAATTTCAGCAAACAATTGTTTGTAATAACTTCTTCAGGCTCGACAGTTATATTTTGTATGATCTATGATCAAGATTTGACCGAATAGTATCGCAAATATAAGGCACTAAGTAAAAGGCTGACATCAGTTGTAGTTTGCTTTTGTGTAGGGCACAGTGTATTTGAAATGAAACAGTTCCAACCTTTAGTATGGAAATCTGGTCCGAGCTTCTTCAGTAGAGCAATCAAAATTAAAATACCAAGGATACATAAATGAATCCAAAGACGTGTATTTAGTCTCCTTGTCCTGTCCTCATCATATCATTAGCTATAAATCCATGTAAATAGGTGAACTACAGTAGCCAGATTACTTCAATATGGAAACAGTGGAGGTCAAATCAAATGGACGTAAGTTATTATCAGGTGGAATGGTAGTCAGTCTAGTGTGTTAGTTGTGCAATAAAATCACTATTTATCTGAGGCATGAGTGTATGCTTGTGTATGTATTTTTATTTACTAGGGGTAAAATAATCATTACTTACCCGTGAGTTAGATATTTAAGTAAAGTGGAAAGTCGTGTGAATACAATAACCAAATAAAGAAGTGAAGTGTTAAGCAACGTTTGAAATGGCTACCAGCAATGGTATGAATAAAAGAGGGCATAAAGCCAATGACATCAGAAAGTGAGTGTGCGCCTGTGTAATGACAGACAATATAGAAGAAATGAGTGAGAGAATAAAGTGTGGAATTTGCGCCAAGAAAGTTCATCAAGAACTTGTTGAACTTATTGTGGACCCGGGTAAATAGAATAGGTGTACATACTTCTTTTGAACGCATAGATCACGGTAATGAATCTCTCCAGCTAGAGGTATTTGTGGAATTTACTGTTACATTTCAGTGATCAGCTTTTAATAGTCATGAAGTTATGAATCTCTGTCTGTAGTAATGCATCTGACTGAATTATCCTATGCCGTATTATCGATGCAGTCTCTAGTCTGGTTTGATTTTCATTGAAATCAAGCTACTTCAGACAACACTTTCCGAGGTGAGAATGACCCAGTCGGAGAAAATACATGTGTGAAATTTTACCACGGTTTCCTTTGGAGATTAAAATATTCAGATTCAAAGTTTCATTTGTGTAACATCATGAGTATTATCGAATTAAGAGCATAAAATTTATATGATCTATAGGGTAGATAGTTACTGGTAGTTTTATATAATTCTTCATTAAAGTGACCTAATTGACAGCTAAGTTGTTCGCCCGTTTGACATTGAGCTTATCACCGGTGTGTATTAATCGATTTGGCTCTCTAAGTTAATTGATTCGGCTGTCGAAGCTGACATGGTACACGTAAACTAGCAGTGAGCTAAGTAGTTAACAGTTATACGGTATTCGAACCATCTAGAGTAATGAATGATGATCAGTTTGAGTGGCATACAGATTTTCGCATTCACTAACAGTATATGTCGTCTGAAACTTTCGTAATTTTAGTTCTTCGTGATGACCAACGTGTGTTCCATCACTTAAGGACTCGTCAACTACATACTCAAACATGTTATATGACTTACGAATGAAATCCACATCCCTAACACTACAGTTGATCAATAAGATATACATATACTGCACTGTCTTGTTGGTCACATCGATTAAAATCTAGAGTTACTATAAGCACGTCTTCAATGGATAGTGGTTATTAGAAGCATAAAATTACCTGTTGCTAATATATATATATATATATATATATATATATATATATATATATATATATATATATATATATATATATATATATATATATAGGGCATACGGCTAGCAACCCTATCCTGGAAAACAAATCCGATCGCCAAAAAAACTTCAAAGTACAGAAAGAGTATAAAACATAAAAACAAACTTATTCCTCTCTGGAATCGGAGAGACGAAATGACGCCAGTTCGTGGAAGCCTGCCTTAGGAAAGCCAATTGGCCGATGTGTCTTCTCTCCCTCGATGAAAGCGAAAGTAAAAGTGTGGACATGGAATCTCCACACCATATGTGGACCTACCAAGGTTGCTCAGACTGCAAAAGTGATGAGGAGACATGGCATGGAGGTGCTAGGCTGGGAATCTTCGAAAGCAGATGGAATGGGAGTGGACTCTCCAAACTGTCAATTGGAGAATCAATAATCCACTAGGTTACTGTAACCCAGACGACAACCAAGAACACACTGAAGGAATTGCCTATCATGATGTTTCCAAGAACATCGAAGGCTCTCATGCAGTGGGAACCATTCTCCTCCAGGATCATCACAGCAAGGCTGAAATCAAAACGGAGGAAGGTCACAATCATTCAATGCTATGCTATTCACCTACAAATAATGCAGAGCAAGAGAAAAAGGAGGAATTCTACACACAACTGCAATCAGTACTAGACAAGACTCCAGTTGGTGACATGAATTCCAAATTGGGAGCGGAAAACACAGGAAGAGAATTAACCATCAGTCGAGAAGCACTAGGCGAAATGAGTGAGAATGGAGAACCATATGTGGAATTCTACGCATTCAAAGATTAGGTGATTGGAGGCGAGGCAGTGTGTTCAAGCACAAGGATACTCACAAAGCTACATGGATTTCACCAGGTGGACACACTGTACTAAAAATCAGATCGACTTTATCTCAATGTGAAGAAAGTTGATAGGCAGTCTACTTGACACAAGGTCAAGAAGAGGAGCAGATGTGGGCTGAGACCACTTACTGTCTAGTGCAAGGAACCTACCCTCAAAATCAAGTTGAAAGCCTTCAAGGAAGCTGGTGGTAGACCACAGTTCAAGTACAACACTCGGAAACTGAAAGATGAAACTACAAAGGAAATCTTCACGTCAGCCAGCCATCAAGACAAAATGGGAGATATGG
Source organism: Heterobilharzia americana (assembly GCA_944470555.2). NCBI lineage: Eukaryota > Metazoa > Platyhelminthes > Trematoda > Strigeidida > Schistosomatidae > Heterobilharzia > Heterobilharzia americana. The sequence goes on from OX104129.1 coordinate 26,398,075, forward strand.
CGGAATATCCGTGAAGAAACCTGTGTGGATGAGCATTGGAACTCTCTGAAAGAGATGTGGAAAGAAACCTGCATAGCCGGATTAGGAAGGAAGAAGAAAGAAGATGAGGAATGGATCTCGACGGACCTCCACATGGAAGCTGATAGAGTAGGGAGAGGAGTATGGTGAAGCGGATGATGAACCAGTGCAGTGCAAGGAAGCTCAAAGAGAGGAGGAACTGAGTACAATGTATGAAGCAATCCACTGTACAAAGAAGTGAAGAGAAGTGCACAGAAAGACAGAAGATACTTTTACGACACATTGGCAAGCGAAGCAGAACGGGACGTAGGCTGCAGGAGAGACAGAGACCTGACAACATTGAATGAAATAAGCAGGTTGCTATCTGGGAAGAGATCAACACAGATGAAACCAATGAAAGATAGTGAAGGAAACATATTCACCCCGATGAGGAGAAACAAAGGAGACGATAGGCTGACCACTTCGAAAAGCTCTTGAATCACCATCACCACCACCACCAACTGCAACTTGTCCAGAAATACCACCAGCAACCGCTGAACTTCAAGTGAACACATACCTCCTGACAAAAGCAGAAGTCCTGAATGTCACAAAATTGTTGAAATTGAGGGAAACTGCAGGAACAGATGAAATTCCTCCAGAAGCACTGAAAACAGGCGCAGAGACAACAGCGGACATGCTCACACCAATACTGAAGAAGGTTTGGAAGGAAGGAATCTAAAGGCCTATTGGGATATCACGCACCAGGCCAGACTCTCGAGTGGAACCCAAGGGGGAAGAGATGAGTTGGGCGTCCGAAGTAAGGGTGACATGGAGGAGATCATGTGAGGAAGAAATGAAAGCTTGTGGGCAGTCATGGCGCCAGCTTGAAAAGACTGCAGAGAAGAGAGTGGAATGGAGGCATGCTACTGAAGCTGTATGTTCCACTAGGAACCCAAGGGGATAAAAAGTAATTATATATATATATATATATATATATATATATATATATATATATATATATATATTCAATTCATCAATTTCAGTTGGACTCGTTAGCTTCTCACTACACCTACATAATTTTATATACTGTTATCCAATATAACAATAAACACACACATAATACAGACCAAGATATTGCTTGAGGTATCGCAACACTGAGTGAGTCATTTACTCACTCGTATTATAACTATGAAAATCAATACTTTTGTTTACCTAGCACCTACACTCCCTCAGTCTCTGCCTTTATCAAGTTATCGAGATGACAACTAATTTTTCTGTTCGAAATTACGTAATCCGTCCATAGTCATTTTATTTTTCAGTATTCATTTTCAGTATGAAGTCATACTGAAGTTAGTGCTGATGATATCGTCTAGAAGGACGATGAAGGCTTCACGATTAAATAACCCAGCTCACAGAACACAATACAACCAAGACCATCCACCTGAGGCACAAATATTCTTCACTATTTGTAAAATAGGCTTTTATCGTATACAGAATTCCTGTTAGTATCAACTGGTTGCAATCGATTCAGTGGAATGAGATAAGCTTGGATTTTATATGGTTATTGATTACTTTAAGGGAAGCTGATGTATTCATTCTATGGTCTAAACCATTTGATAAAGGGCTATTAAACATGTGAAAGAATTAAACCCCACTGCATCTCCAATTTTTTGAATATGTTCAAAAAGTGAATACTCATACATTCGTACATCGTCCCAATGTATTCGATTCGATAATTACTTATGAATTCTTAGATACGGCTGGAGATGAATTTTGATGAATAGATATCCTTATTTGAGTAATGAAAGTAGCATGTAGTCCTTTACGCAGAAACAGTTTTTATCAGATGGATAGTTTTCTATCAAAGATGACTGAAGATCGCTCATTCATTCGTTCAGATACTTTGTCTCTTTTTCAGGATATGTGAATGAAAATGAAATTTTCCTCGTCTGCGGCAAAAATCTTTTTCTACCTGTATCATTTTCATACTTACTGATGAACTTCTTTGGATAAGAACCTTCATATTGACATTCGCCATGGGGAACTAACTCTTCATCCAGTCAGTCTTCAGATCACAGTTTTTCCACTCCATCAAAGAATGGCTTGAATTATCCGATTTATAGTTGAAACTGTTGCAATTTATGCAATGTTTCATCCAAGTATCCTTGCAATGGATGTTTCTCCCAACTGTTTCATCATCCTTGTTTCTGAGAGATGAATACAGAAGACAGAAATGGTTGTCATTCTCACATTGCATTGAAAAATTAACGTTGAGGCATGTTTCATTTGAAACTTTAAAAAAATCTTGCTTGAGGTATTGATAATGACTTCATGAGTTATGAAAGCATCATCGACACATCCTGCCTTGAAAATGTCTTTATCAATTGCTGACTTCATTCTCATCGTTACTAAGGTCAGCATGGATAAATCCGCAAGTACAGGTCTCAGGTGACTTTTCAAAATCATAACCAACAGTCTGTAGATGAAGTTGACTGATCTAGAAAGGGATATTTTTTGTGCTTAAAATGAGAATATTTTGCTTTTTTTTCTCTAGGGTAAGAGGAAAATCAGATCTTTGATATTGATGTTAGCTGTCTTAGTATGTGGGATTTTTTGCTGAATAAAGAAGATACATCAAATAAATGAGAAACCTGTTAAAAATATATGTACTACATAATTTCTCAGAGATGCGAAAAGAATCATTGAGTCTCTGTACAACTCTTCTATCATAAATACGTCTGCACTAATCTGTGACGGAAAAACTCCCCAATATTAGTACTGACCTGAACGGGATATTTGTTTGGTTCATTTACACCAAACCATCTAGAAAAGGTGAAAGCATCTCATTTCTTGAATTTAGGTCGCCATGCTTTAGGTTGTCAACTAGCTACACTGTTTTAATCCAGAATCACTGAATAGTATACAAGCTTATTGAACAAGCTTATTTCAACTTGAAAGTTTAAATCATTCATATTTGTTAACCTAATTGACAACAAAATGGTGTTTATCAGATCAAATTAAATGAGCTTAGTGTAACAACTACAATCCGAATCCTTCAAATCTTTCGAGGGTACATTCACTAAATGCATACTGAAAAAGTAAGTAGTCGAAAGTAGTTCATTAGTGCACAGTCCAGCTTAACACTATTTAAGCAAACTTAACTTTCGTTACAAAGTTTTTGATATGACACATAAATAAGGATGAATGTAGTAGACGCATATTCCAGCTTTTTGTCAATGAAAAAGGGAATAGTTTTGTTTTTCTAAGCAAACATCTCACTGAAAATGCATAGGTTAGAAGATGCTCGTCTAACCATACTGAACCAGAATGATTATGTGGGTAACAGGTAAGTTCTTCCGAGTCATATGTAGAAATTCGGAGTTTATAAATTGGAACGAGAGAAGCGGCCACAGTTACCGAAAACCGAGAGTCACAAAAGAGACCTAAGTAGCTTCTTAAGAAGGAGCTGATGAACAGAGCCAACTCTCGATCTGACAGGTACGTGATTCCAGTTTCATCGCTAAGTTATGTCACTTCTTGAGCTTTCGGACAGAGAGAAAAGACCAACATAGAATCAGGCATTAGCACGTGGTGGTTCCAGTTGCCACGTCTCATTTCAGCACAACAATTACCAAGCAATAGGATGAAAGATGAAGAAATAGGGTGGAATCGATGAAATACAGTAGAAAACAGTAGAAGACAGAAAAGAGGAATGAAAAAAATGCTGAATCTAGTATAGCGATTAAGATGAAGATAATGTACCGATGCATCTGTGCTGTGACATCGATTCTGAGGCCTGTCACCTAGAGTCTCCAGACGTTCGTTTTTACTGTCACATGGACCCCAACCACGTGGTGTACATTCTCCTAAACAACTCAGACCAACAGTCAAAGACTTCCCTGAAGTTTTTACTGATGTTGTCTATGATGACAAAAGAAGCTTCACAACTAATCCGTCTAGCTCAGGGGATACAATATCGAAAGTTTCATGCAGTGATGCCATGTTCTGTTCTGACTGCCCCGGGCCTTTTTTAAAGTCTGAACCTACTTCAGTTAACATTCTAGGATGAGGTAGAGGGTGACTGGCATGTGCAACACATGCCGCAGCCACTCCGGTTGATCAAGGTTTATAACGTCATCAACTGACCGTATACCTCACTTATACATTACTGACGCGGTGACACCACGACATACGGTCTATGCTATGAAGACGGCGATGGTCAAACGCCCAAAGTCTTCTCATATCCTTTACCTTTAGTGACAATTTTATACATCCATATAGGTCAGTACAAGCTTTAGCCCAGTATACTCGACCATGAATCGAAAATTGAACACGGCCGCCGGACAGGTGGGGTAATTTTGCAAGAGCTAATCCAGCCTTTTTATCCCGTCACAGAATTCATTAGTCACTGACCAACCAGGACCTGTCGAACTTCACAGGTAAGTGAAGCGGTCAGTAAGCTGAGCCGATCTGCTTCCCTTTATTAGACAGGACAACGCTGAAAACCAGTTCTGGAGCTACAATTAGCATCTGATCTTGCACTCGTGGGTGTTAATCAAGTATAACGGATTATTGACTGGTCTCTGCGTCTACATAAATCGTGTGCACAGCTACTAAACCATTACTTAAAATGAACAACGTTACTGAAATTTTAGTGAAAGCGAATTTAATGTATAAAAACAAGCTGATCAACCCAGCTTTGTAGATTAACAACAGTAGATCTGAACTTCTAATTACATTGATTCTGACATAGAAATAAAGCAAAGACCATCTTTCTGCTTTCTACTTCATGAGAGCTATTTAGCTAGTTTGCCGATTCTCCAATTTATTAGATAAAACAAATAAGTAAACAAGTGAACATTTTAAAAATGGAGAAGGAAATAAGTCTGATCGACGAAAAACAACAAGGAGAATAAAACTGTCGAAAAATTAGCTATTTTTCTTTTCGTCTACATTTCTAGAACATTATATATATATATATATATATATATATATATATATATATATATATATATATATATATATATCCAATATTCCTACTAACAAATAATCATTTAAGATGTGGTTTCATTATCTCTTTTTATGCGTTTATATTTGTCATCTATTTGTCTGTTTACATAAATTTGTTTTTTTATTTTTATTTTCTTGTTTCATCAAAAAATACAATACAAAAGAGATAGGGAGAAAAGAAATATGCAGAAAGAAGTAATCACTACAATTTGTTTATTCTCCGGTTATACTTATTTTGACGAAATCAGTTCATTTCTTGCCTCCTTATTTTTGTTTTATTTTCGATTGAAAGATGATTTCTAAAAAATAAATCCAGATAAATCTATTCTACCACACATACTAACATATAATTAAAGGAGAATGAGTAATCAATGGCAGGTGAATAAATAAATAAATAAAATCACTCAATTACTTATTGAACTGTTGAGTTTTTTTTTTACAAAAAGGATAAATTAGTTGAACAGTTCAGCTGTGTATTCTGTTGTGAAAGGCTTATAGATAACCATGAAATATACCAATAAATAAAAAGGCAAACAAAGCTATGCAACAAACAGAATAATTCTACTTTATATAAACTAATCAAGCGGATAACATTAATAATAATAACAGCTCAGAGTGTATCTTAACTAAAAACAGGAAATCTTTGCATATTCTACTAATAAATACAGTTCTGGTGATCACTAGTCCGGACAATGGTTCAGGAGCGTTTATTTTCAGTAAGTCAGATTTAATGGATAACAGCAATTCTCTGCATCGGTGAATACAGTAAAGTTTATTATCAGTTTGACAGATAGGCGTGGTTTGGTAGACTTTTACTGATACTGATTAATGATTGTAGGTGAAATGAAAATCTGGGTCATGGCAGGATCCAAACCAGCGACCACTAGGCTTCCGAGACGATGACCTGCAGTTGATCTACGAGACCCAACTGCCAATTAAATTTTTATTTATAAAGTCATTTAGGTGGAAAAGAGTGATAAAAAGTTAACCGAATCAGAATACAGGTTGAAGTAGGGAGGTTTTATCCCTTAAAGTGTGTATGAAACAATAAAACCTACTAGGATAACGTTGTTTGCTGAAAACAGACAATCAAAGAGTACCACTGATCATTTCTTGTCTTGAACTTTTAGGAACCATTCTGGTGTTAGTTTGACAAACGCAGAAGCCAGTCACTAATTATTCAAATTTTGATTAATTTCATAAATGCGACACCAAGGAAGGATACAACAACGTAGTCAGATAGAAACAGTATACGTGAGAGGTCGCTTCAAAATATTGATTTGTTCCAACTAGCTGGCTAAAAAATGGATAACCTGAAGTGCAGCCTAACATGATACCGTGCCAAATAGTGTCGGTGCTTGACCGTGTGCCTTCAGCTTAGCGAGTTCGATAAAACTATGAGGGTTAGCATCAATGTTGAATCTCATCGAAGCCTAAGCCAATGATTTTATGGAGTTATATGCCGCTACACACTCAATGTAGTATGAGCTTACTAAATGTTGAATAAAACAATTACAACCAACTAACAAAATATTTATGATACAATATGAAGGATCTTTTTATGTTTGTTGACTGGGTAAAAAATTTGAATCTGAGTAGTAAGTCCATGAGATTTCTTGACATGTAGTCGATATTAATAGATGGATTATCAATGAAAACCATAGATTTTATAGGTAAAGTAGTGATAAGTGGTGGCTTAGAAATCAAAATTCCTCCCGGAAAGAAATTTTTTGATATCCAAAATGAATGCACTCTTTCTGTTCAGCAAAGAGTTTCGTGAACAGTCCGTTGGTTTGGATTCTAGACCAATAATAATCTCAGTTTTATAGATCAACTGTCAAGCACAATTACGGGATAATCCGTTTAAAGACGTAATTCGGAGGTCAGAAGTGGACTTCCGTTACACGGATGATACATTTATAACTCCAAATAATGATAATGGTGTCAATAACTCACTGAAAAAGTCTAACAACACTAATCCAGTGGTTATCTTCACTATCAAACAGGAATGAAATTAAAGTGTTGGATTCCTAGATGTCCTAACAACAGGCGGAATTTGTTCACAATACAAACATTTTAAGTTTAATTCCTCAGTAGAACAAATGAGATTTAGTAAAATATCTAACTCAGTATGCTAGATATATTTGGAAAAATGACACTTCCAAGAAGAAACTCAATTTTACCTGTGATTTACTCGGTAAAATTAATATCTAGTGAAGTTTTTACCAAAGTATATCACGCTAAAAACATGAAGATAAAAGTACCGACACCTAAGAAATGACAGTTCCTCAAATTGCAGTTTTGAGTTGATATCAATGAGGCTATTCATTGCAATAAAGCTAAACTGTCATTTCTTAAGTCGACTTCTACTGAGTTCAGAAAATAAATAAAGACTGACTAAATATGTATCCTGTTTACGCTCTTAGCAATTTAAATTTTCTGCGTAGCCAGTTACGTTGTCTATGATAAAGTAATTTCAACAAGGCATTTTTAAACATCATTCATCTTGATTGCATAGACTAACAGATAGATGAATCGATGTAGACACTGGGACAGAATTGCGAGTGTTCAAGTTTGCACAATTCATAGCAACATCCAAACAAGAAAAAGATAGGCAAATTGATACTGAGGTAGACAAAAGTGTTTAGGTGTAGAGACAATAAAAATTATTGAAGGTATCAAAAAGTGAGCATATCTGCCTCAATGTAAGGGATTTCGAGTCAAGTCACTAAAAATGTCCAACCATTCATTTTGTCTTCCTGAAAACTTCTGCCAGGGAGTCCAGCGCTCTCTATATAACTTATATCTGCAGTCAAAGACTTCATGAACTAAGACCATATCTTGATTTGGTCACTCAGTCCCTTCTTTTTCCAACCCTTTCTTATTTTGTCTAGCATTACACATCGAGATAAGTAGTGACTCGGGTTGCGCAACCTATGTGGAAGCCACCTGAATCAATAAAAGCACGTAACCTTACCGAGTGATTTGTCTTGCTTGCCTGGTACTCGACACCAAACATTGACATTGCTCAAGCTGTAATTTCACAGAATGCCAGTAATGCTATGAAGACATCTGTAGTCAAAGCGTGTAGTCTCTTCATGTCTTCTACTCTGAAAGGCCGTCTTACAGTTGGTATACTAGGGCAGGGAGAACTATAGTATGGTACACTCATTCTTGATAGGTATTCGGATATCTTACCCGCACCAGAAATGATGTTTATTGTCAAGTGCTGAACGAACTTTCTTTTTTTGTCATGTAAATAAGAGATATCTGAAGCCCTGCGTAGCGTTCTTAGTGAGATTATGATTAGATTGGCGTTTAAGCCAGCCAACCCACTTATAGACTAACATTTTCAGCTGAAGGACCACATCAAACTCATTGAACAAAATAATTTTGCCTACCAAATTCCACGCAGCGACTGGGGGTCAAATACATAGATCAAGCTAGCCAACCGATCCCACCTAGGGTAGCAGAACATAGAAGTCTAGCTAAATATAAGGTGGTAAACCCTAGTAAGGTAAGAAACAGAACAGAACTTAAAAATAGTTATGTATTCTGCCACACACGATCAAGCAATAGGATGCGATAGACTGGCAATTTTAAATAGAAGCGTGAGTGGGTGGAGAAGGAGACTGGTAAATGAAGTTTTGTCTATTAAATTAACGTCTGACACATGTACTGGAAATGACGCAACACCCATTCCATGGAAAATTCTACTACGAATTAAAACGAAGAATAAAGAAACAAGAGAACTGCTTAAACTAAACTAGGACGTTATGTAATTACCTTGAAGTGATTATGAACAATAAATTCTTCTGAAAGCGTCACCAGTGAAGAGTATTGTTTCACTGTGTGATACACATATAAAAAAGAAATATAATGGAATTTCATTCTACCATAGTGGCCAAAGTTTATTCTCATGTTATTAATTGATCCTGCAATATACGAACCCTTCATCGAAGCGTATGGCATTAATCCTGTAAGCACTGATGCTTCCCCCAAAATCAAGCTTCACGCTCTGGTTTTATATGTACATGTAAATAGGTCTTCCAACTTCAAATTCTGCTTTCCTCACTGTCGGAGGCTGTGAATGTCTCAACTCTGTTGGTCTAATAGCATTAAAAGTTACTTATACCTTGCACCTTCCAATTGACTCATCAGATGATTGTCTGTTAAAGTAAAGTCGGTGGGGATTTCATAGTAAACAGACAATAACTTTTTGGTCATATTTTCCGAGTATGTTTCTCCTCCTTTGAATATTTTAGTGAAAAATACAGTTTGAATTTTTATTGTAGTTGGTTGGAAGATATGGAAAGTTCATCTGTGGTGCCACAGAGATGGAATTCTTCTAACTGGTAGGTTTCAAACTGTTGTCGACTGTTTACGACTGTGATCCAAAGGTGAGAATATCGACAGAATATTCTTGACAGAATGTGAAGTACACTTGAAGTTGTCAGTGAAAAAATAGGTGTGATTTCTGACCAGTTGGAAAGTGCATTCGCGAAAAAGAAGTAATACATCTTTGGTTAGACTACAGAGGTTGATTTCAACTTAAAGTGATGAGTTCTGAAGTAGTGGACTGAGAGAAAAATTCTGATTAGTTGGTCTACATAGAAGTTTAGTTTAAGAAAAGTTAGCTAACTGGGTTATACACTTAGGGAATTGTATCAGACTTAGCAATTTGCTGATGACACTAGAATGTTGCTCAAAGGACTTGTTTGACTCTCGTCAACCTTTAATATGTAGCAGAAATGTAACTGTCTTTGAGAGAGTGATTAAACTCAACACAACCATGCTGTGAACTACTGCATATCTCTGAAACAAGGTGGCGGCTGAACTAGTGATATCGGACGCCTACAAAGCACAGATATCTCTGAAGTTCTGTCTTCATCCTACTGGTTTATGAGGAGTCACAAATCATTAATTTCAGCCTGCTTTTTAATGGTTTGGGATTCTGAGTAAAAAGCCACTGGAGTATCCATTTGAAAACTGTTCCAACTTATCTTACCTGAGCACTAGAGTGCTACTGCATTCACTCATAAACTAGCATTATCAATAGCTTGGCTGTCACAGTTTCTCCCGTTGATGGTGATTGGAGTTTGTTGTTGTTGTTGGTTGGGTATCTTCAACACCTCTGTCTTCTCTATATTCACTTGAAGTCCCGTTTTCGCTGCCCTACCTCTTCTGTCAACTTGTTAGTTTTTGCATGTAGATCTTCAAGTTTATGTGACATTTGACACAAGTCATCACTGGCGAAATCCAAGTCTTCTAGGTTCTTTTCTGCAGTCCAGCCAGCGTATCCCCTCTTCTCGCTCCTCACTGTTTGCTGCATGATCCAGTCGACCACAATCAGGAATATCATGGGGGATAGTAGGCAACCTTGTTTCACTCCTGTCTTCACGCCACCCAAAAGGCATCACTGAGCTTCCCATTGTGAATTGCTTGGCATGTGGCGTCTTTATGCAGTTTTCGAATGAGGCTGATAAAGGTTTGTGGCATTTAAACTGTAGTGTTGAAGCAGTTGCCCGCCAGATTACTTCTTGGTCGACGCTGTCGAAGGCCTTCTCAAAGTCGTTGAAGTTGAGGTAGAGGGTTGACTGCCATTCTATACTCTGTTCTATGATGATGCGAAGCGTTGCAATTCGGTCCGCACAGGATTTGTACTTCCTGAAGCCTGCCTGTTCCGGTCGTAGTTTTGAATCCTTCACATCCTTTAGCCTCTCCAGGATGATGCAGCCTAATATTTTACTTGCTTTGAGTGGACAGGAGGGTGATTCCGCGCCAGTTCTTGCAAACATTGAGGTCTCCCTTCTTCGGTAGTTTGACAAGGTAGTCCTTCTTCCAATCGCCAGGTACCTTCTCTTCCTTCCACACCTTCTGCAATAGTGGTGTGAGTATGTCCGCTGTTGTCTCTGCATCTGTTTTCAGTGCTTCTGGCGGGATCCCCTCTGGTCCTACTGCTTTCCCATATTTCAGTAGCTTTATGGCGTTCAGGACTTCCATTTATGCTGGAGGATTTATGTTGACTTGTAGTTCAGCGGCTGTAAGTGATATTTCCGGACGAGTTGCAGTTGGTGGTGGTAGTGATTCAACAGCATCTTCAAGTGGTCGGCCCATCGTTTCCTTTGTTTCTCCTCATCGGGGTGAATAAGTTTCCTTCACTATCTTACAATGGTTTCATCTGTGTTGATCTCTTCTCTGCCAGATGGTAACCTGGTTATTTGATTCAATGTTGTCAGGTCTCTGTCTCTCCCACAGCCTACAACCCGTTCTGCTTCACTTGCCAGTGTGTAGTAAAAGTATCTTTTGCCTTTCCGTGCACTCTTCTTCACTTCTTTGTACAGTGTATTGTTTTATACACTGTACTCAGTTCCTCCTCTCTTTGAGCATCCTTGCACTGCACTGGTTTATCTTCTGCTTCACCATACTCCTCTCACTACTCTATCAGCTTCCATGTGGAGGTCCGTCGAGATCCATTCCTCATCTTCTTTCTTCTTCCTTCCTAATCCGGTCACGCAGGTTTCTTTCCACATAGCTTTCAAAGAGTTCCAATGCTCATCCACACAGGTTTCTTCACGGATGTTCCTCCATATCTCCCACTTTGTCTTGATGGCTGGCTAACGTGAAGATTTCCTTTGTAGTTTCATCCTTCAGTTTCCGAGTGTTGTACTTGAACTGTGGTCTACCACCAGCTTCCTTGAAGGCTTTCAACTTGATTTTGAGGGTAGGTTCCTTGCACTAGACAGTAAGTGGTCTCAGCCTACATCTGCTCCTCTTCTTGACCTTGTGTCAAGTAGACTGCCTATCCACTTTCTTCACATTGAGATGAAGTCGATCTGATTTTCAGTATAGTGTGTCCATCTGGTGAAATCCATGTAGCTTTGTGGATATCCTTGTGCTTGAACACACTGCCTCGCCTCCAATCACCTAATCTTTGAATGCGTAGAATTCCACATATGGTTCTCCATTCTCACTCATTTCACCTAGTGCTTCTCGAGTGATGGTTAATTCTCTTCCTGTGTTTTCCGCTCCCAGTTTGGCATTCATGTCACCCCACCCATGAGAATTTTGATGTCACCAACTGGATTCTTGTCTAGTACTGATTGCAGTTGTGTGTAGAATTCCTCCTTTTTCTCTTGCTCTGCATTATTTGTAGGTGCGTAGCGTAGCATTGAATGATTGTGACCTTCCTCCGTTTTGATTTCAGCCTTGCTGTGATGATCCTGGAGGAGAATGGTTCCCACTGCATGAGGGCCTTCGATGCTGTTGAGGACATCATGATCGCCACTCGAAAACTCAGTGTGCTGGTGGTTGTCGTCTTGGTGACAGTAACCTAGTGGATTATTGATTCTCCAGTTGATAGTTTGGAGAGTCCAACTCCCATTCCATCTGCTTTCGAAGATTCCCAGCCTAGCACTTCCATGCCATGTCTCCTCATCACTTTTGCAATCTGGGCTGCCTTGCCAGCTAGGTTCAAACATTGTACGGAAATTCCATGTCCACACGTTTACTTTCGCTTTCATCGAGAGAAGACACATCGGCCAATTGGCTTTCCTAAGACAGGCTTTCACCAACTGGCGTCATTTCTCCTTTCCGATTCGAGTGAGGAATAATTTTGTTATTATTTTTTATATATCGTTTGTGCTTTGAAGTTTCTTTAGCGGTTAGATTTGTTTTACGGGGTAGGTTTGCTAGCCCTATGCGTAACCTTCCCTCTTTACCTGGGCTTGGAACCGGCTAGTAACTAGTGAATTAGTTAACCAGCAAGGTTAAATGGAATTATGACCTTTCCAAATGAAATCAACTTTAAACGTCTGTGATGTATCATTCTGGCGCCAAAAAGTAGATGGGTGCTTATACCATTCTAAGTTTTATACTTATCTGCAGATAGCAGGCCAATATTTTGCGTCACCTTTGTGCTGATTAACCCCTAAATCCTCAGCGTCTGAAGCTTTGCCATGTCTCAGTCGGAACACTATCAATTGCTCGGATGCAGGTGGACCCAGTTGACGAGACCCAAAAAGAGCGAAAACTGTGTCTTGAATGTCAAAACTACTAGCTACCACTAGGCAAATGTCATCTAACTAGGTAGGTGTATGCATTTTTATTTGAATGTACCGCATCTACATACCTGCGAATAAATTGGTTTTCCAAACTTTTCTAAGCAATTGTACATGTCTTTTTTTTTGTCTTTTGTTATCAGTACTTAGATGCAGAGCATAATCTGATTAGAATGGTGATAGCGCCAAATAATTTATGTAACACTGTTCGTATGTTGGGTGACAGCTGTATAACTGAGCTCGTCATGTTCAAATCTAACCCTTGTATTTGTAATACCACATAAATAGTCAATTATTTTAACAATAAGTCATTCAATAGTTTAAAAATCCTCAATAAGTCATAAAACAAAGGACGAATAGCGAAGAGTCACTCCTTTCAGAGGTATCATTCTCAGGCTTTACAAGCAGATATATATATATATATATATATATATATATATATATATATTCTATTCACATAGTAGAAGAATGTTTCATGAAATTTTTTTGATCGGACTTCAGGTGAGAAAAAAAAGGATTACGCAATTCAGGCAGCAATATTAGAATTGTGTAACGTTTGAAATAATAATGAGGAGAAGACTTATCAAGATGGAATTAATATTTGGTTACTAGGCTAAGTGATGTAACACTGCGGATGGAAAAAGAAATTAGAATTATAGGAGTGATGGAATGTAATGTGTGAGATCTGAATGGAAATATTTTTGAAAGTAAAAATGTTCTTATAGGTTATATCTATTAAAACTTAATTGACTGGACAAATTTCTTTAGAACGCAAAGTTCATGCTTCAAAATATTAACTGCCATGGTATCCACAGCTTGAAGAGATATCTTTGAATTGCGTTGTTTCTGTAATGGGAATCTAATTGAAGTGTGGCAGTTATTAAACTGAGACTGGATATCTTCTGGATTATCCGAAGATAATGAAGGTATCATCTACGTCTTCACTGATAAAGTTTGAACCGAATAATCATTCCGTTTAAGTGTATGTTTTCCAACTTTGACACGAAGAAGTCTGCAAGCAAGAGGTACAATGATAAATCCATAGCTATTCCATCATCTTGTTTGTATATTTCATTACTGAAGGGAAACTGAACGTTCAAAGTGAATCTCAACAGCAGCTCTTTCAGATAATGTGTGAATATCTCAACATTTAATTCATTATAATCAATATAGTCACGTGTGTAACATATTGTCTTGGTTAATCGGACGCTTGTAAATAATGAGACCACATCTCAAAGAAACATAATTTTGTCAGGGAAATTTACATCATTAATCAAATTGACAAAATCAGAAGAGAGTCACAAATTGTATACAGTGAGACTTGCTATCTTATGAGCTCCAAGATTTTGAATAACTACTGGGCAATACAATCAAAAAGTGATCTTGTCATGTCGAAAATAGGTTGTAAGGGTGTGCCTTCTTTGTGCAATGTCGGCAGTCCACACAGTCGGGTGATATTTGACCCAGATGGTAGTAAGGACTCAAATAACTCGATATCTATCAAAGAATCAGTCATTAATATTCGAAAAATGTCGGTTAGTTGTTTTTCAGTTTGTTGCTTCTTATTTTTCTCACTGATGGGTTTTATAAACTTTGTTTCATCAGAGAGGATAGATAACATTTTACCTATGTATTCTTGACGATTCATCAATACTGTACCCCTTTCTTTGTCAAGAAACACCATTATAATCTCCTTGTTGTTCCTCAATTCTCTGACCTCTTTCCAGTGTTAATAAGTTAGTATGGAATGACCGTTTGAAGAAACTGATCAACAGAAAACTTCATGTGGATATGGTTGATTTATAGTGAAAAATGAAAAGACAGGACAGTCGATACTTGAAAAGCTTTTTATCTAAGGACAGTGTCATATTTGTGTTCTTATATGTGTCTCAAATAGGAAGTTGTAAGCATAGTACGACTCCATGTCTAGCTGACTATTGATCAACGATAAAAATGTGAATTCCATAGTAACAACGGAAGAAAATGAATCAACTATCTACTTTACAGCAGAAAGACTTACTAATGCACAGTCTGTCATGAGTGACTTCATTTTATTAAAATTAAGTATCCAGGTTTATAGAAGGTGGACGTAGTCTGTTTTTGCTTGTTTCTTCGTTTGTTAGATATTTCTCAAAAGTGTATCACTTAATGCGTAGCGCCTAACAACCACCTTATCACTCACTGACGTAGCATAATTAAAACAAGTGCAAAATGTGGGCACTATGGTAAAATGTACTTTTATATTAGATTTGCTCAATATAAGCGTAGAACTTCAGCATTGTGGTTCTTGTTATTCTTGTGTGATACTCTTAACAGCTATAGATACAATGTAATCCCCTGACTTGTAATGTTTATATATATGTATATATATATATATATATAATACAGACCAAGATATTGATTGCGATATGGCAACACGGAATGAGTCATTTACATTTTATCAAACGCAGCTAAGATTAGGGTGGGAGGATGCAATGAAATGACAATGAGGAATAAAATGACTATGGATGGATTACGTAATTTCGAACAGAACAATTAGTTGTCATCTCGATAACTTGATAAAGTCAGAGACTGAAGGAGTGTAGTAGCTAGGTAAACAAAAGTATTGAATACCATAGTTGTAAGTGAGTTACGAGTAGGTGATAATAATGATAATGATAACTATCGTAATAAGAATATTGAAAAGATTAAAAACCACTTCGTTTTGAACAAGATAAATGAACATCAATTAAGAAGCTTGGTAACAGTGTAAATTTAAAGGAGGTTGGAGTAATTGTTGGACGATTGCAATGATAATGATAAATGGTGATGGAGATAAGTCATTTGACTGGTGAGTGAAGAAGTTCAAGAAGGCATGATAATACAGGAGAATAAGGATAGTGAAAAGATGAATATGCGAAACAGAGGAGAAAATGTAATCGAAGAAAAAGAGATATAGAAGAAAATAAATTCAAAATCCTTCAACACTCAGGGTGACTACCATCTCTTTCTGTACATATAGCCTCGGCTTACGAACTCCAATTTTAGCTGTGCTTGACATAAGTGAATGATTCACTCCGTGTTGCCATGTCTTAATCAATATCTCGGTCTGTATTATGTGTGTGTTTATTGTTATATTGGATAACAGTATATAAACTTATGTATGTGTAGTGAGAAGCTGACGAGTTCGACTGAAATTTATGAATTCAATAAATCCTTGTTTAAGTATGTTTGTTGCTTGTTTTAAATTTGTATTGGGAAACAAATGTTTCCTCTCTCTCTCTCTGTATATATATGTTAGCAATAGGTATAGTTTTATGTTTCAAATAACCACTATCCATTGAAGACGTGCTTATAGTAACTCTAGATTTTAATCGATATGACCAACAAGACAGTGCAGTATGCGTATATCTTGTTGATCAACTATAGTGTTAGGGATGTGGATTTCATGAGTAAGTCATATAAAATGTTTGAGTATGTAGTTGACGAGTCCTCAAATGATGAAACACACGTTAGTCACCACTGTGTATCTTATGTTTATCAGGTAAATAATCCAAATCTAAGTATTATCATAAAGCACAAAATTTCACTGCATATTGGAATCAGTGAGTGACTAATCTAGATGTTAAATAAACTGAGTATCCTAATCTAGTGAGTAGCATCAGATTTTGAACCAGTGGATTCTATTTCAAAATCAGTTATCCTGCATTACAGAAGACAGGATCCATTCCTTCCGCTCATAAGAATGAACATACAAACTGACTTATGATTGTAATTTTATTCTTGATTGACTTATTTTCTGATGAACAAGTCATAGTTATGTTGCTTCATTCGAAGATTATGTACACCAGTGACAATTTATTTCATTGTAATGTACACATACAACTCAGTCAATCCACTAACGATTGTGTGTTAATAACCGTTTTGATGGAATTTTGTGGACACCATTTTTATCGTATTCAGATTCATGAGTAAATATTTCAAGCAATGATTCAGCAACTTCTTTTTGAAGTAATCAGTAATTAAATATAAATTCAAACTCCTAACATTTCTAGCATCCTTTCAATTTATTATCTGAAAATACAATACATGGAGTTCATACGATCGAGAAAATCCCACGCAAGGTTTGTCTTTTTCAAAAACTTAAATGAAACAAGGGGTTATGATAGTTGCAGAATTATCATGCATGTATTTTGTGGATTTTCCTCAACCGTTTTTCAACGTATAGAAGATAATAGTAATGATGCATAGTGGCTAGCAGTGGAATCCAGGATGCACATTTCATCCTGTTTAGGACTCGTCAGCTGGATGTACCTGCCTCTTAGTGAGTGATGTTGTTCCCACCAGCCGCACAACAAGTGGCTATCGTGGCTCGATGGTGTAGTGAATAACGCTCCGGCGTTTGAAGCGATCGTTCCTAAGTCCGAATCCTGGTGGGAACAACACCACTCACTAGGAGGCAGGTACATCCAGCTGACGAGTCCCAAATAGGACGAAATGCACATCCTGGATTCCACTGCTAGCCACTCTCCATCATTACTATCATTAGAGCACATGTAATATCAAGACATCCACACAGGAGCCCACATGCCAATACAGACCGATCAATTCGGTTCAATCAACGACTGCATGATTAAAA
Organism: Heterobilharzia americana; assembly: GCA_944470555.2. Lineage (NCBI taxonomy): Eukaryota > Metazoa > Platyhelminthes > Trematoda > Strigeidida > Schistosomatidae > Heterobilharzia > Heterobilharzia americana. Next base: position 26,415,760 of record OX104129.1, read on the forward strand.
AACAATTTTACTACATAATACAATGTTTATGATGCAAAACAAGGTAAATAACTTACTTTCACTATTCGACAAGGATGTTTTGATAAGGATGGAAGATAACAAAGATATAAACTGGCCGAAATTCATAAAATTTGATATTGTTAAGAGTACTCGAATGTGTACTACTTATACAATGGACATTCTTGAGAAGACAGATGAAAAAGGAGGGGGGTGTAAACAATTTTATTCAAGTATTGCTAAAAAATGACCTCACTATTAAATACGCCTAATAAAAGATCAAAAAGATTTTCATTATACTGACTTAGAAGATGGACATCAGTCAGATAGTGATAGTAGGTAGTGAAATAGGTAGAAGGAAGAAATAAAAGTCAGAGACTTATAAGGTTACTAAATTTTGTATCAACAAATTTAGGAGATTAGAATTACAAAAGTAAGGTAAGATAGAGAACAGTATCTTTCTCAATACATAGATCAAGTTTGAGTTTTTTTTAACTGAAAATGCTTTAGTGAAGAGCAAAACGTTGAATTTCAGTTAATATAAGAGTAAAAGTTGGGCACAGTGGTAGATTTGTTTACTAGATTTATAGCACACAGTGATACAGTGTTATTTACTTGGTCACGTTTCAAGCACGAATTATTACTCATAATTATATCAATGTAATCATACCACTTTCAGCAACCAGTTTTTATAGTCTTATCACCTCTTGTCGTTTGCTTCTAGTGGAAGTAAAATTTTCCATACCCCTCGTATTGGTGTTGCATCATTCCTATTACATGTGTTGGGTGTTAATATTGGTTGATGAACAAAGATTTAGTAATTAGTCTCTTTCGCCACCTAATCATATCTAACTTAAGTGTGGTGGTCTTATCCCACTTTATTTTGTGGTTGTGGGTTTTTCTCGTATTACTGAGCTTATTGGGGTTTATCATTCTATGTTCTGCTTATCTAACTGACCCTGACCAGCTAGCCTGACCTATGAACTTGACCTCATAGCCATTACATGCAACTTCATAAATTATATTCTTTTGTTTAATTGGATCTATCGGATCCATAAGCCGACAAAGCTTATCTCTGGATGAGTTTTTAGGCCTAGATGTCATCCTAATTCCAGCCTTGTTCAGAATCCTAGGTAGAGTTTCTGATATTCTTTCCTTGTAGAGCAGTGCAACCGAGGCTTTGCAGTCCTTTCTACTTGTGTTATCGTTATTATTTGTACTCGTGTTATTGTTATTATTTCGTTTCTTATGTGTTCGTGTGAATTTCTTAATAAACAGCAGGGGATAATTATGAATTAATAACGCTATTTTTATGTTTTTCAATTCCTTGTTTAAGTCCTTGCACTGACTGGTGAGATTCCTAGCTATATTATATACAGATTTGACTAGACCTACCTTAGGTGACACTGGATGAGACGATGGGAAGTCTAGATACCTGTTAGAATGTGTCCGATTCCTGTAAACTGCAGAATTCAAACCACCGGCTATTCTTTTTTTTACTAGTCAGTTCAGAATATCTAGTTCTCCTTGTTCATTTTCTATTTCACAAGTGAACTGGGTTGTGCCTGCTATTGAGTTTATATACATGAGGAAACTGTCAATATATTTCGGTCTCAACACAGTAAATATGTCATCCACATATCGCCACCGTATCTTAGGTACACGATTTAACGTTCATAGAGCCATATCTCCCCAATTATCCATAAATATGTGAACTACAGTTGGAGATATCAGTGATTCAATTGCTTCTCCTTCTGTTTGTCTCCATACTTCGTCTTGAAACTTGAAGACTGTGTAGGTCAGGTATTATATTTGTGTCCATTGATTGACACTGTCAAAGAGTCGAAATATAAACACACTTTGTTTTTCTTCAGCCAGTAATTTCAACTCAGAAAACTGTTTGTGCAGATTTCCCAACAGTCCCTCTGTATTTATTTCGCTGTTGCATTTCTCAGGTATATGAAATTTGAATCTTAATGAAAGTGCTTATACTTCTATTTGATTCAGTTTTATGGTGAATAATTTGCAAGTGTACTTTCACGGAATATCATCACATAGTTCTATTAACGAGAGTTTTAGATATGGATTGCTCAAAGCTACTGAAAGTCTTTAACTGGAATTCATGGATGAAAAAGTTCCTTCTTTTCTTTCTGATCACTATATAAGCAAATTGAGTGAATTGTGTATTCTTCATTAAATGATTCTTTCTAAACTTTCCAACTTCACTTAATTCGCCTGGATAGTTTACATTGTTTAATCAGGCATTAAAACAACTTTGTACCATAAAATATTGTTTGAATAGATTTCTCTGCTCATTATATACGAAACTTTCCTATTTGTTGACATTCGCTTACCAGCTTTGCTAAGAAATGGATTCGAAATTCATGTGATGCGTTCTAATCTATTTACAGTTGAGTTAGAGCCATATTCAGTCAGTCAGTGACGTTATATTATCCTTTTATAGATTCGTAGAACATTTTCAGTCTTTCATCTCACTTCCGGTTCACGGGATTTCAAAACCGTTAAACAAAATATTGACAATTGCTCTCATCGTGTGCTTAGTATCCAAGTAACATAAATCACCATAATATTTACTGAAACACCCATACCAGTCGTTTTTATGGATAGACTTCTCGACAGAATCTGCCTAACGTATAGGGACTACTAACCATCACCATCATTTGGTTGAAAGAGCAAATAATTTTATTGTTGTTGGTCCCACCGTCAAGTTAACTGGTACACAATGACTCTAAACAAATAGAATTTATCAGATATGTACAATTTTATACAATTAGTTTTTCTGTTTGTTATTCATCGTAGACTGACATCAGTTGGAGGAACAAAGGAACAAAGACACTGGCTCAATGGTAACGTTCTGGCCAAGAAATCTGAAGGTCGCGAGTTCGAGCCCTGGTGGTGCCGGGTCGTGGGTGCGCAATGCTGAAGTGTCCCATACTAGGACGAAACAGCTGTTCCTGCAATTGATATCAGTCTTCGATGAATAATAACTTGAAATATTTCCAAATCCTCACAACTCCCTCAAAAATTAGTTTTCATTGATGAGTTTTAAGAAACAAATATGGAAAGTTCTACAGAACATCATGATTTTATGAAAAACTTCATATCACGGGGAATATTATCCGTAAAATTATTATTACAATGTAGAAAAACCACTTAGTTGTGCCAAGTGAATAGGAATCCTGTTCCATGTTCTAAGAAGTATATGGAGAAAACGTTGTTAGGAATGCTAGTGGGTTCTCAGAACTGATAACCATCCTATTTCCTGTTATCAAGCAAATAGCAGTCTACCTATAGCTTTGTCTAAGTGTTATAATGTCTGTATCATTTGCAGTTGAGCATAAGGTATTGCGAAGGGTCAAAAACGGAACCATAGCATATGGTGCTAAGTGATTTTCAGTGGTTCCTAATTCCGTGGTGAAACGTGTCTGAAAATTTACTAACTGTACAAAGATGGCCAGAAAGAACAAGCAAGGAGGAACTCTGGCTGGCCGGCAAGAAACCCTACGAAGCAAGAAGCCATCGCCCAACAAATGTATGCAGAAGAAAGTAGAGGTTGATTGGACTGGGCATACACTGAGAAGACCGTCCGGGGACATCACGCGCCAGACCAGAATAGGCCGTCGAGTGGAACTCAAGTGAGAAACGACGAGTTTGACATCGGAGGCTATGGTGACATGGAGGAGATCATGTGAGTAAGTAATGAAAGCTTGTTGGAAGTCAAGAAGCGAAGTTGAAAAGACTGGATTGAAGAGAATGAAATGGAGTTGTGCTACTGAAGCCTTATGTTCCACTAGGAACTCAAGGGACAAATAATAATAATAAAAAGATACCTCCAGAGAAAGGTTTCGCTGAAGTGATTTTTCCTCATGGACTGGTATCCGTCTGGGAGTTATTTAAAACCATAGAACATTGGGTATTTGTTTCATTCTAGTTCAAAAACTCTTCGACTGTTGACAACATTAATCCCACATTGGACCAAAAGGCATCATACCAAGTTTCTCAAGAAGCATACTATAACTCAGATAACGAATACAGATCTAATGGTTCATTTTCTTCAAACCTGGTCAGTCGACAACATAGCGCACCCTCTGAGAATCTACGTCATATTCTGAAGTTTATAGTAAATGTGTTCTTCAGATGTAGAGTGAGTGGAGTTAAATGTTTACTACAATCTAAAAAGCGTAAATGTTTGCCATTTTTAGTAAATTACTTGTGTATGCTAAAAGGGAATCGATATCTTTAAAGTAACTTGAGGTTTTCGCCTTTACGTGAAATCATACATCATTTGATACCTCCGATTGTATATTTTTCTACAAATGTTAGTTAAATCATGCGTTCATATGTATGTACGTATGGTTGAAACATTACGGAAAGTTGAAGAATAAGGAATTCTAACATACTGTCATCGTATTGGTGAATCTTTAAGGAAAATAGTACCATCAACTAAACTATTATTCATTTTTCAAAAAAAAATTAGGCAGAAAGTAACACATTTAACGTATCAATCTTGAAGTTATGCTTAACATTTAACAAAATCAACGTTATGTATACAGGCAAACAAGAGACATCTGTTTCACAGCATACGAAGATAGATCATAGATATAATCAAATTAAATTGAACAAAACATAGTTGAATTTTGAACAATGCTGATAAGATTACTATTAAACCAAACTTTTGTTGACAAAAATAATTTTCCCTTATACTCATCAGTCATTCGAAAGTAATCAAAAGTATTCTTTCTGATCCTTAAAACTAAGAAGATTCTATCCATCAATTTAACTGAGATGACATAAAAGGAGTGTATTTATCTCTATTTGGTTGGGAGCATTGAACTGGACACCTTTAAGATAGGTGTTTTGATTCTCAGCCTTTTTCAGAAAAACGTATCTAAAACCTAAAATAAAGGCATATTTCCTAGAGGAAGTAATGCCATTCTAATCCAAGAATATGAGAGAGTGAATTCTGGAAAAATGCAAACTAGTAGAATGATCCAGCTGATTAATTGTATGAGTGATTGATGACTGTGAATGAAAATCAAAACTACGGAAAGAAAAGAGTTAGAAACAAAATGCACAATAAAATATGTAACCTTGGTTCTGCAGTTAGCCACTGCTAATCTTTGCGATCAAATTTAAGTTACTGACAATACCAAGGCATCCGTGCCAAGCCTCGTATGCCAACAGTGGGTGACTGAATCTATCCAATGACGAGAGATCACAGTCTATTGCGTCAAGACGATGCTCATTAAACAAAGAATGGCTTTCAAGACTCAGTAGCCTGGCGGATATCACACTGGCGTTTAAACCAGTGGGCTTGGATCCGAGTGTCAGTGAGAAAAACACTCACTGGAAGGTAGCTAGATCCAGTTGAGGCCTCTCATGTAGAAAGAAACGCTTGTCCTAGATTTCACTTCCAAGTACCATGCTTCCTTACTATAAGGAATTACCTTCAAATCGATACCAGAGGACATAAGCTAAGTGGAAGTGAATGTCAACACGGATTAGTCAGATTTCTTATCACCAGATGGCTTATACAAGGCATGGAATATAACAGTTTTATGTTTTACTTTCAAACTATTTTAGAGGTAACTGTTCACTGAATTTTATCTGTCATAAGTGCAGCTTCACCACTATGATGAATAGCTGAATATTACGGAGTACTAATAACAAATCTGTCTGTTTGTCATGTGGTCGTAAATTCATTTCAGTCAACGAAATAATGAAAAAATACTGTGAATGACTAATTTTATTGTAATGTAAGATAATAACTACTCATTTCGCTTGTTTTTTTATGTAATTCGTATATACGTTCTCGTCAGATCATGTGGCTGAAGTTGCTGATCAGAACACTCGACAAAATATGAACAAAATTTCTTTATCATCAAAATTGACTATACGACAGTAGTAAAAGTACCTCAATCCTTCAGGAAGCTGAAATCCAACTTAGTTTAATGCAAGTATCCCTAAATAGACTAATAATAAGAAATATGTCTTTGGATCTGCATTGAATGACTGAAGAAGGGTTTCTGACAAGATTTAGCTACATGTTGCAAACAACTGTTTACAAGCAGCTGATCCATGAATGATGAAGTTTACTAATAATTGTTTCTATCCACCGAACAATCCACTCTAACCACGTAGACATATTGACACACATCCAAATTTTAATAAGTTAAAGATATTTTAGGGAGAAAATTTCATAAGATCATGGTGTTTTCAAGATTCTACAACTGAGTTTGATGAAAAATGACAACCACTGACTTTACGTAATGTATTTTTTTGAAGTGATTGACTTCAGCGAAATAGGGATATATTCAATAGGATGATTAGTAGGTATTTTTCATTCTATTGCAATCCACCTTTACAAACCTAGCCTTTGTATCCAAAAGAAGTTTGTTCGACCACTTTCATTACCGTGGCCGTCAGCATGATGTAACTTCTAGGTTTATTTTGTGCACCTCTTCCCCTTCTTGTTTCTATCAATATTCATATTTCCTATTTTAGTAACCCTATTGATTATTTACATCATTATTTTCGAAACACCACGTCATTGGTGATTTGATTAAATTGTAAACCTATATATTGGTGTAGAGCCCAAGAGGAAGACCTAATTGAAAAGAAATATATTTCTTCGCTCAATCAGTCTTTTTCTAAATGTCTAAATGGGAATATTCAATATATGTATTATACGATTCAAATAACGATGATAGTGTCATTGATGGTGATTACTTCTTGCGAACATTTATGGAGAGACAGACAAATAACTTAAAAAACCAATCTGTTTCCATAAATATCTAATCACAGTATACTTGTTCACAGTCTGGTAGTCCAGTGAAAGTAGTATTGCAATGAAGACTTCAGTCACTGCCGGTTAAATTTTAGTCATCAAATCTTGTAATAAAGTGACTGAGTCATACTTGTCAAGTTTTGAAGAGTTGCATTCCTCATTGAATTACTGGAAGTAATCCTAAAGGTAAACCTAAATATATGTTAGAATATTCATACGTTTGTCAGTGACATATTTATGCGACTTGAGGAAAAACTACCATACCGGTTAAACTTATTTCTGCGGTATTCACTGTAGTCGTAAATGACTAATAGACTGATATTTCTCAGTTGTAAATAAAACTTTGTATTGATAAATTTTAGGCAATTTTGATGGCTGCGGGGATTTATTTATTGGTTTCAGATATGGACCATTGGATTTCCAGTGGCTTAATGGTAATATGCTGACCACGTGATCTGAAGGCTTCGGGTTTGATCCCTGTTGACACCATGGGTGAGTTGTGCTGGCAAGTTCCAAACTAGAATGAAACAGTTGTCCAATGCCCCATTGTCCCCAATGTTTCTCCAAATGGTGTCAGTCCGGGATGAATAGCAAACTGCATTTTATGCTACTTAAAAGTTCCAGTATGATGATTTAGCTGCAAGTTAACTTTTTTCTCTGAATGCCTTTGTAATAACTGAGGACTGAAAAGTTTGTGTATGAAACTCATTTCAAAAGCAGGTCAATGATAACTTTTTAGTCATAAAGTCTAATTGTGTAACAGGAAATATCTTATATGGTTTATTGGTCGATACTGAAATCCTGATTTTCTGGAGGCTATCAATGTAGATTTCTTAGCATTATTATCAACCACCAGCGTTCTCATGATTTAATTTTCTCTTGGTTCTGTCACATGTTTCAAGGAACTAGCATACCAGGGTTAATCATCTCTAACTATTCATGTTGGTCAGTGGTACTCTTCAAATAACTTTATTTCGTGTAAAACTGAATTATGCAGTTTGTCAGGACATTTATGAAAGCATGAAACAAGCGAATCTTGATGGCTCACACGAAGAATGGATGAAAAGTACGTAGAGGAGCCAATGATTACAGAAGAGCTTGTCATCGTTGAGACAACAAGACACCTGCTCCAATTCAAACTTCAAACTCGTATAAATGATCACGTCACATTTCACTGTTCGAATTTTTGATTTTAATGATAAGCCATTTGTGGACACTATTTATGTTGCCATGCTTGACAAACCGTTTTTAACTTTCAAATCCTAACACCAGAAAAATGTGAAAATTTGCGACTGTATAGCTTTGAAAATGAGACCACCGAGGAGACTTTGCTGAAATACTTGTTCTTCTTTCATATCATTTTTTATACACATCTCACTCTATTTACCAATTTACATGTATATCTTGGCACAAAAATATTGGGAAAAGTAATCGTGCCATACAGACTAGGGTAGGTAAACATAAATGTTTTGAAAAACCGTTAAACTCGCAAACTTTGATAAGTCCGGGTGAGAGACATCCATCTGCATTTATAGAAAAAGACATCATCGAAACAAACCGTAAGGTTAATATGAAAACAGTACTGAAGATATTATGTAGGAACAGTCAGGGGAGCAAACTGAACTTCGCTGAAGCTTTAGCCATTCGTAAACGTAAACCCCCGCTGTATGTGCAAAAATAATTTGTTGTTTCCCCTAATTCACCTTGGTAATCCTTGTCTGAGTATGTTACCAAGAGTAGTGTCACAACCTTTTCATATTCATTATACCTGACCTTTCATTTTCATATATAAACTGACTTGACAAGTAAATGTGTGTGGTCAGACTGTTCGAAATGTATTGCAAAAATACGTCACATTTTTCAGAAAATCTTAATCTTCTAATAAGGTTGTCGAAAGTTACTAGGTGAATCATGTTCTGGTTAATCCAGCTGACAGATTGAAATCAAACGTTTGGTAATCCAAAACGAAAAATATTCTTCGGTGTTTCAATCAAAGCCTTTTTTCATTTTGACTGTCTGAGATACCTGCGGTTTGGCAGACTAGTGTTGATACTGGGTGATGAAAGTGAAATGGGAATTCGAACCAGCGACAGCGCGGTTTTCGGACTGATGCTCTACCAACTGAGATAATTCAGTTAGCTTAGGATTGAGATGAGAAGTCCTGTTTAGGCAGTCAGCGTGAGTAAGAACAAGAAGTAGTAATGAGTCATGAATTCATATGGTAGTCCGGCAAGACCTTTGGTGATTGAAATAAAATAAAAATTTAGTTAGCAGTCAAACTTCGTAGCTTAGTTGGTAAACCATCGGGCCGGAAACCTAGTGGTCGCTGGTTCGAATTCGTCCGTGGTCCAAATTTTCACTTCACCTGCAATCACCACCTAGCATCTAAGCTTTTCTAATGCGCTAACAACAATTCTACCATATCATTAGTTCATTGATGCATTTCTAGCTTATACTTCAATTTGATACTCATGTAAGAAAAGTAAAGGGTATTCTTTAGCGAAACCTTAACAATGACTCTGAAGACCACTCAAGCGAAAATTGAAATAATCACTTACTCCTCTCTGTATCATGAAAATCTGCCTTTCTGGCCGAAATGAGGAAGCTCAATTAATTATTTAGGTCATTGTTAAGATAGCAGCGATTGAAACGACATATGCAGTTTATTTTATTTGGTTAAAAATGTTTTTCACGCAATCGAGAGAGTTAATTGATTACTTCAGTAAATACTAAGTTGGGCTCCAAACTTAGTTATTCCTTTTTTTACTTCTCTTCAGAAGTATTTAAAGATGACATTCTTAAAATAAATGTTCATATCTTCTACCTATAAAAGTTGATTTTATGGGATTCCGGATGGATCAAGAAGGATGAAAAACCGAATTTTTTAAATCCTTCATGTTTAGTAAGAAAACAGATACTTTCGTCTTCTAAAACTCATTTTATTCATAGTTAAGCTGATATTTGCGTTTTCTAATATTAACGCCAATCATTCCAAGTTTCTATAACCTATGGTATCAGTTTCGAAAAATTTATTTTCTACGCCATTGATTTCGGGTATTAGAGCCTGATGCCTATTAATCTTTTCATTAACGTATCGGTTGGCATCCAACAGACGTTTTATCAGAATAAGGGACTATTCACATTTTTCTCAGGAAAACCAAACAAATTTAACATGATAAAAGACTCAGAAATCAAAATCAAAGTTGAGGCCTGGGTGTTTTTAGTTATTTATTGACTTTCAGCTAATTTCTAATGACATCTACCAATGTTTTAATTGTTCGTTGTACTCTAGGCTTTAGGATTTGTTCTCGAACAATTCTTCATCAGACCACGTAAATTCATCAGCAATTACTTCATAAAAACGTGAAGCATTTAAGGTTACATGAATGTCTGTGAAGGATATTGGTCGACATTGAGTTTTCTTCATTAACTTATGGGTAAAAGTGAATTTTTCTATTTTTTTTTATTAGAAGTTGGTCTTTGTAACTGTTGTCATTATTCGACCTATGCTAGTTGGTTGGGGGCATCCGACAGGAAGCCCTGGACCTAGGTTTCGTGTCTTTTGGCACTCATCAGCAAGGCTTATCTGCAACCTTGACGGAACTGATGTTCCGCCTGAGATTCGATAGAATTCGGTCTGCACTCCCGTGACCAATCAATACACGTAAGCTAGTCCTACAGGAGATCAGTCATGGCCCAAATAGCTCAGTGGTAAAGTCGGTGACTACAACACTGGGTGACGCGGGTTCGAATCTCAGGCGGGACATCAGTTCCGTCGAGGTTGCAGATACACCTTTCTGACGAGTGCTGAAAAGCATGAAACCTAGGTCCAGGGCTTCCTGCCGATTGCTTCTAACCAACTAACATCTGCTAATATGGACCGCGATGCTGAGCTTCCTAGCTTGGTTGCCACATTGGAAATATGATCGATAGAATTCCGTCTGCACTCAGGACTAGACAACATGAAATTGGTTGTACTTCCGTGACCAATCAATATATTCAACTTATGCTCTTAACGGATTGTCGACTTGTTTTATGGACCAACATTCAACTACTTCACTTTTAGTAGTCGTATATTCAGTTCATATACATATGTCAATTGATTACAATTTGGTGAAGAACCACGCTAGAAGGAAAACTGCCTCAGCATAGTGTTGTTGTTGGTCATAGCAACTGATGTTGTAGATTATAGTCGGCGTGTCTTCTATAGGTAATTGTTACTGTAGCTTGCAAACGACATTCTGAAAGCATATGGTAGCTTTCTTGTGCCAAATTCAAAAATAATCGGAGAAGTGATTTACTGACAGTTTCCGAGAAATCTTTGATATATGGTAAAGTAATTCCTTTATAGAAATGAGGTAGCGATTTTGATGCCTTTTGTTGATTCTCCGTTCTTGATAAAGTTAACTGGATGAAAAAAAGTATTACAAATTTGTCGATCACCTCAGGACCTCCAGTGGCTACTCTAGATACAGAACAAATGAACTTATTTTGGAAATTCAGTTTTATAAATCACTTTCACATTAGTATTGTAAACATATTCAATGAGCAGAATTCTTGCGTCATCTAATAATAAATAGCAATCAGTCTTTCCAAAATTTACTGGAAAAACATTGTAGTCTTTAATGAGCACTTACAGAGTTTATATACTCGTGGCATGATATAAGAGAAGGGTTATTGTATTCATATGAGTACCACACCATACCGGTTGGTATCTCAGGTATAACATGCTGAGACAGTGGTATTAACGACATAAATATTCAGATCCAGTTTATCATTCACAGACACGTCAGTAAAACCACACAACATTAAAACTTAACCGATATTCCATCACTATCTACTCCTCTATCAACATATAATCTCTCCGATCTCACAAACATACACTGACTCATATCAATCCCCTACGTCTGCTGGTGAATCACAGATTCGTACTCAGTCGAAGATAATTTTAGACAACAAAATGTATCAGAGACGTCATCCATTGATAAATAAATACTACTGTTTACCCACAAAGGCTTCTATAACAAAAATAACAACAAATACGTCTGGAAATGCAGAGTCACCTACCACGAGAAACAACCTAAAGTTGTCTACTCTGATTTCAATATGGAGAAAAACACAATTGTCAATTGAGAAGTTGTAGTATACTAGCTCCTCTAGACTCTATTGATTAGTTTCCTAATGAATCTTACCGATATATGTGAACTCATTATCACCTACATTGTGTTGTGTTGTTTGTTTAATTTTATTTATGTCTTCAGATGGATAGAGAGTAAACAAATTAAAATCATAATGAAGGATTGTTTATTTATGCATTCATTTTCTCAAACGTTTCTTTTCAGTGAACAGATTTAAACACGGACGGATAGCTTAGAGTCACAGTTAACATACATGAAAAGGAGGAAGGAAAGTTAGAATGCAGTTACATAGGTTTGAGAAATACTTTATTTAAGATAGTTCAACAGATGTTTCGGATGGATAATAGTGATTAAGATATCAAGGTATTGACTGCAATAATTTACTTGGTTGTGGCTAACAAAGGAATCCAGGACGCGTATTCTGTCCTATTTGGGACTTGTTAGCTGAATGTATCTGCACCTGAGTGAGCGATGTTGTTCTCACTGAAACTCTTACCCAGTATCCATCGCTTCAAACGCCAAGGCATTATCCACCAGGTTGGTGAAGGACAGTAGCCACCTCTTGTACAACGGCTGTTGGTTATTAACTGTAAGTTATAAAATATGGAGACTAAGTGTGTTCATAAGGCTCAGTTAACATCTGTTTAATGCTGTACTAGCTAGATTTCACTGGGGCTATAATCAACCTTACCCACTGCTCAAGAAAACTAATAAGTTTATCCATATGTTGGTTAATTTATTGCACCAGAATGGTCACTTACTAAACTAGTTAAATGATTGAGAAATTAAAAATGTTTGCTCCCATATCACTATTAATCACAGTAGTCAAATCGATACAATACTTTGAGGTTGAAGGCATCTACTAGAAATCAAACAGTATGAATTAGCTAACAATTCTTAAGCACTTTTCACGATCTATATCACCCATTGTTCCCCCTGACCTACTTAACAGGGATATCAATCCCATGAAAGTTTGGTAGACAACCTCAGACCCCCTACCACTACAATGCTTCTCGAAAACAGTTAACTTTCATACTATTTCAAAGACGACTGTACTGTGTAAGCTTCTATGCTGTCAACCTTCAGTAAATTACAGATCAGAATATAGCATCACCTGCAGAGATTCAGGAGGTCAGTTAGTACTACAAGTCAGCGCAAAGTAAATGTGGTTCATTACTGAATGAATAAATATGCAAGTAATTACTCACGATATTTCAAATGACTGCCATTCTCCTTTATTCAGGTAGTTATACGCAGCATGTGACAAAAGTGATCATATACATCATTAATTCTAGAAATATACTGTGTTTACAGGATGATCCTTCTAAACCTCTTACATCTAAGTGTAGTGAGTGAAATCTATCCTCGATTTGTTTTGCATGTGTGTGCACGCTGGTGATAAATGTTAATCTTCGATTATCGTTTTTACTTTTACTTTCCCTTTCCTTTCTTCTTATCATGTGTACTCAGTATGAATCTAAGCTATCCGTCCGTGTTTAAATCTGTTCACTGAAAAGAAACGTTTGAGAAAATGAATGCATAAATAAACAATCCTTCATTATGATTTTAATTTGTTTACTCTCTATCCATCTGAAGACATAAATAAAATTAAACAAACAACACAACACAATGTAGGTGATAATGAGTTCACATATATCGGTAAGATTCATTAGGAAACTAATCAATAGAGTCTAGAGGAGCTAGTATACTACAACTTCTCAATTGACAATTGTGTTTTTCTCCATATTGAAATCAGAGTAGACAACTTTAGGTTGTTTCTCGTGGTAGGTGACTCTGCATTTCCAGACGTATTTGTTGTTATTTTTGTTATAGAAGCCTTTGTGGGTAAACAGTAGTATTTATTTATCAATGGATGACGTCTCTGATACATTTTGTTGTCTAAAATTATCTTCGACTGAGTACGAATCTGTGATTCACCAGCAGACGTAGGGGATTGATATGAGTCAGTGTATGTTTGTGAGATCGGAGAGATTATATGTTGATAGAGGAGTAGATAGTGATGGAATATCGGTTAAGTTTTAATGTTGTGTGGTTTTACTGACGTGTCTGTGAATGATAAACTGGATCCTCCCTTTGTTATGAGATTTATTTCAATTTGTATGAAGGCATGTGTTGAGGTTTTTCGTAACGTATTACATCTATTCCTCAGTTCTTTGGTTAACTTATGTTTTCTCCTTGAATTATCCATAACAATGCCTAAACAAGCATGAGTTAGGAGTCTTGGGTTTGGGATGATGTATTATAGCGTTATTATCATTTTTCGCTAGGAAGTGACTCTTTGACAAACCTGTTGTCAATTTTCCATTCTTGGTCGGAGGAGCTATATATCTACAGGATAGTCAATATTGATTTGGTCCAGTTTCGCTTATTTTCTACGCACTATGGCGTGCAAACATCAATATATTTCACAGTAATATTCACCATGGATTGACAGCACTTGGGACTCCTAAACAGTGTGCACCTATACGTCATCAGGAATTTAATGTAGGACCTTCAGGTTTCGTGGCCAACACGTTGCCATTCACTCACTAGGTCGGAATCCGATAATCACCTGCTTCCTACTTCCATCACTTCGCGATATAACTTGACTAATATATACATAACGTGATTATTTTGCACCTATGCTTATGTAGTGAAGTAAAGTTCAGCGAAATCGAAATCATCACATATGCTACTAATATAGCCTTTATTTACAATGGTTATTGCTACCCATAATGCACCATATTATGATTACAGCTTATGGATTTATTATAACCTAGTTAATGATTTTAATTTGAACTAAATCATGCTGCCTTATTCATCTGATAAGTTTACCCCAATCAAATTAAAATGTACTATTGTAGTGGGCGTTGCTGATAAGAATAGATATGAGTAGTATATGGTGAGAGGGTGGCAGGAATCATAGGGAATTACCAGCAGTGGGTAAGGATTCAGCCTAGAGAAATGCAAGTGACAAGGCAGGGGTATGAAGAGAAAACCAAGAAAAAAGCAGAAGAGGAAACGAAACATATTTTGCAAATGATGGTTTTAGTGCAAGGCGTACCGTATGCAACAACTACTGTCACATGTGCTGACAATAAACATTCCTTCTTGCATACCTATTGTTTGCTACTTTCTCTATATGTCTTATTTCTAAGGCAGTTATACTTTCACGGTTTGCATCTTCTGTGAATTTAATACAACCATTTGAATGAAATTAGTCATTTTGTTAAAAGTGACCAGGTGGACGTGGATGATTTCATAGATAACCCTCTTAATAGAAGATATTTCCTTATACTGCTAAACGTAGAGCTTCTAGATCAGAATTCGCTAACTTGCATTGGTATGAAACTGTTGATGTGATCAACACAAAGTAAAATAATTCGAAACATTGTAAGCGTTACGACTATATGATTCAAATCTGTGTCCTGGATCTAACTGATAGATTCACTAATTAAGTCATCACTTATGTTGTATCTGGATCCATTAGTTCATTTTTTCAGGTCATTTAGCCTGTATTAAACCTTCAGGGGCTGAAATTCTTGCCGTTCATACGACCTTTATACAATAGTCCTGATGATTAATTGGGTAAATATATTACTTTCATGCAAGTTGTTATCCTTATCTATCTATTTCTTGTATTTTCCCCAGATCATTTCTATGAGGATGTGTTTTTACATTAACCTTTCTCGTTTGTGACTGCTATTGGATCTGGTCAGTTTTTATCCTTCATGTCAGTCACTGAGCAAATCGGGTTAAAAATACCTTTGCTGTTAGTGGGACTTCCACATAAGTATCTGTAAGCTTGTAGGCAAAGTCGCTAAGGTTTGGAAACTTGATACGTAGAAGCTTTACTACCTACTATTTAACTGCATAACAGGTTTGTTCAGGAATACTCTACCTACTAGTATGAATATTTTGTAAAAGCGAATACGTACCTGGAATATATTTAATCAGAGGGTTCGATGATTTTTGAAACTTTGTCAGTGGACAAATACATTTCAGTGACTGTTTATGTGTTCATGTATAAGGCACTGAGCTTCATCGATGTTGTTAAGAATGTGGTAACAATTGGTTGCTATATACTATATTATTCAATGTGAATCTTAATCTCTTAATTAAACGATTAAAATTTAGGTGCATAATAGAATGAGCCACTGCTCTTATGTAGGTCTACGAAAAAATTACAAAATTTAAAATGATCATTCATTATGGAATGACCATCATTTTCATTCTATCACCGCTGCTGGTGACTGGATAATGTGACTATTAAGTTTTAAGCAACTCACCACAGGCTTGTGCTAAAGGCAATGCTTTGTAACCACATACAGTTGACGGAAATCATCAGCAGAAAGACTTGACAGAAGCTGATACTATAATTAGCACGTGGACATGTAACCTTAGGAAAAGTTAATGCTTTCTAAAAGAGATTACAACTTGTATCATTCAGTGTTTTACTCAGACATGTTACTACTGAACTAGAAAAACTAATAGTTTTATTATTCGGGTGTACAGACTAAGAAAATAAAACCATTTCAGAAGTTATTTTAATGGAATAACCCACTGATTTCAAATTTTCTTTCAACGTGAATTGACATCTGTAAGAGCTCTACTGAAAACTACCAAGTTATCAAGCATTATCTCAAGACCACACACTTAAATCTTATGAAAAATGAAAACCAGAACAGTCAAACCTCATGGTAAGCATATTACCTATCGACCGTTGAGTCAAAATCTAATAGTTAACTTTTTCAGGCTTCTGTCAATTCACAGAGTAATTTTCACCTGGTATCACTGACCCCAATACTTATGTTCAACAGCAAGCTTGTTGACTTCATTAGTTATAGAGAGTCACATAAATCTAGGCCCACTAGTGATTATAGATTTGTCTTAATAATGGGTGCCAACAAGCATCAAACGCAGGTCTATTAGACCATCCTGGCAACTGATTCCCAACAGATAACAGAAACTTTGTGTAATATACTATTACATCAATTAGGGTAGTGGTTACATTAGAAAAGGGATTGATTGTCTTCGATCAGTGGTGATCACTTAGGACTAGACAACCAAATACTCTATCGCCTTGCAATGGATTCAGGAGAATAATTGTGGAAATTTTGTGTGTAGTTACACTTGAAAATATCACTGCAAAAAAGCTGGTAACTTAACAGCCATCGAAATAGTCCTGTTAAATGACGAAGACAATTGAGAACTGGGTTCCGCTAGTGAAGAAAAGAAATCAGATGCATTCCTTAAGCACAAGAAATAGAATTTGCATGGGTGATGAAGTATATGAGGAATCGAAAATACTTCCGATAGTGTTCATCAATAATGGTTATCCTGCAAGATTCATTGAAAGGAACATGAAGCCAAATAGTTTCAAAGAAGGTAACCATATGCTTCCAAAGAAGACACTATTCATGAATACTGGATTCAGTGGAGATAAACTGGCAGTGATACCAAAGAAATGATTCTTCAAAGCAATGAAGAAGATCTTTTTTGCCTAGCTTACGACTATTTTCTCCATATAACAGCTGATTCGGGGGTCGGTAAACCACCACTTTGGGCCACCTCCTTTTATGCTTACCAATTTACCTATTCATGTGGCGATGGTTACATTGACCGCACAAGGCTTGCTCTATCCAAATGCATCTCTGAATACTACCTTTTCTATATTCACAGTCACTTGTCGTGTCGTCTCAGTGTATAGCCCGGATTGTAAATATATATGTAAATATATCCAGATGCCTGAACAATAACCTTCAGACTCTACCACTTGGTGGTCTCTCAGTTTCTTGATAATGCAAATGGCGGTAGTATAACAGAAGGTGATTTGTAAGGCCAAAAATATACATACAAAATACAAGAGTTTATATATATTCACAATGCCCTTGGGTATTACCAGGCCTTTCCAAATTTGAATGTCCGCATTGTTTTTCATTCCTTCATCCAATCTGTTAGTTACACGTTGGTTTATTTGCTTTTTCTCGAGGTTTCGATGTAACGTAATTGATCGTACGAATCTCCAGGGATTTAGGGGTTTCTACGAAGATTATGGCAATCTTATTCCACAGTATAGCACCATCCTGCATGGGTGTCTAGAAGAGGGTATAAAGCAATCAACAGCTTGAACATCTGGTTAACTCTGGTTACTTTACTCCTCGAGAATCTTTTCAAAGTTATTTATAGATTGAAATCAACACACTAGATACTTTTTCATCCAAGTGTCTTAAACCTGATCTTTGCTTTCAAAAGAGATACATTCAATCTCTCTCAAGACATTTTGTTCATTTTTGTTTATTCTTGGTTTACTTTTTGCGATCTAACAAAAAATCTTGGACGACCGTGAGTTAACATAGCCGTCATCACCTTGTGATCTGACCGACCGTTTCTGATGACTTTGTACAGACCCATTAGCTATTAACAGATACATATTTTGTCACAACCATGATCACAATTTCACAGCTTTAAAATGATTCATTAAAAATAAAATTTTCTTTGCTGAATTGTCTTTCGTTAACTGATCAGCTACCGAAGTGAGAATATTTACCAATGTGATGTAAGGAACCTCACTGATAAACTTACCTTGTGACTTTACATTTGAGCGCTGGCTTTCTCATGCCCTATCACAGAACCTGGTTCAAGCATTGTACCATATTGATGATTAATCGACCCCCCTAATTTTCACGTTGCAGTGGACGTTGATATTTTTGAATACTTTTTCAGTCTAGTTCCATAAATTAATAGCGCATAACTTCAGATTCCAATGTTACGTAACAGTGGTGTTTCAATGCCTCAGTAACCCAATGGATAAAATTATCATGTCTCGAGACAAAAGTAATGAATTTCAGTCTCAGTAGAGACATGAATACTCAGTGGATTGCATGCAAATCTATTTGATGAGTTTTGATTCTGCTGTGTAGACTCCACAACCAGGTAGTGCTAAATAATCTGTTACTAAATAGGCACAAAATTAAGGTGTTTGTAATAAACGTTGTGATTATTTACATTTATTAAGATTAAACTTTTTTTTCACTTATTACTTGAACATGTAGGATATACTTTTAACTTTTTATTTGCTTAAACAAACTTGAGACGATTTTTTGGCAGATTGAAAAGAATTTAAAGTAATCAACTGACTTTGTTTAAACAACACTGTTAGGTATTGTCCAGAAAGTTGCAACAATTAAATTTGATTGGCGTAACTGATTAGAAGTGTGTAAGACTTGAGTATTCTATCCACCTTTATTGTGTGTGTTATTGTTTTTGTATAAACGTGAAGAATTAGAACATTATTTTTTGAAGAGTTAGATGGTAAGAGAAGAAATTATTGACATTTTAACATTTTATTGGTATGTAAACAGAAATACCTAGAAATTTGTGCTTAAAAAAGTTACTAGATGATAAAGTTTGTTTGCTGAGGTATTTAAGTCATTAGTCTATAGAATCTCGAAGATTTTCCTTTTTGTGATTCAATAAAAACTTGTCATGGTTTGATGCATGTTTAGGCTAACAAGCTGGGTGTATTTGCTTCCTCGAGAGGATTTCCTTACGTCGTTGTATCCAAGACTTCCATTTTAATCCTTTTTGAGGAATTATTAGGCGAATACACCAGAAACCCATGAGGTGTTTATGATTTATCAAACAAACACTAAGGATACGCATAAATTAGAAGTCATGTTTATATGTCTTATTCATTTCCAACAAATTATACAGATTCACGAGGTTATTGAATGCTTCATCGATTAACCCAGTAATTTTATGAACAAGTACATTTGTGCATTTATGGTTGAACGGTTAGAATTCAGTGCTACGTGGGGGTAGTTTGTCTCCCTAAAATTCAGATGTTACATTATTATAAGATTCCAAGTATTATTCTTCCTGCATGATCCTATAATACAAGCTCCAGTAAGCAATAAGTGTGGGAACTAATTCATTATCCAAATTTAAAACAGCATAGCGTTTGTTGTTAACAAATTTCTACATCCAATATCTCAGAAACGAAATCACCCGGTACTATGCTACTAGATTATAACAACCTCATATTTTACAAAAGGTAACAACCGTTGTTAGAAGTCAAAGCTGCTTCTGGATGATTTATAGGACTACATGTGTCAGCCCCCATGAACGCAACTTTATATTGTACATCATATCTTGGTTACGTCTGCTAGAAGTTGGTATGGTATGGCTTGATTCAGAAAATATGCTTTGTTCTCAAAAATATTCTTCAATACCTTCTTGTCAATCAACATTGAGAGTGATTAAAATACATTAAGAACTACCAAGTACCACTTTGCAATGTCATAAATTCCTTTCATTATCGCTAAAGGCTACTTGGACTTTCTAAGCATTCTTTTCTATCTGAGTCAAACTATACAAATATGACATATTGGCCACTCAGAATCGTTAAATGACTATTCAGTTCACTTTCAGTGTTTTCTGATGTGCTTGACATTTTAATCGGAATTCTTCTAGAAAACTGATAATTTAGTAACCTGAAAGCCTTTAAATGACTTATGTGAAGAAAACATGTAAAATGACATCGTTTTTTGCTGCTTTGTAGTGCTGACTGGAAGTTGTTTTCGATTAGGTATCTTTCAAATAAACTTAGCTGCGTATCGCATCATATTTAGTTATCTAACTAATCTAAAAGTGTGCCTACAATAAATGCTGATAAGTAAGCTTATGTTTAATTCATTGTTTATTCTCTCCTCACCTACTTCATATCTTCCAGCTAAATGTGTCCCACAGCCTATTAGAACCATAATTCGAGGGGACAGCTCATGTAAACGTCAAACTTTACATCACACGAACATCAGATGGTTTTTGAAAAATGCTTTTCTTTTATATATGTATTTGGATCACAATCACACCGTATCAATAAACATCTATTTACTGACAGCTGATTGGAAAGTAATCCCTATCATTTTGTCTAGAGCTGAGTGTTGATTGATCTTTAATTGCCAAATTCACAATGTATTTACTCACTTAGGAGACTTTTCATGACACTGTACTGTTTTTAGTGTTGTATAGTGAAAAGTATTCACTGGTAAGTCATGAACCTAGATTACCTACATAAGTTGAGTCTATCAAAAATATTAACTTAACAGTCAATTTCTTAAACATTTGAAGTTCTATTGATGCTGATGATGATGAAGTTATATTATTGTTGGCTACATTACTTGGTATTAACATCTGTAACTACAGAACAAGGTGATATGCCTACTAGGTGAACGAAAATAAGTATAAAATTTATGCTCGGCAGTTTTTTAATAAAATCTTACCATCTAGCAACAAAGTCCTGCGTTCGTATGTAAGTGTCAAGTGAGTAGGCAAAAGTGCCAAGAATATTCCTATAGGGAGTCAACTTAGTTGGTTTCATATTAGAAAAAATAATATTAGTTAAAGTGCGCCTTAATAAACTATCTATACTACATAGGTACTACGAGGTCTGAGATACCTGAAATTTCGGAAACTTCATTGGAAGTCAGGATATATTAACAGTACGATAAAAACAGGCCTAATACATCCGAGAAGGTTAAAAAGGAGGAAAAGTGTGTAGTGCAGTCTTTATGATAAGTGGTTTTCAAAGTGGATGCTAAAATCGAATGTTAGTTAAGAGAGACCTATGGTGACTACTGTTTACAATTAAAATCTAATTTGTGAGATTAAACAGCTTAGGAAAATACACTAAAGAACACATGTATCCCAAAGATCTCAATGAAAGGTGGCTAAAATTATGAGTAGGAGATTTTGAGAGTCAAATCAACCTTCAATCAATCGCAGTCTGTCTTTCTTAATAATAATAATGACCATAATAACAATAATGGCTTTGTTCTGGAAGATATTGTGAGGATATTCTACAAGATTTTCAGCATGTCATATAGCGTCAATTGGACTGAGACATTATATATGTATACATAGCAAAATGAAATCAGTAGAAATCAGGTGAAGAAAAGATACGAATATTCGCTATATCTGCAAGTTTCTTCAAAGTGCACAGTCAACTAAGGCAGACAGTGACATAAGCAACTTGATTCAGCATAACCAAAAAGGCAACACGCTTTTTATAAATTAATTTGCTTTCAAAAACAGAAGTTGATGAGTTAGTTCATTTCTAATACTTTCTTCATCACACAGCAGACGAGCTAAATACGGTATCGTAGAGATTTTATATCTGGTAGTACATGCATAAAGTATTATGTACTTGCTCCTTGTCTTTCTAGAGAGCTTTGAGTGAAGAAAATGTTAGTCATCTGATAGAATAACTTCTACCAGATGTTTACATGAGCTAATATGTTTGTCCGCAACTGTTTTAACTAGAGGGTTTATGGGTTCACCACTAGTTCTCCTGACAAACTTCAAAATTCTACACAATATAACACACTCCTTTTTCAGCAACCCGAGAAAGAATAAAGAGGAACAACAGAGGAGGATATTAAGGATACAGAAGTTTATAAAACACAATAGGAGAGGATGAGTTATACCATATACCCACAGCTGCCTAATATAGATTTCGGTGGTAAATTCTTTTGGGAACTAGTAAGATATGGGAGGACCAGGAAAGGTTCAAAGAACAGCACACGGAAATAAATCACACTTGTAACATTCTCTAATGCACAACTACCAATAGAACAGAAATCGTAACAACTAAGCAGTTTACACGGGTTATGTTCACGTCTACAACTAAAGTTCGTAGTCAGATATTTTGAAGAATTCAGCATATGACCATTCACGAAGGACCATAGTCTAACAGTAGATAGAAAATCATTCAGTTGGGAACAATCTGTTGAAGAGGAGACAGGTATGAAAACTGTTAGGTCATGAGCACATTTGATAGGATCGATACTAGCTGAAAGTGGTAAGTCATGCAGAAAGAAAGAGGGAAGATATGGGGAAAGGGTGGCATCTTGGGGAACACCAATCACACTAAGCAATGAGGTGGAGCGTTTTGCTCAGTGAACGATACACTGTTTCCTTCCAGAGAAATAGGAATACAGCCAGCTGATTATCCAAGACTCAGTATTTGTCCTGGCCAGCTTGTCCCACAAAAGAGGTCTTCGACGGAATGACATGATGAAGGATAGTCTAAAAATACACACCTAACATATATGGCATTTCCCTCAAGATTGCAAGCAGTATTGCGATATGAGGGAGTGGTGGAATTCAAAGTGCTTCTTCTGCTTTCATGTACAAATCGATTAGGGTCATCGAAAGCCTTCAACAAGGGTTCCAGCATAGGTATCACTAACTCATCCATTACTTTCAAGAACAGAGAAGTGACTGTGATCAGACGGAATTTCGGACATGCACCTGAAGACCCTGACTTGGGTACGAGGACTATCTGAATATCTTTCTGGGCAGCTGGTATGGTGTTTTCTAAAAACAACCTAATAACCATATTAACTGATGGATGGCTTAAAATATCAGCACACTTCTCGAATACGAAACATGGCAAATCAATCACAACCGAACTGCGTGAGGAGTTCAGAGATTTGAGACATCTGAAAACACCTTTCTCGGTGAACTCTGGAAGACATTCTTCATTAGATATGTGTGAACAAACGATCTATTCAAAGCATGGAAGTCGTAATGTACTTCTTTGTTAAGGTTTTTACTACCAGTGACGTCTTTAAAAGTTTCCACATACTGGAAGAGTCTTTAGATAGCAAAAGTTTCTGGTTTTATAGTAGACTCAGACGTTTGATTTTCAAGCTAATTAGAGCATTCAGTTTAAAAACACCGGTATTACCGCTTACTTTATGTAGTCCTTCTTTTCCTTTTCTTAGTTTCTTGTGCTGGCAAGATGATACACTATTGAAGCGTAGACAAAGCTCTTCATCAGAGCAACGCATATCCAGACAGAACTAGAAATGGCATGTCACATCATCAGTAGTATCGTTCAAAACATCCCTGTCAACTATATTCCAGTCTGTACTTTGTAGCATTTCTCTTGGATTAAATATTTTACAAAGTGAAGGCTGTTCTGTGTATTTTGCCATATATTTAGGGTAAAACACATATAATGCAATGATCTGAGATGAGGAGTGGGGCTCTCTTTCGGGTTTCATATGTATTAGCATCATTGACGAATATCAAGTCTAGTGTTGCATCCTGATGAGTTGTGAAGTTACCAAGGTTTCGATAACGAAGAGTTATGAGAAGGCTTTGGTCACAAGAATTGAAAGTATCACCGACAGGAAAGCACAGAGTATAGGGGTTGAAAATCCCATGAGTATATCAGAGAAACTAGATAATTTGGAGTAACTACAACCAGGCGTCACATAAATATTTGTGATATGAGTAAAGCGATCTTTTTTCAGGTGTTTGAGAGGTATTTAACAGTGATGAAGGCTATATAATCATTTAAGAATTTGAAGCATATGTTACCCGAAATGCACCAGCGGGTACTGATGAAGGTAGCTAAACCACCTTCACTTTTCTTCGAGAAGCCACATGCATCCTGACGGAAAATTTTCAAATCACTGAGAGAAACCAAGATGTCATCATAAAGTTCGTGTAACCGAGTTTCTTGCAGTGTAATTATTCCTGTGTAACAGTACACATCGGAGGATATGAGAGGTTGTAAGTAATTCGCTTCAAAGCAAATTGTCATCTACCGAAGTGTTTTTTCTTCATCTTATTTGATACTTACATCATAGAAGGTCGTAAGCTTTTAAAAATGTGCGTGAATATACAATGCGGTCAGAAGACATAATAGGATGATTAAGTCAAACAAATCTGTAGGAAAATTCGATGCAATGTGACAGATGGAAAACTTAGTGGCCCAGATATTCCAGCAGGTAGCTTTATGTAAACAATAAAACCTGAAGCTGAAAATATGCACATGGGTAATATCACTTTAACAAGCTGACGACACAACACAGTAAATCCTTAGGGACAACTTTTAGGCGGAGCATCGGAGTCGATGAAGTGTCATTTGTTTCAGCTGTGGATATAAGGTGAGGTCAAAAATCACCAAAAATTATTATTGTTCATCATCTAACCACCTCTGATAATAAAAGTATATCGAACAGCTTTTAAGTTTATGCAACCAATAAGAATCACTTTCACACTTCCTTACAATCTTTGAACATACCTTCATATTATCTAGGTTAGAAGTGTTCATCTATCTAAAATTTGTTTTTATTAAGGTGGCTGAAATATACTGTGAAATCAATTTAAATGACATGGCGGATAACAAGATGTTTTGAAACATTGCTCACCTCATGTTTGATTTTGTGTAATGTGCGCTCTACACTGTTATTTTAAACACCTACAATGAGCTAGGCTTGGTTGTTCTATTACACCTGGTTGAAATATGCATGTATTTTCAAATAGTCAAGAGACAACTTAAACACAAGGGTATAAATGTATCAAAAAAGATTAACAGCCTTCTATCCTCAAACCTTAACAGTAAAAACTGATTTTAAATGTAGCGATCGCTTCCAGGTCCGAAATCTTGGTAGGAACAACATCACTCACTGAGAGGCAGGTACATCCAGTTTATGAGTCCCAAATCGGATGAAATGCGCATCCTGGATTCCACTGCTAGCCACTGCCCATCGTTACTGAGAACAACGTTATGTTAAATTTTTACTTGTATATTTACGTGAAACTGGGCAGCTAACCATAAAGGGTTTTGAAATGGGCACTTACATTTGAAACCCTAAAACTTTAGTCTTTAGGTGACCATTCCTGAATTTCGGTCCGAGTTAACGAGCAGTAACTACTATATCAACGAATTTAGGCGGCTTAAATTAATTTAGTGTATACGTACAGTGATCAAGAACTACTGAAATACGTAAATGAAAATTAGGCAACCGATTTCTGGTATCTGATGTCCACAAGCTCACTTTTAGAGTGATGATAAACTCATGTAAGTGGAATCCGTCTTATCACCATTCAAAATAAATTAGTTTGCAAAGAAACTTTCTGTTTGTTTGCGCTTGTGTACATTTCGTTCACAATACTGTCAAATGTCCTTGAGAGAAGATAACATGAATAAGAACTATTTCCAACATTGACACTTTTGGATGATTTGGGTAATTTTTATGATAATGTTGAACACTGAAAAAAAATGTTGTTACGAATAATCAATGTCCATCCTGTGTTCAAAGTCAGTCTACTTATATCATTGTTAGTAGTATGAAACTAGAAATAATTCATTCACTTAAAAGGTGATCTTCAGCGGGAGGTTAGAACAACTAGCAGAATACTGGACATCAAGGGGTCACTGGATGACTAGTTCTTTTTTAATTCAGAACTTGCCAGTATGCACACAGTCCACAAGAAGTTGGGAACACATCATTAAATAGTGACAGGGATGAGGATTCCGGTGGTTTATATTTCCTAACTTTAGCCGTAATAAACCACAACTACTCTCAGATGTAATTCCATAGTCCACTAAACAGAGGTGCTAAATTATTGTTTGTTGGAATGGGCTATAACGAATTGTTGATTTCAAGATAATTCCCTTGACTGGCTAAAATCAGTTTCCTGTAAAAACTGTAGATCTTGAGCTCGAGAACTTGTAGGATGGGATTTTTGAACCATTGAGTATCCTTATATGGCTACCAAACATTTATTCATTATTGAATAGTGTCAAGTGTTTCTATATCAGATGGTTGGTGACTTTCAATAAAAAAATACCATTTTGTAGAATCAATGCAACTTTCATCAGATAGTGTACGCAAAGAAGTATTGACCTTTTTATGAAATGTACGTTTTTTCAAGGAAAAGACAATTTGTTGACGTAACGCATCGTAAGTTCATAACACTCCCACGGACAATAAAGTTATCTAGAGGTTATAGGAAATGGACAGTCAGGAAGCTTCTAATTAGCAACAGGAACCCTTTAGGTTAAACGGTAAAAGTGTCAGTTTTTAAATAGTAGCTGAAATAGATGAAAGTATATGACTTTTCTCGTGAGCTCGGCCTAAGACAGCTGTATCATGCTTTACTTACGGAAATCGTTTTAATTAAATGTGAGGGGCATTTTTTAAAAATTTCTCCGTAATTGTAATCACACTCATAGTGACTTTAGTGCTGTTTAAGATAGACTGGTACGAAAACTTAAATGATGTCATTATCAGAGACATTAGCATTTTTGATTCCATGCAGAACTCATTGGTGTGACTCTTTTCTAAACTGATATTATTCTTTTCACCAGTATACTTCATTTAATTTCACCCATTTGAATAAGAATTCTTAAACTCCTGCTGTCCGTATACTGAACTCAGTTGTATTGCTGATGTCAACCTGTTGAGTCTTGATAGAATAAACCTAACCACAACTACAAATCATTATCATTGAATACAGCATGAAATTGCAGTCCCCTCTCTAATTCAACTTCATCGACTTTCAAAAGGCATTCGACAGCGTCCACAGAAAAGTAATTTGGCAGGCAACTGCTTCAACACTTCAGTTTTACTACCACAAACCTTTATCAACCTCATTCAACAACTATATGAAGACGCCACATGCCAAGTAATTCACAATGCGAAGCTCAGTGATGCCTTTGAAGTGAAGACATGAGGGAGTAAGACAAAGCTGCTGCCTACTATCACTGATTATCTTCCTGATTGTGATGGACTGTACTGGATCATGCAGCAAACCGTGAGGAGTGAGAAGGTGGGCATATGTTCGCTGGACCGATGAGAAGACCCTAGAAGACAATCTGTATTTTGCCGACGATGATGTTTTATGTCTAATGTGTTGTGGCAGAAACCCGAAGATCTACAGACGAGAACCAGCAGTTCGGCAGAAGAGTTGAGGCAGCGAAGGAATTCAAGACTTCGGGTGGAGGTGGAGAAGACGGCAGTGATGAAGATACCCAACGAACAACAACAACAAACACCAATCAGCATCAAGGGAAGAAATTTAAAGGAAGTAGCCTCTTTCACTTATCCAGACAGCATCGTCTCAACTACGGGCGGTGGAGGCGGAGGCTGTGTTTGCACAGATGATGACGTTGAAGGAGTCAGGGTTGGGAAGACAGTAAGACAAGCCTTCATTAAATAACCGGAAATAATCAGTGTGGAGATCTATACTCAGCATAAATCGTGAACAATATTCGGATTATCAACACCAATATCAGTCAAATCAGTGCTTCTCTGTGATGGTTGAGAGACTTGGCGCCTTACGAAGGGCATTTCTAACAAACTGCAGACATTTATCATATCAACAGCTGCCATCTACGCTCACTCACTCGATACTGGAGATCAGGTGGATGACCAGAATAATAAGAATAAGCAACAAAGAACTCTGACCTGGCAACGAACCAAGGAGGCAAGAAGCCATCTCTCAAGAAATATGCAGAAGCAAGTGAAGATGTATTGGAGATGCTCTGAGTAGACTATTTTGGGGACATCATGCGCCAGGCCAGGTACTCGATCGGAACCCAGATGGGAAACGACGAGTTGGGCGTCCTAGCTGAGGGTGACATGGATAAGATCATGTGAGGAAGAATATTAAAGTTTGTGAGGAGTGGTGGAGCGAAGTTGAAACTATTGCAGAGAAGAGAGTGGAACGGAGACGTGCTACTGAAGCGCTATGCTCCACTAGGAACCCAAGGGACAAATAATATAATAATAATCCTCTGAATTTTGAATTAAGTAATATGTATCAACCAAGTATTCTATGAAAATATATTGTCCTAGAATGATATCAAGTTTTATTTCAAGATGATGTTCATTAGTCAGACAATCATTGAAAACTAAGCAGTCCTGAACGTGTAAATATTGGATTTGAGAAACTGGAAATTTGTGATATAGAAATTAACACCCAAACCAGTTATACTAGTGTCATGAACTGAAGTGTATTAGTGTTGACTGTATATTAACATAGCTCAACTTATTCTTCAATAAAGTGTATATCACTATTATATTAGAGCCCTTGTAGTATTCTGTAAGTCTAGATACCCTTCACAATTCTTTGATGACCAACTAATCGATGTAACTGCATGACAAAAATGCATCAGAGAAAATGCTGAAAAACGCAAACTGATTATTCATAAAATGAAAATTCTTCTCATGCATTTTTCCTATATTCAGTCGAACTCCACTACTATATTATCGGTTAAATGGGGGTAGATTCAAGTGATCAAATGTGAAATGTAGATGATTTTATCAAATTAACTATGAATTAACAAGTTGATTACCGAAATCAAATTAACCAAATAAAATGAAAAATGAATAGTCATCGGTACCTATGAAAAACCAAACCAAGCATAAAGTTTCAATGAGACTTAATTTCCTCTCATCTTATCTAACCATTCTTTTGTTATGTCTGTAGATTTCTCATATCTATTTTAACTTGACCATTCAACCTCTCAATTGTTACTTCTTACTCATAATTATAATCTTATCTTCTCTGATGCCATCAAGTTGGATCATCCTAGTCTGATATTCACTATTTACTTTCATAATTGGTTTAAATTCACAAATTAATTCTTTTTGTTATATCCATGAAAAACTTACTCATTACCCAACTATTTTCTTCTGTTAGATTGTTTTTCTTCACTCTCCTCTCTCTCTCCTTCTGCCTTTCTTTTCGTTTCAAGAGAATTGTAAATTCAACAAGACAAAATGTAAAAGCTTAATCATTAAGACGAATTTTAGAATCATTGACTAGTCATGCATATAATTCGTTATAATCAAAGTTAGAGAAATGAGAAAAAAATGAGAGTTCAAACGTAACTTATTTATATTATCTTTGTAGCCTTATTCATTTGGTGAAAGGAAGAAAATTTCCTGACGATAACAATAAAGGTGAGTAAACATTACAAAAACCTTTAACATATTAAACAATTCTTATTGAATAAAATTCAGTCAATAAGAATTAACTGCATATATTGAAATTGGAAGAATTCGGTAAAGGGGATATTTTGTTGCTCAAACTGTATACGCTGATGCTTAGGACTGACCACATAAATTCATTATAAGGACGAGTGATTCTACTTGTCCATATTTACATTTGACTAATATAGATTCCAGTGATGTTCTGGTGTAATAATAAAACTAGCTATAGCTATATTACCTGTTCCTACTGTTTACACAGCAGAGGGAATGTTGTTTCGCATATACACCGTTAAACCTCGCCTAGTTCCATAGTTACTAGCCAGTAATAAGCTTGGATAAAAAGGGCAGCAATAGCAACCCTACACCGGAAAACCAATCCAATCGCTACAAAAACTTCAAAGCACGGAGAAAATATATTAAACAGAAATAAACTTACTCCTCTCTGGAATCAGAGAGATGAAATGATGCCGGTTGCTGAAAGATTTCGCTCCCTCGATGAAAGCGAAGGTAAACATGGGGGGATGGAATGTCCTTACAATGTTTGAAGCTGGTTGGCTGACTAGCTGGCTGGCTGGCTGGCAAGGCTGCTTGGATTGCAAAACAGATGAGAAAATATGGCACAGAAGTGCTAGCAATCTGCGAGAGCAGGTGGAATGGAAGTAGACTCTCCAAACTGTAAACTGGTGAGCAGAGTCAATGATCTACTCCAATATTGTCACCCAGACGACAGCCACGAGCACGCCGAGTTTCCGAGTGGCTATCATGATATCCCAATCCCATGCAGTGGGAACCAATCTTCTCATGCACATTCAGGATCAGGATCACGACAACAAGATTCAACTCAAAAGGAAGGAAAGTCATAGTCACACAATGCCAGGCTAAGCTACGCTGTGCACATACAAATAATGCATATGCAGAGCAAGAGAGGAAGGAGGAATTCTACAGACAACTGCAATCAGTAGTGGACAAGACCCCACTCAAGATAGCCACATCAAAATTCTAATGGGTGGGGTGACATGAATGCCAGCCAAACTGGGTGTGAACAACACAGGAAGAGAACTGACAATGGTTAGAGAACCACTTGGTGAAATGAATGAGAATGGAGAACTGTTTGCAGACTTCTGCGCATTCAACGATTTGGTGATTGGAGGCGAGGCGGTGTGTACAAACTCAAGGATATTCACAAGGCAGTGACATGGATTTGATTTCACCAGATACCAGGCACACTACTCTGAAATTCATATCGACTTGAGATGGAGACGTAGCCTAGTGGGCGTAAGGTGAAGAAGAAGGGCAGATGTAGGTGGTTCACACCAGCCACTATCTATCTATCAAGTTAAAAGCCTTCAACTCGAGGAAGCTGGTGATAGATCAGAGTTGAAGTTGAACACTCAGAAGGGAAACTGAACTGAAGGACGAAACTACAAAGGACATCTTCACATCAGTCAGTCAGTCAGTCAGCCAGCTAACCGTCAGGAGGTTAATGAGAAACATTAGGTGACATCCCCTAGGAAACCTGTGTGGAAGAAAATTGGAAAGAGATGTGGATGGAAATCTGCATAACCGTGTTAGGAATGAAGAAGAAGAGGGAAGACAGGGGATGAATCTCGATGGACACATGGAAGCTGATATAGCGGGGAGAGACAGATGTTGATAGTGATGGTGATGGTGGAGAAGAAGATGTAACAGTGTACCGTAGCGTAGTGTAATGCACTGCAATGCAGTGCAGGGATGAACAACAATGAGTGGAACTGAGTACGGCGTATAAAACACTACACTGGACAAGAAAGTGAAGAAGAGTGTGCAGAAATACAATACACTTGCAAGTGAAGCAGAACAGACTGCAGGCTGGTAAGAGAGACCTGATAACATTACATGGAATCACCAGGTTACTATCTAGTAGGGAAGGGATCAACATAGATGAAACCAATGTAAGACAGTGAAGCAAACCTAGTTACGGCGATGAGGAGAAACAAAGGAAACAATGGGCTGAACACTTCGAAAAGCTCTTGAATCTATCACCGTCACCATCACCAGCACCTGGGACTCGTCCAGAAATACCATCAGCAGCAGAGCCACAGAACTACCAGTGAACAAAAACCGAAGTCCTGAACGCCATAAAAGTTGCTTGAATCCAGGAAAGCAGCAGGATCAGTGAGAATTCCTCTAGAATGACTGAGGACAGACGCAGAGACTACAGCAGACATGCTCACAACACTTTTGCAAGAGGTTTGGAAGGAAGGAGGGAGTGAAGGAGTGAATGAAGGAGGGAAGTGAAGGTACCTGCCTATTGATTTTAAGAAGGGCTACCCTGTCATACTCCCAAAAAATAGCGACGTATGGGTTTGCAAGAACTGGCGCGGAATCATGCTCCACTCCTATACATACCGAGCAAAATATAAGGCAGCATCAGCCTAGAGAGACTGAAAAATGCCCTGGATTCAAAATGACCACTAGAAGCGGCTAGCTATCTGGCTGGCATCAGGAAGAACAAATCATATCCGGGTCGTATCGCAACGCTACGCTACACATCACCATGGAACACAGCATGGAATTGCAGTCCCCTCTCTAATTCAACTTCATCGACTTTCAAAAGGCATTCGACAGCGTCCACAGAAAAGTAATTTGGCAGGCAACTGCTTCAACACTTCAGTTTTACTACCACAAACCTTTATCAACCTCATTCAACAACTATATGAAGACGCCACATGCCAAGTAATTCACAATGCGAAGCTCAGTGATGCCTTTGAAGTGAAGACATGAGGGAGTAAGACAAAGCTGCTGCCTACTATCACTGATTATCTTCCTGATTGTGATGGACTGTACTGGATCATGCAGCAAACCATGAGGAGTGAGAAGGTGGGCATATGTTCGCTGGACCGATGAGAAGACCCTAGAAGACAATCTGTATTTTGCCGACGATGATGTTTTATGTCTAATGTGTTGTGGCGGAAACCCGAAGATCTACAGACGAGAACCAGCAGTTCGGCAGAAGAGTTGAGGCAGCGAAGGAATTCAAGACTTCGGGTGGAGGTGGAGAAGACGGCAGTGATGAAGATACCCAACGAACAACAGCATCAACAACAACACCAACAACAACAAACACCAATGAAAGCTTCTTGGAAGTCAAGGATCGAGGTTGAAAAGACTGGATAGAAGAGAGTGAAATGGAGTTGTGCTACTGAAGCCCTAATTTCCACTAGGAACTCAAATGATTAAATAATAATAATAATAACAGTATCATTGAACCTTTGTTCAGCAATAATGTGCTTCTTCGTTTTCAGTTTAACCGAGCAATTCAGTCATATATGTTACTATGTTAACATAGGGTTAATACTTCAACTATTCGTTTGTGTTATATGAAATTCAATTTCTACATCATAAATTCTACAGAATCTGCCAGTAATTTTCGCAATTGTTTTTGTAACAGTTTTCCATGAGTGTTCATCACATGTGACTGAAATAAACACGTCACGGTTGTTCGTTCTCACGTCTGAAAAACAGTTATCACGTACTGTCGTCTACTTGGTGGCTGTCAGTGGAGTCCAGGATGCGTGTTTATTCATAGTCGGGACTCGTCAGCTGAATATACCTGTTCCTCATTGAATGCTAGTGTCCCCTCTAAGACTCTTAGCCAGTACCCATTGCTTCGAACTCCAAAAGCGTTATCCACTAGGCCACCGAGGTATGACAGCCACCTCTCGTGCAACTATTATCAGTTGTTTGTTGATACTTGTAATCTCTCGTTATTGCATTGGGCCAAATTGCTCGATCTACATTGTCGGATGGGCTCATTTGTAGATACCGATGTTATATCCTTCCTAATACCTGACGGAATTGATGCGTGTCTTAGTGGCATTACGAGCAGTTGCTTAGATGTGCGTCGTAAACTGAATAAAAAGTGTGTTGTCTATTCTACAGCAAAATATATTTCTGAACGCAGTGATGAGACACTTGTTTATTGAATCCATTTATCAAGGTGGGAAAAGTCAGTTAGGAACAAGAAGAAATATGAAAAGCCCTAATTGAAAAATGAGAAAATTTTTCGCTTAACGTTATACTTTATCCAAATAATTTTAGAAAGTGAAGGCCCGATTTGACGTTGTAGTAGACGATAACTTCCCTTCATAATTGAAGGATGGGATGTACTTTTTGTCAATGAAAGTTTTATCTATTAGGCTGTTAGACCTTGTAATAATACAACTTCTACAAGACAAAAAATTGATGTGTCTCCTTCAGCAGAAGGTCTCCTTGCATGGATACACTTCTTCAGTGCAACAACCTTGATCTCAACATAATATCTTTGTGAGTGGTCAGCAGCTGCATTAAACTTCAAGTTACAACGGTGTCTAGATTCTGATGCAGTGTCTGGGTGCTAATAAAAGCTAACTGATTCCGTCTATTAAATAGTTGGAAAAGACAAAATTTAAATAACAATTAAAATCGGTTGCATGAGAAAGAGAAGTGAAATTTGAGTGAATCCAGTTAATAAGTTCCGGAAACTCGCTTTGAGTTAAAGCGCCAGTGAACATGTGACAAGCCGAAGAATGTAGTTTCCAATAACTTTGATTCATTTTAAAGAAAGAAATCGTGGTAAGACAGAGAAAAACATGTAGGTTCAAGTCTTTTAATTTTCAGCGTCAATCTGTTTTCAAAATATTTATATTCGAAGGTCAAAACCCTTGATGATTGAAGTAAAATAATATTCTGGTCAGAAGTTGGACGTCGTAGCTGGTTTGGTGCAGCACTGGGCAAGTAACCCGCTGGTTGCCTGTTCGAGTCCGGCGGCTGTACAGATTTTCATCTCACCTTCAACCATCACCCAGTACAATTAATAGTTCAATTAAAATGTTGGCAGCTATTAAGTCAATTTTTATTTATTGGTACCTGTAATTTATCGTTGTTATTTTTGAATCAAAATGATTGAATTCTGTTGGTAAACGGGCTTCTGTGAGGATACCTTTGTACTGCTTGATTATTCATTCACTTGAAGTTTGCTTGGTGATATTGGCCAGTAGTGGAATCTAGGACGCACGCTTCTTCGTATATAGGACTCACCATCTAGATGTACTCGAGTCCAAGTGAATCATTTTGTCTCTGAACTGACTCGAACTCACCACTCATCGCTTCAAACACCAAAGCATTATTCACTAAGCCATTGGGGCATGAGATTAGACTGATTACTTTTTAATGTAAGTCAACTCTATGAATTTACTTCCATGAGTAAAACTGAGATTTACCAAGTAGTAAAGATAAATGAAGTGCCTATTTATGTGGAAGAAGAATTTGAGCAGATGGTTCAAACGAGCGGAGTGTCAAGAATGCTAACAGAAAACTGAAACCTGTCTATGTGTATAGTGATAAACCCTAGAAAGATAAGGAGCTTAAAATGTAGCCGAAACGTAACCATGTATTCTGTCACACACACAATCCCTCAAGAGGATGTTACACGGTGACAAATTTGGCTAGAAACGGAGAGAGAGCTTTATCATTGAAACATTTACTTCATCTAGTTGAACGACAAAACATGCAGTGAAAATGATTCAATACTGAATATGTGGAAAAGCTTTCTACAATTAAGTTCAAAGAACGAAAGGCAACAAAACTCTAAGTATAAACGAAAAGTTGTATGTGCTTACTTTGACATCAGTATATGTGAGAAGTTGTGCGTGGAACGCCATTCACTTAATAATCCTGTTGCCTTGTATGATTCACATACTAAAAGAACCAACATAAAATGTATCAGTCATCCACTCACCATCCAGTAGCCAGTTTTACTATTGAATAAATATGCAATTGTTAACTAACGGCTGTTTCTCTTCACGAAAAACATATAGGTTCAAGTCTTTTAATTTACAGCGTCAATTTGTTTTCAAAATATTTATATTCGAAGGTCAAAACCCTTGGTGATTGAAGTGAAATAAAAATATCATCAGTGTATCTCTTATAAAGAGTTACTTTACTTATAAGACCATTAGCCATCATCCAACATTTGACCTGCAATTATCAGCTAACGGTTATCCTGTTAGACTTCCTATCACCACTATATCGGTTTGTCAAAAATGATCCCCTTTAAAATGCGAAATTAACTTTATCAGCACATAAAATTCCTACTTCTTCAGATGCCCTAAAGGGTTAGAGAAAGAGAAATAACTCAAGACTATAAACAGAGAATTAGATATGCTATTAAGCTTGAAACTGAACAAACTCTATGTTCTGATCTCTAATACTATCTCTTAATGATATTGATTATTTAGGCCAGTGAAAATGAATCCATAAATTTGAGTTGTTTAAGGTCATCAGATGTTTCGTAGTTGAAATTTATCGCCAAACTTATATGTAATCAAATGAAATAAAGCCATTTAGGAATAGAATTAGTAGAAGATGAAAATTATTCGATTGTTATAACAGTGTGATTCGGTCATCTTCATAGTACAAAAGTCATATCATGACTCAGATATTGTTATGAATAGTTTACTTAGAAGAGTGTCAGCTGATTTAGCCTAGTTTAAGTCATTTTACATTGAAAGTATAAAAATGTCCTCTTATTTTTGATCTAATAAGAAGTGAGCATGAGTGCATCTGTCATTCATTCAAAGATAGATGCCAAAACTCGGCTAGTAATCAGAACTTAAGTTTTATTTTAGGAGTACGAGTGTAAAAGTTAACAAAGGTATTCTGTTTCTAAATTTGATAAAAGTTTTATGCTTCTCAACATTCCCGACATTTTTGCTTTTCATTGTTTAATTTAAAGGTTTTTGGAGAGTTATGTTTTGGTTTTAGGTTGGTATTCATCATAGAGAACTGTCGGAAACCTAGGAGTACTGGAGAGCTGTTTCCTTATAGTATGAGGATCCTCAGCGGTGCTCACCGATGACCCCAACAGGAATCAAACACACGATCTCCATGTTCTGAGGCCAGCGCGTTACTCTTGAACCATTAGGTTGGAATCTCAGTGGTTCGTATTTCCTACTTCTTTCAGTTTACAATATAGTGGGATCTCCATCCAATGCAATCGTCCTCATGTCCTCATGTTTGACGTGGTTGGCCTCACTGGTTACGATTTCTCATCAGAACTTCGGGAATCACCTTTCGAAGCTAGTCACCATTGAGCAGTAGAATAATTTAACTTAGAGATTCATTTTTTATGCATAATGATGATAAATATTCTACACAGTTATAATATCATTGATTAGAACTACGCTGAAGGGTTACTGCATGATGAATAACTACTGGCTGTAACAAGATAACAGTGAAAAAAGAAGAGACAAATATATACAGATGAACTTGCCTATCGTCATCAGCGCATGGAGACAGCTTCTTTAGAGCCGTGAAACTACTTGTTTTTAACACAAAGAATCAGCTGTGATAAAAACCAGATAGGAGCCTTCATCACGAATCAAGATCAACCCAAAGACTATTGGTTATCTAAGACTATTGAATGACTTTTTCCTCTTACTTTTACATTCTTCAACAGACGGAGCCATGAATTCAGGAGATCTGGTAAAGGACTATCAAGTATAGTGATGAACAACTTCATTCGGCTGACAGTTGAAAATCCAGAGACTTTTTTTCAAATCTTGTCATTTCGTGTTATTGCATTATAATCATCAATAAAAGCCCATATGAAATCAGTCATTTATTTACAAATCTGTAGGTTATAGGACAAGTGAATGCTAACTGGTAAAATGAATTGAATCCAATTCTATAGAGAAGGCATGAATTATTGGGTTACACTAGTCAGATGTAAGGGCAGAAACTAATAAGTGGTGTTGCATGCCCATCACAAGTTGACAGAAAATGGAAAATGTGAAGGATAAGATATGCTTGTTGTGAGATTTAAAAATTCTAGGCGGAATCTTTTATAAGATCATCAGAGTAAAATGCTTGGAAGTTCAAAAGTAGGTTGAAACAGTCGTCTAGTGATTTTAGGTTTTCAATGATTTTCCCACCAATTTTCACCTATAATGAAAATATTTTTTATTTGAAATCAACAAAGTTGCCACAAAACTTCAAATAGATAAAAGGTGTAATACATCATATAGGAACCAGGTAACTGATAGATTTGTTGTAACACCTTCTTATTATTCTATATGTTTCATTCCCAAAAAGAAAGTCACGAGAAATGTCTCTGGGTGGAAGTGTATTCTTTAGTGCTCAAACGAATTTTAAGGTCATAAAATTTAAGTTATGATTACCCTAACCGTCAAAATTTCTTGAACACAGCTTCTTGCTCACTAGCTTCAAACAACTGAAAAACCCTTGGTGTTAACAATGACAGTGACATTAAAGATAACATCTGTTTGTATCTTTTTAATAGAATCTCTTCACTGTATAAGTTTCAGACCGATTCATTCACTTTGCCAAGAGAAATACGTTTTCTATGACTAGTTCATATTATAATTGTTTGGTTAACCATAAACTGTTTATTGTAAGTGTGATGACTGATGCAGTTTCACTTAACTTAGTAATGCCACTGATGTCCTTGGATAACAAACAAAACGTGAAGAATATAGAAGACTAAAGTTCACCTTACCACAAATAGGCAAAACAGCTAGTATCACTAACCCTTACACAACTGATGTAGCTCACTGCCTATCGCAGAATAGCACATGTAGTTGCTGAGTCCAACCAGAGAAGAAATGAATAGTTAAGGTTACTAGCACTGTATATACAATTTTATTCTGAACAAATGACAGCATAAGTAAGAAATTTAGGCTCAAGAATTTCTGCTAGCTGTCAGTTACCCTAACTTTTCATTTCTTCCCTAGTTACTTCCTGTCATCGATTTCTCATTGCCAGTTTACTTATTCTAATAATCTTTGAACTACTAAACT
The DNA here is from genome assembly GCA_944470555.2 of Heterobilharzia americana. Classification (NCBI taxonomy): domain Eukaryota; kingdom Metazoa; phylum Platyhelminthes; class Trematoda; order Strigeidida; family Schistosomatidae; genus Heterobilharzia; species Heterobilharzia americana. The sequence continues at coordinate 26,454,341 of OX104129.1, forward strand.
TGTTTTCATCAATCTGTGTATCTAGAACTCATCCAACTTACAGAAATGCATAAGCTACTGAGTCAGTGAAGATGATTTGTGAAGCATATTGATAACCCACACTGCCTTCTTTGTTTAAATAGTTAGTGCAAAATAAAATATTTCAATTTAATTTTCGAAACAATAAGTAAAAGTGTCTGCATGTTTTGAATAACCAGCTTCATTCACTGTTGTAATTTTAGTCTTCAGTATAAAGAGAGAGATGAAACACTGAATTTATTTCAGTGATTACTCTTGTTTTTATATTTACTGTCTTTATATGTAGCAGTGAGTGGTTGGTCAACTATTACATTATATGCTTAAAAAATTACTTCCTTTTGCTTTCCTGAAAAACTTGACGTTTTGACTTCTTGATTTGTCTGAAAGTTTATTATAAGTAAATAAATTTCTTTTGTTTAAGATGGTGGAATAAAATTTCAAGAAGTCAAGATGCGACTGAAATTATATGTGGATGTATGTGAAACTGTATAGCTATCCATGTAACACTATTCCTCTAATTTAGCTAACTAGATTCAGGATAATATGAAGTAATAAATTCTCCTAGCCGAATCATTTTGAGCATTTACCTAAGGATTTTTGATAAAAAGTGCTTGTTTAATGTTTATTACTCACAGATACGGCTGGTAAGTATTAATGACTGAGCTGATTAGTCCGTAGATAATTTTATATGTCAGAAATATATACACAAATATATATCATCAACGTTTTAATTTATTTCTGCATACTATTGCTGAAATCAAATGGCAGTGTTTGCTTTTCATCGAATAGAAGCGAGTTAATCTGGATGAGTAAGAGAATTGACTGATGTTTTTAGGGAATGATGAAGTAAGCGATGGAATCATTCAGTGATATCCTGCGGGTTATCAACCAAAACAGCACGAAACCAAGGCTCAGAGCTTCCTTTTGATTTTATCCAATCAAAGTGTACCACAATGATGAACCTCTTAACGTGGTGGCCATATTGCAAAATGAACCATAGAAATCGGTTAGCAATCAAAACTAGACAACATGAGATTGGTTGCTGTCTAGTGATTATTCACTATTTGTAATCTAGTCCTACAGGAGGTTGATCGCGCCCCAAATAGTTCCTTACTAAGGTGGTCCACTACAAGACTGTGTGGTGCGGGTTCGGTTCTCAGGTGGGACATCACTTCTCTCGAGGTCACACATGCGCCATGCGGACGAGTACTAACAAGCGCGAAACCTAGTTCCAGGGATTCCCGCCCATCGCCTCCAACCAACTTACACTCATTAAGATAATGTTGTGCAACAGAGGTAAATACTGGCATTATCTTGCTGATTAAAAGGGCGGACCTTCAATATTCTCATCTTTTGTATTATCTCAAATGTGTACTTTAGAATGCTTAAAGATAAATCATGTTAAGAAGCACAGAGCCATCGTCAATCACAACTTCTTGTAGACTGATGTTCCACATCTAACTGTTGATACACTAACTTTGAGCTGAACTGCTATGCTGGTTATCATCTCGAAAGTAATTTGTAAATTTACGGTCATGTTTTTTTGCTAATGATATTTTTTCAAAATATTTCCACAACGACATTCTGATTGTTGTCATCGTCATTAACAATGGCTACTTCGTGCAGCTTCAATGAACTCCAAAGTAATCATATCACTATTACAATGATCTCCATTGTCAATTAAAGTCAGCAAAGTAACAGTAGAAACTAGGCAAAACTTTAGAGCTGTTTTGTCTTATTTTGCAAATAATCAAATGTCCACGACCATGATTGCATGCAAAACCAACATTTTTAGTGGGGGACGCGCTATCAACCATCCATCCGTTTAAAGTAGCATTCTGAATAGCATCTTATTCATTATTTGAAACAAAGTACTTGGCACTTTTTCAGTCGAATTTAAGAAAACAGCATGAAGTATTATCTTTACAAACATTCAATTGTTTGATCTTCAATGATATCGACATACGAATTGAGCACAGCATTTTGAATAATGAAGCTGAATTTAATTCTTTCGCTTGTTTACTGGACGTCAATGAGGCGTAAAACCAAACAGATAAAAACGTTTGACATTTGATCTCTTTGTCTCTCTTACTCGTTTACTGAGTAACGTTTATCCACCTGTAAAACGAAGAGCCTGAAAGTGAAGGAATTTTGATTTATGCGTTCATCCGGCTACCTTCGAACCAGTTGGTGGGTAGAATGGATCAAAAACACTTTGAAGTCTTAATTCCTTTTGTCTGTAAAAATGATAAAATGAGAGTGTCTGAGAGAAAGTCAGTGTTAGCATGCATTTGAAAAAAAGAGAGGCAATGAGAAGAAAACAGTAGGGAGAACCACTTGTCTTTATTTTCAGAAATGGAATTCAGATAGACCGGAAAAAGCAGATAGGGTAGTTATCTGCTAACTTAGTTAAACGTCATTCTTGGTTGCTGGTTAACTGGGAAAGGAAAATAAATAAATTTAATTTTGCTGGAACAGATTATTATATATTTATTCATATATTTTTATATATTTTCCTCTAATCGAAAACTCACTTCACTTATTTAAATGCAGTCAAGTTGAGCAGTATGTACAGAAATAAATATCTAATAATGAGCAATGGAAAAGCAGGCAGCATCTTTTTGACACTGGGTGATGACTGAAAGTGGAGTGAAAATCTGGGCAACGGCAGGATTCGAACTAGCAACCTCTGGTTTAGCGGCCTGGTGCTCCGCCAATTGAACTACGAGACCCAGTCGCTAGCTATGCCTTAATTTCACCTCATTCGCGAAGAATGTTGCCTAACTGTCAGATGAATTCCTTCTGTGTAACTGCCATTTCGTCCTATTCACACTGGCTGCCCAGACCATTCTCCGCATCCCAATCCAAATCTGGCTAACTTAAAGACGGGGGGGAGCATGTATCGAATATCAGTGTGATTGTCTGGCTGTGGTTTGGCAGGTAATAAATGTAGCGAAATTGGGATCTGGCCTTCAACTGCGTGTCGTAGTTCAGCTGGTAAAGCACCGAAAAAGTAACGTAGAGGCCGCTCGTTCAAATTCAGCTGCGACCCAGGTTTCTATTTCATCTTCGGTCATTATTCATTATCAGCAATGTCAAACCGTGTCTACGTCAAACAGCCGAAGTGATAATCGTTTTTTGTTTGGTTATGGAATGGTTTCATTTGAACGAGTCATAATCTCTCGTTGATGAAGTCCCAAGGTGTTAATACAAAATGAAATCCAGCGTCACTTAGAGTCACATGGTAATGAAAAGTGGTACATTTCTCAAGGGTTTACTTGCAAATGTGAATATCCCAGATGAAGAACTGTAGAGACAAAAGTAAAAATAAGTGGTCTTCTTCGAACTTGTTTCTTTCAAAGACAAAATGCCAAAAAGGGCTATCATTTAAGCTGGAGTTACTGGTACACTATTGGTATGTGCAAACGAGCTTTAGATCCAGGTCGAATACAAATTTGTTGATGGCATCTCCAACCATTTACTACACAATACTCCGTACGATTCAGAGAAGTAATTAACACATAACCTAATTTTGTGGGTGATCAGTCTGGGTCTGAGCGACTCAGTTTTTGAAATTTCAGTATGTCTTAATGTATCATATCTTATATCGCGAGCAACATAGAGTTTCTTAAAGACTGATTTTTCAATCAGTTGAAGTTTTATTACCCAACTGGTGTCATCCAGTTAAACTTACTGGCTACAGAAACTGATCAGAACAAACATCTTCCAAAGCTGACTACTTAATTAAGCGCCGTATTTGGGCAGAATTTCCCGGACATCAAGAACAGCAGTATCTCGAGAGCTCGGTCTGTTGTCAGGAAGTGAAACTGGTTGAAATGTCTTGTGGAGATAGGAATACTAGATGGTCCTTCGGCAACAATTTTTGGCCGTTCATAAATCCGTATTGTTGGACATTTGTGAAGTCAGTTCTGTAACTTTTAAGTGTTATGGTCAGTTACCCCGTAATTGCTGCAATCAGAAGATAATTTTGGTCATTATTAACCATGTTGTTTTCGTGGGTTTTAGCTAAAACAAGAATAACTGTGACTAAAAATACGAGGACTTACCAGGCCCAGCTTCAAGTTATCACTGTTTGAACCACTAGTGTCGGTAACCCACAAATTTTATTTCTGATCAGAACTTGCAATCATTTCTTTGAAAACTCTTCGCAAATCGTTGGGCGAAATTTAGTCAATGAAAAGTGGGGTATAATCATCGAAGTGTAGATGAGGATTACACAGTTTTGCGTAAAGTGTGTAAGTGGCGTTAGGTCTATAGACTGCCAGTAACTAGTATTCGAAGTAGAATTAAGGCTGATTTTTAAGACTTATAAGCCAGTTTATCCCATGAGACCCATAGTAGATTTTGGAAACATTCCAACTCATAAGTTTTCCAAATATTTGCACATCATATTAAGCCCGACTATAAACAATACAAAATAACACAATAATTCCTGTGACTTAAAGCACAGATTAGATGATATAAAAGTACATAAAAAGGAAACATTTTGATGTAGCTGGCTTTCATACCAATATAACTGTCGGCATGGCCCTGGACAAAGTTAGAAAGGAACTTTTGCATTGAATTAAGGTATCAGTGGAGGAAATCATACTAACAATATTATTATATCTGACGTCTACAGCCTGTAAGTTTCAAAATGAAGTGTAAGCAGACTTAAGGAGTAGCCATGGTATCACCAGTATCCCCTATCGTAACAGACATAGGAATTTGGAAACACAGAGTCCTTTAAATATTTGGTCCTACTCCAAGAATATGGCTTAGATATGTAGATAACATATTTACAGTAACGAAATCAATTCTGACTGCAAATCAAATCACATAAATAGTGATGAAGTGGGCTAGAGATATTAGAAAACAGGATAAAACAACAGTAAGGTCAAACTTTAGGCACTACTATCTACAGCAAACCTTAACATTTGAATCCTCACACCAGTTTCAAATAATTTCACTGTATGTCAGTTAAAGTGGGTTGTTTAAGTGTTTAGGAAACAGGCCAAACAAGTTTCATGGCACAATAGAAAACCAGAGGCGTGAAATTAGCCACATTTTTAATATCTTAAATTTGGATAATTAGCAACCTAAGTTTATCAATACATTCCTAAGGAGTTGCGGGGATAATATGAGTAATGGTGGTAAGAATAACCATAATAAAAGTGGTGATACTGTGAAGGGAAAATTCAAATCCTCTACAATGTTACCATATACGGGAGGCATCTTAGAATCGCTCTGGAGAATTTTAAATTAGTCTGAGATTACAGTATCATTTAAACATACAAAGTAAACAGGATTTGTACATTAAAAGATTCTATAGATCCAATTAAGCAGGATAATTCAGTGTACGAAATCCCTTTCATTGACTGTGAAGTCACATGCATAGGTCAAAGTGCTATTAGGCTACTGGTGGACTCTAGAGAAAAACTTGTCTATATTTATGAATGCGATTCCACGCAATCATACAATAAGATAAGGCATATTGACGGTATTCAAAACTCACTTACTGCGATGGAGGGAAGGATTAATAAACGAATGCTTGTTTAACTAATCAAAATCAATTATATAAAATAGTAATGACTCAGCACCTGTCGTGGATATACAAAAAATTCTGCTGCTGCTATCACAAGTGGTGAATGAGAATTAGAACTATCAAAGATTATCTCAGAGCTATGGAATTACCTTGATATGACTATGAAAAATACATTTCACTGTCCTATACATCTAATAGAAAAAATAAAATGTCAATAGTTACTGCTTCTGAATGTTGTGCAGGTAAGTGAGGGACAATTTATTGCCTATGATCAGTGTAACTTGGTTGGAAGCAGTTGGCATGAACCCTGGCTTCATACTTTTCAGTGCTCATCAGCAAGGCATACTTGCAACCTAAAGGTAATTGATGTTCATTTAGAAATATGTAGCCCCCCCCCCCAAGAAGTTAAACATCTACACATGTTGCCTTTGAGCTATTTGAACTGTGAATAACTTCTTATAGGATCGAGTCAGGTACATTCATTTATCATTTCAAAGTTACCAACTTCAGGTTGTCTAATCCTAAGTTCTGATCAGATTCTATCGATCACTTATCACACATAATTTTATATTTGAATGATATCCGAATACTTTTTACTAGAATGTCAAATGCTTATTTTATTTCAGGTAACCTTCAGAGATAAAATGAAAGGTTAGTTATTCTTTTCAAGAAGTTATCTCACAACATGCACAATACAAGAAGTCAACAATCTGCTTCATTAATTATTAAATTATCAGTGAGCTGCACTGTTAAGACAATTCGATTCTTAACATAAGAGGCTGTGAACCTACTGAACTCTTTCAGATTTGTTTCTGGGGTTTTCTACTTCAACAGCATATGTAACCTCAGTGGCGTATTTCAGTATGTATTTTGACATAATCTAGTGACATCTTGCGATTATTTAATGATGGGAAGAATAATTTTGATCATTCTGTTCAGAACTATTTTACTCTTATGAATGTTTTTTTATGGCGTAGGCTCTTATTAGTGTCAGTTGACAGCCTATTGACTTTCTAATAGACGGTATTGTTAGAAAAGTTGAAACTGACAGCTGTACTCATTTCTATTGAATAAAGCAATATTTCTTGGTTCATTCATTTCAGTAATATAAAAATGGATATCCACAAACGAAAAACGTTTTGATAAGACTTTTACTAAATGGTGATAAATCTGCTTCTATGAGACTTTGTTTCTATAAGATCCCGGGAACAACATTCTTAGAATTGAGAAAAATGACAATTCTCGTCAGTAAATCCTTTCAAGTTGATATATATATATATATATATATATATATATATATATATATCCGATGATTTATGTCTAATGTCGCACAAACTCGAAGATTTACACGCAAAACTAACAAAACTAACTAACTAACAGAAAAAGCAGCGTAAACGGGACATGAAGTGAATGTAGAGAAGAGGTGATGAAGATACCCAACCAACAACAGCATCAACAACAAGTACCAATCAAAATCAACGGGGGAAAGCTAAGGGAAGTTGTCTTCTTCACCTACCTACCTACCTGCCTACCTAGGCAGGGCAGCATCGTTTCAACTACAGGCGGCGGCACAGACAAGGATGTTAAAACCAGGATCGGAAACACAACAAGACAGGCTTTCATTAATCTGAAATCAGTGTGGAAATTTACCACACTTCACTGCACTCAGCATAAAGTGTGCACAACATCCGAATTTTCAACACCAATATCAGTCAAGTCAGTGCTTCTATATGGTTCAGAGGCTTGGCGCGTCACCAAAATCACTTCCAAGAAACTACAGACATTCATCGACAACTTCCTAAGCTCAGTACTGAGGCTCATGTGGATAGCCAGAAAGAATAAGCAACAAGGAAGCCTGGCTGACTGGCAACGAACCAACAAAGCGAGAGCCTATCGCTCAACAAATATGCAGAATCGAGTGGAGATGGATTAGGCATACACTGAGAAGGCCGATTGGGGACATCACGCCCCAAGCCAGGATAGACCCTCGAGTGGAATCCAAAGGGGAAACGACAATTTGGCTGTCCGAGGCAAGAGTGACATGAAGGAGATCATGTGAGTAAGTAATGAAAGTTTGTGGGCAGTCGTTAAGTGAGGTTGAAAAGACTGCAGAGAAGAGAGTGCAGTGGAGGTGTGCTACTGAAGCTCTATGTTTCACTAGGAACCCAAGGGAAAAACAGTAATAATAATGGTATATATAAACACCAGCTGGTGTTCAAACATATGGTGATCATGCCCACTAAAAATAAGGAAAGTTGTTCATATGCTTTTACTTAAATTGTGGAGTGTTATTTCTTTACGTCTGAACAGTTTTTATATGTGTATTAACATTTTGTCTGTTCAGTTCTGTATTGTTGAAGATACTTGTGATTGTTAGCTTATATTGTATCTATTTGATGCCTGAATGTTATCTGGCATCGTCAATTTTCTTCAACCTTTTTGTTTTCATGTAAAAGTGTCATTTTATGAGTGATATTTTTGGTGCTGAAAAGATTCACAGGTGAGTAAAAGAGTATATTGCTTAGCAGAAGTGCTTTAATTTACTCATCTACGTTTGTTTGGAGAAAAGCAACCTGAATAACCATTTACCTACAGGTTATTCTTAAAGGTGAATTTAAAGTGTTTCAGAGTTCTCCTTCATATTTTAATCCTGAAGTATTAAGTTTTATGTAATCTAGACGGAAAATTTTTACTAATTGAAATCATTTTGTAAACTTTATTCACAATGAACTTCGTGAAGAATCCGATTAAGTTTCAAAATTTACAACGAATATAAATTTCAGTAGAAATTAATTTGTGACTCCCATTACTAGTCTACATTTGTCTACGCATATAGTTGGCATTCCCAGTAGAATGTCAGTGAATAACAGAAATTCATTGAAGATTATCACACTTTTACCTAAGTTTGTTATAGTTTATCCTAACATTGGTATAAAAAGCATTTTTTACGTAGCTTATTGTGTTGAGTAGTTTGAGGTGCTGCATGAGGAAATGTTACGCCATCCTAACTCGCTTTCTGATATTCTTCAAAACATATAGCTTAGTCACAAGGATGCTACGGTTGTCTCAAATATCTCCACCGACATCCTTTATATAACAAGTAGCGAGATTACCAGCGAGTTATGATGGCCACAAAAAGAGCACCGAACATCGTACCGTCTATTACTCAATGATTTACAAATCCTCAACTTTAACTCAAATGCTTATAAATTGAAGGTTTAAAGTCAATGATAAATTTCATTTAAGGCTTTGTACAGACTGCTTAGAAGTGTCAATTATGAGGTGAAGTACATAGAAATTTGGAGCCATTCAATTTAGTCACTTCATCCCGAACTTTATCAACATAATTTATTATTATTCAGTGAAGTTTCTATAGCATAAAATTGTCTACTATCTGAGGATTCTTTAGTCACCAAATCTTAAATTATTTTTAACAGAAATTTTTTTACTGATCAAGTGTTCATGCTGAGTAATAATGTTGGAAAAAGCTACTGAGTATACTGATGTTATTCTGTAGAATGCAAAATTAAAGTCAAGTTACTTAAGTTTTTGAAGTGGTAGAGAATATTTGTGGCTCAGGTGGATAGTTTGGCTTGTATTGTGTTCTCTGAGCTGAGTTGTTTAGTGGTGGAGCTTTCATCGTCTTTCTAGACGACATCTTTAGCGAATGATATTAAATAGGCCTATCCTTCTTCGGTTTTGCGGTAGACAAAAAATACACAAACCAGACATCCCTCTAAGACCAATTGTCTTACTTCTGGGAACCTCAGCATGCAACATAGAACTTTCGGGAAAGCTGAAACACGTAGTTCAATCATGTGGATATTCGATTGAATCACCAACGGAATTCTTAGAAAAGATCAAAGCATTAATATAGAAAACAACAAATTAATGGTATCCTTCGATGTCACAACACAATACACATCCATCGAACCCCAATTGGCCAAGGAAACTATGTCGCTTCTGCTCAATGAAGACACAAGCCTTACAGAACGCACAAAACTTAAATGTTCAAGTCTGATGGAACTCATCGACTTGTGTCTGACAACACACTTCCAATTCAATGGCAAGATATACAAACAGATGAAAGGAACTCAAGTGGGATCACCGATATCCAGACTAATTGCAGAAGCAGTGATGCAGAGACTGGAAGCCATCATCCTGTCTGTGATCAAACCAAAATTCTGGATTCGCTATGTGGACGACACTTTTGTCATCATTAAAATGATATAGAAAACACCCACAGTTTGATCAACAACGTTTTCAGTGACATCAAATTCACAATGGAGAAGGAGTCAAACAACCAACAACCATTCCTGGATGTTCTGGTCAATAGAACAAATACAGGGAAGCTGGAAACCCAAGTGTACAGGAAGCCAACACACACTGACCAAGTCCTCAACTACAGTAGCAACGACCCCCAAGATCAATTGGGTACAGACTCTATTCAGAAGGGCGAGAACACACTGCAGTACAACAACTTCACGGAGGAATGAAGAAAATTACTTGATGTCCATCCTAAAGAAGAACGGCTACCTACGAAACATTATCAGAAGATGCCTATCCCGTACATCATCAACTACAAAGTCATCGACAGAAATCAATGAACGCATCATCCTACTATGCATAAAGAATATATCAGAAATCACGATAAGATTACTGAAACCACTTGAAATTGATGTGGCTCATAAACCAACAAATTCCCTGCAAACACTACTACGCAGACCAAAGTATGCGACAACCAAAGAAGACAAACCGAATATCATTTACAAAATCAACTTCAGTAACTGTAGTCAACATTACATTAGAAAAAGTGGTCGCAGTCTTCACCTTCGTCTGCTTGAACACCAGTTGGCTGCTAAACGTCACGATATCTCATCACTCATTTCAATGCACGTATATAATTATGGATATGAATTCCATTTCGGTAATGTGAAAATCTTGGATGGAGAGAGGAAACACCAAGAATGTCAGAGAATTCCTAGAAGCTTGGCATTCGAGTCAGTCTGTCAGCAATCAATAGATGCATAGACTTAGATCCAATCTATCAGCCAGTGAGAAAAATGATAAACGACAGAAAGGTCAGAGATCAAGCAGAAGGACAGCCAACAGGAAAGCCTATGTAGTCAGTGACACAGCAATCGAAGGAAACAACCAATCACAAACCAGTTGGTCAGGGCAAGCTACTAAATTACTCACGGAGATGTATTGACGACAGCTCACTTTATACTGAAGTTAGTTATTAAGTTGTTCGTTTTTCGTAACTTCTGTTTATTCTTTAGAAAGAAAATACAAGACATCCAAACCCCTTCTGAAAAATATCTGACCAAATATAGTTAAGCACATAAAAAAGCATTTTTCTTCTTGTTTTTTTGTGGTATAGTTGATATTTATTTGTCAAGATTTCAATCGCTTAGTTCAATATTCTCTGTACAATGAAGTGGTATATAATATATATACATATATATATATATATATATATATATATATATATATATATATATGACTTGACAGGTAAACGAATCTGTCCATTTACTGATATCCATCGTTTATATGATGTTGATTGTATATCTGCACAAATAAAATCACTCACAGCTGGATTTAGGGACATGCATACCCATCTGCTCTTATAAGATTGATTCTAAAACATTCTAGTAAATCAAAAGGACCAGGGTGGGCGGTGAACAGACTGACACTGATACTAATGATGATATTTTAAGGTAGCTTCTATTTATTAACATATAATAAGATTTATATGGACTAATATCAATATTTGACCGAATAGTATAAGAGGTATTGGGCGTTGAGTAAAAAATTATCTACTAGTTCTCATTTCAGCATACTCTTGGTCTGTTAAGAATGTGAGACACCTTAAAGTCGTTGTTTCTCTTCATAAGTAAGAAAGAGTGCTTATTGTGCCGTTCATTTTGCTTTTAGTTACCAATAAAATGATGTCACTTATTAGTAAAAAGTTGGTCTTATTTCGAAATGATAATAACACTTATTAAAGAAGTTCAAAATATCTGCTAAATGAGCAGGTGAGTAATATGCTCCTGGTTTTTACGGAGATTTTGCACAAGAAAATAATATATTAGTGCTTGGGTTTACACATAAATTTTGTTAATGGTTTAGCTAGTTAAAATGTGCTGCTTATAATTAATTGAACTGTCAGATGTAACCTTCGTTGGCATACTGGTTCTAGTACACAAAATAGTTGACTTAATTTTGTTGGACCCCTTGGTAGAGAGCTTAGTTGGTGACCGGGAGACCGCATTATTCACTTTTCTCCCCCTTTATTTAGGCATTAAGTAATTTGTCATGTCTAAAAGGAACAGATTCTCATTCAAAGTTAAACTAATAACACAAGAAAGGGAAGCAAGAAATTACTGTGGAGTAAAATACATTAGTAACCCAGAATGCTATTTTACACAAAAGCTTCAAGGGAAACTAGAAAAGAATTCCTATCATTGAACTTCTATTCATTGACTTCATGCCTAGTGTCTGGCTTAGAAGTCATTCACCATATATTCTAGATAGGTGGTATATTCCAATGTTTCTAAGTAGTTCAGTTATTGAAGTGGCTGTCAGTTTAGGTGATAAACTATTGATGAAAGTAAACAATAAAAACCCAATTGAAACACCCTCTGATTGACCAGTAAGTATTTAACTTCTGACTATGCATTTTTCGACGATTCGCATGTTCAACCAGGTCAGCAACCCATCGAGAAATAGTTTTCAGATCATGATCACATCATGATTTATGCATTCACTAATATGGTAACCTGATTGGAGAAATTTGATGTCTTACAACAAATCAGATTGGTTTAATTATGGCTTCATTTTTGAGAGTTTAGCATATATATATATATATATATATATATAATGCATTTCTTGCTGTGCTTATTGCAGTCACAGCCCGTCTTTGTCTTATGGTTGTTGCGACTGAGTTAGGTACAGGTTGTGAGGATGAGTAGTCTTGTTACTCGTATCCAGTTCAAGTATCTCGTTACGTTATTATCTCGTTCACTCATTCGTAGAACCCACGTCATACCCCAACTTCAGTCACATTACTGGGGCATACAAATTGAATTTCAAACCAGCTGGTATTTTTGATTTAAATACATAATTGTTTGTCAAGCCCTCTTGCTCCTGAAATGGTTTCAGTTTTCATTTAGTTTTACCAAATTACCACTGTGATAGCCCTTTGTGAAAATACACCGTAGCGACCCTGTTGCTAAAATTTAAGCTTGTCACTGGGATGATTATTTACCCATAAGTAGTCGGATCAGTTAGCATTGCCAATTATGTTGGTGATGTCTCCAGACTTAAATAGAGCAGTCTGATACATAAGTAGTGATGTTTATTACTGACTAAGGATGCGTGCCTCTTGACAATTTGTCGGTCTTGTATTTGCATCAGGTGTGGATGAACACTATCACAAGTGATTGCCATTTTACTAATGAGAAAGTTTTAGACACACATGTCACCATTTATAGAAAACCCATTACAATTTTTGCGCAGTATCAAATGGAATACTTAGTCATCTGTATATGTCGAACTACACAAAAGTTATTTACACCAATCACTTGAATGGTTTCACATTTGTAGAGCTAATTTATTCTTAGTAAAGTTTTCATGAATATTTCCAGAGTTGTTTTTAACCGAGTTAAAAACCTGCTTAGCAAATTCTGATCATTAAAGTTAAATAAAGCTGCGTCATGAAAGTTCAGTTGTGTATCATGTTTTCAGATCATGATCACATCATGATTTATGCATGCACTAACATAGTAACCTGATTGGACAAATTTGATGTCAACAACAACAAATTGGATTGGTTAATTATAACTTCATTTTCTGAGAGTTTTGTACATACATATATCTCATGTATTTGTTGTTGTTCTTGCAGTCACAGGTCGTGTTTCGTGTATCATGTGTATCATGTTTGCAAGTATATAATTTAAGCACTATGACAGTGTGTAATTCTATATTGGATATAGCATGCAGGAACCCAGTATTATCTGCTAAATAGTTGACTAATAACAATGATAAGTAATATTAGAACACCCATAGGCTATACTGAGTAGATTCATCTAATTTATACTGTTTTATGTTTTATCAAATGAATGTTTTAAACATTAAGATTTGACTGCTATGCTACGCATTGTATTTAGCGTCAACTTTGAAAGTAAGTGAGCTATAACGTTTCTGCATTAGTGCTGAAGTGGTATCTCATTATGATGTTTAGAGTGGCTAATGTAGTTGATTGGTCTTCTGTTAGTAATATGCATAAGGTACTTAAAACGTTAGTCTGCTTATAATTTCAATTCCGTCACATTCTTTTAATAGTGACTGTTATTAGCTGCTTTTTATTAATATAATGTCTAACAGCATCAAACGTAGTCTACTAAGTTATAACCCAATATTTTCTTTATTTCTTTGCATCTTCTATCTTTTCTTCTCCCCAATCTCTTAAGAACAACTTACCTGCACGAACCCAATGTTAGTTGGAATCAAGAGTTCATCCTTAATTTGATATTTAGCCTGAATCTAACACCTGAATCCTGTTGTTTATCAAATCACGTCAGTTTAATTTATGTGTTAGAAATGATGAATAAATTATTTCTTCCCATTGAAAATTCTGTGAGATGTACTTTTGAATCTCATTACATAAAGGATAATTGTATCAGAATAAAGAAGTATACACCTTCATACATTTGTTCTGTTATAGGATGTAGTTCTTAAATGAACCTATTTCTTGTGTTCTAACATCATGGAGAGTTCTTTTTGAAAAATTGTGATATCCATTCATAGTCTTTGAATACTTTCAGGAACAGTCTGTTGCGAATTTTAAGTAAACTTGAAAGTCACGACTTGTCATGTCGTCAGTGAATTCTTTCTTTGAAGTGACCATAACTAAATACTGGATTAATAATCATGAGTCTTTAGTTACGCACTGATTTCATTTGTCCACTATTGTTAAAATGTCTAACATCACCTGGTGTTGCACCGTATCACCAACTGGCTTTTTACAACAGCAGACCTTTGGGTAATAAAGGTACAACTTCAAGATAAGCTACTTGTCACCAGCTTTTGAATCTCCTAGCTTTTTTTTCAATATCCTAAATCAAATTTACAACGCATACTATTTTTATCCAGAACATATTTTCAATCATCTCTGGATGCAAACAATTTGGTTAAGGTTAATTTTTGCTATAAATGGACATTTTTCAAATACCACTTGAAATCTACATATGGCTTCCTGGTTGTTTCTCCAGTCCTAAAAGCATTCTCTGTTACTTTTTTTTATCAAGGATAATCCAATCAAGGAGCCCTGGGAACGAACCAACCAAGAACCTATCACGCAACAAATATGCAGGAAGAAGTGGAGATGGATTGGCCATGCACTGAGAAGGCCGACTGAGGACGTCACGCATCAGGCCGTCGAGTGGAATCCCTATGGGAAGCGACGAGTTGGACGTCTTAGGGTGACATAGAGGGGGTCGTGAGAGGAGGAAATGAGAGCTTGTGGGCTGTCCTGGAACCAGGTTCAAAAGATCTCAGAGAACAGAGGTCACTGGAGACGTGCTGCTGAAGCCCTATGTTCCACCAGGAACCCGACGGACTAATAATAAAAAAATAATAAAGTAATCCGATCAACTGGTAGTGGGTTGAAATTAAGTTTTACGATCGAGTATAGGAAGTCACTTTATGAATAACTCTACTTAGAGATGCAGTATAGTCCAGGTAACATGCATGATACTGGATGCATCAAAATATACAATGACTTACAGATCAAAAGATTTATGCAGATCACATACTTTCATTTACAGGTATCAAGATACTTTATACTCAGAAATATTCGCTGTCGTTCCTCAGTTTCTCCCTTTATGTGTGTGTCTCTGTTGCTCACGACGACGATCCGGCCAACTTTAAAAAATATAAAACATCTTAGGTCTTCGTTCACTAATTAAATATCTAGATTGTGTACTTAGGCCATAGAAAGTAATGTGTAACAGAAAGAAGAAATACCAAATGTTTACATGTATTCGAAAAATATGTTTCGAATGTTTACATAATTTTATCTCTGCTTATTTTATTTTACGAAGGCAACGATGGCTTCAAGTGTTTGACCACCGTTGCCTTCGTAGTACAAGCCGTATTCCGTGGTGTCACCACGTGAGTAATGCAGAAGTCAGGTATAAAGTTTTAAGGAGTAGAGATGAATCAGTTGACGAGGTTATGAATCTCCATCGACTGAGAAGGTTGGAACACGTACTACGTATGCCTAGCCACCGATTGCCTCGTCACATAATGTTGGCCGAAGTAGGTGCAGTCTAGAAAAAGCCACGAGGTGGCCAGACTAAAACATGGCACCAATGCATGAAGTCTCTGACTGTTGGTCTGAGCCATATGGGGTGATGCAGACTAGGTGGTTGGGGTCCGCGGGACAAGAGAAACCAATGACTGGAGACTCTAGGTGATGGCATGGTCTGAGAACTGATGTCAGTGGCGCAGATGTATACACGCACACATTGTCGTCATCTTAACGACGCTATACCGATCCTCACCGTCTTGTCATTCTTCCTTTCTTTCTTCTCGTACTTTATATTTCTTGTGACTGAATTTTCTTATCTTCATCTTTCACCTCACTACCTTTCTATTTGATGTACTGATGTGAGGTGTGGCAACTTGGACCGTTACGCAGTAATGCCTGGTCCTATGTCGATAATGATTGATTGATTATTTTATTTAACAGTTAACTAATAATAGATTTTAGTACAGTACATCTAAAATTCATTTGTGTAGCAAAATAAAACAGTGTTTTCATTAGTTGTTCACATCAGTAGGATGTATTTTGCAGACACTAAATTTTTCTAAAGATGCTGATAATAGGAGTGAAGAAACCTGATATCAAAAAATGGATTAATCAGTATCACCAGTTATTGATTGCTAAAATGTGCTGATTGGAAGGTATTCAGCTTGGAGGTTTGCGGGAACTAGCTGATTCCAAGATAGTATTCCCCACAAAGTGATATCAGTTGGAAAATTACTGAAACCTTAGAAGTACTGGAAAGTTGTTTCTTCTTAGTATGGAACTCCTCAGCAGTGTGCAATTTCCCGCGAATTAGTAGTAGCAAGTAAATGAAGAGCATTATCTTCAGTGAAAAGGTGATGGCTTCATAAACTGGAAGTCTTTGGTTTGATCTTAGGTGCGGTTGTGGTCGCGCCCAACTAAATAACCTCATAATAGGATGAAATAGCTGTGAAGTGCTGTCAGATTTTCAGTGATTTCTCAACCGATCCCAGTCCATGGTAATTAATACTTTCAAAATATATTAATCTGATAACTTAAAAGTACTGCGGGAACCAGAAAATCTTTAATACTTTTGTTTTAATCATAGTAAGTATGTGCATTCAAGTAAACATCCTAGGTTAAGAGTCAGATTGTTATTCAGGATTCTTTCTGCTTACTCTTTCCAACCACTCAATTAACTGGCTTGTCAAGTGGCTAATAATTTTAAAATCCTACTTAAGATAACCTGTTTTGTTAGAGTTAAGAAATTTCTTAATATTCTCATATTCATTCATATTCTTTGAGGACTACAAATGGAGATTTTCTGAAAGTTAGTGGTTTGTGAAATTGTTCACTGCTGTTTCATAATGTTTGTGGCTTCATTTTAGTAATAATTTGCTGTATAGTCAGTACTTGTTCAGAATGAGACAGTATGGTGCCATTTACCAGGAGCACAATCAGTAAATTGCGAAAAATGCATGATCTCTAGGGGTTCCCTTATATTAAATACTGTAGGGATATTTTGTGAGAAGATGAAGTGAATACTAGTTATCATACAGATACTGAACTTTATGGTAGGGTTAAGTGAAAATGACAAATGGATACTAATTAATCCACATATTCTTAGTTTTAATAAGCTACTAATAATAATCTAATTAAAAAAACCTTGTCACAAAGAAGAAAGTTGTAAGCTGTTTTAAAAAAGATTGACTGGTCATAAGATCCTCAGGTGAATACTTTTGAAGGAGGTTAAAAAGATGATAGTTGGTTGAAGGTAATCATGAGTATGCCGTGCTAAATTTACACTTCATGCTTGTTAAGATTTGTCAGCAAGGGGTATTCGTAACCTCCAAAGGACTGGTGTCATCAGTGAGATTCGAATTCTCGTCACCCACTGTTGCAGTCCGTGAGGTTAACACATTTCAAAATGATAAGCGGAATTCAGTGATCACTTAGGGCTGGACAATATGAGATTGGTTACTTTCAGATGACAAATCAATTTAGGTTAAGAAGAGAATGGAAACAATAGTTTCATAGAAATATGTAGATAATATCATGAAATCTATAACTGGAAAATATACGTAAAACATTAGTGGTACTATTACATATTTGTACTCAATTTGACTTCACAGTTTCAGTTCTTAATGAGACTTACTGGCCAAAATCAGTCTCAGCACCATTCAAGGTAACCTCCTCAAATACTAAAGGCTGCCTTACAAAACTTGTTAAGGCTTTAGGGTAAGACTAGGTGTACTGTGTGATCTAATCCTCCTGTGGATTTCACCTCTATCTTTTGTAGGATCAGAAACACTTCAGTGCTTAGCGGAATCTATACATGAATGGACACATCTTTCACTTAAAATGAGATTATTATAATAAACCATATCCATGAACAAGAACTACTGAAACATCTTAGCTAGTTTGTAGACTTTTTCTGATTTTGACAAGCAAGAAAACAACAACTTATGAACTTCTTTAAGAGATGTTACTACAGAATCTGAAATCTATGCTGTTCTTCAGGTGACTATTTGTGTTATGAGGCCCTAGTTTTACATAAAACATTGTTATTGATCTGAAAATGGCATTATCACACCGTTTTTAAGGTATTGTAACATATTCGAAATCTTATTGACAACACTGATCATGTTTACTCTCTTTCAGGGTACAACAAAGCGAAAGAGTTAGGAGAAGTGGAACAGCTAATACGTAAACTTAACATCGACGTGGACGTATAAAAACTTTGTCTGGATTGAGTGTTGTGTGGTACCCACTGAGTTCAAGCTGTGACCCTAATAAAGACGATACTGCGTAATTCCTGTTCTTCTTCGGCTTGCCTGTGTCTGCTGTGAGTCTGCGTGTCTACAACGCTTAAAGGTCGCTACAGTATGACTAGTAGTTTATTTTCTGCCCTCTCTGTAATGTAATTCGCTGATTGGTAAATCTCTACTCCTACTATCCCAATGTCTCAAGTTGAGGACAACGTCATATTCATGTGTGTACATATTCACTTGTTTTGGGACTGATAATTATTATATTATCGGAGAAACAAACTCTCTCGCCATCTTGCTTCGGTCTTCTCGCAATTCGTCCCGGGGTTGCCATCAGTGGCTTTTGCGTACTAAGTTGGCTGTCAGTTAAGCATGCGTATTATATTCGTTCGGAATATATAACCGTTGGCGATGAAAATATAACAGTTTGCGAACCTAAACCTAGTAGATATTTTAAAAACTCTTACTGATAGCCATGCAAGTAAAATATTTCAGAATATGCCAACATTTTGAGTCCTATTCGTGTAAAACGAGAACTCTCTAAACTGCTTGGAAGATACGGCCATGGATATTTATGTGTTGGTGTTAAAAAGATAGGCTTATTTCACAGCCTCTGTATATATCATGATCTAGTAGGGACATTTAACCTAACAAAAATTACTAGCTAAAGTTTAGAGGTGAACACTTATGGTCATGGTTTGTTATTGGTTTGGAGGATTCACTGAAGAACCACATAAACTGAGTCCATTCACGATTTATTCAAATTCAGGTAATATGAATTGCAAAGAAAAATGTAAATACCTAACAAATGGCACAAAGCGATCACATAAAAACCGAGTTTTTCTTATTTTTGCAAGTGTATACTTCGAAAATGCGAGCTAAATACTTATCAGCTCGACAGCATGACAATGAGCTCAAGGTTATTGGGTGATTTGATCAAGGACAGTACAATCTTTTGTTCTTAGCGGAGCTTCCTATGATTTTTGTCTCTTCTATATTTTTGTCACTGAAATCTAATTAGATACAGAACGAAACTTTATATGATAAGAACACAGAAAATCTGTCCCATCCACAATAGCCATTGTAACAGTACCTATCGAATTATTGAAGAACAAATACGACTTTTTTTAAGCATTTTCTTCATCTTAGAGAATATATAATAGTATGTATTATTTCATAGTCAGCACAACCATTGACATAATTAGTTTTCATTTGTCTCAACATTTTTCGCTTTCTAATGTTGTTGAGATACATTAAACAATGAGTTCATCAAAGCATATTTAATAGCCCAAGGGATTCAAAGGATTATCAGCCTATACAAAGGCACATACCTACACATATAACCATAAATGAACTAGTAGACAAAAGCGAATTGACTTCATATTCATCTTTACTTCTCTCATCACTCGGTCACAGACAAGTCTTTCTTCAGTAATCAAATGAAGAAATAAGAAAATGAATGAAGAAATTCAATAATTAATTTTTTTTCTCCCTTAGTCATTTACATGAGACTGCTTAAAGTTGACGATATTTTTCTTCCCTTTATTATATCACGCGGTACTATGAATCTTATGCTGTCAATGAAATATCAATGAAAGAAACAAAACATTTTAGGTAATAAAGATGTTTTGAAGCGACAATTTCAGTTTGGGTTCCAACTTAACTGAGAGATAATTCAGCAAAGAAAATTTCCTTTTTCGATGATATCATTTTCTAAAGCTGTACAATCGTATTTATATATATCATAAACATATAACAGTCCATTATAAAACAATAGGGTATAATTACATTGCCTACCAAGTGTTAAGAAAACCGAATCAAGAATGTAAAGTAGTTGCGAATTAATCTAAGACAGTAGAAATATCGAGGGAGGCGAGGAGTTTGACAAGGTGAAATTGTTGGTAAATCAATTAACAGTTCAATTCCTGAACATTTGGCCAACTCTGGACATAAAGCTAGACCAGAATCTTCCTTCAATGCCATTTATCGTATGAGATGGAACTTTTCAAAAGGAGTACGCCTTCGACAGTTGTGCACAGCGGTAGCACTGACAATTCATCAATTCAAGCCTGATCTCTGCGTGCAAAACAAGTATGTTCAATCTCTCATCTTACCATGGTCTTAACACTTTCATTTTTTTCGATTTCATTATAATTAAATTAGTTTGTTATTATCACTTTCATTATGTCCCTTGTCTCATTCTTCACCTTTTTTACATCCATCTGTCTATCAAGTGGACACTCAATATTTGCGTTTCTTATCTTCCAACAATTTTCACTTTGTCAAACTCCTCGCCTTCCTCGATATTTCTGCTGACTTAGATTATTACGCAACTACTTTACATTCTTGATTCGGTTTTCTTAACACTTGGTCAGCAACGTAATTATACCCTATTGTTTTATAATGGACTGTTATATGTTTATGATATATCTAAATACGATTGTACAGCTTTGGAAAGTGATATCGTCGATAAAGGAAGTTTTCTTTGCTGAATTATCTCTTCTCTATGACTCAATGGGCATGTTTCGCAGTTTAACTTAGAGAATAATAATATTCATGTGAATAACACTTTCAAAATATGAAGGTCTACAGTAATTGTTCTTGGCGTTTACTTCTGTTAGTTTTTTTTTTACCAACGGATGGATTCTAGAACCTCTTGAAAGTCTGTGTTACTTTATATTATGACCAATTCAGAAAATATTGAGGTCGAAGCCAAGATTAGATCCTAGGAAGAGGAGTTATGCCTATCTGTAACGATGACTTAAATCATCAATCAATATTAAGTATACGGTTTTGAGGGTTAATACATATTTTCAAAATAAGGTTTATGACACTTCTAGGAGACACGGGTAACAAAGATGTCACAATTTCGAACCTCTCCATAAGACTCAATATAGTTTTACAGAGGATACATTTCAAACTTTGCATATAGCTTTCATTGAACTTTAGAAAAAATACAAGATAAAGTCGGCAGCTTTATTTCTCATAATTAACAGAGTTATGTTGAAACCAGGCTATAGGGTTAAAACTACAACACTGAAATGTATGTTTAGTGCCTTTTAAGATTAGCCATCAGACTGTCTTGATTCCTCTTCGATATATACTATGGAGGGAGAAATATCTTTTTAAAGTTGCATGCTTCTACCAATAGCTTATATTATTATTTTTGTTACCCTATTTAGAGTTGATTAAGTGATCAGGTGCTACCATAGTCTTCTAAGTTAAAGGTTAAGGATCATCAGAATAATTTGTCAGGATTTTCTAAATAGAATCGTATCTATGAAATTCTGTTACTCACAACAAACGGTTTGAACTTGTAAACCTTCAACTCTCATAAATTAAAACTTTGGGTCAAGAGTATAGGCTGTGAGTTATCAAAGCTTCAGACTGTCCTTCTAAGGCTAACCTTCGTAAAAAAATTAAGTCAGTGGAAAACTTTAACGACAAAATATTCCACATTACAAATATAGTGGTTTTCTAATCACATCCAGATGATCTGAATTTCAAAGAAATCTTTCGTTGTTTTGAAGCATCAGGTAACAGACAGCGCAGTTGAGCGCATATACAATTAAGACTGAACTAGTCAGTCTTACCTGGAGCTGAACTAAGGTGTTGCCAAGTTTTGATGAAAAAACACAGTTACTGAGCAGGTGACACAATACTTTGAAATAAAATACTGTTTCTACAAAAGATCTTTGGTGTAAAACATACACCTAGTTGCATGTTAAGTTCAGTTTTGAAAGTTGAAAACTGTTAAGAATTTTCTTTCATTACTTCTCACTGTTACATCTCAAAATGTTTCGTTCAGACTAAAATGTCAGGATTCAAGAAGATCGTGAGATAGATCTGATATTTCTCATGTACAAGTAGTAAGTAAATAACCATTCTCCTCCTGACTTACAAATCTTTTTCGTCATCTCAAAATTGCTTGTGAAATTCTAAGGGAAAACTGTAGTAATAGAAATTCCGTTGCATAGTTTCCAGATTGTCAGTAAGTGCTAACAAGTTGTATCTTCCACTTCCGCCGAACTGATAATTGCCTAGTTAACTTGTTCTAATGAGCTATGAAATCAGTAGTATTACCAGCAAGGTGTTGAGACTCTCATTCAGCCTCGATAGTCTAGTTTTTAACCATGGAAGTAATCTTTTGGACGTACTTCAAATATGTGACAAAACTGTGTAGCTTGGTATAATGGCTCACACTGCTCACTGCGTAACAGATATAATTTACAGATGGGTTTCACCGAGCATAAAACATTATTTTAAATTTTATATTCTATAACCACATTCAGTCCAATATATAAATTTGACGACACTGACCCAATCAAAATAGAGGTAATAGAGGAAGGACATTGGTAACCTTACAGTGATCAGTAAGCGCAAATCAGCATCCCATCAAAATGTTTTAAATCATAGGCTGAATAAAAAAAACATTTTTATGATATAGCATGATGAGTTTACATTGGTTTCCAGTTTCATGGGTGAAACTGCATAAGTTGGAAAAGTATTTAATATCAGTTCGCAAATAGGGTTGATAAACATTTTAATATCGACAGTAATGAAATCTTAAAGTGGACAAGGAAACTTGGCTAACCTAAAATTCATCTCTGAAATGTTTCTTTAAACAATTAATAGGTGTTCAAGTTATCTAAAGTGATTATTTCACTGAAGGAGAATTCATTATTGGACACGCTATAATGGAAAGAATCATTCTATAATGACTGGTAGAAGAATATAAGCTTGGCTTTTTTATGGTCTGTTTGTGATATAAGGTTGTTTAACTGGTACAGAAAGATACTTTCATTTGAAATTTTCATATACTTCACTTTCCTGTTATATTTTATCAAAATTAAGATGCCAAGATTTATTGTCGCAGATCTACAAGCTACCTTAAGGAAAGCTGTTTACTTTGGATAGTTGCTTGGTCGTGCCTATGAATAAAGCTGACTCATGACCTTGGAAAAGCTATCAGTTCATTTTGAACCGATACTTCGAATCATCACAGACTGCATGTCACTGTAATTTCAAAAGGATAGAAATACGAATCGAAAGTAGTTGTCATACCACAGCAAGTACCGAGTTGTAGTACTCCGTACAAATATTTACTAGCAAATACGACATGTTACTACTACGTCGTCTTACTCAACAGTCAACAGTGAAGACAAGATTAGTCTGATTTTTTGTGTACCTAAACAAATAGCCTGTAAATAGCTAATTTTTAGTCTTGTTTGCATCAGCACACACTACATGGTTGAATACAATTATTACAACACAAACAATGGAGTTGTCAAACTATGAAATGTCAACATTCAGAAAAAAATGTTAAAATCTGGCGTAGGGTATATAAAAAACTGTAGGCTTCGTATGTAAAGCATGCAAAGCGGAAGTTGTTCACCACATAGTTCGAGTAATGTGATGCAGAAACTTGTGGTCAGTACTTTCCTCTGATTCTTTGATGCCAACAATTACATTCCTTCTATTTGTTATCAAAACGTTTCTTCTTTTCAGAATCTTAAACGCAGTCTCAAATTTCTTTAGCTGCCTTTCTTCATGGCTCTTTAGGGCCAAAGAATGAATTCGATTCAGCACTGTTGTTGACAATCTATCAAATGAGAAGTTTGTTGGTTAGTTGACTTTTATTCCAGGGCATAAGTAGGTTAAGTTTGAAGAAACCGACTGTAAAGGCTGTTTCTCTAGAAACTTGTAGCCAATCAGAAGATGGCTCTGCTCTGTCTAGGCATCCTGACTGTTAACTTTTATCACGTAGGTGTGCATCCTGAACGTCAATGAATTTTTATTCTATTGAGGACTTCAAACTTCGTCATCCATTTTCAAAGTCAAATATTAATTGAAAGGGTATGCAGCTCTATTTTATATCTTTAGGCGGATGACTACAAGCAGGTCTGGGATATAAACTTGACCAATTCACACATCTTAACATAATTTGATAACAAATCACAGTTTGACAACTAAATCGTTTAACATCTGATGACCATTTCACAACCTTTTACTCTTTTCTCTGACTTCTATGCAGCTGGTGGATCTTTCTGTTAGCACGTAAAGTTTTGTTATCCATATAAACCTGAAGTGAATCAATGTTTCTTTTACAGCTGCTGTATTAGTTTGGATTTATCGTCCAAAGTTTACTGGCTAATTATTTGAAGTGGTTATATTTTAAGTGGTTAGGCATATTAGTACAGTTTAGACAAATTTATTTCCCTATCTAACTACCCAAAGTTTTTTTTACCCTCTTTTTTAGTTTTTAATAAATGCAAATCTTGAAATAGATCGTTATTTAGATTAATTAACTTCCTGAAATTCAGAGATTTTATGTTGTAGTGAAAGATATTATTGATAAAGCTAAAGATAATTTCAAATTATCACCGATAATCGTTTTTATTACTATTGGTAGTTGTTTTAACGGTATGATTAGCGATAGTGTGAACAGTAATTAGTAAGTAGAAGTAGTAATGATAGCAACAGTGTAATTGGAAGTATATGTAGAATGACTGATAATAGTAACAGAATTAGTATGAGTTGTAGTAGTTATGTAGTAGCATGCATCTCTTTAGTGCTTTGTTAATTGAATGTTACTAGTCAATAGTTGGCGCTCAAGATAACATCCGAATTCTTGAAGTACATGGTATTTTGTTTACTAGTCTCTCCACGTAAAAATAGTATCTAAAAATATGTAGACGATTTATAATTCATTCCTAAGAAATCTATATTATCATATACGAACTGTCAAATTCCCGAAATTCAGCATTTGTTTCAAAAATTTTTTTGTCATAAGATAAATTTTTGTTTACATATATGACTTAATAGAGTAGAGATGTGGTACATTAGTGCGCTGGTCTATACTACTGTACCAAAGACATACATTGGTCTTTAGGAAAAAAGCTGAACATTTAAATAAATACAAGTAGGCGTTGAAAAATTTCATAATGATGAAATTTACATCTTGTTAAAGAAAACTATGAAAGAGTACATTCGTTAAAGTAAATTTGATTTTCTGTGATATATTTGAAATATTCAACCATTTTTTTCATATTATTTTAAAAAGTCAAAGTCAGATAGCCTCAGGTTTTACTTACAGTTTAGTAATATTTAAAATGACTGGTTTTGAAGCATCACGAAGAAACTTGCAACAAACTACAGATATATACCATCATCATTGCCACCTACGCTCACTTGATACTGAAGATCATATGGATAGCCAGAAAGAATATGCAAAAAGGAACTCTGAGGACGAACAAACCAAGAACCTATCACCTAACAAATATGCAGAAGGGAGTGGAGATGGATTGGATTGGGCATTCACTGAGGCCTATTGGGGACATCATGTGCCAGGCCAGACTAGGCCGTCGAGTGGAATCCAAAAGGGAACTGAAGAGTTTGGGGTCCAAGGTGACGGTGACATGGAGGAGACCATGTGAAGAAGAAATGAAAGCTTGTGGGCAGTGGTGGAATGAGGTTCAAAAGACTGCAGAGAAGAGAGTGCAGTGGAGGCGTGCTACTGAAGCCCTGTGTTCTACTAGGAACCCAAGGTGAAATAATACTACTACTACTACTAATAAAATGACTGGTTGAAGCATCCTGTTCTTTGACCTTTCTTGGCCTAAGCCTGCACTAAGGAATTTCTATTATTGCTGAAATGCGTTTACTTATAATTGTAAAATATACACCAGGTAATATAGATTTTAGATCCCATGTGGCCGGAGCATTTTGATTGCAAAACTGTTTAATTGTTAGTTTTCTCTGGTAAGTTCGACGGGAGGGGGGTTCGTAATTTATCAAACTCTACAGTGAAGTAAGCACTTATAACTTACTTCAACCTAATGACCAACCTATAACCTATTTAAGTGAATGGTACAAAATTAAGCTGATAAATTTTGAAATTTTCTGTCTTGGAGTTACTGGGTATATGACACTATAAAAATGTTTAGTAAACAAATGGAGTATTTTAACGCATGAATCTCTACTTTACTGATTAGGAAAGCCATTCATCTCAAATTCCATACAAGGCAGGTGGTACAGTTCCCATTCACAGTAACAAAAGCATGCGCTTCATTAGATTCGACTAAAATCCTGTATTTCATGCTGTTTCTATCAGAAGATAGTTTTGATAACTTTAAGCATAATTACTTACTTAGTTGTATGTGTGAAAGCTCTAGATTTGTGACCCTCTGTTTTTCCAACGTCTCTGTTACTCTACAAGGTACATTTATTGCTTTGAGCGACCTTCATAAAATTCTATTCGACCAAGTCGATAAGTGTGTTTTAGGACGTAATGAAACAAAGTAGATTTTCATAATGTTTTCATGGTTGCAAAATTATTATTATTATTATTAGTCCCTTGGGTTCCTAGTGGAACATAGGGCTTCAGTAGCACGTCTCCAGTGTACTTTGTTCTCTGAGATCTTTTGAACCTGGCTCCACGACAGCCCACAAGCTCTCATTTCCTCCTCGCACGACCTCCTCCATGTCACCCTCACCTCGGACGTCCAACTCGTCGCTTCCCATGGGGATTCCATTCGAGGGCCTGACACGTGATGTCCTCAGTCGGCCTTCTCAGTGCATGGCCAATCCATCTCCGCTTCCTCCTGCATATTTGTTGCGTGATAGGCTCTTGGTTGGTTCGTTGGCAGGCCAGAGTTCCTTGTTGCTTATTCTTTCTGGCCATCTGATCTTCAGTAGCGAGCGTAAGCAGTTGTTGATGAATATCTGTAGTTTATTGGAAATCCCTTTCGTGACGCGCCAAGTCTCTGAACCATACAGAAGCAAAATTGGTACGTTTATAATTTTTGTGTTGGATATGTGCTTATCTGTACATTACACTTTTTTAAAATGTGAATAATGTTTTCCATTATTTGGACATACATTAAGTCTCTTACAGTGTCGACTACAGAGTAGTGGATAACGCTCTGGCGTTTGAAGCGATCGCTCGCTAGTGCAAGTCCCGGTGGGAACATCATCACTCACTCGGAGGCAGGTGCACCCAGCTGACGAGTCTTAAACAGGACGAAGTGCGCATCCTGGATTCCACTGCTAGCCACTGCCCATCATTACTATACATAATCAATAAAATAGGTGGTTTCAAATCCATCACAGCACACTGTACACGGTGTTGAATGACATAAATCTTAAGGTAATCGAAAACTAATCACTGCGGGGGATTAACCACTTTCTTATTCAAAATCACTTATCAATCATGGTTGCATCTTGAAAGACAAACCTTTTAAATCTTCTAGAAACTACATTTCAACTGAGCCAATGAATTAATAATGAAGAGTAATTGTTATCAGGTTCGATTAAGTCTTAGTACAACTCTAACCTCATCTGCTGATTTCAAAAGTTGCTGAATCCTGACGTTTACTGGTAACCTTTCATCTAATGATCTGATCAATCAATTGCATTCTTTATGGGCTATCCACTTTTGTGACAGTTGTTTCCCTGATCAACAAATTAAGCAGTTAATCTGCTTATAGAAAAACACAGTCTGAGAGAAAGATAAAGGACAGAATTTCGCATCAATGAAACCTGATGATCACATAAAGATATAATAACATTTAAACAGTTGCTTCCAGTTTTGTAGGTGACTATCAACCTTAGCTGTCAAATCTTAGAGTTTGACGTCTTTTTTGCCTCGCATTTAGGGGTAGAAATTAATTAAAAATTCATAACGATATTGATATTGCTATGTCATAATGCAGATTTCATAACTAGTTAGACGTATCTACTGATGAATATGTGTCACAAAATAACCACTTAAAGAAAATAAGACAAAAAGAAACGATAAACTAAGAACCAAATATTATCACTCTTGAAGTCTAGCGATACCTAGAAAATTAGATAATAATTTTGGGTGTACAATTATTATCATCGTTATTTATGACGTTGATACAGGCGTTACATTTTTCTGTTAAGTTAGCTGTCAACTCTGCAAATTATCTATCACACTTGTCATTCAGCAAAACAGAATATAAAAATCTCTGTTACCTAAAAATATTCAGTCTTGAATACGCAATCATTCATTATTTCTGTTACAATTAAGTGTACATATCCATCAACTGACCAAGTTATACAATTTAAAATAACTTAAAATAACAATAATTAGCCATTTTCAAAAAATAAGGAGTAAATCAGGTTTGCAAATTAACAAATTTTATAACTAACAACCGATACCGTTTAATAGTCTTCAGTCTTACAGCTCAATTAGTCGGGAGAGGAAGGTGATTCATTCAGCTGAAGTCAACTATTTTGAACCCCATCATCGTATTGATAGAAAGACAACGGCAGATGAAGCACTGCTTCAGTTGTATAAACCCATGAGATGAACTCTGTGACAAGGTTTCATGAGACTGTGTAGTTAAGAGCAAGACTTGATCAATATGTTAGCGGTATAATGCAAGCTGAGTAAAATTCTGTTTTAGATGGTAGAGACTTTCAGCGAAAGCACAGGACACTTCCCTACAAATTTATGATATATATTAACATCTAATATCATGACCACTCAGTTAGTTTATGGCTATATAGGGTTAATTTGTCTGACTAAAGCTGTGTCTGTCTGGTTATCATCATCATTCCCGGTGTACTCTTGTCAAGAAGCATAGAAGATAACCAATGAGCTAACACTAAAATCTTTTCTCAGGAAAATCCGAGCTCAGAGAGCATGAAAAAAAACACTCAACTTTACTTGGTGTGGTGAATGCATGTTTGGAAAGCTTTTCAGTGTATATCCATCCATAAAGCTTGATTTCTACTAAATTGTTCAAAGAATATTCATTCTAGCATTTTAGAATTCTTCAATATTGACTGAGATGGGTCATATATCAAGCCTACTGGTATTTCTCCAATGATCCAAATAAAAACCAGCATTTGTGTCCGTAAAACATGACCATGTACAAACCTATCATTTTGTATGAAGTAAACATTAGCACAAGTGATATAAAACGTAAGAAAATTTTGACGTCTGAATATCCTTTCAGTTTCATACAGGTATGAAAAATTAAAATTTCGTGAATTTATTAACACACCAGATTGTTTGTCCCCAAAGGTATTACCAGTTTCCCAGGCTTGAATGAAAATACCATATCCACATAATATTTTTTAACATGGAAAAATTCACCAAAGTAGATGAATTTTTCCATTCAGCATACCCCCTTTTTTCAATGATCATGTTTTAGAATCTCTCAGAGACATCACTTTCGTAGAGGTTTCTGGATAAGCCTTGCTGACGAGTGCCAAAAAGTACGAACAATAAATCAAGTAAGATTTTCTGCCAACTGCCTCAACCATTTACCATCAACTGAAAATAGTATTTTACAAATCACCTTCCTTAACATGCGACCCATCTTTCTGTTGCATATATGTTGACCTCGCCAAAGGGCGTTCTAGTAACGACATTTTCATAAAAGTTGGTTATGGACCAGTTGACAACTTGATGTAAAAAGTGATACTACCAAACTATGATTGTTATACAAGAGAAAGCCATAGTGCTTTATTATCCTGGTGGATAATACTAACGTTTTGCAGCAATGGATGCCGCAGGTTCATTTAGTGTATGAATTCCGAATGGGATGAAGCACAGGCACTGAAAGCCAATGCTATCCATTATTCGCTCCCAATAAGTGGAATAATCGAACTGCATTTTCAACTAAAATAGGATGGAGGATTTCAGAATTACCACAACATATAAACCAGTTCACACTCTGTTCACTTCTTCAAGATACAAAATGGAGACTGCTAACAGTGATATAAACAATCACTTCATTTCTTGCTATATAGCTGGTATTGTATGAAATTTTCAGCAAGTAGCATTTCAAGGAATTTATCTATACACTATTTTAAAACGGAACAACTATAACATCTCAGCTGTGTTATTAATAATAACAGTATCATAGGGCAACAACCAGCCGTTGTTGGATTGTCGTCTAATCTCGTGTAGGGAATGAGAAGAAAGACTTACATAAATTTGGTAGTATGGTTCATTCAGACTATACGAAAACCTGCAATTCCAGCTGGCTATTTCAAGAAAATTGCAGTCTACCTATGGATAGCAGTGGAATCCATTACGCATGTTATATCCTATCTGAGAGTCGTCGGCTGGAAGTGCCTGCATCCCAATGAGTGATGTTGTTCCTATTGAGAATCAAACCCCGTACCCATTGCTTTAAATGCCAAAGGATCATCGATTAGGTACGACAGCCAGGAATAGTTTTGCTATTGCGCATTTATATGCCTATTTTAACTTAACATTTTATTGTTAAATCGTGAAACAGCTGATTGAAGACATTTTTAACAAAAGGGCTAGAGTTCATAAAACGATTTGAACATATTTCTGAGTGATTCCAAAACGTTGAAATGAAGCCGTTTGATGTAACACATTCAGAAGAAACTTCTTGACAGCTCAAGCTTCAAATATGCAACCAATAAATCTTAAATCCTGGGATATAACTTATTGATATTTTACTCCCTTGCCTATTTTTGCACCTACGAAAAGTATTTCCGATTCAGCATGTAATTAGTCAATCTTAAAGTCTTTCTAGATACAGCCTATTTAATTTTACAAATTCCTTTAAACCATCGCTTGACTACTTTCACAGACTTATTTTCTTTTGACCAAAAGACGGAAATAACTGAGGATTCATCATGCTGACTAGGTGATGAGGAATCATTTAGCTTTATCTGTGATAAGATTAGCACATTACTTTACCTTAACGAAGATACTTAGTAGAATGCTTGAATTTTAAGGTGATAGAACAGTTTTCACGATCAGTAACCCTATGCTTATTGAAAAAGATGTTTGCATAATCACAAACCGTTTCTTTCTTACCAGTAGTGCTGAGAATCCTCTTCAGGTACCGGATAACATCGAAATTTATGCATATAAATGCAGAAGTAACTGAGTTCTAAAGGCTGCTTGCAATGAGACTGAGTTGTTAACATTGCGTATAAATATATTTAATATAATTTTGTTTCTGATAAAACTAATACGGTTTCCGTTTAGTTACCGGTAGTATGTCTGGAATAAAGAAATAAATATGTAGTCTTTCCAGTGAAAAGAAAAGTATTTTCCGTTCATCCGTCGAAACAATACAACTAAATGTTTTATGCATGTGGTAATAGTGATACTAATCTGTCACCACTTTTAGGCAGTTTAAAATGTGGGATTTATTTCTGACCATGAAATTTCAATATGCCATTCGAGAAGGCATAAAATTTGAGTTTTTCGCAGACTGAGCCTATTTGCTGTTATAGTGTGCATTATGATTGTTCGGATTCGCATGAAATGTCCTAAATCCCCAAAGCTGTTCACAACCAATCGCATTGAACGAAAATTTCGAGAAAAAGCATGTGAACCAGCGTGTAAATACCTGATTTGTTGGACGGGTAAAGATCAATAGGATTTAATATTTTAGAAGGGCCTAGAATTAGGCAAAGACATTATATACAGCGTCGTATTATGCATATATTTTAATGTAGTAATATAACTTCTGTTATCTCGTCGCCTTCTGCATTACCGAGAAGCTGAGTAACTGTCAAGAGGTTGGAATCTGAAGGTGATTGTCCAATTGTCCACGCATGCATATATATACATATCAAGTTATGACAGGGTTTTAAAACTTGTCTAGTGTTCTCAGATAGCTTGCTTTCGCAGTTAGATCTGGAAACTGAACTTTAAGTGGATAGAAATAATGCACCCTTTTGAGCTATAAATACTTTCTGGTCAACCGTTCTAACTGGCTACTTTAACATGGTTAATATTCTGTAGTTTTCATATGTATACACCGAAGCCGTGTTCATAACTCGAAGAAATAAACAATAGTTTTTTCCTTTTCCACTGTAATATTTTCACTTATAATGGTAAAAAGTACAGCACACTGTTAATCTGTCTGATAATAAATAACCTTATACACAATACTTTCAAGTCAGTGTGTGTCATTTCGTATTCAGATGAACGAATGGGAGTCAAATTTATGGTTTATTTCACTCTGTCCAGTGAAATGAACGCAGTAACATATTTCGACAACTTTTATACATTAAACACTCAATATAGGACACACTACCCAACTACCCACAAAAAGGGGCTGGAAACATGATATCAACTACAATTTAAGCAGTTGATCTTTGTTTTTCCAAACAATAACTTTTAATCTGCAGGCCAGTATTTCTTCATTCATTTTTTGATGAAAAAAATGGCTCTGTAATGTGCAGATCCACCTTATACTGTCAACCGCTCCCTTTGAGCTCACTCTAGAGAAGGCAGCATATCTTGTTAGTCGAAAGAAACATGAAAAGGGCATACTATAACAAGAATTGTTGTTTTTATTCAACGTTATTTTATTTTTTAACATGGATATTGTGCATACAAATAAAGCGATAACGAGACAAAACAATATCTATTGCCTTCATTTTTTGATGCATACAAGGTAATTAGGTGATGATGTCGAATATTTTATCTGTAGCCTTGACTGAGAGAGAGAGAGAGGAATGAGGTTGATTAGTTGTCAGCATTGTGCTCTTTGAAAAAAGAAAATAGTGTATAAAAAGAATAAGTTAAAGTTGTTTCACTGACAGTTTTATGATTATATGAAAATTTAACAGCGGAAATGATTCCAATTAACTATTCATAGTCTCACTTCTGTTCAAAAACTGATTTAATTATAAAAGAGAAAATTGAGTAGCGGGTGTTGCTTGAAAATAATGATTGCAACTAATATACGATAGTGATTGAAGGTAAAAACCTTAGTTTTGGAAGAGTTCGAACATGTGGCCTCCAGATTGCTTATCCAGCATTTCATCAGCATGGCTATGACACCCACCTAACTGGAACATAACTTCACTTCAATCACTTACTGTCTTGTCTGTCTTTCATGCATTTCTGTGATATGTAGCTGGCCATTCATCATATTTACACTGTGTGTCAAGTCAGGGCTTTTCATTCGAATTGATCTAAACTGGAGGGGAAAGAGTTGTCGTATTCATTGCTGACGCTCAACACTGATTGAAAAGTTATTTCGAAATGAATCAAAAGCTATTGGAGTGAATAAAGAATATTGACTTCCACAACTTCTTCAGGTCCTACAGTTATACGCACATACTGAAGAGCTATAGGTCAGCTATACTGAAATATAATTCAGAAAAGTCTTGTGTGGACGTTATGATAAAATAAATTGTTACTGAAATTCAACCCAAAATAATGGATTGTCTAAACGGTTATACGGCCTGTATAACACTATAAGGTGATAGTTTAGTAAAAGCAATAAGGTGTTCATGACATCTGGATGAAATAAACCAAGGAGGATAATTTGAGGAATAATAGATCGACAGAATGCTACCCATGTTGGGGAACGAAATAGGTTAAGAGGAAGGGCCAGGGATGAAGGGATTTCTACAGTATAAGGTCGAAAAATAAGATTGCCTGGGATAGGAAGCTTAGAAATTTGTGCGTCCTGAATTAAGTCATGTTAGCTGTAGCCTCAACAGTTGCTTTCCTTGGACGTATAACTCAATTTGATCGAGTCCGATTGCCACTACTTCTGCATTCTTAAGGATTCGGAGCCAGATACCTCTGTTCAAAAAAGGAAGGTATTGTCGTTGCAAATAACGTGACCCGATTGAAGACGAAAAATTCCTTAATAATTTATTTGCTTAAACTAAGGTTCACCTGTTTAACTTAAGATCTCACGCATCAAATATGATCTGGAACCTGGCAAATGTTAGAGTGGTAAGTTATTCGTCAACACTTCAAACGGAGTTTACAGTCTCAGTTAATATCCTCAAATAATATGCATCGATTCTTATTTGAATAAATTATTCGTAGGTAACCAGACGTTTAAGCTCACTAAATACTCCAAGAATACTTTGAAATAAAATATTTGCCTAACTGTGGAATATTTAGGTGGAGTGGTGAGATAATGGTGTGTTGTCTGTTTTCTCAACCACTATTGGACACCCAATTTATGTAGTGAGCTGGAAAGTACTAACAAATGGTAAGGAATTTAATCATTATTAAATTCAGTAGGTTTCGTTAAAGATTTCAATATTCTTTAACTATCGAAAAAACTAAGAGTAACAAATAACTATTCAATCAATTTATGAAATTTCGGTCTCACTTTTGGTAAAATATCCGCTAAATACCTCAAATTATAATGCTGTAGTTAATTGAAGAAGTCATCCATAAATTGAGTCATTGAACTGGAATGAAAAATTCGTTGTTTGAACATTTTGTTTTGTTAATTCATGAAGAAAATTATGGAGGTTAACTTGATTTCTGGCCCGATAATACTTATTTGACGATCGTTTAAATTGTCATTTTGAAGAAAGTAAACTCTTCCTGTTCTATCATTGTCCGATGTTGGATAAATAAATAAATAAATATTCTATTTAGGTGCGATATGGAGAGAGATTGTTGAAAAATGGTCCATATTTTACTTGAGTTAATGTTCGTTTTTGATAAATTCTTACCAAGTATCTAATAAATTCAATACTTGATAAATGTTTCAATGTATTCAGCAGGCATTCACCACTTATATGCTCATAACCTTAACGTGAAGGTTAAAGTTCGATTGAGTGGTGAAGTAGCTGAATTAACTTGCATCTGAAGAACCTCACTAAATCATCCAAATAACAGAGTGTGCAGATGAAATAAGACGTTTCCCTACAGTGTGTTGCGTTGTATGTAGTCTCAGAAGAAGATTTAAGTTGATCTGCGACTATGAAAACGATTCATTTGGCTACAAGTGACTTCCTCATTTTTATGTTTTAATGAACAAAATATGTGCCATGAAAATGTTTAGATAATCCATCATGATTAACTTACTAAGGCATTGGAATATGCATCAAAGACTAAAGTATGAAGTCCGAATTCGATAACCTCAGTGGTTGATCACTTTCAACCGTAATCCCTAATTTAGTTCCTTTTTACTAGATGGTCTTCAGAAAATTAGTTCGCATGGAAATAGTATTTGTCACATCAAACTGATAACTGCCTGAAACTGCTAGGCAGTAAGCAGCCATTCCTTGCTAGCCAAATACGTTTGAATAGGTGTTTCTCTCCAGTCAGTACAAGTTTGAGTGAAATCAGCGTCTTTCAGTCAACACTTAGCTACTGAGTTACATAAGCCAAATACAACTTTCATCTGTGTGAACAGAGTATCTTTGCCGAAACTCAACTATTAGTATGCCCTACTTGATGTATTAAGAGAGAGGATAGACTCAGACCGAGGACAAAAGATGATGGTCTCCGCCTTTTCCCAAATCACTTAAGTTTAAGAGTTTTACATCTGTATTTCAACTGGATGGCTGCATGTTTAATTAGGTAAGCCAAACAACAAATTTTATAGTCGCGTTTATAAGCATTTAGCTTGCTTTCCACCGAAAAGTTGTGGTCTAGTATAAAGTAATCATTTAGTGCTTCATACCTTTTAATAATCCCTTGATCGGGCTTTGCTTATAATGACAAAGAGGCACAGTTTTAGACTTAGGAATTCAGTTCTTTAATTTAAACAACGGTATGCTATTCTGTGAATAACTCGCTGATAAATAATAGGGTGAAGATTTCAAGTTATTAGGTAATTCCTAACTTACTTTAGGAAACATTCATTTAGCGAAGGACGAGGAATGAACAATAACAGGAGTTAAGTGAGTTTAGTCAAACTACTGGAACAAAGTAATAATGATGACATAGGCTCTGTTCTAAAAGATATTTCGAAGATACTCTACGGAATTTTCAGCATATCATATGGTATCGATTGGACAGAGACAGTGTATGTGTATAGATAATAAAATGATGTAAGTAGAAGTTATACGTAAAAATACAAGAATATTTACTCTGTCTACAGCTTTCTTAAAATGCAGAGCTAACTTACGCAAGGAATTACATTAGCAATTCGATTCATAATACATAAATAATAACAAGCTAACTCTGTACTCGTAAATTGGTTTGCTTTCAGAAACAAAAGTTGTACTATTGGTTCGTTTGTAATACTTTGTTCCTGGCACACGAGATGAGCTAAACACCGTACTGAAGAGTTTTTATATCTGTTTGTACGTGCATAAAGTCTTATGTGCTTGCTACTGGTCTTGCCTGACGACTAACATATACACAGAGAAGTTAGTTGAGAAGATGCTGGTCATCTCATAAAATAACTTCTGCCAGATGTTTATTTGTTCACAACTGTTTTAACAAGAAAATTTAGAGGTACATGACTGGTTCTGATGACAAACTTCAGAGTTTTATGAAACATAACAGTCTTTTTTCAGCAACCCAGTAAATAATTAAGGGAAAAAAAGCATGAGAATAGGCAAGAAGCAGGATCTTATAAAATATGAGAAGAGATTGAGCTGTCCTAATTATTCTTGACTTCCTGATATGGAAAGTTAGTCAGAAAATTCTTTTGGAAATCAGTAAGAAGTAGGAGAACCAGGAAAGATTCAAAAGAAAACATGCCATGATAAATCACACTTGTGACATTCTCGAATGCACAACTATCAATAGAACAGAAACCGTGAGAACTAAGCAGTTTACATAGGTTATGTTCATGTCCAAAACAAAAGTTTATTGTTTGATATTTTGAAGAACTTAGCATAAGATCATTCACGGAGAACAATCGTCTAACAACAGATAGGAAATCATTCGATTGGGAGCAATCTGTTGAAGAAGAGATAAGTATGGAAACTGTTAGATCACCAGTATATTTGGTAAAATTTGATATTATCTGAAGATGGTAAGTTTTACGGAAAGAAAGAAA
Source organism: Heterobilharzia americana (assembly GCA_944470555.2). Classification (NCBI taxonomy): domain Eukaryota; kingdom Metazoa; phylum Platyhelminthes; class Trematoda; order Strigeidida; family Schistosomatidae; genus Heterobilharzia; species Heterobilharzia americana. Next base: position 26,491,721 of record OX104129.1, read on the forward strand.
AAAGACAAGGAGAAAGGACGGCATTTTGGAGAACACCAATCACAGTAATCAACGAGGTGGAGCATTTCCGTCTTTGAACGATGTATTGCTTCCTTTCAGAGAAGTGAGAATACGGCGCGCTGATTATTCAGGACTCAGTATTTGTCCAGGCTGTTTTGTCCCGCGAGAGCCGTCTTGGAAAGGAATAAAATTCCGAAGTATAATCTAAAAAAGCATACTTGACACATGGCATTTTTATCAAGATTTTAATTAATGTTGTGATATAAGACAGTGGTGGTATCCAGAGAGCTTACTTTACTTTTATATGCAAATTAATTAGAATCTCCAAAAACTTTCAGTTAGGGTTTTACCAAGGGTAATAATAACTTCTCTACCGTTTTTAAAAACGGAAAAGTGATCACTATCGGACGAGCGTCTAGAGTTATCGACTAAAGTACGGGGACTATCTTCACATCTTTTTAGGCAGCTGGTAGGGTACTTTCTTAAAACGACCTGTCAAACATGGTAGTTAACGAATCGTATAATATATTAGCCTGCTTTGTGAATATGAAACTTGAACTGCCATCCGGACTTAAACTGTGTGAAGAGTTCAGTGATTTTTGACATTTGAAAACATCTTTTTCAGTGAGTTTTGGACAGAATTCTCCAGTAGAAATGGGTGGACGGAGTAGAATGGGACATCTAAGTTGGCACAGACAACAACACATATCTCTTTACTAAGGTACTTGCTCCCGCTGAGGTCTTTAGAAAGTTCCCACATACTGGAAGAGCTTCTGCATGACAAAAATTTCCAGTTATACAGTAGACTCAGACATTTAATTACCAACTTCATTAAAACGTCCAATAAACGAGCACCAGCATTATCATTTACTTTATGTAGTCCTTCTTTTTCTTTAATTCATCTCTCAAGTTGAGGAGAAAATATATGATTGAAGCATTGGAAACGTTTTCACTGGGGCAACAGATATCCAGACAAAACCTGAGATAACATGTCACACCATCAGTAGTGTCCTTCAAAACATCACTGCCAACTATATTTCAGTTTATTGACCGTTGCATTCCTCTAAAATGAAGTATTTAACTTTGTGAACAGTTTCTTTGTACGACGTATTTTGCTTGTGAAGGCTGCTTTGTGTAGTTTGCCATATATTTTGGGCAAAACACGTGTGATCCAATGATTTAATATGAGCAGTCAGGCTGTCTTTCGTGCTTTATACATATCAATATTCATCGATAAATACCGAGTCTAGTATTTCATCTTGACATGTTATGAAACAACACAGTTTTGAAGGTCAAGAGTTTTGAAGAAGCTGTGGTCACAAGAATTAAAATCATCACATATTATCTACAGGACTGCAAATTACGTGAATATATATCAGAAGAATTAGATGATTCGGAGTAACTGCAACTGAATGTCACATAAATATTTATGAAATAAATAAACGGATATTTGTCCGAAATTTTTTGGGTAGCATTCTACAGCCATGCAGCCTATCTAATCACTTGAGAATTATAATCATGTGTAATGCAGAATGCACCGACTGCCGTTGATTAAGATAGCTATACTACCTACACATTACTTCGTACAGCTACATCGATCCTGATGGAAAATTTTGAGACCATTCAGAGAAACCAAGTTTTCATCGTATAGATCGTGTAACCAAGCTTCCTGAGAAGCAAATACTCCAGTATTACGGTACACATTGGAAGATGAGAGATATTGTAAGTATTCCTTCACCTTATTTGATAAAAGTATCGCAGGAGGTTGTAAGCTTTTTAAAAATGTGCGTGAATATATAATGCAATCAGAGGACATAACAAAATAAGTAAACGAAGAAAAGAGCAGGAAAATTTAATTAAATATGTGAGATCGAAAACTGATTAACCCAGACATTTGAGCGGGTGTATGTAGTGATTTCTATTAAGAAGATCGTGTATAAGAAGTACATGCCACAATATCAGGAAACGTCAGCAAAGAGAAAAATCTACACATTCAGTTTGGAAGAAAGCGTATTATCAGATAGAAACACAATGATTATGAACACTTAAAACACTGAGCTGTGTACTGACTCTAGTGTTTACAGACATGATTCCATTGTACAGATGAATGATTTTATTGATAGGTGTTACAATTCGGTGATAAAATGATGTGAACTTGCACTGGACTACTTGTCTCATTTTTCACTTTCAAAACACTTCTGTATTTGGCAACTTTTTAAACCTAGAGTGATGCCAAGGTAAATAGAAATTTCAGGTTATGGGTAAATGTGGTAGGCGTTTTTAAGTCCATGCTAACAATCGAGTTAGCGTAAAATAGATATCAGTAAGGAATGGATCTGTAAATGTTATTTGCGTCTAGTTAAACTCATTCACCATTACCAAACTGCTTACGAACAAATCTAGTATGGAATCTCACAAACTTATTTAAGATTTTAAATTTTCTACCTTCTACCGGCTTAAATGTGGAGCAGTTAGAGGTAACCCAATAGTATAGTAACCTCTTTCTCCGTCTACAGCTTTATGCTAACCCCTCACTTTTTATCTTAAAATGTTCTAAGACAGTGATATATTTCCCTTTGTATATCCTAAATTATCAGATACTCAGCAACTGATACTACATTCAATAACATTTTTTACATTTCCTTTGATGAAAAAATCTCAAAATTCTATATATATATATCATAATATCTTAATGATATCCAATTAGTTTCAAAAGGTAACCTCGGAGAGAAGTTAACTTTGTCATTGATGTAGGGCATCAGGCAATTAGATAAATTCATTAAACACGTTTGTGTCCGGTGTGTTGTGAGATTCTTTTGAATACTTCATATACTGCATTGTAAAAATAATCAATCTTTCGAGCTATGTATAACATATGCAAAATAGTATAGTGCGGTATATATATATAAGTATATATATATATGTATATATATATGTATATATATATATATATATGAATTTATCGATCACTTTTCATCGAGTCAATAAACAGACGATATCATCGTCAAATTTAATTTATTTTTGCCTTTGTTTTTATTCTAGTTAGCAGGAAAGTAGGATTTGATATGTGGAAAAAACCCATATATGTTGATGAAGCCAGTAATTGATGGCATATTGCACTGAATTTCAATAGGTTTCATCATCCCTTGTTGATGAAGATGAGAGAAAGATGAAACCTTAATTTAACTTACAATAAAAACTATAATAAGTACAATTAAAATTTTCCGCTGATATTATTTTGTATAAAATGTATTTTTTCTATAAAATGTTACCGTTACATTTCGGTAAACTAACTAAGAATAAATGCAAAGAGATTCAAAAACAGTTTGTCCGCATATCTAGTGAAGTGAATTAAAGTCAATGTGTGTTTGGGTTTACTGTAAGAATGAAGACATGCCAGGAAAGAGGTTAACAGTCAGCTGAATAGCTTAGAAATTTGAGTGTCTGTTTAACTGTTCAGCTTGCGACAAACCATACTATCCGACACAAGTGGATAAAGACAAAAATAAGAAAGTTTTAGAAAGTGATGAGATAAAAAGTAAAAGAGGTAGGCAGAACAAAATAGTATGACAATACTTCATACATAAGAATAGCACATGGATTAATATGCAACTCTGTGAATGGTTTTGAATCAGTTTTTAGGTTTATGGCGGTTCATGATTTAACCTTGGTATTCATCATGAACTGTCATCAGTTAATCTCTATAAACCTTGAAATTGAATTATTGTAGCGCTCATTGGTGACTCACTTCGAGAGGTGATTCCTGAAGTTCCATTGCGAAGTCGTTACCAGTGAGACAAACCAAGTCAGACATGAGGACTGTAACTGAATGACATCACTGGATGGAGGTCACGCCATACCGTGAACTGACAGGAGTAGGAATATGGGCCATTGGATTCCGACGCAGTAGCTCAAAGGTAACGTGCTGGCTTCAGAAGCTGGCAGTCATAGGTTTTGATGCCTAACAGGATCATATGTTCATATTATTGAGGAGCCCAACGCTGGGATGAAATGCCTGTCCAGTTCTTCCAGGTTCTCAACAGTTCTCCAACTGATGTCAGTCCGTAATGAATACCAACTTGAAATAGCCCTGAGTCATATTCAGCAAATTGATCGTCCGTGCACTACAATTCACTGTATCCGCCTTTCTCTGTGAATTAAAGACAAATCAAGATTGTTTAAATTGAAATTCTATTATTAGAAGCTTTGCTGACTGACCTAGGTAACGATTGGACTGAATTATCATCATAATTCTTATGAATGCAAAAGGTCTGTGTTTTCATAAGGCTGAAAGTATCACAAAAAAACCCAATGGCATTAGTGTAATAAGAATAAGAAATACAACTGTGTTTGCATTTCTTCAAGTGAATACTATTCCTATCGTTCATGTGTTGATTGCGTTAATACCAGGAGCGTGCTGAGACTAAATCAAGTCTTATCTATTTCTTAACTTATCTTTCACTGATTTCAGTTCCACATCATATGACCAGATGTTACAATAAAACCTTCTTTATGACTTTTGAAAACCTGTCTGAATAATTTTAACACGTTAAACTTAGCTTTTTTACCTGACATTGTACCATGTAGACCAGTGGTCGAAGAATTTCGGTGCTACTTCCCTACTAATGAGTTTCTGGAATATAGAACGGAAACTCTATCATATTTCCTTATTTAAAAGTTGATTTTAGATTAAGTTCGGAATACTGCATCACATTCTGCACATTTCATTTTAAAAACACAATTAGATCATGAATTATACAGAATTATTTTGCACTCATCTTCGTGACTAGAAGTGGAATTCAGGAAGTGCGTTTTGTCCCATTTAAGACTCATCAGCTGGATGAGCCTTCCACCCCAAACAGTGATGTTGCTCCAACCAAGAATCGAACCCATTATTTCCCACATTTCCACTAAACCACTGGGACAAGGCAGGCACCTATTGGGCAACGGTTATCAGTTGTTATTTTATAGTTGTAATCTCTCGTTGCAATATACTGAGTCGAATAGCTTAACTTCTGTTGGTAGATCGGCTCCCATATGGATGCTTCGATACCACCGAATGGTTTTTAAAGCCATGTTTGCTAAGTCTAAGTTTCGAAGGGAACAATATCATCGACTGGGGTAAAGGTATATCCAGCTTTTTGGGCTCCAAATAGGACGAAACATGCATCCTGCATTCCATTGCTGGTCACGAAGATGAATGCTAACTAATAAACATTTGGCAGTTACGAAGCAACCCCATAGGATCTCATCTATCAAAAAAGGGTTGAGTAATTCAACCCTGTACACCAGCGGAAAATTACAAGTAACAATTTATACTCGGAGTTATGTTCTTTAAACTTGGAGGTCGCGTAATGTGTATTAGCTTTTGTATAAAACATTCAAACAATCCTTTTTTCAGTCACCATTTTATTCTCTGTAGAGATATAGTGCGTATAAAATGGCCACTGTTGAAACCATAAATTTCGATGCAGATATCGGCTTATTTTGTTATTGTTATCAATATTAACAGTTAAATTCATGATTCGCCAATAAGTTTCAAGGCTATTTCTGATTCCCGATTCCCTTTACTTTCCATCCCTTCCACTGTATTGCCTCTTAAAAAGACCGGAGACAACTGAGGCCTAACAACTTTCTTGATCAGTAACTTAGAACCTAGATCATTGTTTGAGTTTGTTGGCTCTCTAAGAAAAGTTATGCTTAGGTGACTATTCTCTTTTTGGCTATCTAGAGGGTTTAGAGGAGGTAATTCACTCTTCAAAATAGTCCACCTCGAAAGGCTTTCACTAATCTGAAGTCGTTGTGGAGATCCACTGGACTCAGCATAAAGCGTGAACAACACCTTGATTTTGAAGACCATTATCAAGTCAGTGCTTCTGTATGGCTCAGAAACTTGACCTGTCACGAAAAGCATTTCCAACAAACCACAGACTGAAGATCAGATGGTCAGAAAGAATAGGCAACAAAGAACTCTGGCCCGACAACGAACCAACGAAGCAAGAAGCTATCGCTCAAAATATATACGCACAAAAGTGGAGATGGATTGGGCACACACTGAGAATGCCGACTGGGGACATCACGCGCCAGGCCAGACTAGGCCGTCGAATGGAATCCAAATGAGTTGGGCTTCCGAGGCGAGAAAGACATGGAAGAGACAATATGAGAAGGAAATGTAAGCTTGTGGGCAGTCGTGGAGCCAGGTTGAAAAGACTGGAGAGGACAATGTGCAATGGAGGAGTGTTACTGAAGCCTTATGTTTTACTAGGAACCCAAGGAGAAAAAAATGATAAATAGTCCACCTCAATCATTAAAAATCAACAAAAGACAATTCAGTGAAGAAAATTTCCCTTGGAACGAATCATTCTCAAAAGTGGTACATTCAACTTTATGGTTTTAATAAGAATATATTTCTATGAATGGCTAACCGGTCAAAACAAGCTCATCAAAAGTTGTTTATAGGTTAGTACACGATGACTGCATAATAATCTGCGGAGTAATGGAACTGCTCAATTACCTCATGGATTATTGCATAATCACCTTGTATTTACTTGTTATTCTATAAAATGCTTCTGACGACCTTGTGTTGACCTTCCAGCCATAATGATCGCGTAGTTTTGATGAGTTTTAATGTAACTATAAATATGAAAGTATTGCTTTCGAAAACGATTCGGCGTAATTAAAATTTTCTTCGATGTATTGTCTTTTGTTAGTTCACTCTTGTTTGGTTGTGTTTATGAGCTGAATGTGATATTGTGGAGTATAGGGTTCAGTTTATCTGAAAATGCATACTGAATGTCCCACTTTATTGAAGATAGTGAGGCATCAGTACGTCTTAACCAGATATCTGGCACGGGTATGATTAGGAAGACACTTTCTTCAAATCCAATAATATGTACGTTTACTGCTGTAGGTGTTAGGGTTGAATCATGGCTATTCCACAAGTCCATCTACATAGCTCATACAGATTTGCACCTATCAATGCAGCAACCGAATTGTCAGAAACTACTTTATTTGGTCAAACTAATTTTTTTTAAAAATGTGCCTATCTTTTGAACTGCTGCGTTTAGTTCCAGTAACCCGTTACGTTTTCAAGGTTTCTATTGGACTGCAATTCTTCAGTAGCTCAGAGAAACCATGGTGCTTTAAAATGTAGACAATTACTACTGGACGATATGAGCATTAATGTCACAACAACACATTCTGAATTGAAATGCATCACTGATAAGTTGTTAATGGTAAACTTATGCAAGTATTTAATGTTATCTGAATGCTTAACCGATTAATCGTAAAACGATTATGAGCTCTTTTAGTTCTGCTACCATGAACCATGCAAGAACTTCCGAATTGTACCGATAAAATAACAGGTAATGACTAGTAACTTCTGAATACCGCGCTAAGAATATCTGCCATTATCTCATTATTATTGTTTATAATATCATCATTATTATCATTATTTTATTTGCCCTTTGGGATCCTAGCGGAACATAAGGCTTCAGTAGCACGACTCCATTTCACGCTCTTCTTTTCAATCTGGCTCCACGACAGCCCAGAAGCTCTCATTTCTTCCTCACACCATCTCCTCCAAGTCACCCTCACCTCGGGCTTCCAACTCGTCTTTTCTCACTTGCGTTTGGCCTGACGCGTGATGTCCCCAATTGGTCTCATCAGTATATGCCCAGTACAATACACCTCCACTTTCTTCTGCATATATTTATTGGGCCATGAGTTCTTGCTTCCTTGGTTCGTTGCCAGCCAGCCAGCCAACCAGGCAGTCAGAGCTCCTCCTTGCTTATTCTTATTATTCCGGTCATCCATCTGGTCTTCAATATCGAGTGAGTGAGCGTAGGTGGCAGCTGTTGATGTGATGAATGTCTGCAGTATGTTGGGAATGCTTTTCGTAAGGCGCCCAGTCTCTCAACCATCACATAGAGACGATGCTGTCAACATGGATAGATGAAAGAGATAACATGCTTCAGATTTCTCAAGTTGATGGTGTTTGTTGTTGGTTGGATATCCTCATCATCTCTGTCTTCTCTACATTCACTTGAAGTCTTGAATTCCTCCATTGCCCTGCCTAGCGTCTTCCGCTAACTTGTTAGTTTTCGCCTGTAGATCTTCGAGTATCTCCTGCAACACATTAGACATAAATCATCATCGGTGGCGAAATCCAAATCTTCTGGGGTCTTCTCATCGGTCAAGCCAGCGTATGTCCATTTTCTTGCTCTTCATAGCTGTCTGTCACATGGTCCGATCGACCACAATCAGGAAGATGATCGGTGATATTAGGCGGCAACCTTGTCTTACTTCTGTCTTCACTTCGAAAGCGTCACTGATTTTTCCATTGTGTTCAGAATCACTCGGCATGTGGCGTCGTCATATAGCTGTTGAATGAGGTTGATAAAGATTTGAGGTACTTAAAGAGTAGTCTTTAAGGCGCTACCAAATTGCTTTTCGGTTGACGCTGTCGAAGACCTTCTCAAAGTCGATGAAGTTGAGATGAAAAGTTGACTGCTTATCCATGCTCTTCTCTATGATCATGCGTATCTTAACGTTGTGATTTGATCAGCACATGATTTGTTCTTCAAATTGACTAAGTAACCTCAGCGATTTTAAAGGGGTTTGTGTTAGTAGACATCTTTGTGAATAATCACAGAGCAAAAAACTGTGCTATTGGAGAAACAACAAAGCCAATAATCATATGTATGTGGAGGTTTATTTAATATCTGTCATTTGTTCAGACTTTCCGTTTGCAAAACGATCGAAAACTACAAGATGAAATTCACTGATACTGCTATACAAAGTGAAATGAACGAGGAGGATGAGGATAAGGAATGAAATATACTTGGATTTCAATAATCTCTTTTAAGTCAGTTATCACTGAGTACTAGTAAGAACCTAATTTCACCGAGCAACTGTAATTTGCTTGGAGGAAATATTGGAGGATGAGTTGCACTTTACAGAGAAATGTAAAAAAGACACTAACAAATATCCTATAATGGCAAGTAACATCAGAAAAAAGCCGTGACCAACATAAATCCGATATAGATAAACCCTAACTTCAAAGAAGTTTGTTTTAGCGAAACGATAAACCAAGTGATGTCACTTAACAAGAATTATCGTAGCATTACGCCAACTTTATTAAAACTGGTAACAGTCAATACTTACCCCCACTACATTACCTTCAAGTGTGTATATCAACTTACCCGCAACTGATCAAGTAAGTAAATTTGAAAAAAACTAGGGCATGACTTGGATGTTGGCGTGCCAGCTACTCTGGAGGAAAGAAATCTGAATAATGCAAGTGTACTATATCTGGCTGACTGAGGACATTAGAAACGTTTCGAGATGACGGATACCTAAAGCGGCAACACGTTTCTTAAGTTTTGCTGAAACTATAGACATTAAATAACTAATACCAAAGACGCATGCTAAAAAAAGGTGATTATTGTTATTACTGTTCTTAGCTTTGACCCTTATTCGACAGATTGTCGCTTTTCAATCCCGCAACATGACCTCCACTACTTATTATCTTTTTATTAGATATTTCATGTTTCACATTAACTGGGGCTTTGATTAATGGAATTAAATCCACTCTAGTTCATATATTTCAATGCTTATCTATCAATTGAGTTACTCAGGTAAATACACATTTCCATCTTTGTAATATTCTTTTATTATCCCTCCTCATTTTCTCATATTCTTCAAGAGTATAATTTATATTTTCTTAAGTAAAGACTCTATGGGTTTGCTATTAGGATTTCCTACGTCACTATGCCACTTCATGTCTGCTTTGGTTACGGATTAAACCAACCTCCAGCTAACTAATGTACAGACAGTGTCAATTATAATTTTCATATTTTAATATTGTAGCTTGCAAACAGATGATAAAAAGCAGAAAAAGTGAAGTGGTGCCATGTTGTCCCACTCAAAGTATCTTTCTCATTGTCTCTAGATTGCGATTTGCTTAGCCTTTAGAAGAACAGAATGTTAGTATACTCAAATTGAAATGTACTTAGCTAAGGGTAGTGATAACGATAATGATAACAATTAACCCATTTGCAAAAAATACTGTGCTTAACAATAGACCAAAGATATGGAACATTCAGCACTCAAAGCTGAATAGATCAAGTTCATTTCAATTGTTTTTCTATCGATCTAAAGACCCAAAAGTGCAGTATGACTGAGTTACTGTTTCTGAAAACATCAGCTGTGATTTTCAGCAGTGCTTCTTCAGCAGTACTTCAAGTCATTGAAATGACCACATTTATGTATAACCATAGGTGATTCTCAACTCCAAGCAACTTTCCCTTTAACAAAGCTATTCAAAGGTTGTGAGCGGTACCTTAGTTCTGAAACATCTGGAATTCATCTGCAAGCTGTTATTGAAAACTTCACTTTTTTAATAAGTTTGTCCAAATCAGTTAGTGACACTTGGTTAACGCCTTTAAGATGTCAAGTTGTTAAGTTTGTTTACTGTTCTAAGAAATCCCTTGAAACGACTGACGTAGAACGGGTCAGTAGATAGGACGGTACTAGTTGTTAATCTTGAAAGTGATCAGCGTCACCAAGGAGTTACTAAGGTAAAAGTTAGAAACTGGTACTCAAAAACAAACATCCAATGCAAACAAGAACACGTACAACCAGATAATTTGAAAGGTACACAAAGATGGAAAAATAAAAGGTCATCAAACCTTTCTATCATCTAATCAGTAATTCTTTTTTATTGAAAAGCCCCAGTTATCGATATTCTCTCTCTAATGACAGAAACTGATATAAAATTATTTTATTTCGCTTCCTCCAACAAATTATTCTTCTTCGAACGAATATATTCATTGTCGTAGTATGATGAAGACAATAATAAATAAAAGCAAATTATTATTCATTGACTCAGTATTATTTTATCAATCTCTTTCTGGAAATGCATTACAGAATGGAGTTGAACAAAGATGCACGTCTTGGTTTCATCTAAAGTTCTCTCTCTCTCTTTCTCTCTCAACCTCAGTGCGTCACTCACTTTCACCTCCTCCTTGCCTCTTTCTCTCTCTCCTTCCCTTTTCTCTCTTATATGCTTTTTTTCTTGATTGAGAGATGTGAAATTAGGTAAACAGGAGTTATCTGTTCCATGATCTATTTGCTCGTTAGAGCGCAAGTGTTCGTTTGTGTGCTTGCATGCGTTCTTGCGTACAGGAGGATATTAATGCATCTGTTCTCTGTTAAGTATTCCTACTTGTGTTAAGTTACTTTTCTCTTCAGAAAATATTGTGCATTTATATTTTTTGTGTTTACCAGCCTAAATTTTGTGGACAGAAAGAAAATGAAAGAAATGGAGTAAAAAGAAGCTATTGAAATTGAATCAGGCTTTGCATAAACAGAAAGAAGTAGAACACAAGGAAGAAATAACTGAATGGATGAATACTTGGACCAAGTGAACTGCTTACAGGATATATGAAACTGAATATGAATCAGAAACTAAAAGAAGAATGAAGTGAAAGGCATTTTACTTCGAATTATTGGTTTCATTGTGACACGAAATTCTAGTATATAGGTGTGGTAAATTTTAGGCAATAAGTAATTAAACTGTGTCTGTTTGGATGTGCGTTTTGAAGGTTTTGCATGGAAAAGCAAAAGAGACTGCTGTTAAAATTCTTTTATTAAGCTAGGACTGTTCTGACATCTAGTAAGCCTGTGGAATTCATAAGAATAGTAAGAAAAGATAAGTTGGGAATAGGAATTTTAAATACAACAACGGATACTCATGTCACTACAATGGTGCTATTGTTCACTTACAAGTCATTTGTAGGCTATATGCGTTGCTTTTCTTAGCAGCGGTTAATGATGTAAACTGGAGTAAGAAATATTTAAAATACACATCAATGGATCTGAGTAAGAAATGCCCCATGTGAGAGCGATTCATTTCAGGAGCGTCTTTGTTGCTTGATATAACTGATCATGCAGACGAAACACTTGGAATATGTAACTAGAAGCAGAAGTAATGAAAAAATATTACCGTATAGTATATTTTTCATCCAAGACATCCTTTCGACCCAAAGTTTCTTCTTCTGAACTAGAACCATATATTTCTCTTATATGTATTTCCGATTTTATTAATGATGAAGCTAATTTTTGTGAAGTATGATGAGTGACACTGTAATATGAATGGGTTATGGGGGAAGCCTGATGTGATATTGAGTCTAGTGTTGAGACAGCGAAAAAGACAGTTGGTAGGCTTAGCGAGCGTCAATGGACTTTGAAATCACATACAACCTGGTTCATGCAAAATACTGATTCCAGTTGGTTGTGATCACGATGAGGTGCCAAAGAAGCCCAAACTTAAACTGACTGAGAGTCTTTGCTCAGAGTGATCGCGGGTAGTATTGGGTGAGGAAGCGACAGTGATGAAGAAAGCGTAGGCGTTGAAAACACTCACCAAGTATTTAGGCTTAATAAAGACTCTGGTACAAAAAAGATTATGGTTAGTGGAACCATAACCGAAAAGGATAAGACTCTGATAAGCTCATAGGAAAGGTGGCCAGAACACTTCGAAGCATAGCTCAGCCCACTTTCAGCAACGCCACAGTTTCGCATCATTCAGCCTGAACCGGAACGGGGCATAGATGTCGTACTTCCAATTCTCTTTGAAGTTGAGAAAGCTGACTGTTCGCCACTTAGAGTTTTCAAGGATGGCGGTAAGACATTGCTTACTAAAGTGACGAAAGTGCTAGACAGTACATGGGAATCAGAGGTAGCGCCCTTAAACTGGACTAATTCGCTGATCATTCCAGTCTACAAGAAGGGAGAAAAGTCTTCTTGTGACAAGAATAAAGGAACCACTTTTAATGATATTGTGTCTGAAATCCTTGGGTCTGTGGTTATCCAATACTCAACTGGAGTTCGAGAACAACGAAATCGAGAAAACCAGGCAGGATTTAGACCTGATTGAGGGTGCATCAAACATATTTTTATCCTGTGACAGGTTCGCAAAAACGGGCGCATATCTACCGGCTGCCGACACTTCCTATATCGATTGACTTGAAGGCGGCATTCGACCATGTCGACTACAAATTAGTGCGTCACTGTTTGACTGTGATAAGGAGAAAGTGTATAATGGTTATCAAAGCTCTCTTCTCGAACCCACGCAGCCATGTAAGGGCTTTTGGAAAGTTATCATGTGAATTGACGACAACTGGTAGTGTCCATCAGGGATACCTACCGTCACCGTTCCTGTTTAACTTCGTTGGAGAAGTACAACTGGCCACAATCATAGGTAAATCTGACCACAAGGACTGATTTACTCCCTGAAAGACTTTTTTCTGACTTGAAGTATGCAGACGACATTGTAAAATGTAACATGATGCTCCAGGACTGAGCTGTCACAAGTACTCCCAGATTAACGATAGGGAGTGCAGTGGTGAGATGTGTCGACCACTTCACTCACTGGGGGATTTGCATCAAACCGGACGAGCTGGCCACTGACGAAATCTCAGTTAGGATACAGAAGGTCGGTCTGGTATTTGAGTCAACTTTGGCGCTCATTGGCGAGATATACGACTATCTATCAAATGGCGAGTAGTCTTTTCTATCTTTATATTTGCTCATGAAATAAGGGCATCAAAAGAAAAAGGCATGAAGTGGTTACAGGCTTTCGATCATGCGTCTTCTTGGCATTGCTCGTGCTCAGTGTAATCACCATGTGAGGTCAGGTGAAGGCTACTGGCGTACAAAGACAAGACGACTGGCGATGCTGTGAACCCCAGTCGACTGGAATGGCTTGCGCATGTGCTGCATATACCAGGCTGTCGCCTGCCTCGACATGTCATTCTAGAAGAACCTGGATTTGGTTGAAAGAGTATTCAGAGTGAAAAGATCAATATATGGCACCAGTTGATGAATTCTGTTGTGGGGAGATATAGACTATCTGACTGCAGTCCTGGAGACGAAAGGAGTCAGTGTTCGGGAACTCTTGGTGACATGGCTGAAAATCGGTCATAACGGTGCAGATGTATTCATTCCTGGACACCTGAAACTTGAATATTCTCACTAACCTTTATTCTCCGGCGCTGCTTTATCTAATTCGATATCACCCATTTTCTATCCAACCGTTCTTTTGTGTACTACTGTGAAGTGTGGCAATTTCAGCCCATACACTAGTGTATGAGGTTCTGCTTTGATCTATCTATCTATCTGTCTATCTGTCTGTCTGTCTGTCCGTCTGTCTGTCTGTCTGTCGTAAATGGATGCAAGCTTCGTGAATGAATGTGGGTTACATTGGTTAAAATAACGCTAGGAGTGAATCTATGGCGTTCAGGAATTGAGACAACAGGGTATAAACCTTTTTGGATAGTGGCAGACAATCGACAAAAAGCTCTGAACGCACATTTTGCACTTGATGGCACTTATCAGCAAGGCTTGCGAGAACTGGTAAAGAAACTGGTATTCCCTTAGTGACTTAAACCTGCGTCTTGTGGACTGAAAGTGCCTAAACCAGAGTTATCGGTGATATTATAATCAACATCTTCAGCAAGATCTGGCGTGAATCCATTCTGCCCTGCTGATTATCCATCGAATCTTGCCTTCACTAAGCTAGTTAACTTAGTCGCATTTGAATTTCGACTACTCAAAGTTACATTCTGAATGCCCGATTTATCTGTTTACACCACTAATTACGTAGTTTTTCTGTGGGTGATCACATTCAACTCCAAAGTCTAGTGGGAGCTTAACTGAGTACTGTCTTCCTATTCTCAGAGTAGTTGATGGTTACTCATTTCATGTCTGTAGTTTTACAAGTTCATGGCATATTGTCGCCTAGATTTGACAGTTTTGATATCATGGAGGGTATTCATCGGTTCGTATTCCGCAATCCCGGAATTTTTCCACTGAATGTTTTACTAAAGCTGTGTTTGACCTAGAGAATTCGATCCAAGCTAGTGATGTGAATCTGTTTGTTCACTTCGTCAAAGACAACTTCTATTTTCACCTGCCGACCATAAATCCAAGCTTCATTGACTTTTAATGTCTGTCTGTTGACGGTAGTTTCATAGGAAAATAATGTACCTATGGTGTAGCTTGAGTATGATGAACTTGCATATTCTGTAACTCGGGTCCTATCAGCCCAACAAATTTTCAAATGGTCTGTTTGCAAGAGTACTGATCAATTTATTTCACTATGTTTAACTAATTATTTTCTTCCTTAGAAAACTTTAGCGGACACTTTTCGTGGCGTGTTGACGATTACATTTTGTGATCCAAGTTTATATATTATCTCCCACTATGTGAAACATGTTTGTTAGCATAGTAAGTTTATTGCAGTGTCGTTAATTTATGGGTTTTTTAATATTTAGGATGTCTACTAGCTATTGGTTACATTAAGCGGTTTTATGAATGACTTTTTTCCTACCAATCTTCTTTTTTTTCTCAAGAAATAAGTACTGTAATGACTATTTTGTTTTTTTTCTGAAGCGTATTTGTGTTTAAGCATTTTTTAATTAGTTGTATGTTGAAGTATTCATAGTTTTAGCAGAATTTTAAATGGCAGCCAGAAGCCAGTTGTTGTGCATTTGTCTGCATATTTAAAAAGTAGAAAGAATACTGGGAAACTAACGTACCATCGACTCTGGGGTCTTACAGATTCATGATCAATGATATTTGACATCAGCTTTAGGTCTAGAACACTCAGACTGCTTGCTAATCTGAAAACCCTTACATCAAGAGATATTATTCTTCATCTATGTGTGCTTGGAGTTGTTCCTAGATAAACTAAAACATTTACAACAAAATGAGCTACAATAAAGGAATTTCACTTCAAAGTTTTATTAAGATTCTACTTACCAGACGAAATTGTGATTAAAACCTCTGTTAAGAAGCTGTTTTACACTATATTTAAATATAAATTGTCCCAAAGGAGTTATCAGGATTTTCTACTACGAGACACGTTTCATCCCTTTTAATATCCTCTTAAAATATATTATGCAATACTCAAAGCTTGTTATTTACACTGCACTTCTTGGCGAATCCAGATGTCAGTAATGCATTTAAGCCGCTGGCTTAACTAACATCTTTTTGTTATTATTTATTATATTTATTTATCCCTTGGGGTTCTAGTAGTACATAGGGCTTGAGCAGCACGTCTCCATTCCACTCTGTTCTCTGAAATATTTTGAACCTGGCTCCACCACTGCCCACAAGCTTTCATTCCTTCCTCACACTATCTCCTACATGTCACCGTCATCTCGGATGCCCAACTGACCGTTTCCATCTGGGTTTCACTCGAGTGCCTGGCCAGGCGCATGATGTCCCGGAATGGTCCTCTCAGTGCATGCCTGGTTCATCTCCACTCGCTTCTGCATATTTATTGGATGATAAGTTTTTGGTTGGTTCTTTGCCGGACTGAGTTCCTTGTTGATTATTCTTTCTGGCCATCTGAGCTTCAGTATCGAGCCAGCGTAGGCAGTTGTTGATGAATGTCTGTAGTTTGTTGGAAATTCTTTTCGTAACGCAACAAGTCTCTGAACCATATAGAAGCACTGATTGACTTGACGTTGGTATTGGAAATCAGGATATTGTTCACGCTTTATGCTGAGTGCAGAATATCTCCACACTGGTTTCAGACTAGTGAAAGCCTGTCTTTGATTTTCACAGCACTATTCAAACTTGATGAAATGAAGTGAGCGCATAGTGTATACTGACATTCGGGCCTAAATGAGATCCCATATTAGCTTTAAACAACAGCACAAGTGGTAGAATTTTTTTAAATGTTGATAGTAGCCAGCTTGAAAAAGGGAGGTAGATTCTTGTTAATAAAGCATTCTTTTGTCTTCATATTTTTGTAAGTTGAGAAAGCTGTTTTCGTGTTCTGTTAATCTATCGTTGAATCCAATAAATCATTAGACGAATGACGCGTACAGTGTTTCTGTCTAAAATTAAATTTTACGTGTATTTGGTTATTTTGGCATAAGGAATACATAAAATGAACGTCTGAACGTCCTGAGTTGAAGTTTCAGTATGTTTGGTACGCATTTTACACCTATCAAATGCCAGATGATGGTTCTCGACTGGTCTGTAATAGATTTCAGCTTCAGGATAGGCAGTGAAGTGATACAGTGCTCTAACCATCCAACTTCAGAAGTTTTATTACTCTGAACAGACCTATTACCGTCAAAGCTTCGGCTATGTTGCGAAAGGCCTGGTTATCATTTTGCCAACTTGCGTCGTGCATGGCACCGGTTCACGAGATGTCCAACTACCTGGTAAAAGGACTAGTATACAGGGCTGCAGTTCACTTTGTCCCGTTATATGCATGTCAGATATCGCCGTTGAAAATAGGGGATATCAAGAGGTTACAGGTTTTCGAACGTGGTCGTTTTCCTAGCACTGTTCAGATACAATGGATTCGCCACGTGATTAATGTCAAGGTTAAGCGAAGGATATTAGACAAAGAACGCAAGTCAGTTAATGATGTTGTAAGATTTCATTGACTGAGCTGCTTAGACATGTGTTGAGTATGCCAAACCACTGCCTGCCCCAACGTACAATCCTAGGCAATGTTGCGCTGTAGTGGAAGGAGACGCAGGGTGGTCAAACTAAGAAGTGTGCAGCAATCTATGAAGTTTCTTACTGTTGGTTCAAGCGATGCAGGGAGGTGTAGAATACATCGCTTGGGTCACTGATGCAGTAGGAATCAACTGTTCTAGACTCTTGTTGACATGGCCGATAATCGGTCACAATGGCATAAAGATACTCACTCCCTGATGCCTTCTAAAGTTTGAAGATTTTCACTAATCTTCATATTCAAATACTTTATCCTCTCACATAACTATTTGTGATTTGATATTAGTTTTTTCTACCCACTTGTTTGCAGCATATTTCTCTAAACTGTGACACCTTGAATAGATGCAGTTGTGTGCCAGGTTCTTTTCTTATTTTGTCTATGTATTTGTCTGACTTATTCTATAGTCATTCTTACAGCATCTGTACACAGACTGTGAGCTTTAAAAGGTTAAAACAGTCTGTCATGGAGGTCGATTCTGTGCATAACAGCTTCGTTAAATAGCTCAATCGCCGAACAGCTTGTTCTGGATCCTGAAATGCACCATATCTTAAGATGTATTCTACTAATTTAACTGAAGACTGAGACATACAACATAATTTTATTACACTATGATCAAAAATGAATTGCTTGATAGAGTTTTACTGCTTCGAATAAATTCATGAAATATCTCACTATGCTACAGCTAATAGAGTTAAACCACGAGTGTAAAACTGGTGTTTTGTGGCAAGATTTATTTCAAGATCTGCCATGTGATCGTCTATTTACTCCGAGTAATGTCTTGCCTCTGACACCACAGTTAATGATTTAAGTGGAAGACAGATAAACGACAAATTTATTAACCACTGAGGTAACATGGTGAAACTAGTTGATATTTTACCTTCTCTCATGATATTCATAAGCATAACTTTACATAATTATTCTAACCAATAAATCAGTTCGTTCTACCGACAATACATAAATTTTCCTCAAAACAGTAAGAAAACAAAATAATACATCTTCAGGGAAGTGTTATCAGTTGTGAAGTGGTTCTTCTGAGGAAAAATCACATTCCCCAACAGTTATAGATCAAATATTTCCAAAGTCCCCCTTCAGTCTACTACTTCATCTCAAATAAATACGAAGTTTACTGGAATTCTTTGGAAGATTGGTAATATTCTCCAAGGTTTCAGTGACTATATAAATAGTCTAATGACTTTCGAAATACAAAAGTTATGCACTATATTTATAAGCCTGAAGATAAGAAGAAATTTCCCTCGTAAGACGAAATTGTGACACACTGATATTCTGTAAGCTTATATGACATGTACAGTACATTGCATCCTGCGAAATTTTCATTCTTGCTACCGAAGAAAAAACTTACACTTTTCAATTGACTTCATACACACAAAGTCAGATAGATCATGGTTTACATGGTGGTGTGATGAAGGTGAATGCAGTGTGCACATCTTGTCAAACAAAATAAACGACGAAACAACAGATCAATATTCTTTGGAAAGGAAACACGAGAATTTGAAAGTACGACAGGCGGACGAATACCAGAATTATGGAGACAAGGTCAAGTAAGGCTTCCTGCCATTTGCTTCTAAACACCTAACATACGCCAAAGTGCACCATTCTGCTGACTGTACTAGCTTGGTAGACAGACTCAATAACGATCGACAGAATATAACTTCCAGGACTAGAAAATATGAAATCACTTACTCTCCGGAGAACATTCAATGAAAAACCATTTACTTGAAGACGATCACTATTGATTGATGTAAAGTGAAAGTGATTGTTTTTGAGTGACAATTGATTTAGAGTATAAAAAAGGCAACATTTTCATAGGCTTCATGTGACCACTAATATGTATGTGGAGATAATTCTCACAGATTTACTGCTTTTTTGACTGAAAACTGAAGTAAAACAGCTTTTTAGTTCTGAAACATCCATACTACTCCACCTGTTGACTTTAGTCCTTGATTAAAGCTACCTTAAAATAATTCTCCTTCGCTGGTGCCTCGATATTGACTGTGTTTCAATTTTTTACTAATCATGGATAATTGCGAGCAATGAAGTCCAGGACGCAGGTTTTGTCTTACTTTGGACTAGTTAGCTGGATGTACCTGCCTCCCAGTGAGCAGTGCTGTTACCTTCTAAGATTCGAATTCATGACTGATCACTTCAAACGCCAAAGCGTTTCCACTAGGCTATCGTGACTCAGTGATCTAACGAAAACTCTTTGGCGTTTGAAGTGATCAGTCATGAATTCGAGTCTTAGAAGGTAACAGTATTGCTCACTGGGAGTCAGGCACATCCAGCTAACGAGTCCAAAGTAGAACAAAACCTGAGTCCTGGATTTCCCTGCTCGCCACTATCCATCACTACTAACAAAATGTTATTGAGTACTTGACAATTTCAGCGAATATTTAGTTGATTAGATGTAATTTATCAAGGTAGCGGTTTTCTAATTTCATTCTTCCAAGATCTAAGTTATTAGCAGACAGAAGTTATCTAAACATCCGATAGTCGTTTCTTATTTCGAAAGTTCCAAGTGGAAAGTTAATTTATGTTCTGATATTGTTCCTAATAAGTGTCTCTCTTCACAAGTCTATCGACTTTTATACGCATATATCTATGACTACCCAAGAAGCAATCCATGTATATAATCTAGTTTTAGAAAAGTGTCATTTGTGGCGTGAACAGCTTTATAGTGACACTGAAACTTCAGCACTAACTTGCGCAGCTTCAAGTCTCCGGGTGAACAATGTTGTATGCACATCACTGTAGTGAGTGTCAATATAAAAGGAAAATATTGCATAAAGTTTCGTGTCAACAAAATTCAAATCATATTACATCAGATGAGTTACTTTTTCGTTACTAATAGATTTTAAATGATCACTTAACAGTTTTCATTGTTATATAGTCTTTTGATTGGGATTTGTGAGTTTCCATAAGTTGAACTATTCATATTATTGCCTGTCAGTTGTTCAGTATTCTAAACGTTTATCCAATATTCTGTCTACAGCTACCATTAATTAAAAAACTCTTATTGTCATCAAATAATACTGCCATAGTACACCACAGTTTTGATTTAATTACTAAATAAAATGTTTTAAAGGTAAAAATCGTCCATTGGACTGTCACAGAAAGAGATGTAATCATGTGATCCCTAAGCATGGTTGTCAAACATGCATGACTACGACACCATATTTCGATCTACACAGAATGTAAAAACTTCGCGTATGCAGAACATACTACCTGTATTCCAATTTTGGTTGATATTACTGCAAGTATTGTAAATTACTTTTTATATTATAGCTTGGAAACCTCTGTTGTTGATGGGACAGAAGCTATCGGCTAATATTAGTGAATGGGTTTCTGTGAGGATGCCTTGTTATCGCCTGTATTTTCGATTTTCATATTGACGATGTATAGTGGCTAGCAGTAGAATCCAGGATGCACGTTCCGTCCTATTTAGGACTCGTCAGAATGTTTACAAGCTATGACACACCTCGTACAAGGAGTGGCTATCGGGACTGAATGGATAACGCCCTGGAGTTTAAAAGAATTCATCTTGTGTTTGAGTCTTGATGGGAACAATATCACTCACTGAGAGGCAGGTACATCCAACCGACAAGTCCCAGACAGGATGAAACGCCCATCCTGAACTTCACTGTTAGCCACTAACCATCATTAATACCAACATTGCCTTTTCAGTTTCTTATGGAACATAGTTTATTTCTTTTATCTGACCCTATTAGTAATTGATGATCTTTTTAGTTGAAATTAGAACTCCTGTCGTATTTTTTCCCTACTTTTTCGTCTTACGTTCAGCCATGGGAAATAAGTGACTGCTTCAAGAAACAACTTTACCTCCTGCGTGATATACCTTTTTTTAAGTTTTATTCCAGTCTTTCAGTATCCTCTTGGGAGTTGGTTAAGTCTATCTCTTCATTCACTCACTAGGGTTCATTACTGTTGGATGAAATTATGAATTGTGGAATTTAATTAATTTTCACTGTCTCTTTCAGAATTTAATATTTATTAATTAAAGGTTTATCAGCAAAACTTCAGTGACTCATCTCAAATATCAAAATAACCATTTAAGTGATTGTGTACTTTAAGTGTAACTAGTTCTTAATTATTTCTCCCTTTCAGGCATGTGCTCTTTGTATAATTACTTCAGTCTATCCTAGTATCCAATAACACTTGCATTCACTTGTTGCAGTAGAACTTCCTCAAGCTATGAACTTTAGTTATCGATCATAATATGATCAGCATAAAATTCTGCTATTTTGACTTCGTCTGTCATGCAAATTTTGGCACGCTTTTTAAAGGACAGATATATTCAACTGGTGAGTAATATTCGAACAGCTCATATGACAGAAAACACCAATCGTTCAGTTTCAGATAAGCCACTGATAAGAAATAACAGTTCATAGAACTTCAGTTAGGGTTTGGAATAACTCAACTCTCCTTCTGTAAAAGCAAGATTCTGTTCCCTTTTATAAACTTCACCGATGCCTAAACAGTGAGTCATTACAGTTCTTGACACTAGAATTTCTAAATCAAGTAAGTTGGAACTTGTCCATGAGAATTGATTTTAGGTGTTGGTGCTTCGTATAACTCATAAGCTAACCTTATTGATACAATCAATACATGTAGAATAGAATTACTTAAAAATATAACCAGAATGGTGAACCATGCTACATTTCTTAATAACGAATGAAGTACGTTTATTTTCCGTGACAAGAATTGTTCAGGATCATTGTTCCTCACTGAAACACTGGAACCCCCGAAAACGTGTAGTGTATTACCAGTGAAATAGGATACCTAATCAAATGTCCTTTGAACATGATGAAGATAGAGTTTTCCCCTGACGACATCATATGATATACGTGAGTCTAAATTTATGTTATTCAAAATAAAGTGCGAACATGTAGTGCTTTTCAGGTTAACCTTTTGGGGACGTGTTCTTATTGTTTTAGATAGTTAGAATTATTCTTCACTTAACCCAACTTGGATTTTAATAAGGAATTACTACAAAGATGACATTATCAAGAGTTGCAAACTTGCTAATGAGTGATTATAGCTATAACTCCTTTGTTGATTAGATCTTCAGCTTTAACTAACACAATATCTGAATAGTGGAGTCTGACTTCATGAAATGATATTTTTATGCTTGTATTCTTCACTCTGACGGGTTTTTGCTTTTGCGCTTCAAGGAACAGCGGAATTTTTAGACGCAAATATCGAATTAGTAGAGTTCTAATTTATCGCGTGGCTGGTATCTAATGCCTTGTGGACAGGAAAACGATTTCAAGTTAAAGTAATAACTTAGCTCAAATAATGTCAAGATAATGGAAGCTTCATTAGTTGATTCATTGTTGTTCTTCGTAGTACGCTTAACTTGTTGCGTCATCAAGTACCTTTCAAATTCACTGGGTAGAATTTTAATATTCAATCCCTTAAATGTATATCAAGTTCTAATCACTCTTGTGTCTTCATCTCCAATGTATATAAGCCAATAATAGGGAGTGAGCATCAAGAAAACTGTACGATAAGTATGTAAAGTCAGGGTTGGAGTGTGGTGGTCATAAATGTGAGGTATTTAGTTAATCCCATCGGTGTTCAAACTGAAATAAGAAAAAAACTAAATAGAACCGGAAACATCGGTAAACGTTTGTGAATTACAACATATAATGCCAAATGAATGGGAAAAGTAAGAGGAATACCAGAGTCAAGTAAGTCATATAAACCCACCTGTAGTGGAGTGACCAATTCCGAGCGAAAACCTTTTTAACTAGGAATTAACCAACCGATGAGTAACTAGGTATTATTCATGACTAGAGGAATAAAACTTGACAACTAATACAGATTCTATCTGGAAGATAGTCATATGTAGGCAATTATCCTGTATTGAACTAGAAAAGTTAAATATTTATATTCTGAATCCAAGCCTATTGTGTCTCATTCACGAAGGAAAATGCTGACAAGGTAACGACTACATATTAAAGGTAAGGTTTTAAATTACTGAGTACCTAAATAAAATGAGTGCGTAGCTTTGGATGGCATTCATAAGTTTTTGTGCACCCGCAAGAATAGATCCCAATACCTAGAACGAATTCATCTATTAAATTATCTGATTACGTTCCAATGAAAAGGTCTAGTTAGAGAAACCTAGTAGACAAAGAATAAAGAACCAGGATTGGATTTTCGGAAACCTAAAAATAGTAGACTAGAGTGTGTTGCGCAATTAGGATGTTGTCATCAGACCAGTTGCTCCTTGATGCATATACCCAACGGAATGGCTTAATGAGACACTCACTATTCTTGCAAGTAAATGTTTGTCGTTCACATGGTGGCTAGCAGTCATCACTAATCAAACGCCATCAGAATGAAACTTGAGGCAGTATTTAGGCATCCGTCCAAAGGAATCCATGTGCAACCAGAGACCGATCAGTTAGGTCCAGTATAAAAAACAATGATAAACTACGTGCATTAACTGATAAATATTAAATCCTTTTTTTGTTAGTGTATCTTAATAGTCTGAATTTTCCCTACATAATCAGAGGACTACATTTTATGAAACTAATGTATTCGCTAGTTATTAGCCTCAAAATCTTGGGGACTGGTTTCGTTCATTTTGCTACCAGTCAGTTGAAATTACTTTCATCTATCCCAGTATGTGTTTATGTTTCATGTGAAACTCAAACCAAATATCACCCTTAATTATGTGCAAATTATTCACTTAGGCTTCCGAGTTACGTCAGTCACCGATTGGTTTTTAGATCACTGGTTTTATTCAATTCGGTTGGCTACTCAAACTTCTGTCAAATAAGAGAGTGTGTTGTCACTAATTAGCCCAGTGAACAACAATATATAATGTTTTTAGCACTGATCACAACTTGGAAACGACAAATACACTCACACATCATGTTGCGAACTACAGATTATTTGTATAAACAGAGAGACTAGCTTCATGCTTTAGATCAAAGTAAGCAATAAGAGGTTGGAATGAAATGATTGGTTGACTTCTTTTGTTTGAATGACGTCTATTGACGCTAATTGACTGTGATTAAAGTGTATAGAAATGGATAGATCCTGTCCAGTACACTACTACATACATTCAAACTAACCGATCAGCTGTCACTTAGGTGAATTCACCGGTAATAATCGCTCCTGATCAATGATAATGATATTTTAGGCATTGACGATAAAAAATGGATCGTGGTAGAATTTACACTGGTACTGTGGGTCAGAAAAAGCTATCAGAGACATCAGTTATTGGTGATGACGACGAACTAATCGCAACAAGCAATGTAATAACACATTCATCCAAGGGGAACTGATAGAAATTTGCATAGATGTGAAATAAAAATTTTTGTAGCACATATGAGTGCTTTGTTAAAAAACTCTGATGAAATATTATTTAGTATACAAAAATTTGTATTCCCTGATTTAATTAAGTATATCTTTTTGAACAGTGATTTCAAAAAACAACTAGATGCTCACAAAAACACATAGCGGATTTTATGCATCTGTTTGTTAGCTAGTAAGATCAGGTTCCTCTACTAATGTGGTAAAACTATCCCACTACGTTTTTCAAATAAAACAACTATTTCGTATCCTGTTTTCCTAGCTTTATATTACTCTAGTTCGTTTGTGTCAACCGTAGATTAGTTGCCTTAGCGACATTTACGCAAAACAAAGTATAAATGGAACGTCATAGCAAATAACGTAAAGGTTTTAACCGTATGCAGATTAGTTTGTCTATTACCAAACTGAGTGTAATTGCGCCTTGGCCATACGTATGTGGATTAGTTGTTTGAACTGTATTCACGATAACTTGTCACCGTGATGGTATCAGTTTAATTCATGAAGGGAGATTATTTATTTCAACAAATATATATATATATATATACATATGCATAGTAAAGCTTACATGCTATTCGAAAGGAAACGCTGCATAACTATTCTAATTTTTACGCCTTCTGTTTCTACTTCTATCATGCAAAATGTCACTTAAATTTCCAGATAAACCAAATGAACCAATCATATCAAGACGAAGGGAAGTTCAGTATAATCAGAAGACAATTGGTGTTTTGTTTTGGGTATATATATATATATATATATATATATATATATATATATATATATAGCGACAGTTTTCGTAACATTCTCTCCACTTTTTTTTCTCCAAAAACGAAAAAACTAAGGTTGGTGTAAAAGCTTATAATGTGGTGTGAATCGCTTCCTGAATGACCAATCTAATGACTGATCGACTGACTAACCGACTGAGTGATTAGTTAGTTCGTTGACGGAAACAACTGACTACCTTGTTGGCTATTTGACGTGTTCAATGAATAGCGGAAAGATGATTGTATAAGTAATTCTGACCATTATCAGCTGTTTATTCATCGTATCTAGTGGCATTTGGCATTTTCATCAGATGTCTAATGATCAAGATGAGGATTCTGAATTTGATGACATAATTTGTCGATAAGATAATGCACAGAAACGAGTAAAATAA
The DNA here is from genome assembly GCA_944470555.2 of Heterobilharzia americana. Lineage (NCBI taxonomy): Eukaryota > Metazoa > Platyhelminthes > Trematoda > Strigeidida > Schistosomatidae > Heterobilharzia > Heterobilharzia americana. The sequence goes on from OX104129.1 coordinate 26,517,781, forward strand.
AACTTATGATACAAACAAAGCTAAACGTTAAGATATACACACACACCCTTGTACATAAATAACTTAAGATAAAATATCAGACAAGTGATACATTTCAGTTAATTTTGTGAATTTCAGTGGTGGTCTCAAATGTATTCACATGCGTATTAATGGATACTGTCTTCAACAACTGTTACGATTTGAAAAGATTTTGATAATCATACTACTGAAATACATTTTGAAGTGATATACAAATAAACATGCACGTAAAATGAAGACAATATATTGTGATTACAAAAGATTTGGTGTTATAATCTAAATTTCTCTAGTTCTCTTTATTGTTGTATTATGTAATTAACTGTGGTAAACTACTTGTCAAAATTCATTTAGTGCATATCTAACGGATGCAAAAAAATCTTTTAATTTTCTGTATTATAATTATTAATTCATTCCATGCTAATAGGTTATTTTTCATCTCATGTCAAAAATACCAGAATCAACATCTTCATCAATTTTAACTCTTTGTATAGTATACACTTTAATTCACCTAATGAATCATATGCCAAGGGCATATTCAGTTAAAGGTTGTGTTACATATGTAGCTGGAGATGATTATTCAATGCGTCAATCAATATGCGATAAGCTGAATACACACTTTCAAACAATCCCATTAAGTTTACCAAGTGAAGTAATTAAATTAACAGTGAATCATCAAGATATTACACATTTAAATGCTAGCCAATTTATCCATCTACCAAATTTAACCTTTTTAAACTTAGATTCAAATAAAATTAAAGTAATTCATCCTAATACATTTACTAATTTAAACAAATTACAAACATTAAGTTTACGATATAATTTTTTATCAATTTCTTACGAATCATTCCATCCAAATGTGATACATGGTCTTTCAGTTTTACAACATATTAATTTACTGCAAAATCCAATTGGAAATATACCAAATCACTTTTTTTACCTGTTGGTAAAACTTTACGTTCAATTGTTCTATCGGGTTGTTCAACTGATTTCCATTTGAATACTGAAAGTTTATATGGTTTGTACAAACTACAATTATTAGATTTAAGTAATAATCATATGGAGAGCTTACCTGATTCTTATGAACAGATATTTAGTCAAATGCAATTACAAGAATTATATCTACATGGTAATCCTTGGAGATGTGATTGTCATTTAAGATGGTTAAAAATATGGTTTCTAAAGCATGGTTCAAAGTTAATTTATTCTAAGCCAATTAACGAAGCAATATTACGTAGCAGTATTGATGTAGAAGCGAATAATTGGTTAACAAATGGACATAAATCAGACTATCAAGCAGAAATGAATGCTATATTTCAGCCAAAATGTGCATCACCGATTGGACTGCATGGACGTCCAATATTTAGTCAAATTAATAATGTTGGTATACAAGCTGTACGTAGTACAGATTTTCATTGTTCTCCTGAAGCATATACACCTGATCAACAATTAAAATTAATTTGGGGATCTAATTCTACAATGATTTGCAAATTTTTCGCTGATCCATCTGGTATTGTTGTATGGTATAAAGATGGGATAAAAATACAAAATCATTGGCCACGGATAACATCAAAACAGAGTCAAGGAAGAAGTTTTCTAGCTGAACTGACAATAGAAAATATTCAAAGTTCAGATACTGGAGTTTATGTCTGTTATCTGGACACTGGTTATGGGCATGCGAATACAACATTCAATGTTCAAGTGGAGGGAGGTATAGGTATTGAAGAAGGTTATCATTATAATGGTGTATTTTATTGGATAAGTAAACTGGACACAACACTTGTACTAAAGTATACAGGAATAATTGCATCTTGTCTAATAATCCTTTTGATAATAATGGGTTTACTGATCTATTTCTTCAATGAAAAACAATTTTGTCGGCCAAAATTATCCATCAGTAAGGGTTTGCCTACTTATGAAAATAGATCAGATCAGTCGAAAAAAGGTATTGGAGAAGAAACAGAGACTTTGAACAGTAACACTTGCAGTAGTAATACTGATAAAAACATTATCAGCAATTCAAAGAGTTCTTACACACTTCAAGTGCAAAACCTTAGAGTACCTACGTCAATGGATGGAAATGCACCAATAACCGATAAACTCCCGACGAAATCCGAAATAGATAACCATACTTATCGACGTGGAACTGAAACAGGCGTTGTAGATGACAACTGTTTATTACCTCACAAATCGCATGATCCAGGATTTGAAAATTATGTTACTGTTCGTCTATTACCGACTGCTACACGTGGTGACCTATCCATGCATTGTCCTTTACATAATTACGCATTTATACACCCAGTATCAACTAATCCAGAAACAGTTGCTGCTGGTGCCAACAGTTTTGGCGTCACTCTTAACGGTGTTGATACCACAACTATGCAGATTACACCTGATACTCATCTCATCTCCTTATCTAACAATAATAAACTCAGTTCACTTGAAAATTCTAATTTAGCTGCTTCTTTAAACAACTTGAATTTATGCGGTACCATTGATCAGCAACAACAACAACAGTCACTAGTGGAAAGTTCAAAAAATCGTAAGATTAAAAGTATAATTTCGAATACAACAAACCATGATGGCAGTGATGGCGGTGACATTACAACCACTCATGAACTGAATTCCTCTGTTTATACACCATGTCCTTTACACGGTAACTTATATGCCACACTACAAACTAAGGATCGAAAAAATATCTCCTCAGAGACACGCAAACATATTGCAAGTGTACCGGCCGGTTTAACAGGATTAAACTATGAAAAGCATCATACATTACCTAATAAAAAGTTTCGAACACAGTTATCCAGTACTAATACTCATCCTTCATCTAGTACTATCTCAAGGACCAATACTACTGATATCATTAATAAAAGTAGTACTAGCAATCCTGCATCAGTTTCAGTGATACATAAGTGATATTTTTGTTTAACACGCACTCTTTGGTCAGCTGGTCGAATAACTGAACAGCTGTTTTAAAGTAAAAATAATAATTGCAATATGGAAATGCTTAATAATATTTGAGAAAAACATGCGTACACGAGAATAAATACAGAAGGAAAATTTACAGATATGTGCATCAAGCAATATTTGTACACACATAGTCATTGAGGAAGCCAAAACAATTTCATTCATGGTGTTTAAATGCAATAATGGAATATATATACACATATGTATACTACTAGTAATACTGTTAGTTATAACCATGGAACAAAGTAATAAAAAGGAAATAAAATCTTGTGAAATTATTAATGTAAGCCTTTAACAGTTTGTTAATTTGTGGTTCTTTTTCCAATTACACTTAATATTTGTATATAACCAACATACATTTGAATCATAGATTGTAGAATCAACACAGTCCAGTAAAAGGAACAGCGGGGAAGTGAAGAGACTTAGCAGTAATTGATACCTGATGTAAAGGATTTGGTCTCAGTGATTCAATAACCTCGTAAGTAACCATCTAGTATTCAAGTGAATATAGAGAGGGTATGAGTCATAGTGTAAACACTGCAACCATCTTACATGCAAACAAACATAGCTAACAAACTTCATGTAGGATAAAACTCACATGAAGAGTCTTCGAACTAGCCATTATTCTGATGACTGATTCAATGTTTAGGGTTATGGAAGCTAGATTTTTGGAAGACTGGCATCAGCAATCAAAAGCCTCCTCAAGATCGATTTTCAGCGCGGACTGATATCAGTTAAAAGACCACTGAAAACTGCAGAGCATTGAGCATGTACTTTGTCATAGTTTGGACCTTCTTAGCAATGTTTAAAACCAATTGAGCAGGGAACCGAGCCCATCGCCTCTCAATTCAATGAAAGCACGTAACCAGTCAACAGATGGGCTGAAGTCAGATGGTCTGAATTTTCTTTTTTGTGTCAATTCATAATATTGTGTGACTGTCATTCAGCGTTTGAAGTTCCCGAGACGACAGAAATCAGTGGTTGGAAACTCGTGATATGGCTATGTGATATGGCTAAAACTCGGTCACAATGATGAACACGTATTCACTCCTCGACCCCTCTTAAAGCTTGAATATTTGCACTGACCGTCATATTCAAATTGTTTTATCTCTTAAAAACTTTGTCTACTTTGAAATCACTCCTTTTCTGTTCACCTATTCTTTGTGTACTACTAGTGTGAAGTGTAGCAACTTGATCTGATGCACTTGTGTGGAAGGTTCCAGTTAGATCTTGTCTGTCTCTGCATTACTGAATGTCAGCAGTGAGTATTCTTTGCCACATCCGACTTGGTCAACCCCATGAGCTTCAAATATCCAATGAAATCCATCACAAAACATATCACTGATGAACCTTGTTTAGCAATCAAATCGGTATTTTGTTGGAATGGTCACTGACTGAATTATTTCAAAAATAGTTGAGAAATTGAGTAACTTTTCTGTGTTGACTACTACTATCTTTCATCATGGAGTTCAAGCGGTTTCTTTGCATACCAATAACCTGATTTAGTGGAACATATTTTAAAATTTCCACAATAGGAGAAAACGAGGTTTTGAGGTTGTCACTGGTAAGCTATTGTGTCATTTAATGAGTGGACTAAAGCTAGTTCCGATGTTGTTCAATTAGTTTAGGCCTGATACAGTAATTATGGCATTAACTAGGCATCTAAGAAGTTACAAGGAATGTGCATTGCTAAAGGATATTTTAGCCAACTATTTTTTCATCATAGTGATGTTAATAGTTCGTGCACAATAACAGTTCAAATATTTTCAGCTCAACGAAATGATTATCATAAAAAGAGTTTGCACCGGTGCAGAATATGAATTTCTTGATTCGGAATATGACATTATCCTAGTTCTTATATCTACTGTAAAATACTGGAATGGCTATTATTGTCATACGCGTCTATGAATCAATGATGAATAATGACCTGAAAAATAATTATACGGCGAAAGATTAAAAATGAGGAAAAGAATGATGGTTTTCTCATCGCTTTCGACATTGTTGATCCCAAAAAAGGATGTAGAATACGAAATGAATGTTTAATGGAGATGTACTCCCTTGGTGTTAAGTAAATCCTGTCAATCGTTGTGCAATGTAACTACCATGCTTGAAAGAGTCAGTTTCGGGTTATTTTTGACGGATGTTGGGGGCAAGTGGTAGGAAGCCTTCCTTGTTCTAGTTTTTTCGCTTGTTGGCACTCGTCAGCAAGGCTTATCTGCAGTCTCGTAGGGAGTGATGCCCTCACTGGGGTTGGAATATGGGTCACCCATTAATACAGTTACAGAAGTTAGCGATGACATACCCAGGCATTGATTAGCCATCTGTAAGACTAAACTATTTACATTGATTAGTCACTCGAGAATAACTGGTTACATGTAGTTTAGTGTAAGATGAGGCTGTCTACTATCACCCATGATCTTCCAGATTGTGGTCGACTGGATCATGCAGCAAACCGTAAGGAGCCAGAAGATGGGCATACACTGGCTGGACTGATGATAAGACCCTAGAAAATGATTTGGACTTCGCCGCCGATGATCAGTTATGTTCAGTGTCTCACAAAATCGAAGATCTACAAGCAAAAATCAACAAGATGACAGAAGAGGCGAGGCAGGGCAGCGAAGATGGGACTTCAAGTGAATGTAGAGAAGACAGTGGTGATGAAGATACCCAACCAACAACACCACCAACAACCACAAGCTCCAGTCACCATCAACGGGAGAAACTGAAAAGAAGTTGTCTCTTTCACCTACCCACGTTGTTAGTCAGCATCGTTTCAACTACAGGAGGCATAGACGAGGAAGTCAAAACCGGGATCGGAAAAGCAACACAGGCTTTCAATAACCGGAAACCAGTGTGAAGATCTACTGCACTCAGCATAAAGCGTGAACAACATCCGGATTTTCAACACCAATATCAGTCAAGTGAGTCAGTGCTTCTGTGTGATGGTTAAAAGACTTGGCGCCTTACGAAAGGCATTTCTAGCAAACTGCAAACATTCATCAACAACTGCCTACGCTTGATCGATACTGAAGATCAGATAGCCAGAATAATAAGAATAAGCAACAAGGAACCAACGAAACAACAACCTATCATCCAACAAATATGCATAGGAAGAAAGTGGAGATGGATTGGATTGGGTATACACTGAGAAGGCTGACTGGGGACATCACGCACCAGGCCAGGATAGCTGGTCGAGTGAAATCCAAAGTGGAAACGACTAGTTGGGCATCCGAGGAGAGGGTGGTATGGATGAGATGATATGAGGAAGAAATGAAAGCTTTTGGGCAGTCGTGATGCCAGGTTTTGAAGACTGCAGAGAAGAGAGTGGAATGGGGGCGTGCTACTGAGGTCTAGTCCTGAAGGCTGACCAAACGACAGATAAGTACCCTTTCTTTAAAGGTTTGGACGCATAAAATACTCAACAGCTCAGATTATCAGGAAGGGCAGCAGAGCTAATATTCAGCATAATTAAATCATAAGTATACAGCTGTGAAAAAAAACAAATGTTTAATTTTATTTCTATAAAACATTCAAAAATACCTATAACGACAAATATACATGTACAAGAAATTCATGAGTATATTTTACTTTAAGTAGTCGTTTGTGTCAATGCTGACATACAATAAGTCCTACTTATCCATCGATTGAGGTAACATAAATATGTGTTACACATGCGTGGTCACCATTCTACTTCACTGCACAATATTAGCTGAAATATGTGTGGGCAAGAAACAGATTAGAGATAATCAGACTAAAATATGGCATCACTCTTTGGATTTTTTTAAAATGTTAGTCTGAGGCGTGTAGAAAAATACTGACATCTCAGTCGGGGTTTGTGTGGTAACAATAATCATCGGTTTGGGACTGTAGTTAATATGGCTGAGCATCAGTCTCAGTGGTAACAATGTATCCATGTATTATCTCCATCTTATTTGTAGTACCGCATTTCATTATTTGTTCAACCCATCCTGTTCTGTTTTCATGACTTTGTATCAGTCTTGACTGCATTCATCTTCATTTCTTTAATATTCACTTTAGTCCATTTTTACCTGATATGCTGATATGAGGTGTGGCAGCTTGGACAACCATTCAGGAATGCTATGTACCTTGTTCGTAATGAAGTACTGACTGATATGTGCATAATGACATTTCGTTGAATCATTTCTCCTGGTACCTAGCTGAAATATCGTTGTATTGAACAGGAAAATTAAGTTAGGATCCTTTGCATTAATCTTCCACGCTGACGAACGCTGTTTCAGTCTACAATATTCTGTAACGAATTAGGTATGCTGAAGTCCCTTCGCTATACATATGTACCATACTTAGTATAGAAATAAACATCACACCTAACACTCAGTATGAGGTCATACTTTCAAGGTACCTAGAAAAATACGCGTTTATGTCAGCTTGTGCTTAGGATTAACTTATTTGAAGACGTATGTGGCAACAATTATAAGGTAACAGGTATATAGGATAACGTTAGTAGCCAATAACTGGTGAAAAAATCATTTAGCTCTTAGCAGTTTTTATTTTACGAAGACTTCGGTTTCTCTTCAGCTTACTGACGTTGATACTAGTCACTGAGTTCATTTTAATCCAGCCACGATTCTTATGCAAAATGTCATTCAGTATACAATACTGTGACTACAATGTCTTTAGTTGGTTGAAAGAGCTGTAAAACTATAATGTACAGCTGTGATCAAGTTCTACTCGAATAGTACTGTTACTTAGTGGAAATTTATTTGAATGTAAATCTGTAATGGATAGCAGGCTTATGATAGCTATATATTATTTAAATATTTATAACGTAGTAGATGAGGGTAAAAGCCTAATGTTATTCCCTCAATGGTGACTAACAGTGGAATCTAGGAGTTGCTGGATATACCTATACTCCATTGAGTGGTAGTGTTTTTACCGGGACTTGGACACAGTACCCATCGCTTCAAACTTCCCAGCATTAATTCCTAGACCACTGAAGTATGGAAACCATTAAAGAGGATTGCTTTTCGCTTGCACAGAACAGAACTGATCGATTATGCCTGACTAATGAACTCCTTTGATGAGCATACAAATTTTTCTTTAAGTTTCATCTTGGTTTTGTTTGACTACTGTTAGCAAGCAGGGGGGATTCGGGAGGTGTGTGGTAACTGGCTAACGAATTAAACAGTTTGTGGATGGTACATCATTAGAGAGATAATGTAACAATACGTATACCATCTTAATCAGAAGGTATATGGTGTAATTATACTCTACGGAAGAAATACAGCGTATGAATAAATAAAAAAATTTTTAATAAATTAACTCAACCCCTTATGTGATCATAAACAAGAAAGATGATGTAGATGTTACGATTTGTTACGCCAGTTTATTGGTAATTGTGAAAATCATGAGAAGAGAAGTACATGAAGTGTAATAATTAATTTATGATACCTTCCAAAACGTACACTTTATTTAAATTGATTCAAGTATTATCTCATATATGTTAGAAGAAATATCTTAGACAACTGATAGCCATGTGTTTCATTGAGAAAGAAGACTAATGTAGTAAAGAAACAAAAGCTAAATGTTTTGAGATAATGAAGACAGCGGAAGACTGGTCATATAATTGCAAAATTAAATATGAATGATTCATGTTAGTTCGGGGAAAGAAAAAATTATAAAACTATTAGGCCTAGTAAAGCTTTTAGCTTTCAACTAACTCCACCATTTGTCTTGGACACAAAATATCTGAACATAGAAGTTTTTGAGGTATTTCCATGACAGGAAGATTTAAAATTTTGTGTTATAAGTGATTTCATATTCATCTTTATGTTTTTTCTTTAGGCTATTTTCCTGCCAGTGGTGTAGTTAAGTGTGACTGAATGACAGTGGAATCTGAAATTTAAGGTATTAACCAATAAAACAGTATCAGCGCATGAACAACCATTTTAAGAACTGAGACGGTAATAAGTGTGAAAGAGATGGATAGTGGCTTTCAGTGGAATCCAGGATGCGCATTTCGTCCTATTTGAGACTCGTCGCACAAGAAGTGGCTATCGTGGCTCTGTGGTGTAGTGAATAACGCTCTGGCGTTTAGAGCGATCATTCCCGAGTCCAAATCCCGATGGGAACAACATCACTCGTCGGGAAGCAGGTACATCCGGCTGACGAGTCCCAAATAGGGTGAAATACGCATCCTGGATTCCACTGCTAGCCACTATCCATCATTACTAATGTGGAAGAGAATTAAAAAGTTTTTATTTCTGCATAAAAGTCAAACTTACAACGTCAGTCACTAAATCTTTTAAGGATTTCGAGAAATCGAGTGTGCATACTCTGTCTTGAATTTCATTTAGATATTGCAGATCCATTCTGATAGTGAATGTTTTTGATGAAATTTTCGATCACATACCTTCTACATCATACGTTTGGGCATCTATCTCCAAAAGGATCGTGGTAAAATAATGTGATTTGTCGAATTACATTGTATGGGACTCATGGAAGATAGTAGTGCTTATTGAGATGATTAAAAACACGAGAAAATGGTTTAAGACCAAATAGTAGAATAACCAGTTTATCTAAGTCCCGGTTAGATACATTAGCCAGCTGGTCAAATGAATGAATTTCCTTACAGTTTCATATGTATCCTAATTCCTCTTCGGTTGATATTTATCAAACTTTCACTCTGACTGTGCAACATAATGGCATTCACTTTATCCAATTTGAGCTGAATGACATATCAAACACTGGAAATGATAAGATAAATGTTAACGATGAGCGTAATTAAATACTATGTTGATATTAACAAGCCAATATCTAACCCTGTGCTCTTATCTACATACGGACACAGTAAGAGTCAAAACAAGGATAATCACCAAAGTATACTCAGCATCTTCATCTCTCCTTACGCTAAGGATTAAAGTAGGAATAATGAGGCCAGAAAACAAGTTATTCAGAAAATGAAAACGGAGGCACAGATTCCTTGATTTACGTTTGTGGTATTTGAAAAAAATGAAATGAATCCAGTTTACTCTATACTTACGTTTAAAACAAGGGAGCAAGTGTTAAGAATCACCATTTTCCACAAATCACCTTCAGTAGTTAGGAAAATTATTCATTTCTTTAACTTGAACCAGCTGTAAACATATTGAGTAGTGAAAATGAATCTAGGAGATCAGACAGAGAAACGCTGATTATCAAGTCCGACTGAAACAACATATGGTTTGCAAAATGATGTGTTTGTCTGGGAGCAGGTGTCATATAGCCTTCATGCTTACACTTAAGAGTTTATTAAGTTTGGGAAAATTTTTACCTGCAGAGGAGAGCAAAATGAAGTTCCTTAGTTGTGAAGCGCCCAATTGCTTTACTTCTTTATTCACACTGTGTATTTAGCAAACACCTTATTAAATAAGAAATAACTTTTGCATAACTCAGTAAGATAGATTAGTTGTCTAACTAATGCGGAAGAATTCGTATGCTTGTGTGACATGAGTGAAGGCCATCTCTGACCTATCAGATATCTTTGCAAAAGTGTTCATCGTAAGGTTTACAAAAACTGGTGAGATGCATAATCCATGAAGATGAACTATAATGTCGTGATATGAGAAAAAATATAAAGGTAGGCATACTGTTCTCTAAGCAGACACGTCAATCACGCTATGGTAAACACTATAGCTGTCATAATTTACTTAGTTGTGGCTAGCAGAGGAATTCAGGACGCGTTTCGTCCTATTTGAGACTCTTTCGCTGGATGTACCTGCACCTCAGTGATGTTGTTCCCATTGAGACTCCAGTTTCAGTAGGAACAATATCACTTGTCGGGAAGCCGGTAAATCCAGCTGATGAGTCCTAAATAGGACAAAACACAAGTCCCAGTATTCAGTGTTTACCACTATCCATCGTTACTATGGAATACATGTTTGTCAAAAGAATCTCCAGAATGATAGCAAATTTTGCAGTATCATTTGACCAGCTAAGTGCTTTATTGACATTTCCATCATCTGATTCTCATTAAGAACTTCTTCTGGATAAATATGGTGTTAACAATCTTCGTCTACGCAGCATCTCTGAAGAGTTAAACAGTCAGGTGAATAAGGAAGACCGTAGGACCACGATAATTTGTTACATGTACAAGAAGCTGCAAATGAACGTTTATTCAGTTCCGTGAACTGTGAAATTCGCTGAAAAAGTTTTTAATCAAAAGGGAAGTAATGTAGTGTGCTTAAGTATACTGTTGTTCATTAGAAATAACTCTTTTTTCAGAGACAATAAAACAACGATGCCAAATTGAATTCACGGTTGATGAAAATGGAAAATTCATAGCATATTTTGCGTCTACTTTGTTAACAGAGGACTACAAGCTCTCCAAACATTTATTCTGTCACTAATGTAAGGCCTCTGCTTTCAGGTCACGGATGGGTGATAAAGTTGATGAATTCTTAAAGTTTGCAGTTAGGAATGGAGCATGAATCGACAATTTCCTTTTAAAAGAAGTAGGGTGTTTGACTTTCATACGGACAAATATTTTACACTTTTTTTCACAGTCAGTTAGTTTGTGTCAGCTCTTCCAGAACTTTAAACAGAACTATCAATTGTCAGCAAATGACTTGCCAGAAGTTCAGTAGGAGAATGAGAATTTATAAGCTTTAGGAGTGAGTAATAATGGCTATGGTGTTCACTATTTATCGATGGTGTTTCCATGCATTCCTCCTACTGTTTTAAAAGAGGACGAAGTAAACAGACTTTTTCAAGTTTGAAAAAACCTCTGAATCCCCACAAACCCTCAAATTCAATTGGACTATTGCTGATTGGTGACTAGCTTCGATAGGTGATTCCCGAAGTTCGAATGAGAATTCATGACCAGTGGGGCAAACCTGGTGGCCGTGAGGACAAACAGTCAACGATGACATTATGTAGCGGTCGCTCCATGTCCTGAAATGACAGAAGTTGGAAACATGGACTAGCGGATTCTGACCTAGCGACTCATTGGTAACTTGTTGGCCACGGAATCTGAAGGTCGCTGGTTTGATCCCTGGCTGGGTCATGGGTACGCACTGATGAAGGTCCCCATACTAGAACAAAACAGTTGTCCAGTGCTCCCAGACCTCCAATTTGCCTCCAACTGATGTCAGTCCATGATGAATGACAACCCGAAAAAGAAAGTAATTTATCTGTCAAACTCAGGTCAAGATAGCCACAGCCTGTAGGATACCAAGTTGTTTTCACCCATTTCTTGTTTTAAACTTCTTTTAAATGCCTACGAGAATTCAGAATATTCACTGAATGATGTTTATTTTATTCACTGAACACTTAGTTAAAGAAAAATGATACAGCCAGCAACCTCTTATTATATTTAAGTGTTGATGATTAAAACATTGGTTTGTGGCTAACTAGCAACGCAAGTTCGGGAATAATCAAACTTTTTAAGACAGCTTATCATCGAAGGGTTAACCATTTTATAAGTACTCAGGATTTTATGATCTAAAAAGCCAAGCAACTTCTATGCTACCAAAACTGAAATCCATAAAACCCAAAACTCTAAGGCCTCAGAAATTATTGTGAAAGTTATGTATCATGGATTTAAACAAATTGTACCCAAAATACCATCTTCTAGATAACACTACATCTATGAGTCCATTTTTTTCATCGGAAAGACGTTTCAAGGCTTTATTTAACGTGTATATTTGTGTTTAAACTCATATCAATGCTAATCAAGGCCACAGAAATGCAACTATTCCGGTATTAGGTTGACTCTAAAAGCCACCGTAGAGACCTTCATAACGTTTGGACAGGCAGATACTTTATCATATAAAGAAAGTTAATTTATTCCAGAAATTGAAACTGGTTTTTAAGTCGCTCTAACCTTGATATATATAAATATATGCAAGTGTGGTACTGACCAATATTCATTTCAGTAACATTAAGTAGCACTTAAAGCGTTTCCGCTGATTGTAACTGGAAGTTATCTATCGCTGTCATTATTGCCTACATATCAGTTCAATAGAAAATTAAAACAGAATATGCAGGGGATGGAACAAGAAGTAGGTGAATTGGTAAAATTAATTTAATCCGTTGTTGTCTTTGTTATTAATGTTACAGTCCTTTTCTCATACTAATGGTATAACCATCAGTTTCTCTCAAATCCCAGTAGTGGGTAACGTGGAGTATTTTCTTACGGGAATAAAATAAGTACATAATGAAAAAGAATTGTTCGTACACTTTAACGAATGTCATTCGATAGCATTTATCTGTAATGTTAGTTTGCTACTTAAGTAAAATATCTCAATTCTTAGCCGTTTAATGTTAGCTAAACTTATAAAAATTAATTAACTATATACAGCTATCAGTGAGACTTTAAAAATGTATTGGGAATGCGATTTAAAGCAAATGCTAATCATGCCACTAACGTATTTGACGATTTTCAAGGAATTTTGAGGACTAAAGAAATACAAAAATGAATGAAACGTCTTTGAATTTTAGCTAACTGACTGACAAAACCACTCACTAAAAACTTGCCCAGTACTCCCTTCATAGTCAGACACTGCCGCAACAGCTCACGATTGACACAGTCAAATGTCGCCTTCGAGTCAACCAACGCTAGGTGTCAGCAACTGACTAGAAGGGATGGCTGTATTCCAGAACCTGTCAGAAGGCGAAAATGTAATCGATGCATCCTCGTCCAGGTCGAAATCCTGCCTGATTTTCTTGAGTTCGTTGTTTCCGAACTCTATTTGAGCATCGTATAACTACAGACCCGAGGATTTTAGGCACAACACTAATCAAAATGGTTCCTCTACGGTTGTCACGAAAAAAACTTCTCTTCCTTATTGTTGACTGGAATGATCAGTGAATCGGGCTTGTGTGACGACACTACTTCTGATTCCCATACTCTACCTCGTACCTCCATCACTCATCATAGATATCCTACCTGTATCTTTAGAATCTTCTGGTTGCACTGTCAAGTCATGCTGCTGTGCATTGTTTTGGGTTCGATACAGTGTTCTCAACGTCAAAGACAGTTGGAGAAACGACATCTACGTTTCATTCAGGATCAGGCTTGTTTTTGAACAACTTAATTGTTGCTGAGCGCCAAATGAACTGTGCTTCGAAGTGTTCTACCCATAGTTCTAGTCGTCTGTCCTTGAAAGTTACCAGCGTAACATTCTTTACGGTTATGGTTTATCTAAATATCATCTTTGTGCCGGTATCCGTAGCAAGCCCAAATATTTGCTAAGTACTACCCAAAGTTGATGCTCTCTCCACCTCTCTTACTCTCGCCACCCATACTGCTACCAATCGATGCGAAGACCCATGGTTAACCTACGTTTGGGTTGATTTTGCTCTTCACTGTGTTCGGAGCCAGCTGGAATAAGTCTCCTCTCATCAACGAGTTCGGACGCCCTCGCGAAAATCCAGTGACGTTTGCTAACTTTAGGTTTAAGTTTCCAACTATATTGCTGCTCCAACATAGAGTGCATATAAAGCACTTCTCTATTACTAAGTCTGTTGAAAAAATTCATTGTCTTTGGCGCAAATAAATTTAATAGTCAGCGTAATCAAATTAGCCTATGAATAAGAAAATAAGGGAGGGGAATTAGAGATAATGGATGGCAGAATAAAACGAAAACAAAATGTTAGTTTAAACGCTAGTATTTATAGAAAGCCTTCACTTCAAATCACCTCATCCAGTTTATTAAGGCTGACATGGCAAAATATTCAAATAAAAGGTCAAGAGTCCTAATGGTAAAACAGAAGATCTAAGATAAGAAATTATCTACATTAAGGACACCTTACTCATCTGTAATTACCCTTCTAAATTAATTAGTAAGTTTTTAAGATACCGTAAAGAAAATATGACTGATATCAGTAACACGGGTTTTAATAGTAGTGATAAGAATGTCAATATTTATAGTGGCAATACTGGGAAGACAGAATTCAACATCTCTACAATATTACCATATGAAGAAGCCACCTTGGAGATATTACGCAGGATTCTCAATAAAGCTGGGATTAGAGTGGCATTTCAATTTAAGGATTCATTTAGAAATAAGCTTTGTGGGTTAAAAAATCTTACATATCCAATTAGGAGGAATAATTTAAGTTGTTATTCATTGTAGACTCATATCAGTTGGAGGAACTGATATTTCTAAATCCCCACAACTCCCTCAAAATTAAATTGAACTGGTGCTTATTAGTGACTAGCTTCGAGAGGTGATTCCCGAAGTTCGAATGAGTGGTCGTGGCCGGTGGGGGCAAAGGCTGATGGTCACGAGGACAGTTACTCAACGATGACATTGGGTAGCGGTCGCTCCATGTCGTGAGCTAGTAGAAGTTGGAGATATGGACCATTGGTTTCTGACCTAGTGGCTCAAGGGTAACACGCTGGCCACGGAGTCAGAAGGTCACTGGTTCGATCTACGGCTCGGTCATGGGTGCCCACTGTTGTAGGAGATCTATGCTAGGACAAAACAGCAGTCTACTGCCACCTAGTTTCTTTTGCTCTTCCAACTGATGCCAGTCTACGATGAATAACAACTTAAATTATTCCTCCTAATTGGATATGTAAGATTTTTTAACCCACAAAGCTTATTTCTAAATGAATCCTTAAATTGAAATGCCACTCTAATCCCAGCTTTATTGAGAATCCTGCGTAATATCTCCAAGGTGGCTTCTTCATATGGTAATATTGTAGAGATGTTGAATTCTGTCTTCCCAGTATTGCCACTATAAATATTGACATTCTTATCACTACTATTAAAACCCGTGTTACTGATATCAGTCATATTTTCTTTACGGTATCTTAAAAACTTACTAATTAATTTAGAAGGGTAATTACAGATGAGTAAGGTGTCCTTAATGTAGATAATTTCTTATCTTAGATCTTCTGTTTTACCATTAGGACTCTTGACCTTTTATTTGAATATTTTGCCATGTCAGCCTTAATAAACTGGATGAGGTGATTTGAAGTGAAGGCTTTCTATAAATACTAGCGTTTAAACTAACATTTTGTTTTCGTTTTATTCTGCCATCCAGTATCTCTAATTCCCCTCCCTTATTTTCTTATTCATAGGTTAATTTGATTACGCTGACTATTAAATTTATTTGCGCCAAAGACAATGAATTTTTTCAACAGACTTAGTAATAGAGAAGTGCTTTATATGCACTCTATGTTGGAGCAGCAATATAGTTGGAAACTTAAACCTGGAATATTTCCAAATCCCCACAATTCCCTCAAAATTCCACGAATAATTCAGTTTACCGAATCCCTTGCAATGATTTCGAAGTCAAATAAATGGGTCAAATAGTCGACCAGGGTTGATCAGGCTATCCAAGCACAAAAAACCTAGCTAGATTAAAACTGGTAGATCCTATTAAGAAAAGGAATTTAGAAAATACCTTGCCCATTACCGTACATGCAGCTACACACAAACATACTACAGGACCCGACATAGTAACAATCCTTAACACTAACGTAATAGAGTAGAGGAAGAAATTGATAACCAAATCTTTATTTAACGAATCAACACCAACCACGCAACAGGAATTACTCAGCACTTGTTTCGGATATATTGAAAACTGCACTTCATGCATCACAGAGAAGCCATGACAGTTAAAACTATATAAGCCATATCTCAAAGTCGTGGAACTATCTTGATATGACCGACTATAGAGAATGAATTGTATCCAAAATTTTATCTAGTAAATAATACTGTTCCATTGTGTAATGTATCTAATAAATCAATTAAGATGGATATAAAATCTGCCATAGCGTCTAAGTTTTACTCTTATATTGTTACTTAGTAGGATTATTTTAATAGAGTGGTTACCAACACAGCTTGATAAATTGTTATCGTTGAAGCTAATAATGTAGTTCTACAGAACTTTAAATGAAAAAAATATGACCAAAACAATGTTTTAAAAAAACTTCTTCAAACCTTCCTTCGACTACATTTAGCTAAGAATAAAATTATTATTTCGTATAGTATTGGTTTTGTAGAGACGTAAGTCAAGGATCGCTCAGTACAAAACTGGAGTTTTTTTTCTATTTCTATATTCTAAAAGAATTGTACACAAGCATTAAAGAACACTGGTGAGTAACCAATATCATGTAGTACACTCAGACTAAACAAAAATCAATTTTTTGATAGAAAATTGGTTTTGCTTCAGGAAATAATGCACAGAAAAAACGATATTATCATTCGAAGGCATTGATACAGTACAAAAGTCTTCGGATCATTTTACTCAATAATTTGAAAGTGTTAGGATGAGTTTTGTCATCTCCTACGTTAAGTTCTGGGCTGGTTAACATCGAGGATTCTTTTGATAGTACCAAGGGCTACAGATGCACACATTGATCATTTCCTTCAGAGTGAAATTCATCTTACCTTTGATAATTCGATGTCTATTCAAACCATAAATGGCTTAGTAGACAGCCTTGTCTTATTCCTTCGTGTCTTCACTTCAAAGGCATCACTGAACTTCCCATTGTGAATTACTTGGCATGTGGCGTCTTCATATAGTTGTTGAATGATGTTGATAAAGGTTTGTGGAATTCCGTAGAGATGAAGAAGTTGCCTGCCAAATTACTTCTTTGTCGAGGCTGTCGAAAACCTTGTCAAAGTCGATGAAGTTGAGGTAAGGTGAAGAGTTGACTGTCATTCTATGATCTGTTCTATGATGATGCATAGCGTTGAAATTCGATCCGCACATAATTTGTACTTCCTAAATCCGGCCTGTTCCGGTCTTAGTTTTGGATCCAGCACATCATTTCTTCTCTCCAGGATGATGCAGCCTAATATTTTGCTTGGGGTGGACAGAAGCATAATTGCTTGTCAGTTCTTGCAAGGGCTTAGGTCATGCTTCTTCGTGAGTTTGGCAATGCAGCCCTTCTTTCAGTCAATAGCCAGGTACCTTCCCTTCCTTTAAGACCTTCTGCAATAGCGGTATGAGCAGGTCCGCTGTTGTCCCTGCTTCTGATCTCAGTGCTGCCGGCGGGCTTCCACCTGGTTCTGCTGCTTTCCCAAATTTCAGTATCCTTTTGGCTCCCAGGACTTCCACTTTTGTTGGAGGATTTATGTTCACTTGTAGTTCTGTGGCTGTGCTGCACGTGGTATTTCCGGGCGAAGTGCAGGTAATGGTCGATTCAAGAGCTTCTTGAAGTGAGCAGCCCATCATTTCCTTTGTTTCTGATGGCTGACATGAAGATTTTCTTTGTAGTTTCCTCCTTCAGTTTCCAAGTGTTGTACTTGAACTGCGGTCTTTCACCTACTTTCTTGAAGGCTTTTAACTTGATTTTGAAACTTCCTTGCACTGGATAGTGGTCTGAACCTACATCTGCTCCTCTTCTTGACCTTGTGTCAATTAGGCTGCATCTCCACTTTCTTCACATTGAGATAAAGTCTATCTGAATTTTGGTGTGTCTATCTGGTGAAATCCATGTCGCTGACTTGTGGATATCCTTGTGCTTGAACACACTGCTTTGCCTCCAATCACCAAATCGTTGAATGCACAGGATTCTGAAAACAATTCTCCACTCTCCTTCATTTTACCGAGTGTTTCTCGACTGATTGTTAATTCTCTTTCTGTGTTTTCCACTCCCAGTTTGGCATTCATGTCACCCCACCCATTAGAATTTTGATATCGCCAACTGAGTTGTGGTTTTGTCCAGTGTTGATTGCAGTTGTATGTAGAATTCCTCGTTTTTCTCTTGCTCTGCATTATTTGCAGGTGTGTGGAATGGAATGATTGTGTCTTTCCTTCCTCTTGAGTTGTATGTGCACAGCGTAGCTTAGCCTGGCATCGTGTGACCGTGACTTTCCTTCCTCTTGAGTTGAATCTTGCTGTCATGATCCTGGAGAAGGAGATTGGCTCCCGCTGTATAAGAGCTTTTGGTGCTCTCGGGGACATTATGATAGAGACTTCTTCAGTATGCTCATGGTTTGCGTCTGGTTGACAATATTGGAGTAGATTGTTGACTCTGCTCTCCAGTTGACAGTTTAAAGAGTCTACTTCCATTCCACCTGCTCTCGCAGATTTCAAGCACTTAAATGCTATAACTTCTTATCTCCTTTGCAATCCGGGCAGCCTCGCTAGATTCAAACATGCAGACATTCCATATCCCCATGTTTACTTTTGCTTCCATCTACAGAAGAGAAGACTAATCGGCTAATTGGCTTCCCGAAGGCTTTCACCAACCGGCGTCATTTTGCCTCTCCGATTCCAGCGAGGAATAAGTCTGTTTTTATTTTTAACATTTTGTTTTTGCTTTGAAGTTTCTGTAGCAGTTGGATTGGCTTTACGGACTAGGGTTGCTATCCTTATGCCCAACCTTCCCTCTTTATGGGAGCGTACGACCTGCTAGTGACTAGTGAACTAGTTAACCAGGCGAGGTTAAAAAAGCTACACTAGTGTTTGTAATCTTGCTCTACACAAAACGCACACATTACGAGTACTTTTCTTCGAAATTGATAGGTATAGTTGTTATGCTGACCAATAAATTGTCGAATTAAGGACGATCTTGCTCAGTGAGACAAAATAGTGAACCATTGGTCGGTATGTGATGTCCAAGTTGAAATATGTCAGTTGTAGTACCACCCCTTGCGATGCTGACTAGTTTAAGGTTTAAACCCTGAAGTGGCATATGTCTTATGAAGTCCATGTTTACGCCCTGACCGAACAGGGGTGATAGACAGGCTATTAAAATGACTAACTCCGACCATCTTATAAAGGAAATAATATTAACCACTAACTGAAATACGGATCCTTTAGTTAAATGAAAGACTAACTAGTTTTACTCCGCGTTTTCGATTGTTTTTAACGAATTGATCAACTTATGTGGGCACACAGATTTCCCCTCCGATGGCATGATGTAGCTGTTGATAGCACTTTGATATTATGAAGGAAAATCAATACTAAAGGAGTTAGAATGTTCGCTTCAGCCTAGTTGAAACTTCAGTCTCAATGGGAACAGTATCACCCACTAGAATACAATTTCATCTATCTAACAAGTCTGAAAAAGGATGATAGATGCCTGCTAGATTTCACTGATAGTCACCATCAACGAATAATACACTAATGACTTTAGCAGATCATCAAAGTGAAAGAAAAGACTGACAGAAAATATACAGAAATTTGAAACTGTTAACTTAATTTTATAGGAGATGAATGCTAGAAATGATTAACTCCATTAGTTTGAAAACAGGCTGTCTAAATCCTTACAGATTTTCTGTCACAAAAAGAATATCCCTTCACCAGAATAAAATCTCTAGAGTACATTATATTTTTCACTCATTGAATGCATCTAAGTTATCAAATAGATTAATTTAGTTACTTGCAAAAATTAAGGTCTCATGCTAAGAAATTTCTCTGATTTTTGACTGTTTATTTAATTTAATCTGTTTGACGAAATGTTTATTTAGTTCTTACAGAAAAATATTGGTGCCTGATGAAGTCGTACTGGAAGGAATGAAATTTAGGTAGAACAAAAGTATCAGTTTTATTCGAGTGATATTAATATTAAAAATGGATTTAAAATTTTATTACTTAAAATCAGAAACAGTTGGGAGCTGTTCATGATGACATGTAGTTTATGGTTAAATCAGATTGATTTAAACATTTGCTGGTCATTCCATAGTTTTTACTATAAGTACATATAGACAAAAACAACACAGAACCTTTCACACAGGTGCATTGGCTCAATTCGCCACACTTCACAGTTGTATACGACGAACGGATGCATTGAAAAGGAATGATATCAAAGAAGAAAAAGTGGTATAACGGAATAAACAGTCTGAAGGTAAAGGTTAGTGTAAATATTCAGGCTTTATATGTCGAGGAGCGATTGCACCTGTGCCATTGGGACCGACTTTTAACCATATCACCTAGTGGAATATAGAGCTTCAGTAGCACGTCTTCACTGTACTCTCTTCTCTGTAATCGTTTGAGCCTGGCTCCACGACTGTCCACAAGCTTTCATTTCTCCCTCACACCATCTCCATGTCACCCTTAGCTGGGACGCCCAACTTACCGTTTCCCATCTCGGTTCCACTAGAGGGCCTGGCGCATGATGTCCCCAGTCGGCATTCTCAGTGTACGCCCAGTTTAATCCATCTCTACTTCTCTCTGCATATTTGTTGGGAGATAGGTTCTCACTTCGCTGGTTCGTTGCAAGGCCAGAGTTCCTTGATGCTTATTCGTTCTGGCCTTCTGATCTGATCTTCAATATCAAGTTAGGGGGCGTAGGCGGAAGCTGTTGATGATTGTCTGTAGTTTGTTGCAAGCGCTTTTCGTGACGCAGCAAGTTTCTGAATCATAGAGCAGTACTGACTTGACTGAATCGGTGTTAAAAATCCGGATCCCGTTCACGCTTTATGTTGAGTGGAGTGCAGTAGATCTCCACACTGATTTCAGATTAATGAAAGGCTGTCTTGTTGTCTCTCCAATCCTGACTGCTTTGACGTCCTCACCGCTGCCACCTGTAGTTGGGACGACGCTACCTAGGTAGGTGGGTCGGCAAAAAAGACTACTTGCTTTAGGTATCTCCCGTTCATAGTGATTGGTAATTGTTGTTGATGCTGTTATTGGTTGGGTATCTTCATCACCTCTGTCTTCTCTACATTCACTTGAAGTCCCGTTTTCTCTGCCTCTTCTGTCAACTCTTTATTTTTCGCCTGTAGATCTTCAAGTTTGTGTGATATTAAACATAACTGATCATCGGCGGTGAAATCCAAATCTTCTTCCGCGGTCTTTTTATCGGTCCAGCCAGTGTATGCCCATCTTCTCGCTCCTCACTGTTTGCTTCATGATCCAGTCCAGTCGACCACAATCCGGAAGATCATGGGTAACAATAGACATCAACCTTTTCTAACTCCTGTCTTTACTTCAAAGGTGTCACTGAACTTCCCATTGTGGATCAGTTGGTATGTGGCGTCTTCATAAAGCTGTTGAATGAGGTTTATAAAGGTTTGTGATATTCCGTAGAGTTGAAGCAGCTGCCTGCCTTATTATTTTTCTGTCGACGTTTTTGAATGCATTTTCAAATTCGATATATATATATATATATATATATATATATATATATATATATATATATATATAATTGATTTGTCGTCCAAGGTGTTCAGCAGACTCTACACCTTGTCAACGTCTTACAGTGACAGGACTGTGTCATCTGTCTACTCTATATTTACTAAGGAGTCTCCTGTACAATGTCAGTCCACAGGAATTCAGACAATGAGAGATTCATACAAGAACGTTTATGATATAGCTGAATAAAGATGAAACAAAGTGGGTACCATTTGACATGCATCACTTAGATGATAACTCACTATGGGCTGTAACACAGCTACGGGTCTTCCAATATAGACTCTTTGCCAAAGGTATGTACTTACTCAGCCCCCGTTCAAGAGAGAGACACGGCCAAAAGGCCTATCAATCTAGAAGATTGAATCTCAGCATTAGTTCAACAATAATAGTTAATGTTGGGTGTTATTACTTTTGCCTGAGTTCCAGAATCTTGTGAGAGGTGAATACCCATTAAAAGGTCTGAAATGTGCCTTCTTTTCTTGGCTTCGTTATTCAAGAGGCCTAAATAGATGTCTAATAATTCAACAACCAGAATCTCAGACACTATATTCGTGAGGCTAGTTCACCTGTGGTTATCACACCAACACCTGTTTTTTCTTGAAGACTGGGACAACTGGTGGTCGTAACCAGCCACAGAAGACTGCACCAACCTAAAACATTTTGATTTATGCCGCAGTAACCCGTTCAGAAATGTCTTGGTTTTCTGGCTGAAGTTCTTGAGAGTTTAGGATTAAACTACTGAACGTCCTCTAAAAACTTCATTCATTTATCCATACTCTTAGCACACACTTTCGTCTACTAAAACATTACTTTGTAATCATTTCTAAATTTGAACAGTGCAAAAACAAAAACATAGGCAGAGTAAAATGATTTGATTTCACTGCTTTTCACCAGCTGCATCATCTGTTCACTAATTACTTACTGACTGTTGACCACTTGACGATTTTCTAGTTCTTTCATGTAAGTTTCTTGAGCTACCAGCTCTTTAACAACCGCTTCTTTTATACTGATATTTCTTTGTTGTCCACATTCTTCCTCATACTCCATAGCTCCAGAATTTTCTATCTCATAGATGCAAATTGCCACTGGTATCGAATGAGATCTGTGATTAGTAATCCTATGTTTCCGTGACTCATTGACTTGTTGTTAATCCTGGACTTAAAATATTCATTTTTTTTTGCATATTTAAGGTAAGTTATGCCAGTATTATCACCAGTACTTCAAGTCTCAGTGAGAACAACATCACTGAGGTGCAGGTACGTCCAGCTGACGAGTCCCAAATGGGACGAAACGTGAGTCTTGAATTCTTCTGCTAGCCACAGCCAACGAAATTAACTGGGAAAGTCGTTGAAAATAAGGACTGTTATTGGAAAAATATGCTGCGATTAGAAACGTGAAGTTTATGTCTATTGTCTGCATTACCAAGGTTAAAAAGTTTCGTGTTTATCTCTTTTTATCATAAACATATTCACTGATTGACAAAGAGAATGATAACAGATGCTGAAAGCCTAACCAGTTCCTATGACTGCTTCAAAACCATAAGTCAGCTACATGGATCACACAAATCTATGTTTGCTTATGATATTATATTCTTTGTTAACTAAAAATGCACTCAGAGAAGCAACTGATGGTTTAAACCAGTATTCACGTTTCTTCGTTTGGAAAATTCAGCTCAAACGGGCACTCACTTTCTGTACCAGAAATGTTCGACTTCAATTTAATTGCAAATTTTCCTGTCAGCCAGATTGTACGGATATGATGCATCCATAGACACCAGTTCTCACCAATCTGTTTATTGATAACCTAGGAAAAGAACATATTCTATACAAGATATCCTGATGACAGTTTGATCATATGCAACAATGTATCATACAAACAGTGTGCTATGAACCCTAAACAAATCTGAACTAGGCATTCATTCCATAATGTACCAGGATAACGAAGGTGTATATCACTTCTTGGGTTTTAGTGCTTGAAAATACATTGATGCAGCGAACCAAAAATGTATTTGACAGAACGAAAATTGTATCTAGCAGTTTTACAACTCACTTTGCTTTTACGAGATAAGCTATAAGTGCCAGTTTCGAATGAAGGTGTCTAACAGGCCAAACATTTGTACTTAGTGGGTAAAAGTGAGTCGAAGCACTCAACAGTCACAAATATTATTTTAGAAACAAAGTATGGTGATGAGGATTTCTGCCAGGGATGAATGAGTTAAATCCAAGAAAAATCCCATACACATCAGGTTGATATTCAAGTGTTTTAAGTGTCAAACTGGATCTACATAAAGCAACATATTCTTAGAAGCTTTATTTATACCTATTTATCAGATAAGGAGATAGGTTATTGATAGTTGGGTATTCATCACATGTCACCTTCAGTGGCGTTTGCCAACTTACATGTGAATCCAAAAGAAGTCACATATCGAGGCAAAAGATCTAGGTTTTGACTTGCTTTATTGAATACACTTCAAGAGGTCGGCCTTTCGTGATCTTATGGCATTAATTATTCAACAAAAGGTGGTGTAGACATTAAAGATGCATTAGAAGTAATTACAAACAATGCAATTTCAACCTACTCTATCTTACGGAGACATGTGCGATCGAGAAGTTAAAAACAGATGTTTATATTCAAGAAGAATAAATCGTCAACTGGCTGCTGTCTTGTTATCAATACATGAACTGTGATTACAAATGACTGAATTAAGCCTAACTTTTTATTATTTTCCTACTACTCCTAGATTCGTGTTTATTTGTTTATCACACTACTAAGTCGACAAACTACACTACTACAGAACTGGCACTTCAATTATTCGTAAACTACATCATGCATACATACATACATTTTGAAATAATTTTATTTTTAATTTTATTATCAACGACTTCAATGTTCAATTTTCAAGTACCTTAATATTTTGTGATTTCTTCAGTTATGGTTAGCAGTAGAATTATGTAGAGGCACTTCGTCCTATTTAGGACTCGTCAGTCAGATGTATTTTCACCCCAGTAAATTACAGTTTGTACACTGAGACTGGAACACAGAACCCATCACTTCAAACGTCAAAGCGCTATCCACTAGGCAATTGAAGTCTAAGAGCCAGCGTTTTTGCAACGGGTATCAGTTACTATTATTCATAGATACTTATAATTTCTTACTGTAATTGATCAACCTATGTTGACACATGGGCTCCAATATAAATGCCTTGATATTGCCAAGTTATTCATTATCCTGAAATATTTTCTCTTACTGCCAGCCACCATCAAGAAAGTTACATGCCATTGAATAACCAGGCAATATCAAGGCAATCGCACAGGAACCCATATGGCAACAGAAGTCTATCAGTCGGACGCATGATGGCAATGGAAAATAACAAGTTTTATTAGATAGTTTGACTTTTGTTTTAAATTCTTAGCTGTGTCAAGTTATGTGTTGCAAATGAAGAGAATGGAATGGAATTTATTGAATTTGTCGTTTTCTACTAACCTGTTTATGTCTTCACCATTTTACACTGTTTAAGCGATCCGGTTTGGCTTGCCATTCACGAGTTTGCTGCCCATGCATGCACCCGGCTTCGTGCTGGACTGCATGTATGCTGACCTGGCGGTATCAATCCTAGGTTGCAGCGTTGAACCAGCAGTTCTATGCGTTCAAAGCAGTATGCAGTTCACACTAATTCACACAGTTGGCTGCACTCTTCATCGACACACGAGCCGAGTGATCAACCGCTCAGAGTTGTACTCCAACAATCCCATACATCGGTTTCCCGAACGCATAGAACTGCTGGTTCAACGCTGCAACCTAGGATTGATACCGCCAGGTCAGCATACATGCAGTCCAGCACGAAGCCGGGTGCATGCGTGGGCAGCAAACCCGTGAATGGCAAGCCAAACCGGACCGCTTAAACAGTGTAAAATGGTGGTGTGTTGTGTAAACTAGTGAAAAGAACAGAAGGTAAGAATATATCTCAAATTATTAGAACCAAGTTGTTTTAATCGATAGTAGAATAAATAAAATGATAGTTTTATTGTTTGTCGGATATGCTTTCCACAGTATTTGAAGATTATTTTGAGGATATATGCAAATCAGCAATTTTGAGCGACTTACAACAGCAAAAATACAATAAATTAAAATTCTGATCTTACCATTAACCAATGAATTAATATAATCTACAGAACCAACCCTTTTTATAATTCCTGAGAGTGTTGACACATTATAATCCTTCATTACATTTCCGCAGCAATGAATTCCCCAAAGGTGTTTCTTTATTATTTACTGAGGAAGGTTAGCTACAGAAACTATACAAACCAAGCAAAGTAGTCTTATCTCATCTCATACATTCACTTGCAACAATTTGATAAGTATTTATGCAGAGACCCATTTTATCCCCATGAAAACCTGAACGTCATAAGAATAGTTCATACTTTAAATGATAGTAAATTGACAAGAAAATGTCTTACATTTACTAATCATAAAATCTTTACTCATTTGAAACATGGAAGACAAATAAAACTCTATTAAAATGAATCTGTTATTCAGCAAAGATGTGATATCATTTAATGCCGAAGATACAAAGTTCATGAGAAGTGTAACCGTTAGGATATTTAATTATTTCCTTTAGATGAGGTATACCATGATAACTATTATTTTATTGGTATGTTACTTTAAATCATTTTTTCTTGATAATTTGATTTAGTCACCTTCCTAATTATTATGGGAAATTGATCTCCTTATAATAAGAATACTTAAATTCACTTCATTCATTGTCTTATCACAGAAAAATAGGCCATTAATATTATATAATTTAGGTCTATTTTGCTGATTACTTCAGAGGTAAATAATATACATTGATTTTCTTCTGTCTTCCTTTCTAATCTCAACAGAAGGTAGTCAAGATAGACAGATAACTGGCGTATTTAATAATAATTTAACAATGGGTTATATTTCAGTCTCTTTACGTGTAGTGAATGATAATCAAACTCGGTCATCAAGAATCATATCAAGCAGCATTTTACTGTTCCCAAGAAATTACTTACTTACTTACTCCATTAAGAAAACATGTAACATGGTTAAAAATTACTGTTTGAAATCTGTTAAAGCTTTTACAATAAGCTTACATAACAAAAACGAATTTAAATCTCAAATACAATCCAAAAAGTTGATGTAATCACCGAATACTGTCATCTACAATAAACTGTTAAGGGTGGGAACCAGTTAAGCATAACCTATACTCATTCCAACTTAAAACTCAATTCTACAACTATACATGAGGTTACTGATACCTTTCAGCAAGATGGTTTAAATGTGCATAAAATGGTTTAAAAATGTTGTCACGAATGTTTTCTGAAATTGAAAGCCATCTGTTGTATTTAAAATCTAGACTTGTAGGCTCCATGCGATATACAGACTGAATCAAGAAAAGTTTGCTATTCATCATCCCTTCACATAATTTAAGCCACTCATCTCTGTGATCTTAATGATGGTTATTGGCTAGCAGTGGAATCCATCACACGTGTTTCGTCCTATTTCAGACTCGTCAGCTGGATATACCTGCCTCTCAGTGGGTGATACTGTTCAAAAATAGACAAATAAAAAGGGGTGAATTCATTGTTATTATTGGAAATCATGGGAAAGATAAGGCTGTCTACTATCACCCATGATCTTCCAGATTGTGGTCGACTGCATCATGCAACAAACCGTGAGGAGCCAGAAGATGGGCATACAATGGCTGGACTGATGAAAAGACCCTAGAAAATGATTTGGACTTCGCCGCCGATGATCAGTTATGTTCAATGTCTCACAAAATCGAAGATCTACAGGCAAAAACCAACAAGTTGACAGAAGAGGCGAGGCAGGGCAGCGAGGACGGGACTTCAAGTGAATGTAGAGAAGACAGTGGTGATGAAGATACCCAAACAACAACACCAACAATAACCACAAGCTCAAATCAGCATCAACGGGAGAAACTGAAAGGAAGTTGTCTCCTTCACCTACCCACGTTGTTAGTCAGCATCGTTTCAACTACAGGAGGCACAGATGAGGAAGTCAAAACCAGGATCGGAAAAACAGCAAGACAGGCTCTCAATAATCTGAAATCAGCGTTGAGATCTACTGCACTCAGCATAAAGCGTGAACAATATCCGGATTTCCAACACCAATATCAGTCAAGTGAGTCAGTGCTTCTGTGTGATGGTTGAAAGACTTAGTACCTTACGAAGGACATTTCTAACAAACTGCAACTATTCATCAACAACTGTCAACGCTGGATCGATACTGAAGATCAGATGGCCAGAAAGGAAAAGAAACAAGGAACTTTTACTGACTGGAAACGAACCAACGAAGCAAGAACCTATCAATTAACAAAGGAAGTGGAAGTGGATTGGGCATGCACTAAGAAGACTATTCGGGGATATCATGCGACAGGCCAAACCCTCGAGTGGAACCCAGATGAGAAACAACGAGTTGAGAGTCCGAGGCAATGGTGACATGGAGGAGATCATGTGAGGAAGAAATGAGAGCTTGTGGGCAGTGGTGGAGCCAGGTTCAAAAGATTGCAGAGAAGAGAATGCAATGGAGACGTGCCACTGAAGCCCTATGTTCCACTAGGGACTCAAGGGAAAAATAATAATATAATGATAATAAAGATTGAAAATCAACTACTAAGCCACCAGAATGTAGTATTTTGGATTATACAACATTGATCTGGTCTGTATATCTTGTTCTAAAAAGTAAGAAGGACAGGTAATTCTAATGTGAAGGGATTTACTCTCTATCAATTTATGGTTTCAGTATAAGTAAGTTGACTGTGTATTAAATGGTGTTTTTGTCTTTTTAGGTCAAAAATACTCAGTGAAGAAAGCAGGAGCAAACTTCAGATAGAACAACCGATGAATAATAGCAAGTTCCTTAATTACTGACATAAAACTGCTGTCTCCAAGTGGGATTGAATAGATGAATTATCCTTATGTCTCCAGGCTCATTTTTTCGTAAATCATCACGTATGCAAATTATTAGTTTTACGTTTCCTGTTATCTTGTATCAAGAGCTAGTACTTAACTGAAGGCGAACAACGTAACTTTACATTCAACAGAAATTATAGTTCTTCTTAGATATATAGAAAAACAACTTACTAAGCCAAAAAGAAGAAATTTCGTAGTCTCCTGGTTAATGCAGGAAGTGAGTGCTCTAATATAGGTTTATCTTGGAAAAATATTCAGGTTGGAAGAAATATGACAACAGTTCATAAGGTTATTGACTATTAATCTGAGCAGCGTAGGTTTCTATCTATCCAACCCTCGAAATCAGTTGTTAGTGACGCCAGGTGATATGTCTCAGAGACGAACTTTGTTGCACAAGTGCATCTGCTTATTATCTTCTTCTTAGTCTTTACATCACATTTGTTTGTTTGTTTCCTCTTCTGTTTCCCTTTCTTCTTTCTGCAACTCCGATCACGTTCCTTGCTCACCGAAATCTTTCTCTTTAGAATGTTGTGACATTAGGTGTGACGACTTGGACTATTAAGCAGTATTGCTAAGATTCTTGTTGGTATGAACTGATCCACTGACCAAGTTGAGAGTAAAAGCTTTTTCAGAAATTCAAAAACAGGGAGGATAAGATACAGTTTTAACAGTCTGCATCAAAATGTGCTCGTAGAGAGTATTGAAACCTCGCTAACTTAACTAGTTCAAGAGTTATTAGCCTGTCCTAAGCCCAAGTAAGGAGGGAAGGTTGGGCATAGGGATAGAGAACCTACTCCACAAAACCAATCCAACCGCTATAGAAACTTCAAAGCGCAGACAAAATATAAATAATAAAACAAAATTATTCCTCGCTGTAATCGGAGAGACGAAATGACGTCCAGTTGGTGAAAACCTTTGGGAAGCCAATTGGCCGATTTGTCTTCTCTTCTCTTGATGAGAGCGAAAGTGAGCATGGGGACA
Organism: Heterobilharzia americana; assembly: GCA_944470555.2. Classification (NCBI taxonomy): domain Eukaryota; kingdom Metazoa; phylum Platyhelminthes; class Trematoda; order Strigeidida; family Schistosomatidae; genus Heterobilharzia; species Heterobilharzia americana. Next base: position 26,547,765 of record OX104129.1, read on the forward strand.
TAGAATGTCCGCACAATGTTTGAAGCTGGTTGGCTATTAAGCTGGCTGGCGAAGCTGTCCAGAATTCAAAAGAGATGAAAAAATATAGCATAGAAGTGCTAGCAATCTGCGAGAGCAGGTGGAATGGAAGTGGACTCTCCAAACTGTCAACTGGAGAGCAGAGTCAATGATCTACTCCAATATTGTCACCCAGAAGACAACCATGAGCTCACCGAGTTTTCGAGTGGCTACCATGACATCCCACTCCCAAGAGTACCAAGGGGTCTCTCCCATGCAGTGGGAACCAATCTCCTCATGCACGATCAGAATCAGGATCACGACAGCAAGATTCAACTCAAAAGGAAGGAAAGTCATAGTCACACAATGCCAGGCTAAGCTACGCTGTGCACACACAAATAATGCAGGCGCAGAACAAGAGAGGAAGGAGAAATTCTACAGACAACTGCAATCAGTAGTGGACAAGACCCCACTCAAGATAGCCACATCAAAATTCTAATGGGTGGGGTGACTTGAATGCCAGCCAAACTAGGTGTGGACGACACAGGAGGAGAACTGATCATAGTTAGAGAGGCACTTGGTGAAATGAATAAGAATGAAGAACTGTTTTGCAGACTTCTACGCACTTGGGGCAGATGCAGAGACAATAGTGGACACGCTTATACCACTACTACAGAATGTTTGGGAGGAGGGAAGGAAGGAAAAGTACCTGCCTATTGATAGGCAGAAGGGCTGTCTTGTCAAACTTCTAAAGAAGGGCAATCTAAGTGTTTTCAAGAACTGGCGCAGAATCATGCTCCACCCCTGTCCATTCCAAGCAAAATATTAATCAGAATCATCCTGGAGAGGTTGAAAAATGCTCTGGATTGAAAATAACCACCGAAATCGGCTGGTCTGCTGGCTGGCTTCAAGAGGAACAAATCATGTGCGCATCAAATCGCAACGCTACGCTGCAAATCATCGTAGAGGAGAACATGGAATGGCAGTCAACTACCTACCTCAACTTCATCGACTTTGAGAAGGCCTTCGACAGCGTCGACCGAGAAGCGATTTGGCGGCCGCTTCAAGACTACGTTTTTAGCGCTATATGAAGGCGCAACACGCCAATTGATTCTCAACACAGTGAAAAGCTAAGTGAAGCGTTTGAAGTGAAGACAGAAGTAAGACAAGGTTGCCGCCTGATGTCAGCGATAACCCTCCTGATTGTGGTCAACTGGATCATGCAATAGACAACTGTGGGGAATGAAAAGATGGGCGTACTCTGGATGGACCCTAGAAAATCTGAATTTCGCCCATAATGATTTACGTCTAATGTGTTGTCGAGCAAACTAGAAGACCTACAGGCGATAACTAATAAGTTGGAAGAGGAGGCGATGGAGGGCAACGAAGGAATTAGGGACTTCAGGTGAATGTAAAGAAGATAGAGGTTATGAGGATACCCAAAAAAACAACAACAAACACCAATCAGCACCAAAGGGAGAAATCTGAAGGAATCAGCCTTATTCATCTACCCATGTTGACAGAATCGTCTCAACTACAGTTGGCGGCGGCGGCACAGATGAGGACGTCAAAGCAGTCAGGATTTGAAAGACAGCAAAACAGGCCTTCATTAAGCTGAAATCAGTATGCATATCCACTACATTCCACTGCAATCAGCATGAAGCGTGAACAAGATTTGGATTTTCTACACTAATATAAGTCAAGTAACTCAGTATTTCTATGTGATGGTTGAGAGACTTGGCGCCTTACGAAAAGCATTCCCAACATACTACAGACATTCATCACATCAACAGCTGCCACCTACGCTCACTCACTTGATACTGAAGATGAGATGAGATGGCTAGAAAGAATAAGCAACAAGGAACTCTGGCTGGCTGGCTGGCTGGCTGGCTGGCTGTCTGGCTGGCTGGCTGGCTGGCTGGCTGGCTGTCTGGCTGGCTGGCTGTCTGTCTGGCTGGCTGGCTGGCTGGCTGGCTGGCTGGCTGGCTGGCTGTCTGTCTGTCTGGCTGGCTGGCTGGCTGGCTGGCTGGCTGGCTGGCTGGCTGGCTGGCTGGCTGGCTGGCTGGCTGGCTGGCTGGCTGGCTGGCTGGCTGGCTGGCTGGCTGGCTGGCTGGCTGGCTGGCTGGCTGGCTGGCTGGCTGGCTGGCTGGCTGGCTGGCTGGCTGGCTGGCTGGCTGGCTGGCTGGCTGGCTGGCTGGCTGGCTGGCTGGCTGGCTGGCTGGCTGGCAACGAACCAAGGAAGCAAGAACTCATCGCCCAACAAATATATATAGAGGAAAGTGGAGATGGATTGGACTAGGCATACACTGATGAGACCAATTGGGGACATCATGCGCCAGGTCAGACTAGGCCATCGATGGGGCCCAAACGGGAAACAATGGGTTGGGCATCAGATACGACGGTGACATGGAGGAGATGGTGTTAGGAAGAAAGGAAAGCTTGTGGGCAGTGGTGGAGCCGGGTTAAAAAAACGGGATAGAAGAGATTGAAATGGAGACGTGCTACCGAAGCCCTATGTTTCATTATGGACCCAAAGGAAGAATAAAAATAAACAATAGAAAGTGAGTATAGAGAGTTTTGGATCCCACTCTCTCTCACAAAATAAAGTTATCAATAAGTATCTCCATGGAGTGCTAAACAAAAGCAAAATAAATATGATAGTTTTTTAACACAAAACGCTGCTTAAACAAAGGTTGATACACATTACAAATACTCATTCAATCTCTATTCTTCCTGATTTACTTCTTTTTTGAATAAGTTTAATTACCTTTCATTGCAGAACATGTTCAGTCCCATCAAGATACACTGTTTGATTGGCTGATTTTTTAATGTTGTGAACATAAACTATTATTTTTACAGTGTGCATCAGGTCACCTATCACGCATTTTTATCATTCCCAAGTTTTATTTCATCACCAAGTTATTGCTGTCCATAAGGTTGATTATTACATAACAAATTATTCTACTTATCTATATGACGGTCAGTAACGGAATGAAGTGCTAATTCATAACTGGCTAGATAGTTCTTATTTTAGGCAGGCTTCTATTATCCCTCAGAGACAAGAGTTCAAGTCTTTAGTTGCATTCTCAATCCATACAATGTACAACAGTGGAGTTTTGAGTTGTAATTTGGTTTTTTCAGATAACGCCATTTCTTATTCAACAACCTTTTCCACCTGAAAAAATAGCAACTTCCCGTCAATCATTTATGTAAACCACTGAGACTAATTCGTGATATAGATAAACCTTATTTTCAATAGATTACGTGTGTTCATTGAACAGGACAAGTCTTACTAGACATAACATAAGGATACACATTAGCTGGTACTTTTTCTTTTCTCTTTAATAGAACCAACGTCAATGTTAAATGATTGACTAATCGTTGTGACAGGCAGACATGTCTATTAGATGATAAAGTGTACAAAGATGGCAGGAATACACAACAAGAAGTTCGTTAGACATCTTTGAACAAAATATAAACAATCAATTATTTTAGACAAATAGAAAATAAACCATTTTTTGATTAAATTCACTGAGAATTGTTGATTATCAGTGATTCTTTTGGCTTTCTTCAGATTTCAACATTCACTGAATGGAAGCATTCTGTTAAGGTATTATCATGAATAAAGGTTTTCTGGCATGATACTTGAATATACTTTTAATTAGAGGCATGAATTATCACCTATTTAATATAAGTAGTAAGTAGATTATTTGCACAACTGAATAACACAATGTTCACACTTTTTAAAAGTATTTTATTTGCAAAATTGGATTTTGGCTGACCTCAGTTGGAGTCTAATAATACTACCAGGTTAAACTATGAAAAGCAGATGAACGTGAAATATAAATTTTGACGAGGCCATGACACGAGTACTTAAAACTCTCTCTCTAGAATCATTTACTTCCTCATCTATAAAATCAAACGTTTTCAAATCATTTGTGAAATCTATAAGGTACTACATATCCCACTAAAAATGCTTTTATACAAAACATATATAAGATGTTAATGAGTAAGATGAATGGCTGTGTGTATCGCTACATGAGTTTCAATAAGGATTATAAGTTTGTGTTAATAGTCTGTGGGAATAAGTAATACGCTTTCAGTTAGGTGGTTCAGTAATGAAGATCTCATCGTCGTTCTTGAAAACATCCGATTCATAGAGTTTCAATATATTATCCTCGAAGGATCAACATTACCAGTCACCATAACAATAATATAAATAGTAGCATTATGAAGAATAACTAATAATTTATATATTTGTAATGCGACTTCACAGACTGGTAGGCAGAGTAACAAACTTGGCTGCCTATTTGTTTTTTCTCAGGGTGACCTTCTGGGTCAGTAAAATTACATCAGAAACAGGCCTACATACATCGAAAACCTTACGTTTATATGAAGCTGGGTAAAACACTTTTTTATCTTCGTAGTCACCGTGACCTTCAATAAACATAGATGTGCACGCAACTAGTGTATGGTTATGTAGTCTATAATTTAGTCAATAATCTAAATTGTTTAGACAACACAGTAGGATCCAATTTTAAAAATATCAGTATACACTACAAATGCCATGTGTATATGTTTCTTCAAAATAAAACGGAATGAAAGTATGGAGAAAAGCGAAAAAATGTCATGATATCGATGAAGCGATGACCCATTAGCGAAATATTTTTCCATTCTGTCTAATGATAAAAACTGAATGATATTAACCCTAATTTATTCCACTGCTTTGTCAATTTTTTCATGCAAGATAACTCACAAAAATTAAAATAGTGCTTCTGAAAGGGAGGGAGAGTTGATAAGAGGTGAATGTGTATCGACTACTCGTCATTATGGTACATTGAAGAAAATGCATAATTCGATAGATATAATGTAGAGCGAGTAGATGAACGTGTGTGCGCCAAATATGAAGACTCAGAAGGATAGAAAAAACTTTACATTTTGAATATTTACTGCATGCGATTCTGATACGACAGCCCCTCATTATTATAAAACGATATATGGCAACTCTCTTACTTACGTTGTTAACCTATTGAAAAATAAACCAAAATCTCTGTGAAACATAACAAGTCCATATAATTTTGTTGTTCTATCTTTTTATCACATGGAATGATTGTTTGATTTTCATCAGTATATCATTTTGTCGAATTCAACATAAAAATGAAAGGAAATAACCTAACTATAGATGCCACATTAGATTTGTTTATTTGATGTATAACAAACACAGAGATGCAGTATTATTTGCTTGATAATGTTTCGAGCATAAACTATTGCCCTTAATCATATCAAAGTAATCGCCCAGCTTTAAACATATAAGTTTTATAGTCCTGTCACCTCATATTCTTTGTTTTTAGCAGTGGTAAAATCTTCTACGTCTCTGGTGTAGATGTTGAGTCATACCCTTTGCATGTGGTGGGTGCTGATTAGATGAACAAAGATTCAATAATCAATCTCATTCTGTCCACTTAAGTGTAATGGACTAAAGTATAGTGGTTTCATCCACCCTACTGTATGCTTGTATTACTGCATGCGTTGCAACGGCCCAGCTGTTTCTAGATTATTGATTCTACTGTTGTCTGTCATTCTATATTCCTATAATCTAAGTGACCCCGATCGGCTAGTTTGACATATGTACTTGACCTCACAGTCACTGCATGGAATTCTGTGGATTAGATTACGTTGATTATTTGAGACCATCAGATCCTTAAAATGATAAAGCTTATCTCTGAGTGAGTTTGTGGGTTTAAATGCCGATGAATGAAGATAAAAATGAATGGTCACATTTTCAAACCATTAGGTCGGAGTTTTATTGGACTCCTGGGTACAAAGTATATTTTATCTAGTTTTTCCCGATTATTAACCTGAATATTGCAGGAACAACAATTCAAGTAGAACAATATGCGTTTACTCTTATTTCATGGATTTCTCTTGAAATGTCTCCAACTTATCGTCGCACAATTTAACAGCAAAGCACAAAAAAGAATATATGGTAGATGACAGTGGGCTTTTGAGTTCACAATAGTACATTACATAAGTATTACAGGGATCGTTAGCAGGAACTGCAAATTTTTATGCTGACCGAATAATTCGGCACTACCAAATCTACGAGTGCTTTTCTACTCCTTCCCTGCACAACAACATACCCATAAACTATATGATGACCTAAAAATAACTGTTCGTTGTACATTGCTGTTTATCATACTGTTGTGATTAACATTATTTAACTGCGGTGGTTATTTAATTTGGAAATACTGTAGTGGGAGTACATTTTTAAATATCACACTGGGAATTCCATACCGTATTAAAAATTATTGTCTAGAATAAGGCGATTATTATTATTAGCCAGATCTAAAGGTGAAAAGAAGCTACAGCTGGAAACAAGAGTAAGTATATCACTGAATACTGGCTATCGAAATTCCTCGCTATTTCTTGGATAACGGATAAAATGCAAACAGTCTTTGTTCTACTTGGTTGTGGCTAGCAAGGGAATCAAGTACACGCGTTTCATTCTCTCTAGAACTCATCTGTTGGGTGTGCCTGCACCTCAGTGAGTGACGTTGTTCCCTCTGAAACTTGAACCTCGTGCCCATCGCTATAAATATATCAAGAAATAGTTAGTCTTAAATCTTGTAAAGTAATCAACATACGAAAGCATTCAAATCTTCTGCAACCTTCTGAAATCACAGTCATCAAAAGGCTAGAAACTTATTTATGTTTTCCAAAGGATACAGCCATTTATTTAGCACACATTAGTACAGGTTACCAAATTACATTCAAAATCTTGTTAAATTATTTTACATTTGTGTTCTACTGCAAACGATACTTTGTTATCTGAGCACTGGATAACTTTCTCTTCTGACTGGTAAGAATTTCATTATCTCTTAAAGTTAAGTATTCGTTGATTTTATCTTTGCAGCTTTAGTTTTTTGTTAGTCCTATCTACTTTCTAATCTTTTCGAAGGATATTCATCTAGTTATCCTATGAATAGTTTACCTTATTAACATTGCTCACAACTTCCTTGTCTTCAGGTATTTTACAATACTGGGAATCTATGCCACCTCTTTAATAATAATAATAATAATTCACTTTATTCCAAACAATTTGTGGTACAATTTGGAATTCTCAGAGTAATATATTTGCAATAAAAACAAAATATAAGTAAATATGTACTACTTTGCAGCCTTTTGAATTGTTTTATTATAAAAATTTATGTGAAGAATATTAAAAACGAGAAAATTTTGCATTGTAAGTTAAATTATTGAAATGAGATTTTTAACTGTCACAAAGTTGATGTGTGATTTCTGTTCGTATATTTCATTTCCTGTCGACGTGATAAGTATATATGCATTTCTATACTGATGTTTATAGCTTGATATTGCGTAGGTTATTGACAAGTTGACGTGAACCTACAGAGTAAGAATGGGTTCATATTATCTTGTTTGCGTTAATGTTCCGTCTGCATTCAATTAAATATGTTGATTGTATAAATACTCTTGAATGCAAGTGTAATACAGGAGATGTAGAAAATTTCAACCAACTAACTCACGGTTAGCTTTATAAGAGTAATTTAAGGTACATAAAACAATAATAGTGTTTTTGAAAGTGAAAATGGAATGGTTGTAGAAATGCTATAGCTAGAAAAGGATTTCGTCGATAAACTATTTCTTAGTGTAGTTATGTTTGCTGTCACAGATGGAATGAATCTTGCCCCTAGATTCTATTTCTAGCCACCATCAACTAAGTCACATTAAAACAACACTTGGAACAGTATTTAAGCATCCACTAAACGAAGCTATATACCAATATACACCGATTACTTCAGTCAGGTAATATTATCCGCAGATAAGTTCGTGTGTAAATAAATGAAATTGTCCAGTACTTAGCACTAGATATGCATTAAATAATTTGTGCTGTCATAACTGTGTTAGTTTGCGTCATAGTGTCATATCAGTATCATTTAGCGTATTCTCTATGGCGTTTGCTCCTGACTATCTGGAATTAGTTTGAAGAACTAACTTCTTGATAACCATAGTAGTTTTAATAAAGAATATGAATCCAAACTGCTGTTTAAGTGCATCACTTCTATTCTGTAATCTATTTTTTTTAAAATTTTGTCATAAAAACTTGAATGAATTCGTTTGCGAACAATTCAGCATCATACAAATTATGCAATCATATCATGTAGGTTAAATATCACAAGAAATTTCGATGAGCTAGTGTTTATAAAACCGTTAATCAAACGAAGGTCATGTGTGGCCGAAAAAACAAACTTTCATGAGGGACTTTGCTGAATCTTAAATACAACAGTCATCTTCCCTCAATATTTTTGGTATACCATTAATTTGCTTCTTACTTTCAAAATATACGTTTCAGCTACTCGGAAGAAAACTGAACATTATTATTATTTTATTATTTGTCCCTTGGGTTCCTAATGGAACATAAGGCTTCAGTAGCACGTCTCCAATGTGTTCTGTTCTCTAAAATCTTTTAAACCTGGCTCCACGACAGCCCACAAGCTCTCATTTCTTCCTCATACTATCTCCTACATGTCACCCTAGGATGCCCAACTCGTCGCTTCCCATGGGGGTTCCACTCGAGGAACTGGCCTGACGCGTGATGTCCCCAGTCGGCCTTCTCAGTGTATGCCCAATCTATCTCCACTTTCTCCTACATGTTTGTTGACTGATAGGTTCTTGGTTGTTTCGTTCCCAGAGTCCCTTGTTGTTAATTCTTATGATTCTGGCCATCTGATCTTCAGAAGCGAGCCAGCGTAGGCAGTTGTTGGTGAATGTCTGTAGTTTGTTGGAAATGCTTTTCGTAACGCGCCAAGTCTCTGAACCATCACATGGAAGCACTGACTTGACTTTGGTGTTGAAACACCGGACCTTGTTCGACATGCTCAGTGCAGTGCAGAAGATCTCCACACTCGTTTCAGGTTATTGAACGCCGGTCTTGCTTTTCCGATTCTGACTTTGACATCCTCGTCAGTGCAACCTGTAGTTGAAACAGTGTTGCCTAGATAGGTGAAAGAGGCTACTTCCTTCACGCTTCTCCCGTTGATGGTGATTGCAGCTTGTTGTTGGTTGGCTGGGTACCTTCAACACCTCTGTCTTCTCCATATTCACTTGAAGTCCCGTCCCCCTTCGCTGCCTTGCCTCTTCTGTCAACTTGTTAATTTTCGCCTGTAACTCTTCAAGTTTGTGCGACATCAGACACAAGTCATCGGTGAAATCCAAATCTTCTGGGTTCTTTTCCGCGACCCAGTCATCGTATCCCACTCTTCTCGAACCTCACTGTTTGTTGCATGATCCAGTCGACCACAATCAAGAATATCATAGGTGATAGTAAACAGCCTTGTTTCACTCTTGTTTTCACTTCACCCGAAAGGCATCACTGAGCTTCCCATTTTGAATTATTCGGCATATGGCGGCTTCATATAGTTGCTGAATGAGGCTGACAAAGGTTTGCGGTATTGCGTAGTGTTGAGTCAGCTGCCTGCCAAATTACCTCTCGGTCGACGCTGTCAAAGGCCTTCTCAAAGTGGATGAAGTTGAGGTGTAGAGTTGACTGCCATTCAATCCTCTGTTCTATGATGATGCATAGCGTAGCGTTGCAGTTTGGTCCGCACATGATTTGTACTTCCTGAATCCAGCCAGCCTGTTCTGGTCGTAGTTTTGAATGGAGAGCTTCTTTTAGTCTCTACAGGATGATGCGGCCCAATATTTTGCTTGGGGTGGACAGGAGCGTGATCCCGCGCCAGTTCCGGCAAACACTTAGGCCGCCCTTCTTCAGGAGTTTGCCAAGGTAGCCCCTCTTCCAATCAGAAGGCAGGTACCTTCCCTCCCTTTTAGACCTTCTGCAATAGTGTTTGAACATGTACGCTGTTGTCCCTGCGTCTGATCTCAGTGATTCTGGCGGAATTACATCCGATCCTGCTGCTTTCCAACATTTCAGTAGCTTTATTGCGATCAGGACTTCACTTCTGCTTTCGTCGGAGAGCTTGTGACCACTGGTAGTGTTGTGGCTGCAGGTGGTATTTTCTGACGAAGTGCAGGTGGTGGTCACTTCAAGAGCTTCTTGAAGTGGTCAGCCCATCGTTTCCATTGTTTCTCCTCTTTGGTAATTAGATTTCCTTCATCATCTTTTTTTGGTTTCATCTGTGTTGCTCTCTTCCCAAACAAATAATAACCTGATTATTTGATACAATGTTGTCAGGTCTCTCTTACCTGCAGCCTGTTCTGCTTCACTCGCCAGTGTATCGTAGAAGTGTCTTCTGTCTTTCCACGCACTCTTCTTCACTTCTTTGTCCAGTGTATTGTTTTATACCTTGAACTCAGTCCCTCTTCTAGTTGTTCATCCCTGCACTGCACTGGTTTATCTTCTGCTTTGCCATCCTCCTCTACTTGCTCTATCAGCTTCCATATGTCCGTAAACATCCATTTCTTATCTTCCTTCCTAATCCGGTTATGGAGGTTTCTTTCCACATAGCTTTCAAAGACTTCCAGTGTTCATTCACACAGGTTTCTTCAAGGATGTTGCTCAATGTCTCCCATTTTGTTCAGATGGCTGAGTGACATGAAGATGTCGTTTGTAGTTTCATCCTTCAGTTCAGTTTCTGTTCTGGGTGTTGAACTCGAACTGTGGTCTATCACTAATTTCTTTGATGGCTTTCAACTTTATTTGGAAGGTTCCTTACACTAGACAGTGGTCTGAACCTACATCTGCTCCTCTTCTTGACCTTGTGTCAATTAGGCTGCGTCTCCACTTTCTTCACATTGAGATAAAGTCGATCTGAATTTTAGTGTGTCTATCTGGTGAAATCTATGTCCAATCACCGAATCGTTGAATGCACAGGATTCTGAAAACAATTCTCCATTCTCGTTCATTTCACCTAGTGTTTCTCGACTGATGGTTAGTTCTCTTCCTGTGTTTTCCACTCCCAGTTTAGCATTCGTGTCACCCCACCCATTAGAATTTTGACGTCACCAACTGAGTTGTGGTCTTGTACAGTGTTGATTGCAGTTGTGTGTAGAACTGCTCCTTTTCCTCTTGCTCTGCATTATTTGTAGGTGCATAGTGTAGCACTGTATGATTGTGATCAGTGATCAGTAAACATATTACCGTGCAGGGCTATTATTAAATAACTCGACAAGACGGGAAGCGAAGTATATATTCGTGTATTTATATGTGTGATGTCAAATTATTGATGATATATATAAAATGTCAGTCACAAGTATTTTAACTGATAGCAGTTATATTCAGACATCTAGTTTACGAGCGTGTTCAATAAAGTTGAATTAAGAATCCAAGACAACCAAGTGACAATATCTGTTCAAAACTTGATAATATAATCTACGTAGATCTTAACCGATTTTGCAGATAGTTCTAAAACAAAAGAACTAAAAAGTGCCCACAGACCTATCAAAAATCTAACCTTTCTGAATTAGATGTGGGAGACGATGAATCATCAAGTTATTGGCTTCTGTGCTATATGACTCACCTAAAGGATAAAAGCCGATCACTAACGAGGACTTGATGGCTACATCCCTTCTTCTCTATCGACCTACCAATACCTACTAGTACTCACTGAGTGATATACTTCGATTTAAATGGTGAAGATGAGTACTCATTGGTAAGAGGCTGAATATTCATACATTTTTTGCTTAGAAAGTAACTAATGTGACACAAAGTTATGATAAGTAGTTAGGTTTGATAGCCTACTATTGAAGCATCGACTCAAAAGCTTAAGGCTGCTGATTCGACGCATGTCAAAATTCAAATTTATGTCAATTTTACTCACCGTTCTTGGAGTAAACATACATTCAGCTGAATATTTTTTAGAACTCTTCCTCATTAGTTAAAGAGTTTCCTCTTATCTGCTAGTTGAACCAAGTTACAAAAGGATTTCGAAAGGCATTAAAATAAATTACTGGCCAAGAAACTTAATCTGTCTTCTCAAAAGTTATAGAATCTTAGGTCGTAATCTCCATTTGGTGCAAATAATGATCATTGGCACTAACTTTTGGACGAACGCTTTCAGTAGGTGAGTGAAGTTTATCTGCGTTGTCTATCATATGAAATGTTTATTTTGCTACCTTTAGCCTAATGTCAGCCGGTTAATGAACGATTTTAATCTTTCTGTGCAGCATCACAAATAATTCCCCATCATTGAGAATATCAACACTTTTGCACTAGATTAGGCGTAAAATGGATCATATAGAGAGTGTTCTGAAGAATTAATTCTGCAGAAAACCAATTGAAGAACCGAATAGCCAAGGACTAGGGGAAATCATTGGTAAACATGCTTGGAGAAAACTAAATAATTATAAAATCAAACTGAAAAATACTGTAATACTCTCTAAGATGCATACTAACTTCCACAGGAGTTTATGCAGGATACTGACGATAATAAACCACTTTGCAAAAGGAACTGAATTTCACAAAAACACTTCAAGAATGATTCGAGGTGTTTATCGCTTGATTCCTGGGATAGAAAGATCAGCTGAAAAGGCTTCGAAGACCCTAAACACGAGATCCAAAGATCACTGTCAAATACATGTGATTTTTTGTAATCTAGAATATTTGAAAGGTGTCAACCCCACCTAACAGACTTGCTTACGTCCTAAAATTGATCGGGAAAGCCTTGTGGTACGTCTTGACGAAAATACCACCTAGATTATAACTATGAAATGGGTAGATAATATGCCTCGTTCATGAAGCACATTATTGTCAAGTTTGAGAAATGAAGATGAGAGGAATTTCATTTTGGTTAGTACCCTTAAAAATCACTACTTGGAAATTCGTATCTGACTGGACTGGCTCCTTATGAGCAGACTAGTGACCCAAGTTAATACTGCTAAGCTTAAAACTTGAAGAGAGAAAGAAGAGAATTTTTTAAATTTTCGGCCCTGAGGTCTTTGAGGAAAAATCGTTCGAAACCTTCATTGTTTAGTCCAGCAGTACCCAAAACAAATTAACAGTACTGGACACCAACGCCTGTAGAACTCGTGCTGCAACACAGAAACTTGTATTTTTTACCGATAAATTAGAATCGAGTGTAAAAGTTATTTCTGTGTTCAACTTCAGAGAATGTGGATATTACCATTTTCCCTCTCAGTGGATTGAAATTAAAGTCAATAGGGTATACAGCTAAGGAATGAGGATGCACCACTATTTGCCCAAAGTAGCCCTAACTTCATTACAAGGCAGTGATACATTTGAAGTATCAATTTGTGGGTTATAGTTAAACGAAGCTACAGCAGTGATAAGGTCAATCTACCGAAAGCAGTTTTTGACAATCGAAAACTTTGAATTGAACCATACACGAGGTTTCAGTACTGAACAACTAAAACAAAACGCTGCGTTTTAAGTTTTGGAAGTATGACTTAGATTCTTTATCACAGTTGCCGAGTGTTTGGATCATTGACATACCAGCTTTCAAGGCATCCGCTGTCAGACAGTATCAAACTATACAAAAGAGTATAAATGGTGGAAATGGCTAGAAGACGCTAAAAACATAGTGTAAACGTATTATTCCACCATTTTACTGTGTATAATATGCTGTAGGCGTCCTTACTGCCCTCAGTATGTCGGTAGGTGAGTGCTAAGAACTGTAATCAGGGTAACACGATAATGGTGTTTAAACTCAGATAAAGGTCACAAAATTAACAACGCCAAGTATTGAAAAGTTGAGTAAATGTGTAAGTCTTTAACTTCGAGACTTCATACGGCAAATGTGAAGCAGATTGTATGTGACTATCAGTACTATCCTGTAAAGATATTCTGATACATTAGTAAAATTCCTACATCAGTATGAGCATGTTTTTAACCTATGCATGTTGTTTAGTGGTATAAGTCAAAGTTCTTTTAGAATGTAGGCTTGATAAAGGAAGAATCAGATATATCGCAAAGATTCCTAATATTTAACTTCAGAATTAGTTAATCATGGTGGGTACAAACCCCTGGGTCCACGGCTCAAAACCATTCACTGTGAAATAGCAATGCTGCTACTCAGCTGTAAATATCGAGAAAAACTGATATTCTGTACTCAAACAACAGTTTCTGGTGTGTATAAGTTTCTTCGTCTTGGCAACTTTATATTTCTTTAATATTCAGCATTGCATTGACCTAAACTTGGGATGAGTCATTTTTCATATCAGCCTCTTTTACGATCATTACTTGAGCTTTCCTATTTATCAATATTCATCCTATTCGATTCAAGCTAATTCAATGTGAAATAGTTTCTAGATATATTTCTCAATGAATAAACATTCATCATCTCATTACACAACATCAACTTTCAAATGAATTTCCAAACCATATATTAAATATTTCATAGGAATTATTTCCTCCTGAATTTTATTTGACATGCATTATTGACAACTCTGAAACATCAATCATCTTTGCATTTATTCAGCTATCTTCTGCATGCATAAATACGAAAGTGTTTTTTACCCTAGTCTGTCTCGTAACAAACATCATCAATAAGAAGGAAAAAAACGTATTCATTATGTTTCGGTAGATTAAATGTGTAAGAAAATCAGTCTGTACACGGTATTCTATGCTGCATATTCAAGATGTTCGTGTATATATCCTAAATAGGTTGAATTTTTAGCCAGTTCATACATGTATACGTTTGTAAATGTGATTATTTATGTGTTTGTATAAATATTTACATTTTAGATTTACTATATGGTGATGTATTCAGGTTTAAAAACTATTGAATAGTTATATAACTCGATTCTGTTGTCGCTAATTCCTATCTAGTATCCATCAATCAAAGGTGTCTTACTTTCTACTTAATGGTGAGCTCTAATATCTGCGAAACTGTGAAGTTGCTCATGCAACGCTGATTTCATGATAGTGTAGAAGCTGAAAAAGCCAAGAAGATTATTTATAGATAGTCTATTATCTCACACGGAGATCGTTTTTGTGAAGTCGTCAGTACCACACTGAGTACATAATTTCAAAGTACTTCCAACAGTGCGAAATTCGAAATCCATCACTGACTATGAAGATGGTTTCTACTGAAAGAATAGACACTGTGATCTGAACAAAAAACTTTATTTCCTGAGTCTTCGTCAAAAGTATGTACTGCAAACTCAACAGTGATGGTAATCCTTGTGTTTGAGAATGTTCTGTGTTAAAAGGGGTGTTATAACTCCTATTTACGCACTTTGGCAACCTTTTATTCGTTATTTTGTTGAATGTTTAGAGCAAAATCACTCATCTCCTGTTTTCCTGCAACTTTCAGGAGCATAAGGACCTATAATTTATCAAGTGAATCGATTTTAATTCTTGTCATTAATTCCCTACTACCCATTGGTATGCAATTAATGTAATCACAACGATGCACACTCCACAAGCCAAAGTGTATTTGTCTATAATTTTCAGTCTGAATAAAAAGTGAACATATTGAAAACACACAGTAGGTGAAACAATGAACAACATAAGTTAATGAGACCAGTGGTTTCTAGTGGTGGGTTACCCTGTACAAACCCACTCACATTATTGACTTAACTAAATTCTAAAGGATGAAAGAAGACTCCTTGACCCTCATATACTGAAAATGGTCCCTTATTTGGATGTGTGATAAATAGTGGTTGTTTAAAAATTGGGTCTCACTAACCCACTTTCTGATCAAAGCCATAAAAAACAATGTACGGCGTCAAAATGTAGATTTTGTTCATTCTGAAACTTGTGACCAGTTGCCGAAAAATTACTGAACTGAATAGAAAAATATTTAAAATGTTGATGTATGTGACAATTTATTTACAGTTTTTTAGTGTTTCACGCTTATTTCATTCATTTGTTGTTATGAGTTGACATCAATAAACATTTTATTGGTGTACATTTGGTAAGATGATTGGGAAATTCATACTATTTCAGTGGTTTATTTGAAGTTTTGAGTCACTAGTCATTTTGTTTGTAAACGAACAACTTACAATACATTTCATCATTGCGATTCTGAAAAACTGTGTGACATACTATTTTAGGATAATCTAACTTGAGAAATCTATATACCTAAACATATTTTGAGTGGGTGAGTGGTCAGGATTCTTTTATACCTCATTCCTCGATCAAAATTATAAAACAATGTAGACCAACTGGTATCTCATAAATATATGTCAATGAGTTCCGTTGCAAGTAGAAGTTGATATCATTTTTATTACTATTATTTGTCGCTTGGGTTTCTAGTGGAACATAGGGCTTCAGTAGCACGCCTCCATTCCACTCTGGTCTCTGCAATCTTTTGAACCTGGCTGTATCACTGCTCACAAGCTCTCATTTCTTCCTCACACGATCTCCTCCATGTTACCCCCACCTTGGACGCTCAACTAGTCGTTTCTAATTAGGGTTCCACTCGAGGGTTTGGCCCGGCACGTGATATCCCTGAACGGTCTTCTGAGTGCCTACCCAATCCATCTCCACTTCCTTCTGCATATTTTTTGAGCGATAGGTTCTTGTCTGGTATGTTGCCAGGCCAGAGTTACTTGTTGCTTATTATTCTGGCCATCCACCTGATCTCCAGTATCAAGTGAGCGTAGGTGGCAGCTGTTGGTGAATGTCTGTAGTTTGTTGGAAATACCTTTCGTAAGGCTCTAAGCCTCTGAACCATCACAGAGAAGCACTGACTTGACTGATATTGGTGTTGAAAATCCAGATATTGTTCACGCTTTATGCTGAGTGCAGAAGATCTTCACACTGGTTTCAGGTTACTGAACGTCTTTCTTGCTTTTCCGATCCTAGTTTTGACATCCTCGTCTGTGCCTGCGCCGCCATCTGTAGTTGAAACGATGTTGGCTGCCAACCTGGGTAGGTGAAGGAGACAACTTCCTTTAAGTTTCTCCCGCTGATGGTGATTGGAGCTTGTGGTTGCTGGTGATGTTGATTGATTATCATCATCATCTCTGTCTTCTCTACGTACACTTGAAGTCCTGTCTTCGCTGCCCTGCCTCTTCTGTCAACTTGTTAGTTTTTGTCTGTCTGTCTTTTGAAGTTTCTGTGGCTGTTGGATTGGTTTTACGGGGTAGGGTTGCTAACCCTATGCCCAACCTTCCCGCTTCATCCAGTCTTAGGACCAGCTAGTGACTAGTGAACTAGTTAACCAAGCAAGATTGTTGATATCATTAGTGCGAAAGTATTTTATTGAAATCAAACGCTTACATATGCGAACTCATCAATTATGTGGTCCTATGCTCCTGACCATTCTGGTTTCAAATTCTATATTTCTACTAGCTAGAAAACAATCATGAAGTATTGGGGAAGGGTGGGAGGACAAAGTGTGGAGAAATGTTTCCAGATTATACTAAAATGAATGGTCACACACCTCTGTGATGAAACTGTTTTGCCTCACACTTCACTCAAAATAGCTTTAACTTTGAAGTTATAACGAGAATGCATGTTAATCAACGGCTAACTGGTCAACACAAGGTCATCAAAAGATTAGCCTGAAAATCACAAGTTAATCCCATTATAGTCTAGGAAGTAGTAGAGCAGATAACGAAAACAGGACAGTCACGCTAATACTAACAATTACGAAAGTAAGGGAAGGAGATAAAAACAGTAGTATTGATAAATGAAGGTAGAGGAGTCATAGAGTGGTTATTATCATGGTAAAATTAGTGACTGAAGGTAACTCTTTTTAAAAACACAGATCAGGTTTTACTTGATGAACTGATAGGGCTTCTAATTTGTTTAGATGGTGTATCCTCGATCTCTTCGAAATGTTTGGTTACACTTTATGAACGACTTCCAAATATGATTCTATTGGAGCCAAGTTATCACAGTTAGTCAGATGTTTAGGAACCCAGTTGTTGACCAACTGGCGCTCTTCCCAAGATCCTCATACACAACAGTTTTCGGAGATGCGTTTCAGTGGATCATGTTGTGTGTATCTGGTGTAACCAGCTCCACAAGGGCAATTAAATCGGAAGACGCACATGGGAGTGACTAAAAGTGGTAGTCCATCTTTCCCACACCCTCGGGTTAGTTGATGACTGAAGAAAACAATTTGAAGTTGGGAGGAAAAGGTATTCCAGCATGCTTTACTCAAACGATTTTGAGTATCTCTGTTATCACGTCTCCTTTTTATCCAATATTCATGAATATTGTCTTCTCTGGAACCGCAAGAGTTCATTCCTGGAGTTGTCTAGTCTTCACGTTTCTTTGAATGAGTCTTGAAAGACATTCGTTCTCAATCAGGACTATTTGAAGTACTTTCAGCTTTTCAAATATTGCATCGTTCCAAAAAGCTCAAAAATATTTGAGAGAAAAATGTGCAACATTGGTAATTATTTCAGATAAATAACCATCATTTTATTGTCTTCAATTTTGTTTACTAACTTGCGTATACATGCAGAAGTAGGTACAGAAATGAAATTTCAATATCTTGTTCAATATATTCCAAGGAACAAATTCAATGGATAGTTAAATCACAAACCGTTCTCTAGATACAAGCGACGATGTAAATATTTCAAATAAATTCGAAACACTACTACGTCGCCTTATAGAGAAGACTATGACATTAAAAATTGACTTCTGTGAGTATTGGCAGTTAACCTGTAGTCCAAACTTTCATTTCACTTTGAATTATCACCCAGTAGAAATACTGTAAGTCTGCCAAGCCATGGCTATTTCAAATAATTAAAATGATAATCAGTAGGACTGGGATCGGAATGAGAAGCCCTGACAATCAATCTGGCAATCAGTGTGAATACGATCAAGCGGTAGTTAACGCATCATGAATTTACACAGTAGTCAGAGAAAATCAAGGGTGATGTAAAATTAAAATCTGGTCAGCAGTCGGACTCCTTAGCTCAGTTGGAAGAGCATCGAGTAGGAAACCCCATGGTCACTGGTTCGAACCCAGTGGCGGTTAAAATTTTCATTTCACCACCAATCATCAAGCAGCATAAGTAAGAGAAGTACCATTTTTATTTCTTCTTTTTGTTTTGATTTAGATTATACTTTACTGAGTTCTTTTCAGCCTTTTTATTACACTTAGGTCTCATATAACCTTGTATTATATTATGTATTCTCTTATCTCATTAATTCTGAAGCTGTCGATGTATCCACTTCTCATTCAATCTACGAAAAGTTTCTTTGAATTCTATCATCTTTGCTTAGTCCTGTTTGTAATGCTTTATTCATATTCGACTTATTTTACTATTTTCCTGTATTTTAATATCTATGTTGAAATATTTAACCTTAACAGGATTTATTCAGCTGGTAAGAAGTGCCATGAAACGTAATGGACTCCACAAATTCAGAATGAACTTATGAATAAGAAGAAATTTATTTAGTTATGATTAAGTATATGAAGCTAGTTTTTGCAATGCTTCAGAGATAATTTTAATGCATATTGATAAATCAACTATTCCTGATTGTTATATTACATCAATTAGAACATTCCTTTTATAAAATTGAAACACTTTATTAGTAAGAAAGATGTTGGATAATGGTTATTCAAGGTTTATAAATTATTTTGATGAATAAATTATAAAGCATTATTTTCAGGCTAGTGAGTTTACAGTTTCATCCATTTTTGAATATCTTATCAGTTCATGTAAGTTTCTTCCAATAAAAAGTTTCATTCGTGCACATATCAGTGATGGTTCGTAAGTGCTTTAAGTCGAAAATGCGAAATTTCACATTTAGATATTTAGTAAAACAAACAATGTGAGCGAAGAAATATTTCTTTTCAATTAGTTCCTCATCAATGGCTCTACACTAATATAGTATTTTCAAACGTAAAATTACATACTAATCTAGTGGTGAGAGTTGTTTAATGAAAGGTTATCAGTCTCAAAGTATCAAAAGGTGATAATTGATCAGGTAATTAAGACAGTTAACTAAAGCAAAGATTAATTATCCTAGAAAGATTTTGTGAACAGGTTCTTACATAATTGATATTTTGTATAATCGTAACTAAAGAGCGAAAATGAACTGTTACGTAAAGTGGTAAACTGCTGACGGTGATTAGAGACAGTGGGGGGAGAAGAAGATGGCTAAATCTCTAATAATAATAAAGCTATTAAAATATTAGTTATAGTCAATTGTGTGTTAAATGAAATAAAGAGTCTTGTGGTAATAAATGAGCTATACAGATGGCCAAGGCAAAGAAAGAGGCTGTACGAATTTCTTCTGAACACACAGACTTGGCTTGTTTAGGTGGATTCCTGTGGCTTCTGTTGTATGTAAAAGACGAACTCGTAGAGCATGGGTGAGGTGAGAAGGAATATGATAAATAACTTTAAAGGCATTATGAATGTTAACCCGGAGGCCGGTGTCACTCATTTGAGAGAGTATTGAGCTTCGTATCGATCTGGTTTGCCCCTTACTTAGCCATGAAGCGTGATGCTCGGCGATTCGACGATGGACTTGTCTAACTGTACGTCTAGTGTAAATAGCTCCACAGGAGCAGTTGAACTGGTAAATGCACAGAAGAATAGAAGTCAGGGAGTCTATCTTAATTTCGCGTGGTCATCATTGGCCGGCTGTAGAAAACACAACATATCTTCGCGACATTTAATGATCTTCTTATGGTATTTCTTAAGCGTTGTGTCACAATTTCGCTCATGACGTCACCTTGAAATTGTAGTCTTAGGAACAATGGTTTCTTGGAGACTATAGGCATTCTGGTTTTCATACTGCATGTGTCCATATTTTTAGCCAGGAGAGTTTCTGGATATCCATTACTACTGAGTAGATCGTGGATAATTTGAAGCTCCTAGTCATAAGTATCATCTGAACAGATGAGTCTAGTCCGATGGACCAAACATTTAACTAGATTTCGTTTATACTGCAAGGAGACAAAACTCAAGAAGTGGGTGTATTGACCTGTTGACGTTAGTTTCCGATACACTTTTCTTTTTATAGTGTGTGTATGTAATTCTAAGTTTTGAAAATGATATATTAGTTTAGAGCCATTGACGAGGAACTAAATGAAGAGAAATATTTCTTCGCTCACATTGTTTGCTTTATTAAATCGAAAATTCAACTGCTGTCCACCCATAACCACGAAATGTTCTAACAATCGCCCTACTGTGATTACACTTTTACCAGATAAGACAATAATGAGACAAATATTTACAGTAGTTATATGGAGAAGGTATATTCAGCCTTTATTGAAATTTATGTCTGATGAGCTTTGTAAACTCAGTTAAATCATGGTTGTTAGAGAAAGATGCTTTAGTTTGGACAGTATATTCGAAAATTTATGACTCAATAAAGTAAAAAATCTGTTTCATGGATCAACTTTTAATTGTCTTTGTATGAGGTGTAATGATACTGCTGAAGCTCAATTAAATCTATCTCTGTCGCCAGTGATTGGAACTGACTAATAAAGCTTTTTATTATACCACCCAAGTTGAAGGTATTTATAAAATATTTCAATTGCTACTTCTTGCTTAGTTATACTGATTAGCATTCCTTACCAGCTCTAGTGAATAAACCAGTGGAGTTTTCCGTTTTAGGTTCTCAATATTTTGAAACACAATCTGAGATGTCAATGTCTGGCTTTGATTGTTGGAAGAGCAGTAACTCGAAGGGTCATCATAACAGCCATTGAAATAACCATTTAGGTTCCTTTATTTCCTGAAAAACTACTTTTCTATGCGTAAAGAAGGAAATTAGTTGGTTACTTTAGTCATTTTCAGAGTGGTCTCTACACTATCTCTTGTAAATGACACACCTGAATAGCAAGTGTAAGAAAATTCGATGCTTACCACTTACCAGTATCGAGTTCTGGTGTGTGATGCTAGTTAAAGTATATCTACGTGGTTGTGGTGTTGATTGATCTTTGATCTTCAGAGCTCTATAGAGTCCATCTCATTTTCTAAACACGCCTATCTTGTAAGTCAGTGGATCTTATTATGCGCACTTAAGAATTCAGAAATGACCAGGAAATGTGCAACAGTAGCGATGACTAAGCATCCTAAAATGACAGGTATATGATATCATGTATGTTATAACGTTAAAGTGTGAAAGCATTTATTCTCACAGAACAAACTACTGAAAAGTTGCCACTTGCAGTCCAACCAAATGGAAGAAAATCTGCATCTAAACTCAATTAGAATATGTCAGTGTCCAACAAATAAACCCATCCCATGGATATGATCTTTGCTAAGATACAACTTATTCACAGAGTATTTAACTGCGAATACACGATGTCCAAAGGTGATTGCTAAGCCAATAAATGCCAAACATAAGATTTCTGGATGAATTCCACGCTGGTAAATGAAAAGGAACTTTGATTTATCACAGAGAAATTATTCTGAGGAAGACCACAAGTGGTTGCTGAAGAAACCTATACTTTAAAATATTTTCATTTGAAAAGTATTCCCTTAAAAATTGTTTTTCTTTTGTTATATAAGGCTAATAATCAAATGACTTAAATCGATTTGAAAATATAGTGTTTGTTTGTCTCCAAAATGCAGATCCTGAAATTTGAGCTCGATTGCATTGTAAGAAGATTTACATGGCCTTTTTACCAGCATCCTTATTAAATTTATGAAGAAATTAAGAATTGAGTTTCTTTCCTGTATATCTAGTATACTTTTATAAATATTATATATATGCATAAAACAGCATCAGCATTTCAGTATTCGACTGAAAATCATATGGTTTATACTGCTGCCTACGCCCAATTCAAAAAAAAAATACTTTTTATAACATGTGCAAAGTCAAATGTTAAGCTGTCTAGTTGATTAAACAAAATATTACCTATACAATCTAACTATAAAAAGAAAACAGTTTGAAGTCCTAGAGGAAATCATTTCGGAAACTTATTCACGAGCTAACAACTGCTGTGTACGGAGAAACTGTCTACATGTAATTCGATATTGCATTGTGTTCATATACTGAGCAGTAATCCTCACCCCATCTGCTATGTGGAGGCTTAAGATACAAATTGTTTGTTTTCACAGACATGGGTAAATTGAGTACAAAAAGGTTGACTAGTTGATTGGTAGTGGAATGTCCAAGAAACCAAACCAGGGATACAATGAACTCTTTCTGAATACCATCTTCATCACAGTTCAATGAGATTTTGCATTGCTAAGCATTGTATTCAAGTTGGTTATTATATGTGGAGGATATTCGTAACTAATCAATTCTATATCATGTTCACGGAGGCATTTCTGTTAAGGCAGTTTACTTTTATGGTCGCTTGTTACGGATAAAGTGTACTTACTAATTAAATCTTAGAACGCCATATCTATCTCTCAATACTAATATCGCATATGGCTTCGTCGTAACTATTCCAGCATTCACAGAAGGAGCAGGCCAATCATAGACATCTGTTTCAATATTTGCTTGGATTGGAAGGTTGCTACAGGTATGCTGAGACTTGATAATAGTCGACTAGCGGTTACCAGCTAATCTAAAATGCAAGTTTTTTCCATTTAAGGCTTGTCAGAATGGTATATCTACACCTGCAAATCGTCATTCCTAGTGTGACTCAAATCCAGCACTCGATTATGATCAGTTTATTCCAGCACCAAGGGTATGTCATCTATTGTCAAATCTCAGGTGACTATTAACACCGCAACTAATGACAGTGCTATCGATGTCTAGTGCTGTTTTTCAGACTTATCGACAATTTGATTAACGGATCAGAGAAATACTATCCACTAAATTATGTATTACACTGAATCCATCTCCAAAACTGGATGGTTTCGATAAAAAAAGGCATTTCTATGCAAGCGATATACCTTCCTGTCTGCATACAATAAAACTGTGCAACAGTAAGTAAAGTAATTTATGCGTACTGACCTCACACTCTGCATGACTTTGGCTTTGGACATAAAGGATTACATTTCAAACATATGAATCTGATTACAAATCCTAATTGATCGTAGTTTCTATATGACGATCTCATAATTCTCCCGCAAGAGTATACTTTGGCAATCAAATTCTAATTCCAGAGTCTGTATGTAGATTATTTCTTGGAATGTAGACGTTTTTGACAACTTTGTGGACTTCAAATCTAAGTTTACAAACACAGAACGACAGACAGTCTCATTTAGCTTAAAAATGCAGATTTGGAATGTTTGTTAAGCCATGAGTAAATGTAACTTTTTTCTACCTAAGTTAACCATTTGAAAGTTATCAAACTAAGCGTTTCGTGCATTGATTTTCATTCGATAAAAAGCCTACTAAAGTTGTCGTACCCACTCGACAGATGAAGTTCAATGATAAAATCGGTCGAATTTTGCCTAACTTATGGATGCAAAACTATAGATTAGAAGCTTTCATGAACTCGATGTAAGCTTTATAAGCTCACGTCATACTGAAGATGTGTCCGATGAGTTCTTCGTAATCATTAAGTTAACCGATTACCGGAGAATAATGCAAGGCTAAAAATAGTTTAAGTTGCTTTCAGAATTTATCTATAAGTCATGGTTTCATTTAAATTAGCAATTTCTGAGAAAGCGGAAGTTTCAGTATTATGATAGACAGTGTTTTCAGTACAGTAATCATAAGAAATAAATTACGCTGTTTACGAAAAAGCTAAAGCATTTTTTTCATCATTTTAACTGTTTTTCAAATAAAACGGGAGTGGTTGATCATGTCATATTTCTGATAGTCAGTAAGTTCGACGAATAATGATCGGATACGCTGTTATATATGCACCATTACCTTTTTCTTTCCTAGACGTTTTTGTTTGATATGCATATATAAGAAAATAGTTAAACAAACATAAAAGATAAACACATCGATGAGTTGACCAATGCAAAAGACAAACATGTATACATACATACCTACTATATATATTAAATATGTATTATATATGTGTATAATATGCACATAATACATATATATATATAATACATGTAACATATATATATATAATATGGTATATATACATAATATGTATATTATATATAAATTACATATATTATATATATATGTGTAAATATCGTAAAGACATTTATGCTAAAGTAGTTTTTGGTCAGTAACTTTTCCCTGTAAAGAGGAAGTAAGCGAATAATATTAGAATACTGAAAATAGCTTTAAGTCAGTCGCAACATTATTTTTATTAAGAAGATTTGCGAGGAACTCTTTGACTTCTGAGAAGTTTAATTCATGAATTAACAATAGTTAGGGAACCGTTAAAAACCGAAGACCAGTTGATAACTATTTCATCCTAGCATTGAACTCATCAGAATTGAGTAAATTGAATTTTTTTCCATATTAGGTTGATTTAGCCGCATTGGCTGCCGTAGGTTATGCTGGTAAGAGTAGTATTATGCTATGGTTGTGGTACTTATCACAGCAGGTCATAACAGAAACTAACCGATATTGTTTCGGCAGTAGTAATAACAGTAGTACTGGTACTGTTATAAGTAAAAACAGTAGTGGTAGTAGTGGTAGTATTGCATGGAAAAGAACCACACTTATTTATTCCTTGTTTACTGTAGTTAGTACAGATATTCATTAATATATTGAATGTTAGCTGAATTATCAGAAGTTAGGTTCGCATGATCAAAATTTACTTGGAACGATATGCATGAACGTACATCACACAGCATTCCACCCAGTCAATGACCTGAAAGGGAAGAATGTAAACATTTTAGTACTCATTACCTACAGTTTACAATACTGTGCAAGAAATACGTTTGCGTTAACAATACACTGTGCAAAATAATGTTACCACTGATAATAGAATTTACATTAAGTGCAAAATGAAATTAAACTCATCCTTAGTTGTCAACTAGTGAGGACAAGAAGTGAATCAGTAGTCTCCTTCTTGCAAAATATATATTATGGGCTACAATATAATTCCAGTGATATTCTGAATGACAAAAATGTAGTAGTTCAAAAACTTTGTAAAATATTATTTTGTGACGAACAAATCAAATATCCAATTTGGGGATTCTTGAGGAATTAGCTGATTTCACAAAGATTTTCCTAGTGGATAGACTTCGGTCGTAAAACAAGTGAAATTGTGACAGCACTGGTCACTTATTTTATTCTGGTTCGGGAGTCTGCAGTAACGCACATCCTGGATACATGGAGTTTGATTTAGATCCTAATATAATGTGGCTTACACATTACCACGCAACCACTAGGTTAGAATGACATCGCCTACGTTTTCCAAATTCAAATAATTCTTGATCGTCATCCAGTGTCATCGAGGAGTGTTCGTCTTCAAAACCAACTTGATGAACCCTGCATATCGTTTCTTTTGGGTGAAATTTCCGAAACTCTGTCAAAATGTATAGGTGTGTCAGGAATGCTTTAAAATCAAAAAGGGTTTTCATTACAGACAGACATTAATAAGAAAACCACTGACAGATGTATAGGCGTCAATCTTTGATTTATCCGACTTCATTCCGCTCTCTATAACATTTTGCCTGTGGAAATATGTTAATGAAAGAAGTAAATGATCAAAAATTTCACTGAGGTTGCGTTGTGTAACTGTAAATGTTTGCGGGGACAGAGGAGAAGAAAAGGAGTTTTATAATCTCCGGTTCATAACATTTCTTAGATATGCCTCGAGGCAATAGAAGAGTAGTTATAATCATATTCAATCCACTGAGAATACGTATGTTTTTATTATTTCTCGTTAATTTAAGAAAATCAGTGGATAAACAAAACAATTTATTTTTCATTCGAAACGCTATTTCCTGCATGTTCAATCAATAATATGCCCACACTGACATATATTTAAGATCTATTTAGTCTGCAATCATCATGCACAAGCGCTTATTATTATTTTTTATTATTATTAGTCCCTTGGGTTCCTAATGGAACATAAGGCTTCAGTAGCACGTCTCCAGTGCACTCTGTTCTCTGAGACCTTTTAAACCCGGCTCCACGACAGCCCAGAAGCTCTCATTTCTTCCTCGCACCATCTCCTCCATGCCACCCTCGGACGTCCAACTCGTCGCTCCCCATGGGGATTCCACTCGAGTACCTGGCCTGACGCGTGATGTCCTCAGTCGGCCTTCTCAGTGTATGCCCAATCCATCTGCACTTCCTCCTGCATATTTGTTGGGTGATAGGTTCTTGGTTGTTTCGTTCCCAGAGCACCTTGTTGCTTATTCTTTCTGGCCATCTGATCTTCAGTAGCGAGTGAGCGTAAGCAGTTGTTGATGAATGTCTGCAGTTTATTGTAAATCCCTTTCGTGATGCGCCAAGTCTCTGAGCCATACAGAAGCACTGACTTGACGTTGGTACTGAAACTCCGGATCTTGTTCTTTGTGCTGAGTGCAGAATATCTCTACACTGGTTTCAAGCTAATGAACGCCTGTCTTGCTTTTCTGATTCTGACTTTGACATCCTCGTCTGTGCCTATGCCTCCTGTAGTTGAAACAGTGCTTCCTAGTTAGATGAAGGAGGTTACTTCTTTTAAGTTTCTCCTGTTGATAATGACTGGAGTTTGTTGTTGTTGTTGGAGTTGTTGGTGCAGTATCTTCATCACTTCTGTCTTTTCTATATTCACTTGAAGTCCCGTCTTCTCTGCCTCTTCTGTCAACTTGTTAGTTTTCGCCTGTAGATAACAATTGCACTTTCGATTAATAAAACCATGAAAAGGTTTGATTTACTTAAGTCCTATTTTCAAATCCAGTGTGCTTCGGAAAGTTGACACTATTTCAGCCGAGGTGTATACAGAAATGAACACTCCTTCTTAAGAATCTAGGTAAACTCAAGACGGCATTAACCACACAAAATCACAAAGCTAAGAGTGATGATTGCTCTAGTTTAGTAGTTGTATATAAATAGCTTCACTATGTTTAACCACAAGTAATCAGTATATAGATTCAAAATACCGTAAAATATATGTCGATTCGTCTGTTAGATTTTTTTAACAAATATTACTACTATTCACTGGCGGATGCTTCGAAAAAAATATTTGTTTCACGATAGTATTCATCACGTTTAAGTCGAAGAACCATTGAAAACCTTGGAACACTGAAGAACTGTTTCCTTGTACAATGGAATTCCTCAGCAGTACCCACCCATACTAAGAAGAAACAGCTGTCCAACCATTATAGCTTAAAATGTTTTCTTAAAATGATGTCAGTTCATGATAAGAAATAACTTAAAATTTTCACTAACCTCAAAGTAATTTATTGTCCATAGTCATACTACAGGTGATGGCAATCATATTATTGTCATGTGTTTAAAGTCGAAAGACAGCAGGTATCAGAAATTATCGTACACCTAGCAGGACTTATTCCATTTGTACCCCGGTTCGACGTATAAGCTTATGTTCACCGTTGAATTTGTTTCTAAGCGTCTCTAAAGTCATGACAATCAGAGAATTCATGGAAAGTCCAGTTGCATCGAAACTAATCATTTTTTCAATGTTTCCTAGTTATATATATAGTTTGTCAGTAGTTCTATATATTTCCCAGCACTATATGAGCTTATGCATCTAACTAAGGTATCTTTATAGGAAATCAAACTAGGAATACGGTTATGATTGACATCCACAGCGTGTTAATTTAGTAATAAAGTATAAACAGATTGAAGGAATAGCCATGATATCACTAATATCCCTTACTGTAGCAGACATATTGTGGAAATTTAGCAATGCAGAGCCTATCAAACACTTGATTTTACTGCAAAGATATAGTTTGGATATATGGATAAAGCACTCATGGTAAAGAAATCACAACGAGTACGTCTAAAGGCCAATCTCGCACCTGCAGAGATTGTCGATTGGGTTTATCTATTTAATGAAATCTATTTTTTTCAGTTGAAATAATCGACTTTAAAGGCCACCCTAGCAACGATCGAAATAAACAATCAGATTTCTTCATTTCAGCTGGATGAGCAAGTTTTCATTAAATTCAGAAGTTTAGTCGGTTATTTCAGTTATTGTTAGAGTCGTCTATAAAGTCGACTGCTGAAATATGGAAACCTAATAGGAATTCTACAGACAACTGCGATCAGTACTGGACAAGACCCAACCCAAGTTGGCAACTTCAAAATTCTAATGGGTGAGGTGACATGAATGCCAAACTGGGAGCGGACAACACAGGAAGAGAACTGATCATGGTTAGAGAGGCACTCGGTGAAATGAATGAGAATGGAGAACTGTTTGCAGACTTCTGTGCATTCAACGATTTGGTGATTGGAGGCGAGGTGGTGTGTACAAACTCAAGGATATTCACAAGGCAGTGACATGGATTTGATTTCACCAGATACCAGGCACACTACTCTGGAATACATATCGACTTGATTTCAGTATGAAGACAGCGGAGACGTAGCTTGCCTAGTGGATACAAGATGGAGAAGAGAAGTAGATGTAAGTGGTTCACACCACTCACTATCTAGTGCAAGGGACCTACCTTCGAAATCAAGTTGAAAGCCTTCAATTCGAGGAATCTGGTGACAGACCAGAGTTGAAGTTGAACACTCAGAAGGGAAACTGAACTGAAGGATGGAACAACAAAGGACATCTTCATGCCAGCAGTCACGAAAAAAGAGGAGACATTGGGCAACATTCCCAAGGAGACCTGTCTGGAAGAACACTGGAACTGTTTGAAAGAGACGTGAGAGGAAACCTGCATAACTGTGAAAAGGAATGAAGAAGAGAGAAGACAAGGAATAGTTCCACACGGATATATGGCAGCTGATATAGCGGGTAGAGGAATACTGTGAAGGTGAAGCGGAAGATGAAGCTGTGTAGTGCATTGCAGTGCTGTGCAGGGATGAACTAAGAAAAGGTGAACTGAATACAACGTATAAAACACTACACTGGACAAAGAATCTAATGGTCCATATTCCCAACTTCTGTTAGCTCACGATATAGCGCAACTGCCACCCAATGTCACTGTTGAGTAACTGTCCTCACGACCATCAGGCTTCAGCTACAGATCAGCACGAACAGTTTGCAACCGCTTGTTTCATTCTGTAAGATATTTTGCCAGCTGATGATTCTTATCTTTCAGTAGTTACAACTTGTGACTTTCATTCAATAATTTTTCATGTAATGTAAATACATGAAATCGCAGTTAAGTAGTTTAAAACATTATTACCTTTGGTAAAACCTGCTTCAAATTGGAAATAACTTTTCGGTGTACTAGAATACAACAGAAAAATAATATTCCGAAGACCGTCAAATTCGTTTCAAAACACTAAGTAGGTAAGAGGTGGTGATTTGAAGTGTTAGCACTGAAATGTAGTAAGTAAGCAATTCTGAGTGCGAAAAAGGATTCCGTTGATAAAGCTACACAATGAGCATGTAGGTAATATATGGATCTTTAAGAGAGTACAAATGACCTACTTAAGGCGCAGACCTTAATATTATCATTTAGGTGCAGCATGATAGGTTTATACATGTGATGATTGTCATCACTAGTTCCAACAATTATTTGTCTAAAAGGAAGTGATCGGTATAGAACTTTTGAACATAACTTCCAAATCACATGAGCTTTAGCAGAATACAGACCACACTAAGAGAGGTTACCACTATTTGAAACTAAAGAAGTGGAAAATCATTTTTATATCCAACTTCAGTTTTCTTATAAGAAGAAAGCCACTACTTGGATAGAAAAACATCATGTCAACTTACGGTTTATTGAGCAACAAGTTTTTTCTAACTAAAACGAAAGATCGATAATTCAGAATGACTCTCGCTAAACTAATTACTCAGATCCGCATTATATAAAATTACTAACTTTAGGAATGCAAAAAATAGGTAATTTTATGATCACATCAAGAAAATGAGATCAGACGCCGTAAGCCATAGAGATCCAGATCACGTTTTTTTAACTTGAAGTAATCAAAAGATATATTATAATAGAATGAGTTATTGTAATTATTCTGTAAACAAACAAGGTAAGTGAACACGTTTGAAATGCTTGAATGGTTATACGGAGGAAGTTAATATCAGTTTGAAATTCAAGAATACATGGTTTTTTATGGATACCTTGAACAAGTGCAACTGATTTTTTGACAGCCATTGAATATCACCTAGAAAATGGTTCATGAATCCTGTATCAAATCTGCACGCATTAATTTATTAGTATGTGTGACAAGAGGCTATCATTGCGCAGATTCTGAATGCTTAGGTTAAGGCTTGAAAACAGTGACATTTCATCCAATGATCATCGAAGCGTAAGCAATTTCATGTCATCTAGTACCGAATGCTTACTGAATTCTGTCAATCAGTTCGCAACTTGGCCGTGAAGCTAAGGAACTCAGCACAACGGTGCACTATGATATATTTTGGTTGGATGGATGCAAATGGCAAGAAGCCCTGCCTAGCTTAAGTTTTGTGATTGTTGATACATATAAGTGAATCCACTTCAGTCATGCAGGGGTCAGTTGCGGCCCAAATACCTCAGTTGTAATGTTGCTGACTGCAGCACTCGGCGATACCAACTCCAATATTACACCAGATACAATATCTCTCTAGATTGTAGATTCGTCTTGCCGAAGAGTCTCAACAAGCACCAAGTGTCAGTCAAGAAGGTCTTCTTAGGTCTGTCTCCATCTAAATACTTTACTGACACTGCAAAAAAATAATTCGGTAAGGAAACCCTAAGTATACCAAAAATTATTCTGGTTTCTGTGGAAATACTAGCCAATTTTCAACGAAAATTGTCAAAAGATACTATATGCTTTTGACCCCATTTCATGACCTTTCGCTGCTGTGTTTGAGTTCGAAGAGCCTAAACTACACTCCAAAAGATCAGTTTATGATCATCGTGTAATTTGCTACGTTTCATTCACACCTCCAACAAACTACAGATATTCATCAACAGCTGCCTACGCTGGCTCGTTACTGAAGATC
This sequence comes from Heterobilharzia americana, assembly GCA_944470555.2. Lineage (NCBI taxonomy): Eukaryota > Metazoa > Platyhelminthes > Trematoda > Strigeidida > Schistosomatidae > Heterobilharzia > Heterobilharzia americana. Next base: position 26,579,516 of record OX104129.1, read on the forward strand.
AAATGGCCAGAACGGTCAGAATAAGCAAAAGGGAGCTCTGGAAACGAACCAACGAAGTAAGAACCTATTGCCAAACAAACATGCAGAAGAGAATGTAGATGGATTGAACTGGGCATACATGAGAAGGCCGACTCGGGAAATCACTCATCAGGCCAGGCTGTCGATCTGAATCCAAATGCGAAGCGACTAGTTGGGAGTCCGAGACGAGAGTAACATGGAGGAGATCATGTGAGGGAGAAATGAGAGCTTGTGTGCAGTTGTGGAGCGAGGTTCAAAAGACTGCATAGAAGAGAATGCAATGAAGGTGTGCTACTGAAGCCTTATATTCCACTAGGAACCCAAGGGAATAATATTATTAGTGATAAATTATGGGAAAAAAACAGGTTTAGAAATTTTTCGCTTACTTCATTAACAATGGTTATCATATAAATATTTTCCTTCCATAGCTCCTTATGTCAGTGAATGTAACTAGACAGAAACTTCACATGAAATAATTTTTCCTTTGACTGAAGAATAGCCGACTTACCTAGAGGAAACATGGATGGCACTTTTGTTCTGTTGGAAGGTCCTCAAAACAACTTTGAAATATATATATATATATATATATATATATGTACAGAAGCAGAAATCTTTAGCTCAACGTTTGAAAACTAAGTGTTTGTTGTTCCGATATCGTTTCATCCAGATATTATTTGAAGCCCTGACCGGTAGCTACTATGTAACGGACAAAACACCTAATTCAGCCTTCTCTCAGTGTGGCAGAAAACAAACTTAGTAATTCCTTGTATGAAAATGAAGCATTTATTATGCTGTGTCTGGCGGCAATGCACACAGATCCATATAGCTTTTGAAATAAAAGAGAGATTTCTGAGATTTTACTGAAAGCCTTATTCTAAAATTCAGCGCAGCTATTGACTACCACATTTGATAATAATCTTTTGTCGATACAGTGACCACAGGGAATTCACTTGACGTCCGCATAGATAGTTTCTAGAGATCTCAAGAGAAAATGTTTTATGTGGTATCATATCAAGTAAATTTTACAGTCAGTATTATCTTTTGCCGACTACACTGCTCAGGTGTAAGTTAAACATGAAAAGAATAAGATAGTATGAAGACTGTTACAAATCTTTCAGTCTCACTTAGTAGATATCAGCTGGGTATCAGAAAATACAGTTGTCCTAAAAGTAATCCAGAGTGCTAGAAAATAATCTCAGTTATCTTGTACTTCTTTCTGTTTTCGGCAAACTGATTTTTTTTAAAATTTCACTTTATTTTGTAACCATAGTTAATCACAGCAAATTTAGACCATTGACTGTATTCCTACTAAACATAGACTGTGAATAGTAGTAATCAGTGACTAAAATGTTCAGCTCCCTACTTTTTAGAAAGGGTTGTAAAATTTTCACTTAGTTTCTCCTCTCGGTTAATATCATCTCATATCAGAATTCATACCCTCGCTTTATTATCATGTGAAGAATGGCATAAAATTATGTAACACAATGTAACTGATATTCTTCTGGGATTAGTATACAGGAAAAGGTTCCATGATACATATTATCTTAGGAGTAATGAGAACTTTTATACTATCACATTCTCACGCATTAAATTACCTGGGGCTATAGAAGTTACTGATATGAGTGAATGAATCCTTATTCATCTCCGTCAGTGTAGCTCCCAACCTAGAGGCTTAGATATTGAACTCAATCGTCCAAACGCCGGTGCTCAACACTAAACTAATAAGTTTTGATGGCATAAACGCACACAATTATAATTAAATAGCCTACTAATAATCCTGTTTGCAGAAACTATATACACAGACTATTTAAAGGCAAAAGGAAACTTGACTAATTTCGTGTTGCTCTGGTAAATTCTTCCGTTTTATTTTCCATATACGTTGGTAAATCTGACTCATCCATTTGTAGTATTTAATGCAATACAGAAAGGCCAGACAACTTTGTTAAAGATGCTACTTATGAAAATTGTTCACGACTTTAGATAACACTAAGTAATAATCACAAACAAATAAGTACATTCCGTCCTAAGAAAGTCTACATTCCTAACATAAAGTTCATTACGATTTAAACTCCAAATAAGTATGTCACTAATCGGCTTTAAATGAATGGAATTTGAAAACCTCTTCATTTTCCACTTCACGACATTTAGTTCAAGTCTGATAAATATGCTTTATGTTTCATCTGGAAAATGTATAACTCCATGAACAGATGGCCCTCTTTTAGATGAGATTTTACGAATTACTATGTAGATAATGGGAACTAATTTCATTCCGAGGAGTTAAATGTCCGGCTTAGACGTTTTATTTATAATGATGATGGGTAGTAGCTAGCAGTGGAGCCCAGGATGCATATTTCAACCTATTTGGTACTTGTCAGCTGGATGTACCAGCCTCCCAGTGAGTGATGTTCTTACTGGGATTCGAACTTGGGAGCGATCGTTTCAAATGCGAGAGCGAGCCACGATAGCCACTTCTTGTGTGAAGGGTATAGTTTTATTGTTATTGATTGCATTAGTATACATAAATGAAACACAGGCAATATCGAGGCATCCTCGCAGGAGCCCATATGCCAACAGAGACTGATCAATTCGGTCCATTGAACGACGGTGTAATACAAGCAATAACACTATAGACCTTTTATTGTTAGGGATATGTTCTGTTACAACACACCTCTCTACAGCTTTAGACCAAAAGGCAGTTAAGTTGATTTTAATCTAACTTAAAGTTCTATGAAAAACCTAACTCAACAGAAACCTCTCAGAGTATAGGCAACTACCAGTTCATTGGATTTCCAACTTATTTTCACCAATTATTTTCAAAACCTCACCACCCTGATTAAAATTCTGCAAATGTGCATATCTGTCTTCTCAGCAAACTTTGCAGTCAGATAATATGATAGCACAGATGTAATAATAAGTTTGGTTGTGGATAGCAGCGGAATCCAGGATCCCCGTTTCTTCCTATTGGGGACTCGTTAGCTAGATGTCTCTGCATCCCAGTGAGTGATGTTGTTCCCACTGGGACTCGAATCTCGTACCCATCACTTCAAACGCCACTGGGGCATGAAATGTGTGTCCTGGATTCCTCTGCTAGCCAGTACGAAGTAAATCGTCACTATAAATATTTAGGCAATATCGAGGCATACGCATAACAGTCCATATGCTAACACCGGTTGAACAGTTCAGTTCGGTGAAACAACGGAGAATTACAAGCATATCAACAAACATTAATATAGATTCAGGTTAAAAATAACGTACAGCGCTATGGATTGACTGATAAACTCAAAAGGTTACAAACATGCAGACCATAGTTGCTAAGAATGTCCTTGAAGAAGTCGAGTACTAAATCTGATTCAATGATCATAAGAATATGTTTTAATATTACTCCAGCATGTTTATCAAGAATTCTGAGACCAGTCTGACATCTCTTCAAATGTTAAAAACTTGCAGGATTTCAGAATCAAACTGTGGAATATGTCCAAAAGGATGAAATTCAAACAAGTTTTCACTCCTATGTGAGTGTCTAGATATCGTAAGAATTGCAGTTATTGATAACTAAGACGTTATATCTGAATGTTCGCTATCAACAGAAGATATTATATAATCGTTGAGATTGTTCTTGGAACCTACATATTTCACGTTTAGAGATAGAATGCACCGTCAGTCAAATGTAGTTGCGATGCGTTCACTAGCAGCTCCACTCATGCCAAATCTCTATGTGAAAGCTTTGAAAGAGAGTACATTGAGGGACGTCCAGTGCCAACTCAGAATTTGGTATGGATATATGGATGATGCGTTTGTCACTCTTATTAAAGTAAGCCAATAGACATTTTTAAGACATAAATTGTATTTCTAATTCGATAAAATTCACTCCTGAAATACAATCTGAGGACTGAACTCCAAACCTTTTAGACTGTCTTATTCAAAGAATAACTGAAGGTAAATTCAGTGCGAAAATATATAGAAAACTAGAAAAATTTGATAAATATTTACACTTTCAATCAGACCATCCAATTCACATAAAAGCTATTGTCACAGTAATCCAACTAAACAGATCGATAAACATAACCGACTGCAGTGATTCGAAAAAATGAAATTTCCGGAATAAAACATGTTCCAATGGGAAATAGTTACCCCAAAAAAACGTTCAGGTGAATAAAATACCAGGTACTACTACTAATAGTAATAAACGTACAGCAGAATCATGAATGTTATCTATGACATCTCCATATCAGAAAAGTACTTGTGAACAAATTAGAAAAGGATTCACTTCACATGGTATTAAAGTTTGTTGTAAACCTTCAATTACGTTCAAAGATCTGAGTCAGAGTGAAAGATACAATTCTTAAAATGACACAGAACATGTGTCTACAAAATCAAATGCTTGAAATGTGAAGCTAATTATGTTTGAGAAAGTTGTAGATCCTTAGAAGTTAGAATGAATGAGCACAAGTTGTGTACGGAACATCCACCAAGGACTCAAGATAAATTTACAAATTTAGAAAAGCGATCAATATGCAATTAAAAAACCGGACATTTGATTGACTTTGGGACATAAGAGGAAGGGATTTCCGTTTGCATGAAGTATAACCTCCAATACGTTTAATATTTTAAAACATTGAATTCTATAGACAGAAAAGAAGCGATAGACATGTCATCTACTCGGCAAACACTAATACAACAAAACTACCGATGATGACTTTTCCAAATGAACCTTCAATAACGATGATAACTGCTGATGGCTAGAAATAAAAGTACAAGAATCAACACATCTTACAACATAGATTAAAACACACACTCTGAATATCCTACATTTTCGTTGACAAATGATAATAACAAGGGTCCATTGTTGGTCAGGATACCCATAAAAGAAGCATGAACTTGTAATGACTAATTTTAATTACTCAGGCTGAACAAGAAACCACCTAAACAATGACCTACACTCACTAAATATTTGATGTATTCATATAATCTGCTGAAGAAGCTATGGCTTGTACAACGAAACGTTCAGAAATATCTTGTTTTAAATTTCTAACCACGCTGGGATTATACTACAATAAATTCTAATAATGAACTAAAAAGAGTTAGATAATCTGAACAGTAATTTTGAAGGTCCATGAAAAAGGTCATTTAATATCACCTCGATGCTGTTTTTGAAGTATTTTTATTATGCCTGTTAAATACTACCTTGTAATAATGACTGTAAGTAATGAACATTTTGATGAATGTAAAGCAGGAAGAATTGTTTGCAGTAGACGAAAAGTAATCCACAATATGAAAGAATTAAACACATACAGTTCTGAACCTTGTCAGAAGTCTTAGGTAAATGCCTAATATTTCAAAACTCAAACTGTTCAACTGAATAACTTCGAGCAATGATGAATGTATAGTTTGTTTGATTATGGAAGCGTGAATAACTTAGCGTCAGTTTATTCTTTTCATGCAGCATACAGTGGGATCGAATTATTTAGCTAGGTTATGTTTCGAACACCATTTAATGTTCATGAGTGGTATACTAAGGTTAATGGGAACTTTCCATCAACTGACAAATATTAATCTTCTAGCTAGATTACCAATTGAATATTTCAATAGATTAACAGCTTTTGTACCGACCAAGAATTTACAAAACATGTGGAATACTGAAATAGCATGCAATATGAAGTCCTACGGAAAACTGTTGAGGAAGTTTAGTTATTACCACTGAGGGATTTAATCTCTAGAGGAGCCTATAAATTTTTTCAGGTCTTTTACTGAGAAACAAATGGTAAATCATTCGATGCATGAAAATAAATGGCATTGATCTCATAGCGTTCATTTTTTAAGTTTACAGTCACTAAAGGTAGGTTTTTGAACCGGCTTTTTTGCTACTGCTGTTGCAAAGAAGATAAATAACTGTTATTACCGGCTACTTTAAAGTCCAGAGCGAAATACTGCAAAACATCCGGTTGGTTATGGAGGTTTATGAGTGATTTAGTTCAATTTGGAGATTTGCGGGGATTTATTTATTACTTTCAGGTTGGTATTCATTATAGACTGGCATAAGTTCGATAAATATTGGAAACTTAGGAGCACTGGACAGTCGCTTCATCCCAATATGGCATCCTCAGTAGTTTGGAGTAATTTAGTTATTAGAGGTTTCAAGTAGAAATAATCTCTCAACATTGTTTTGAAATGATCCACATAACGGAAACCATCATCGTTATAGTTTCGTTTCAAAGTAGTTTAGCGATCTAACCAACTAGGTAGTTTCATTTGAAGTTCAGTGACTGAAAAATGTCATTATAGCGGATCCAGTAGGTTCATGAAAACCGAATCAGCATGTAAGAAACCTGATAACCAACCTTCTGCAGTTTTATAGAAGCTGCATGGCTAACCAGAACTGAAATTATCCGTGGCCGGTGCGTTCGATAAATCCTGAAAAAGTTTTTTCAGTCTGTCATCTATAGCTATTCAAAAAATAAAGGACAGCTACATAATGACAATCTATTCAGGAGAAAAAGCCTTTTTTATAGCTACAGAGGTAGATCTATCACGGTATTTGATCTAAAATTTTAAAGAATATAAAACGAATCATCGTGAAATAACTTGTTTAAACCATATAGTAAGTGAAACAAATAACTTTTTTAGGAATTGAAAACATTTGTTTCCCGATACAAATTTAAAACAAGCGACAAAAGTTATTATATAAGGATTTATTGAGTTCATGAATTTCATTAGAACTCGTCAGCTATTTACCCTGCATACATGATTCTATATACTGTTGTGCAATAAAGGAATACATACACACATAATATAGACTAAGATATTGACTGAGGCATGATAACTTGGACTGAATCATTTAGTTATGTCAGACAGAGCTAAGATTTGGTTGGTAGGGGGTAATGAAAAATAAAAGGACTAGTGATGGATTACATCATTTTGAACAGAACGATCAGTAGTCAACTCGAAAGATAGCTTGATAAAGGTTCACACTAAGAGAGCATAGGTGTTAGGTGAATAAAAAAATTGATTATATTGGTAATAATACGAGTGAGTGATAATAATGATAATGATAACAATGCGAATATGAATATTGAAAAGATTAAAAAATTTGAAACAAAGTAAATGAACATCAATTAACTTCTTTCAGGACACTCGTAACAAATATGGTCTGAATGTTTATAATCAATTAAGGAGCTTGGTGACAGTGTAAAACTAAAGGAGGCAAGAACAGTAGTTGGACGATAAGAAGGATAAGGATGGAGACAAGTCGTTTGACCAGTGAGCAAAGAAGTTCGAGAGAACATGATAATAGAACAGGATGATAGTGAAGAGGTAAAAATGTGAAGTATAGGACGTAACAAAGTGGACAAATAAGACATTTATCAATAAAAACAGAAGTAAGTAGGTTCAAAGTACCTCAACACATCTACCACGGTAGATTCAAAGTGGCTGCCATCTCTTTTTGTATACATCGGCTCAGTTTACGAACTCTAATCGCACATGCTTCCACAATTGCAAGCATTTTCTTAATCCACTGTCTCCTGACACAACAGAAGGCTTTAGTGGTGTCGATATCATGTCGATAATCTATTAGGTGTTTTGTAATCGAACTCCATGGGATTTAGTACTTATCTTCCCTCAACCGTTTAGGTAAGTGCTCAGTCATGCGAGTAGACAGACGCCTTTCCGTACGACCTTTATATTTGCTTCCACAAGTACATTCAAGTTGGCACATACAGTCAGGTGTGTCGAGGATTGGAGTCATTTCTTTTCCTGATTGCTGCAACACCTGCTTGGTGGTGCTCAGAAGTACTAGCTTAGCTGCATACTAAGTTCTTTTGATGGCCCTGTCTAGTCTTCGATTAATGACTTCTAGGACATTGTCTCCTTTAGAAGGCAGTTTAATAAATATTGACTTTGTAAGAGCAATGAGAGCTGCTGTTTCGCGTTGTCTACTTTTCAAATACTTATTGACAAAGCCTTGAAGGTAGCCATTTTTAGCTGGGATATGGTTTAATGTTTTTATTTCATAATCAATGGTAATTCCAGAGCAAATTTTCTTTGCTCTATCGAAAAGGGGTTTGTTTAAGTTTTTTATATTGAATTGGGACAAAATTCTTGAAGTGGATATATTGTCCAAACGATGAAGGCTTTCCGTGGACGAATCTTTCTTTAGATCTCTCATTCCTTTTTACAAAGGAAACGTCTAGGAAGTAGACATGATCATTTTCTTCTTGTCCAACTGTGAATTTGAAGTTTGAGTGACAATAGTTAAAGTTTCTCAGGAGGGTTTCTGCCTCCGCCTTACTTTTACATACATTAAAAATATCACCAAAGTACCTTTGGTACAGTTTCATCTGTTCTATCAGTTTTTAAAGGTAACCAGTCTTCAGATTAGAGAGAAGTAAGTCAGCAAAAATGCTCCCAACGGGTTTCTCACTGCGACGTCGTCGACCTGACGCTTCAACTGACCGCTAAACTGGGAATGAATATTTCTGGCACACAATCGTAACAAGTTCCGCAGTTTTTCCTTGAGACTAAGTATATCAACAATCCCTTTGCATACGAATTCAGTAGTTTCTATAACCGGAACATCTGTGAATAAAGCAACAATATCAAATGACACAAGGTGCTTACCATTACCATTTAAGTTAGCAACATTTTGAACAAACTGGAATGTATCAGAGCTCTGTCTGACATAACTAAATGATTCAATCCAAGTTATCATGCCTCAGTCAATATCTTAGTCTATATTATGTGTGTATGTATTCCTTTATTACACAACAGTATATAGAATCATGTATGCAGGGTAAATAGCTGACGAGTTCTAATGAAATTTATCAATTCAATAAATCCTCATATAATTACGTTTGCCGCTTGTTTTTAATAAATAACTGTTTTATGGGAGGTTGAAGGACTGATTAGTGTAAAAGAACTAGTTTGAATTATTTCTGTTTGGTTTTTCAGAAGGCGAAAATCTTGTCTAGACCATCATCAAAATGGTTATACTTTTAGTCAACAATAAACAAGATGACTAAAATATCTTTATAAAGCTCTGCTTTAGGCAAGTTAAACCAGGAGAATATTCTTGAACTGAACTATTTCCAAAGTATTTGAGAATTCGAACAGTCAACCCAGCGTTTCGTTCAATATCTACCACCTAAATGAAAAAAGCCAGCACTGTTTCAACTACAGGCGACACAGACGAGGATGTCAAAGCCGGGTTCGCAAACACGGCAAGACAGGTGTTCATTAACCTGAAACCAGTGTGGAGATCTTCTGCACTGCACTGAGCATGTGCAACAAGATCCGAAGTTTCAACACAAACGTCAAATCAGTGCTTCTGTATGATGGTTCAGAGACTTGGCTCGTTACGAAATGCATTTCCAACAAACTACAGATATTCATCATCAACTGCCCACGCTGTCTCGTTACTTGAGATCAGATGGCCAGAATAATAAGAATGAGCAAGAAGGAACTCTGGGAACGAACCAACCGAGAATTTATCGCTCAAGAAATATGCAGAAGAAAGTGTAGATGGATTGAACTGGGCATACATGAGATGGCCGACTCGGGACATCACTCACAAGGCCAGGCCGTCGATCGGAATCCAAATGAGAAGCGACTGGTTGGGAGTCCGAGACGAGAGTAACATAGAGAAGATCGTGTGGGGGAGAAATGAGAGCTTGTGGGCAGTTGTGGAGCGAGGTTCAAAAGACTGCATAGAAGAGAATGCAATGAAGGTGTGATACTTAAGCCCTTTATTCCATTAAGAACCCAAGGGACAAATAATAAAAAAGAATAAAATGAAAAAACCACATTAAAGCCATCAAACAGAGTTGAGAATGCTTTAAATTCACTTAAATAAAACAGTTTCAAATATTTATTTTCAGAAACACTCGAAGATGGAATATATCTTTACAAACGTCTTATCATCATCGATTTGTGAGCAAAACTCAGTCATTTGAAAGGTTCCTTAATGCTTGGTAAAACTGATGGTCAAATTGAGTTCATTTGACGTACTCAGCTGTATAGGATCAAGCGAAACTTCTCTTCTGGAACTTGTTGTAATTATTTAAGTACATTTTCAAATCGTAACACTTACTCGCCTGCGTTTAACTAATATTTTTAACCTATCCTCATGAAAGAAGGTATTAATGGGCTTTTAAGAGTATAACAATGTATAATATGACTGTTCATGTAATTTTTAATGAAACAGCTTGAAGAGGTGATTTTCTGGCTGAGTGAATAAAAGCATGCATACCTTTATATCCCTACCCTCCACTAAAGTACCTAATTACTAGATAATAATGATCTGAAAATCACTATTTGCTACATCTTAGTGCTCATAATGCTGTTACTACCGACACTGTTTAGATACAGCAAATAAACGATAATAATAAGTAATTAATAAATGAAAATGATATTAGAAATAATAATCTCATCTACTGATGAACAAGTTCAAACTGTGATGGAGAATATTTGTAGCTGAGGTTGATGAAACTGGTTCTGATGCCTTCTCTAAGCTGAATGCTTTAATTATGAAGCCTGAATTCTCTAGAGAGAATTAGAAGTACATATACCCTGATATGACTATAGACAACAAATTGTGTCCGAAACATAATCCAGTAAATAATCCTCTTCCGCTGTGTGATGCTTCTGATAAATCAATTAAAACGGAGCTTTACTACATATATTGATAAAGAATGGACGAACTAACTTTAGAATCAAGTTTATTTTGTATAAGATCTATCGGTCATCAGAAATAATTCAGTCAAATAGAACGACGTGTCAGTTGATATGACGCTGAAGTATTGTATTGACTGCAGCCTATTGATGAAAGGATCCAGTGTGATTTCAGTTATTCAGCTGCATAATGAAACGTTGTTAAATTTACGTAGTTTCATCTAATCATTTTATGAAGAAGAACATTTTTCTCTCTTCGACACCATTCAGTCGTTAACAGTAAACAAACTGTGCCGCTTCTAACCGACAAATAATGTATTCGTTTGGTAACGCACCACATAAATCTTTTACAGTCCATCGAATCCCGTTGATGAAGTAAGTACTGAAACTGGATTCAGTAATTATTAAATTCTAGGGACATTTTCGATATTTATACTACTATTTTGTTGATTCTTGAAATAACTCCAAACATTTATTTCTTTTCGCAATCTCTTCTTACTTTCTTTGGCTTGCTTGTTTTCTGATTACCTTACTTTTTAATTTATTGTAGGCTTCTTAACACTTAACACTTAACCTTATTAATCAAGTGGTAAGAGATTCTCTTGTTCATTCACTTGACAATCTCCCACACTTCTTTTATTGCTTGTTCAGTTGAATTTGGCGGAAATCTCCTTGGCATTCATTCATTATTACTGGTTTTAATTATCCTATTCCAATTTCATCGCATCCGCCTACAAATTCCCCCATATAAACTCCTCAGAAGCATATGAATAATTTATAACATAGTTTGATCAAATGAACAAGTAAACTGTGAGTAAATGAGGGAGATTCTTGACATATCTAAAGTCCTTAATCTTCATGAAATTTCCTCTCCACTTACTTAATAAAAATGCGTCACTCAGTAAGACGTTTATGTCATCTATTCCTGCGTTTTAGAGAAAAAGTTTGCGCGGCACATATATCACATCCACCAAAGCTCCAAATGCGATGCCTTAACCACGACCAACATTCAGCTTATCTAAACCAGGTAGGTCAACCTGTCATAAACCAGCAGTCATAACAAGTTTTTCTCGAATTGTGTTCCAGCGACGTGCTTCTAGATGGATTTCTCAAAATTTCACTGAGAACCGCGTGACCTACATGATCAAGTGAATCGGGTGTGAAGAAGAACAACCGCCGTCGTTACTGGATGATGTCTAAGGTATTTGTTGGATTGATAGGTGTGGAGAGCAGTGCACCACTGGATTCCAACCGAGTGCTCATTGTGATGTCTGACGGCTATGGACTGCTTCTCCGGTGAGGCAATGAATGCGCACTGTCCACGTGTCCCGTACTGAGAAAAAACAGCTATCCAATGCTCTGAGGTTTCCACTGTTACTCCATATAATGTGAGTTCGTGATTAACATTACATTGAAAGGTTACTTTTCCATCAAAACACTTAGTAAACTGATTCAACGTCCAGCTGGAATGTCTTGAATAGGTAGGCAAAGTATTCACTAGAGTTCAGTCTTCATTGATCCAAACATGTTAAAACTGATTGCTGGTATGGGTTGAGACTAATTCTAAAAGTCCGTGGTGAGTGTTTTCCGTATTCAGGCTGGTAAATGCAAAAAGGAATTTGCATTCATCTAGTTCCATCAGCTCAGTGCGCTTCACTCGCAGATCATGAGCATTTCAGAATGTATAAGATATATTAGTGTGTTAGCAATATTTTTGACTATCATTTTCATACTAATACACTGAAAACTGAGTTTGAAATCCACAGAAGAAGCATTTTCATAGCATTTTCAAGCTAGATGGCAAATACAAGGATAAAATAGGTTATCATTACTTCTCTGTATGAAAATTCGATTGCAACACTACTAAATAAGATCAATCATGAAGCCCAATGAAATTCTGAAAACAAGATATCTTGGCTTTTAACTATTTGTTAAATGGTTTCACTTTGTCATGAAAATGATCTCCAAAGTAGTCAATTCTAAATGACATGAGTAAACTTCATTCATATGGCACATGACAGAATACCAATTTGTATAATAATTCAACGTTAACCTTAAAATTGTACTCTTTAAAGTCTACAACTTTTTTCTTGAGTGATCACTAACTTAAAAGCTTACACTGAAATGTTTTCCTGACAATTAAGAGGATTTATATAGTCAATTTTATTACTGATTGAAAATGATGAAGTAGAAAATTAGTAACAGATAGCTAAATGCTACCAAAATAAACTGTAAATAATGAAAAATTATCGTTGTACTTAAACTCACCAGTTTACTAAATGGATTAGTCAGTAACTAATGACCAGAAAGAGAAAACTATAAGTTAGCAGTCAATGAGCTTCAAACTATTAATTCTTGTTTGAACTCCCATGATCATTTTGACAATAATAATTATTATTATTCTAAACCGGAAGTTATACACAGCTGGAATTATTAAACTGAATCATTGACTGAATAGAACATAAATCCAGACTGAATTCTATGACAAATTAAATAAAATTGAGAATGAATCAGTAAACAGTAGTAGTGCATAAACGTCATGAGTTTTTAAAAGTACACTTTTGGAATATATCTTAGTTTTGAAGAAGTTTACATACAATTTGAAGGAATGAAACTCAAAGTTGAACAAAAAAGATTATCTAGTGTGGGCAAATCTTCAGTGGCTTTTTAGATGATATCATGGTGTTATGAAAGTCATTCAGCTGATTCTTATTTTCTAATCCCATTAACTAACTTTTCATTTTCATTGATGCACAGCCCTTTCATACATTTTATCCGATTGTGTGCAAATGTCAAGTCTTATCATATAAAACGCATAAACTAGCGTTTTTCTTTTTCTCCACTCCAAAATAAATAAGATTTTTGAAGAAATGTTACTGACCATTTTATCTCAGAAACAAGTACAACCTTCTCTTTTAAGCTGTATTGAAGTATTTTAATCTCAGTTGAACCAGTCATGGTTAGTTACAAATTTTCTTTGTAATAGCAAAATCTGCCAGAAAATCAAGTCACAGAACCCAGAAATTACTTGTCATCATGCCATTTATTCCAATCTAATATCTTATCTATCGCTTTGCTTACTTTGTGGACAAATAGGAAGTTTTTGATAATCACAGTCCACTTTTTGCTATCATCTATCCTAGCTTAGAATATTTAAGATATGTATAGGTTAATTTTAATCCCAATGTCTTACTAATCAAAAGAAAAATATGCATATTTGCGGATATATAACGTCATATATATATACATATGCTCCCTAAAAGTGAGCAGATGAAATCAAATATGATTTTAAAAGAGGGGACGTGATTTGTCTAAAATTTTATGTTAAAAAAATCAGATAAGAAGAAAGGTTGAATTATTCAACTTCAAAAATATTTTCAGAAGAAAATGCATTAAAAAAGAATAAAATGATTACTTATTCACACTTGTTTGATATCCTTTTCAATACCGTAAGTTCAACAACTGTATGAAGACGCCACATGCCAAGTAATTCACAATGGGAAGCTCAGTGATGCCTCTGAAGTGAAGCAGGAGTACGACAAGACTGTCTACTATCACCCATGATATTCTTGATTGTGGTCGACTGGACTGGATCATGCAACAAACAGTGAGGAGAGAGAAGAGGGGGATACGATGACTGGATCGTGGAAAAGAACCTAGAAGATTTGGATTTCGCCAGTGATGACTTGTGTCTGATGTCACACAAACTTGATGATCTACAGGCGAAAACTAACAAGTTGACATAAGAGGCAGGGTAGTGAAGGGAGACGGGACTTCAAGTGAATATGGAGAAGACAGAGGTGATGAAGATACCCAACCAACCAACAACAAGAAGCTGCAATCACCATCAACGGGAGAAACCTGAAGGAAGTAACCTCCTTCACCTATCTAGGAAGCACTGTTTCAACTACAGGCGGTACAGGCACAGATGAGGACGTCAAAGTCAGAATCGGAAAAGCAAGACAGGCGTTCATTAGCCTGAAACCAGTGTGGAGATCTTCTGCACTGCACTGAGCATGTGGAACAAGATCCGGTGTTTCAACACCAAAGTCAAGTCAGTGCTTCTGTATGGTTCAGAGACTTGGCGCCTTACGAAATGCATTTCCAACAAACTATAGACCTTCACCAACAACTGCTTACGCTCGCTACTGAAGATCAGATGGCCAGAATATTAAGAATGAGCAAGGAGGAACTCTGGGGACGAACCAACCAAGAACCTATCAGTCAACAAATATGCAGAAGGAAGTGGAGATGAATTGGGCATACACTGAGAAGGCCGACTGGGGACATCACGCGGCAGGCCAGTTCCTCGAGTGGAACCCCCATGGGAGGCGACGAGTTGGGCGTGTGAGGTGTGGGTGACATGGAGGAGATCCTGCGGGGAGGAAATGAGAGCTTGTGGTTTGTTGTGGAGCCAGGTTCAAAAGACTTCAGAGAGCAGAGTAGAATGGAGGCGTGCTATTGAAGCCGTATGTTGCATTAGGAACCCAAGGGACTAATAATAATAATATAATTCAGTGAAGAATATTTTCTTTATAACGAGTCATTTTCAGTAGCTATACAATCGTGTTTATGGCAACAGCAGATAGGTCCATAATTTGTCATTAGGTCAGCACAACAGGTCATCAAAATGGAATGTTCCAAGAGGAAATAGTTAACCATTTCTAAAGTTAGAGAATGAGCAGTGAATCATACTGTGTACAGGTAGTGGTGTTTATTCAATCATAATGGTTATTTTTAGATTAAGTATTTATCCGAAGAAATACTATTAATATGTTAGTTGAAGATTAGGTTCAACAATTACAGAAGTAACAAAGTAAACAATAAAAGAAATATTGATTATCAGTCAATAAGAGTGAGATGAACATTGAAGTATTCAAGATAATCAAAGAAAGATAGGGGTCATGGGAAAAATGAAAGATCACACGTTTTTTTTATTAACACAGATCCTCTCCGTCTAATATTCGACACACATTAATCCCTAGACCGTGCAATCGCTACATGACGCACTGAAATTCTTTAGGCGATGAGAAATTGGATTTATCAATATTCATGCATGTATAAAATACAATTGGTTCATTTACTTTTCTGGACTCGATAACTAACTTCACTATGTTTGCGAAACGAATACACCTTTGAATTTCACTTGACTCTTGACAAATATTTTAATCATGAAGACTATTTGTGTACTGCGCAGCTATATCGAAGCAGACAATCTAGCAGCTGGTATTCTCACTCATTACAGGCCTTACTTACTTTTAAGGTACAACTTTAATTCACTGATGAATCCTATAGACGAGATGATGAAGTAGCTATTAGGTTCTCCCTTTAGTCCATCTTCTATCAGACTGCTTCATGGCTGGCATGAAAAATGCCATACTACACCTAGCCATCGGTTAGTTACAGCTCTAAAGCAGATAAGTGAAAGACACTTTGATCGTCTGCAACGAGAATATTTATCTTGATACCAAACTGCTGAAAGATTATGATTTTCATTGTTGTATCGAGCTCACGATGAAAGTTCAAGGGAACCAGAAAGTTATGCTTCCGACATATTGTTGAAAAGGAGGTTGTGAGGCTATGCTTAAGAGGCTAATCTACAACTGACAAAATTGGGATTAGGGAATATAGCGGATGGTAACCAATTTCATCTTGTCTAGAAATATCCGCTAACCAAATTCTACCAGTCATTTTCTATTACAGTTGTCAAGCTAGAAGACTTGTCATCGCCGTGATCTTTGATTGATATTAGTTAGTCAAACGCTATCAGCAGGAAGCCGTGGATCCAGCTCTTATCTCTGATGGTATTCATCAGCAAAGTGTATCTAAATCCTGGATGAAACTAATGTCAACTGTCAGATTCAAACCTGAGTCATCCAATCTTATAGTCACAGACCTTACAACTGAGCAATCCTGCTGTGACTGGCTTCCAGCAGGACTTAATTGGACAAATTGATTGGTCATTTAAGAGTAACCATTTTCATTTTCAGTCATAAATTTTATGTTTGCGGCTGGGCTTTTGATGCAAATTATCAAGAAAGTTTAGGTCAAACCTTCATGCCAAACAATGAAATGCCTCATCTGCTATCTTTACGTCGATACTGCTTCTTTGACAAAAAAAAATACGTTACAAGTGTCTGCTTATAGATACTTTATGATTTAAGATGTTACCGACAGTGTTCATGCCTGCCTAAGAAGAGACTTTTGCTTCTTGGCGTCCCAATTTTTCTCTGATATTTGAAGCGACCCATCTCAAAGTCCTTACTCTCCAAAGTTAACTGTTGAGTAGTAGATAACAAAAATGTAAATCGTTTTGTGACCAAGGTATTTCCTTTTTTAAATTGCATGTCATGATTTCTTGAGGTTAACATAGATTATAAAAAGCGTTAAAACCGTATAATAGATAGCTATCAAATTGTATTCATTACTAGTCATTTGCACAAGTGACTACACCTTCCAGGTATTTTTTGGAAGTTCTTTCTCAAAATAGATGGCAAAGAAAAAGCGACAAGATGGGGTAAGCTGGGTTCAGTTCCTCAGCTAAAAAGGTAATAATTAAGTTAGAATTGATTTGACATACGGACAAACAAGAGATGCAGAATCTGTCACAAGGAAAAACTGTCTACGTAAGTTTTGACAATGAAGAATAATAGCAAGAAACATTGAAGGTATTTTCGATGTCTTAAATTCAATCGTCTTGTGTAAAGCGGTAAAAAGGTGAGTATTCTTATATATTCGACGAAATGAATGCTTTTACTCCATCTGACTAGGCTAAATGTTTGTAAAATCAATGGACGCATTTACCAACTATTCTATGTCTCATAAGTTTCATACTATGAAGATCGTCATAGGAACAATTCTTGTACACTCTACCAGTGAAATACTAAATAGTATATCATATACTTAAATATTAGACTTCTAGACCTTTAGTTTATTTTTTGGTGACATTTTCAAACTTTGTAAATGCCTACTTTCTAGCGTGAATTAATAAACTATACCATAACTATATGACAGCCAAATATCCCAGGTAATTCCTCATCTCGGCTAAAGTGGTTAATGGTTTAGAGATAGAAAAAGCCAACGAAAATATCACCATTAAAGCATTCCACAGGAAGCCCCGGTCAAAGGTTAAACTAAAGTGTACAACAAAATAGGGGTCACTTCATGAATTCAGAATTTGGGGACAAAATGATTACAAAATGAAATATAATTGCATAATGAGAAGGTTATGCAGAATTATAAATCCCTTATGAATGAAAGAGGTTGTTCATATTTCTTACAAAAATATAGTGATGGTTTGAACTTTTGAAATTGTGGGTGCTTCAGTTATACTCAGATGTCTTATTCCAACTCCCTTTTGGATGGCTTTTATGCAAACATTTCAAAGGACTTCTCATGCTTAATCAAGTATCCTTAGGGTAGTAAGTGTCCTATTATGTAACTGGTAACAAGTTTCTTTTCTCGCCTTGTCAGCCAAACTGGACAGTATTCACCAGCGTGTTTTCGTAACTTGGTACATGCTACGGAGGATATACTTGAATTCACGGGAGTAAGTAAACTGATACACACATGCTTAGAATCCGCTATAACATCCATAAAATCGTCAATAAAGGATCAAAATAATTATGTTCTTGCTAGATCTACTTGCTGCAGCATTTATGAAGTTGGGCAAATCGAATCATAGGCAAAAGAGTAGAGTAAAAAAATATAACAGCACTTGTAATGCAGTTGGCTTTCTGGAAACTACTTGTATTTCGGAAGGCTTTTATCTCAAGCGAAAAAACAAAAGTTCGTGACTGAAATGTGTTCTGATAATCACTGTACAAAACTCATCACCTTTTTAAAATGTCAGTGAAGAATATGAAGCTGGAATACCGAATTCCTCAGGACCTAGTTTTCTTATTAAGCATTAGGCTTAAAACAAACAAGATCTTTTATTGTTACAGACCATATATTTTCTTCAGTAATGTAGATGTAAAATCCTTCTAATACGTGTGCGGAATGAATGAATAAGATATATTTTCTTGACTAGTGAAACCCAGCCTAAAAATGAGTTTATTTATCATTCCAGGTATGTTCCATTTAAAGAAAAGGAACCTGGAATGGTCAATATGCTCATTTTCAAAGCTAAGTTATGCTGGTCAGGAAAAGAAATCTAAGTCATTAATTATGCACACGGATTAGAAACGTTTGTATGCGTGATGCACTAAAGGAGTAGCTAAGACTACTTCTAAGAGTGTTAGTAGAGAATGGTTATCCTCCAAGACCCACTGAGATGAACAAGAGGCCAAAGAATTTTTAAGAAATTCTTATGGATCCAAAGAGTTCACTGTTTATTATTATTAGATTTAAGGGAGATAGATTGACAGAGATACTGAAGAATCGATTGTGAGAAGCACTGAAGAAGACTTTTTCCGTCTAGCAGTGGACTGTTTCTTCCAATCCATAAATGATTCGAGGTTAAATGGACAAACTACCGCTTTTAGCCACCACCGTGTGTGTTTATTAATTCACCTGCTCCTGTAACACTGGTTACATACACACAAAACATGTTCTATCCAAACGCATCTCCGAGCTTTTTTCCCCATGGCTATCTAAAGGATAGTGTAAAGCTGTCAACATCTCTATTCTTTAGCATTTGGTTATCTCTGGTCGCTGCGCTCCATGAGAGCTTTCATTAAAAGTCATTTATAAAGTGAAGACAAACATTTCGACATGAGTGTATATTCACCACCTTAACACAACGGAAGCTAAGATAATCAAGCATTACAAACCTGCTCTTTGTGTTCAGAAAAGATACACTCAGTCTCTAATTTTACCTTAGTCATAATCTCCCTAACACAGTTTATTCACTTCTTTGTTTATTTTGTGGCATTCCCAAGCGAGTTCATTAGCTAGATACAGATATCATCATCATTCATCATTATCAACATAGGACCAGACATTACTGCGTAACGGTCCGAGTTGCCACACCTCATATCAGCACATCAAGTAAAAAGGTAGTGAGGTGAAGGATGAAGATAAGTGAATGCAGCCAAAAGAAATATAAAGTACGAGAAGAAAGGAAAGAGGAGTGACAAAATAGTGAGATTCCGCATAGCGTTGTCAAGATGAGGAAAATGTGTGTGGGGATACATCTGCGCCACTGACTTCGGTTCTCAGCCATATCACCTAGGGTCTCCAACCACTGGTTCCTCTTGTCCCGCGGACCCCAACCACCTAGTCTGCATCGTCCTACATGGCTTAAACCAACAGTCAGAGACTTCATACATTGGTGCCATGTTTTAGTCTGGCCACCTCGGGCCTTTTTCCAGCCTGGACCCACCTCAGCCAACATTGTGTGACGAGGCAATCGATGACTGAGCATACGTAGTACGTGTTCCAACCATCTCAGTCGATGAAGGTTTACAACCTCGTCAACTGACTTACCTCTTCTCCCCAAAACTCTACACCTAACTTCTGCATTACTCACATGGTGACACCACGGAATACGTCCTATATTACGAAGGCAACGGTGGTCAAACACCTGAAGCCTTTTGTATCCTCCACTTTCAATGGCCATGTTTCACAGCCGTATAGTAGAACAGAGCGGACTGCTGTGCAGTACACGCGACCCTTAATAGACAAACGGATATCACGGCGGCGCCACAACTGGCGCAAATTGGCAAAAGCCGATCGAGCCTTTTGTATCCGTGCAGAAATCTCATCGGCAACTAACCCACCGGGGTTGATCCTACTTCCCAGGTAAGTGAAGTGATCGCTTATTACAACTATGCTCAGATAACCGCCTATTTTTAGCCAGCACAAATTTCAGACATAAAGAAAGGCACTGTCTGACGTGGCGTCCACCGAGCTCGACTCAGCGATGGACACAGATAGACCACATTGCTATTAGTCATCGCTGGAGAGGATCGGTGGAAGACTGCCGCTCCTTCTGGAGTACGTGTTTGGATAGCGATCATGCGTTGGTCCGAGCACGTATATGCCTGCGTCTCAATGGACGTAGAAAAAATTTGGCAACAAAACCACTACGAGTTCTGCTGGACAACGAAAACACCAAAGCCGTGTTCAGTGAGAAGTTGGCAAGGCAGTTATCGGAACAAAAGACTGTCACTCGTCCAGAAGAAACTTGGTGTCAGATATACAGATATACAGTTTGCACATTTCTTTGCACAATCTGATACTAAGCTGGAAAGATTTAATGAATAACTGTATGACAACTCTCGATGTGTCATCTTCATTTTCTTACGTTCCTCTCATTGAAGCTGTGAACTATATCTGTGAACAGCTGACAGAAAGTAAAACAAATACTGGTGTCCCTATCGTGAATTCAAAAGACGTTGCTGGTCACGCGTATATTGAATGTTCAGTTCTTGTTCAATAGCAAATTGTACAAACAAATAGACGGTGTAGCTTTGGAATCCCCACTAGGCTGTAATATTTGCTGATATATTTTCATCTAAATTAGGAAGCATGTTACTAAAGAACAACATTTACAGCATGAATTTGTATTGCTGGTATGTGGATGATGCATTTCTGATCCATAGTAAGCATAATTCTATTGATTCGACCCTCAACCACTTCAGTAACCTCCATCTAGCAGTTCATTTCATAAACGAATGCGAAAGTAATAATTCTCTTCATTCCCTTGATGTCATATTGAAAAGAAAAAGGTTAGTTTCTGGGAAAGAAGTGTATACCGGAAGACGACCAAAGCACAGTGAATACACTTCCTTAGGTTTGTATAAATGAAACATAAACGAAATGTTATTAGGTGTTTAGCGTTTAGATTAAGATAGATCTTCTCCGAAGATTGTGTCAAGGAAGAATTACAAGTTCTTCGGGATAGTTTACACGAAAACGGATCTACCGAAGAGTTTATAAAAGCAGATACGGGTAATGATACTCATAAACATGAACTGACAAGCGTGCAGAAAAACTGTTGTTCCTATGTCTTCATTTCTAAGGAGATACCCCGAGCGAAATTTTGTCGCATCGCCTACCTAGAGTAATAAATAAAGCATTTTGCTCAGGACGTCTTTGCCTATACTTTAATAGCCAGGCATTGTTCAACCCAAAACATAAGTTATATACGGGGCACCATTAGACACGTCCGTTTATATTGACCAACATGGTTTCCAAAGGGTGAGATCAAATCCATCAGAAGTTCAATACTATCACATCTAACAGATACAGGATACCAAACAGATGATAGCACAGCTCTTACTGTGATAAACCGAAAACTCCACCATCGGCCATTTGTTGACATATTCTGCATATAGCGGACGCTCTAGCTACAAGATCAACTAAGTCTGGACTTTGTATTAAAAAAGAGGACATCAAAGCCCTGCTCCTCCCTTGGCCTTCCACTAACCGAACGTCATTATCTCAATTATTTTGTTTCTCTCCCAATCTTCTTCTTCGTTTCTACTTTAGTTCTCGCTCTCTTCATCTCAAGTGTCGTAAAACAAATTTATTATTATCATTGCTACTGTTTTTAACCAGACTTTGGTCCCGTCTTATTATAATAGACGTTTAACATTCTGGTCAAATTTATTTTCACACTATTACGACCCTTATTACCTTAGTCGGTTAACATATTAACCATCTTATGATGATATATCCATTCCATTTTCCCCCTTAGATAAGCTCATGTCATTCTTTGTACTAATCCCTCACTCGACACAATGCAAACTTATTCATTTGCCTTCCATATAAGTCTCATCACCAATCAACTGGCAAAGTTTACACTCAACTTATTACCACAACTGACACACACATATAAATTACACTACCACTGACAGACTTAAGGAATCTAACTTGAATAATAATTCAATATTCATTCTTAAATGCAATCAACGAAAAATTTCGGCTGATAATATGTTAACGAAATTGATCTTATAACGGTAGAACCTGATGAGAAGTAATTGCAAAGAATATTCTTCATTCATATTTGTCTTTTAATGATCCCATAAGCAATTTTCGGTGACCCTGATTTGACCTTCTAATCGTTATCATCGTGTGACTTCATTGACCGCTTTGCTGACCTTGCATTTACCCATTAGACAATAATATATATATATATATATATTTCGTTGTAACTATGTTTACCACGCACAGCTGATGAAAATAATTCGTCGACAAGAAATTTTTTCCGTTGAATCTTCTATTATTTATTTTCAGTATAATTTCACTTCTAGGCTAAGATTTTGTGTTGTTCACACTATAAAATCGAAATACTAGATCACTGAAAGTCATTTAATTTCTTATTTTGTCCAAACACAGCGATATACTTTAAAAAAGCAGCCATACGAAATAGTACTTTTCTTCTTAGATGGAATACTTTCAGCATAAAATAAAAAAAGTTCACCGAATTGTTTTAAAGTTGAGCATTTGTGTACATCGCCCTCAGATGAGTATATTGATGTAAACCTCTATGATAAGGTAACTAGTTCACTAGTTACTAGCCGGTCATAAGCCCCCATAAAGAGGGAAGGTTGGGCATAGGGATGGCAACCCTAACCCGTAAAACAAATCCAACCACTGAAGAAACTTCAAAGCACAAACAAAATATAAAAACTAAAAACAAAATTATTCCTAGCTGGAATCGGAGAGGCGAAATGACACTAGTTGGTGAAAGCCTTCGGGAAGCTTATTGGCCGATGTATCTTCTCTCGATGAAAGAGAAAGTAAACGTGGGGACATGAAATGTCCACACCATGTTTGAACCTAGCAAGGCTGTCCAGACTGCAAAGGAGGTGAGAAGGTATGACACAGAAGTGCTGATGCTCGTTACTGAAGTTCAGATGGCCAGAAAGAATAATCAACAAGGAACTCTGTCTTGGCAACAGACCAACCAAGAATCTATCGTTCAACAAGTTTGCACTGGAAGGAGATGCAGATGGATTGGGCATGCACTACGAAGACCATTCCACGACTTCACGCGATAGGCCGGGCACTCAAATGGAACCCAGATGGGAAACGGAGAGTTGGGCGTCCTAGCTGAGGGTGACATAGAGGAGATCATGTGAGGAAGAAATGAGAGCTTGTGGGCAGTGGTGGAGCAAGGTTGAAAAGATTGCATAGAACAGAGTGGAATAGAAATGTGCTACTGAGTCCCTATGTTCCAGTAGGAATACAAGCGACAAATGATAATAATAATAATATAATCTATGATAAGGTATACTATAAACAACACTATCTAAGCAAATGCCTACTGATGTGCATCCAAAATGGGTACAGTAAGAATGCGTTTGAGGAACAAATGACCATGAACCAGTTTGGGTTATTAATTCCAGATGATCAGATTGTCTGGTTTGTTGGGTTAAAGCTTATACCATCGATATCACTCTATGGGACTAATACATTTAGGAGGAAAATTCGGAAGTTGTTTCATCTGCATAGGTTATCTAGAAAAAAAGACAAAATGATTGCATTTTTCAGTGTCAAATAATTACTTACTATTGGCGTAACTTTCATTGGCCTAACGTATATGTTGCTTCAATCTTATCAACTTACTTTTTTCTTGTTTTATTCATTTCTTCTTTCGATACTTTCTAAAACCAAATACATTCTTTCTGAGATCCGTTCCTCTGACTGTCCAAGTTAAAAGCTTTAATTATCTACTGTATTGAGTAATCGTTTTCATCTTTATATCGACTTTCGTCTTTTGCTTCTAAATTACCTGATGAATAATTCTGTGATTATACATGCGAATAGTGCTCACAATTTTCTCTACTTTAAACATTTTTCATAGCCCTACCTTTTTGTTGTTGTTCATTCTATCAAAAAAACTGTGCCAATTCGATGACGTCCTCTTTTCTTGCTCTATCATATATATATATATATATATATATATATATATATATATATATACATATATATATATATATATATATATATATATATATATATAATAGGCAGATGTTTTTAGTTGTAGGCCGTTATAAACGATTTCAGGAATAAATGAGCCCATATGTATTTCCTGAACATGCGCATCCTTGATTCCACTGCCAGCCACTGCCCATCATTACTAAATCTCAGTTTACTTATATTTATTTGGTTTGTTTGGTAAGTTTGAGCAACACAGTCAAGAAATCATTTGCAGAATAGGATAGATTCACCCATCTCCTTACACTTTGAAATATCAGGGATGTGTTTATGCATATATAAAGTTTTGATGGATTAAAACAAGGAGATGTTTACATAGCTACAACCCGTAAAGCGAAATAAATTCATCTTACTTTCCAAATGAGGCTTTGATTGTATGTTAAAGTCAGTACAAATCATAAGGAGAAAGTTCATTTTTGATGAATATCATCTAATTTACTTATGAAAATATATGAAAAGATATATCAAATTTTATCCTTCCCTTAAATGTATTTCCTGAAGAGGCACTAAAGTTAATCTGATAATAGCTAGAAAGTAAGTTTGATGAAACTTGAAGACATTTCGTAGATACAAAACAATTATAATAGAAACTGATTAAATGTCACAACTGAGTTGAGTAAAATGTGTAACACAGAGATGAAAATACAGAAATATACTGCTACTTTCAGTCTGAATTTCTGCTTTAGAGAAGGTAATGCGTTAAACATTTCATTTCTACGTTGAATGTTGTCATCATAAAATCTTTGATTCCTCATATGTATATTTTTATTTGTGATTCCCTATTAATTTATTTCAAATTTCGTGTCTCTTTACTGTGGGAAAAAATCTTTTGCATGAAATATACTACTGAAACTGCAGGGAGAAGAAATCTTGAGTTACTGTGGAATAACATAACATATGAGTGATGTAAAACATATATCTAAATAGTAGGTAACAAGTAGCAAATATGTCTAAAGGAAAACAGCTGAAAACAATGTAAAAGGAAATAATTAAGCTGGACAGTTGAAGGTAATCGGTAGAAAGCTTGGAAATTAATGCTATGCCCGCCATTCACGCTCATGTTAACTCAGGTTGCAATCAGATAGATTACTATAAAACAATTTGGACTACCTCATAGATTGTACTAAATACACTAAATCGTCACAACAGAGTAACTGTCGGCATATTTTCAAGTCATAAGTAGTGAACAAATACCTTCTATCTGGTTCGGAATAATGCAATGACAAGCAAATAGGGTTATAATATCTGAAGGAGTAACAGCACACTAGATGACTGACTGCTGACAAGGAATGAATCAGATTCCTATTTCTTCTGAGTGAATTCCAGCTACGGAAATTCATATGTAGTCCATTCCATATCAGCTTTCTGTAAATAAATTTCACGAAGGAACCATCCGGTCTACGTTTCAATAAGACTTCAAGAGACGAAATTCCGAGTTGTTCTCCAATTCCGATAGGTATCTCATTGGAACAGAGACTCCATAATTCACTGCGGAGATCAGTTCACAGAAAGCCAACAGAGAATGGACACTAATTTTTATAGCTAGAAGCCTCTCAACAGAAATGGAAGTTTGATTTATCCTTTGTCAATAAAAATAAGAAGAATGATACTTTCGACGATGAGTTGAAAAAAACCTCAAAAACTTCTGAAAAATGGATATTCCCGCAGACTTATTGAGGCAAAACTGCAATTAAAACAGAATATGGGGTCAAGTACTCACAGCTTCAAAGAAAACTTTATTTACCAATGTTAATTTCGTAGGTAATATGTCAGCAGAGATCTTAAAGAATTGGTTATCCAGACCGCTAAAGAGGACATTCCTCTCTGTCAAGCTACAGATTAGCTTCTTTAGTCGGCAAACGGTTTCAGGATGTTTTAAAAGGCAAGCTGCTTCTTTGGACCGCTTTACTGGGTGCCTACAAATCTACTTGCTGCTGTGGCGCTAATTATACAAGCTGCATTTTCGAAACATATTTCCGAGTACTACTTTACATGTTTGCCAAGAATATGCAAATCAAATAACGTTTTATACCTTGAAAATTTGGTCACTTCTGGACGTACAGTTCATCCAGAGTCATCCTTAGATTTCATCTATAAAGTCAAAAGCAACATTTCATTTCTACGTTGAATGCTGTCATCATAAAATCTTTGATTCCTCATATGTATATTTTTATTTGTGATTCCCTATTAATTTATTTCAAATTTCGTGTCTCTTTACTGTGGGAAAAAATCTTTTGCATGAAATATACTTCAGGTGTTTGTAAATGGGGAGTTTATCAAGCTGTAATTTATTCTAAGAACAAATAAAACTAGAGCAAGACTATGTGTTGTAACATAATAATATGAACTTTTATACATTATCTTTCCTATTTGCTACATCTGCATACATCTTAAGTATGTTTAAGTTCATTTTTTCATCAAACAAGCCTTACTTCCTTAGATAAATAAGAGTACTGATACAAATGTTGTGAGTGTTGTCTATCATTGAATTCACGAAACAATGTTCTCTTCTGAGTTGAAGAACTTTGTTTTTGTCAAATTCCTGAGCACCAGTTGCATACTTTTTGTTAAAGTACTGAATAGTATGTAATTAAGTAAGTAAGTAAGCACCTTTTTCACCTCATCGCATTCTTCTTTGTAGTCCGTTCAAAACTGAGTTACTCAAGATTTTCGCCTATGTTCCGTTCACATCATATGTTTTCTGGACAGATTTTATTGTTGACACAACTAAAAGAACTTCTCATATATGTCAAGTGATTTAGGCTTTTTAGACGTCATACTGAAGATTACGCTCTACACCTCACTGGTACATGTTGAATGTGATCAAAAAGAATTATACTTATTACTACGAAGTATTTGACTTACTATTTCTCAAGTTAGTGAACCTGAAAAATGACTAATATTTAAATATTTTCATAAAGCATAACTTAAGTTACCACCTAAATACCACCTCAACTGGATGAAAAATAAGGGTTTTAGGCAGCAAAACTGCTTATCCAGTAGCTTTGATTTCACACACAGACTATGACAGAAAATTCCATATGTAACAACTAAGAAAGCCAAAAGATTTGGTTAGTGCTTACAGACGCGCAAGTTGTGGGTTGAAAAGCAAAATGTCATCTTTATTTATTGAAGCTTTCGTGTATGGTGTACTGATGCAGAAAATACATCCCAAGACATATTCGGGTATTATAGTAAGATCCTAATACAAGTAATTTGATACATTTACATCCATATACCCAGTAAGCATACTGAAAATGATCACGAATAGACAGCTGTGAGCAGTCTGATTTGACTTGATTATGCTATCCATACAGAACTTGATAAACTACACAGAACTATGGATGATCTTTATCATAAAAAATAAGTTGGAGAGTGACAGGTTGAAAATTCATTATTAATTGTCATCATTTCTAAGTAAGCAGTTGGGAAAACTGCTTCAGATTTGATTTTAAATATAGCATACTAATAAATATCTATAAAAACCCTTTGATCACTTTATTTGAAGGTTTATTATAGGCGCACATTATTTCGGTCACAATTCTTTTAAGAGGCTGATTTATTACAAAGTTCTACACACAAAGCTAATTATGAGGAACTCAATACATTGCTACGATATATGTCTCTCGTTCATCAGTTGAACGCTTCAAAGAATACACTCATGTGGACGATATATTATCAGCTAGGTTTATTTGAATTACAGGCTGGTTTTAATGTATAAAGATTGTGACTAAGTTATTGAGAACATCTATCTCTAGATAGCATTCTAGACTAAATCCTATGTAGCGTTTAGGAACTATCAACTTAACTGTGAGTAGTGGGATTTTACAGTCTTAGTCTAAGTTATATGTTCGAAATTTCTACAACCGCTGTCATATTAACAAAAAAATACAACCTTCTACTTACAGCCACCAACACTGCCCACTCAGTTCATAAATTAAATGTAATTGAAGTGACTTAGGAAAAGGGGAGAATTTGATGGATTCTGGAGAAGAATATTTAACATAACCCTATTTAATAAATTGTTTGGAAGTAGCAGAAATGTATGCAGTCATGCACTATCAGTAACTAACAGACCTACTGTATGCTACTCACAGCTTAATGATGTTATTTCAAGATAGGGACAAAACAGGTCCAGGGAGGAAGCAAAACTGACGATGTCCTATTCCTGTGTTAACTGATTATGAACGATAGGGCATTTCCGTAAGCTATGTATTTAAATGACAAAACATAACATTACTGGAATAGTTAGTCAGAATAAAAAAAGCATCTACTGCTTGCACCATATTCATCTTGAAGTTATCAGTTATTCACCCACCAGAGGACAGTCAAAGAGGCCTATATCCACCATCTTTTCTGGTTTTCTCGAATATAAGTGGCTATGCCATGGTGTTTTGCGGGTGTTTTATGATCGAAAAATAACCCTTCTGTATGATGTTATAACTTGTAGTTTCTCAATGTTAACTGATCTGAATAGATCAACCACTGTTGGTACATGGGTTTTCGTTCAGGAGCCTCAGGAATGATTAAAATTAAAAATAATACCAAGGCATTCACACCGCAGCCGATACATAAGGACTAGCCACCGTTTACAAGCAAGAGCATCAAATTACAACTGACACACAAAATGTGGCTGTCAGTGCTCTCTAGACTGAAAGAAACTATGTACCATTTGAGGAGGAAGACGCCAAACCAAGTTAAAGGATAAAACCATTCGTTGTGAAACAGGTACTGCCATTTGATCAGCTCAAAACAAGAAAAGCCACGCAACCTGAGGTATACTGCAAGCCAGCCCACATCAGTTCTACCAAACAATTCTGTTTGTTTATTTATTTGTTGTGCTGTTTTTATACTAATCAGGAATAATGTGGATGGAATAACAAGTCCTTTGTTATACAACAGTCAGTTAAGTAATTCATCAGTTCACTGATTAAATTAGGTCATTCATATAATAAATTGCATTACAATTCTCAACAGTGCCATTGTGTTCGCAATATTAGTGTTATACTTCTGTTGTACATATAAATAAGGTTTGTTAACCAGCAAAAACAATCTTGAATTGTGTGAGTGCGTGTGTATGAAATCGACTGTTTGAAAAACTGGATGGCTACAACGCTAACTTTCTCACTCTGTGAGAATTTCTTCTCACCTTAGCATAATTTTATGTGACTGACAATGTTTGGTGAGTTTGACAGCAACATATTAACTAAGGAGTAACTTACTTTTGTCTGCTTGCAAGTTTGTGCAGTACTTGAGGAATCCAACAAGAAAGTAGAATTTGTAGAAGATTTGAACCATCCATCAATGAACTACAGTTTCAGGGATCCGCTGTCTTTATGGGGTGGATCAACTCACAAAGAGGTGATTTATCTAACTGTAACAGGATCGGAAGATATGCAACTGTTGTTTACTTCATTATAGATCGAAATAAACTAGAGAATTATTCACAGTCTAGTAATCCTTAACACATATTTATTCAAGATTCAAGCCTCCTCAGAAGTATTACCACAACATTCAGGATACAGAGTAGGATGACTGAGTTTCGTAGCCAATAACCTAACATTCAGTCTACGGGTTGGAATTCAAGTAGTCATATTTTGGTACTCCTCTTAATTCGTGATGCAGCACAGCAGTAATTCGGTGTAATCAAAAAATGTATTAACCAATATTCAACCTGAATTTGATGCCGTTAACGAGATTTTTGGTGATGAATTCCGCATTATGGATCAATGTTGGCTGAAGAACCATCAGAAACATGTTTTATCAATAAAATAGAAGTGAAAAGTTGGACAGTAATTCAAGTATTACTCTGACCCAGATTTATATTCAGTCATTTTCGAAGGACATAATAACTCAGCCAAGGAAAACAATCTGCAAACATTTTTTAAAAAGCGCTTGAAGAAGTTATGAAAACGAAATCATCAACTGCATTATATCAGTGGCATACAATTCGGTTTTAGCATACATAATGATTTTGTTGTGAGGTAAAGTTTATAAGTCCGAGTAACCGATCAGAGTCAGTCAGGATAAAGGACTGTAAATACTTAGTGAAAAATAAAAGGGATACACCTTATCGGTACAAGAAAATGTCGGCTACCATTCTGCTTACACTGATGCAAATTCACACTGTAGGGTGAGATAAGGTGGCAGTTGTAAAATCAGATATAGCTAGGTGAAGAAAGAAATAGACTACAGAACGTTTTCTTGATTGAAACAACACTCTAGAAATGCAACAGGAAATATTGATCACACATTATAGACATTTGTAGATTTGTTACAACCATTAAAATGCAAAACTGGGAAGCTGTCGGACTATTTGTGCGCAGTTTGATAGTCGTGTGATTAGTCCAACACAATTACGAGCAGAAAATTTTGCTTGAAAAGTTAACCAGTATATATATTACTATGTCACTACATTATATCAAATAAACAATCTAGTAGGGAGTCATGCTCTATCATGCTTAAGCTTAACTTTCATTGCACAGTTCTGCACAAGCATTTTGAAGTTGTGACATAAAAGAAACATAGGATATTACAATCTTGTTTAAGAAACTTGGGAAACATTCAACTAAAAGACTGTAACAGCACAAAACAATGAAAAAGACTTCGGTTTTGAAGTTGCAACCCACCAAAAATCCTAAATAGAGAAAATATTCGAAAGGATACCAATCTGTGTATTTTGAATGTTTGCTGTCATTGACACAAATGTTTCCACTTAAATCAATTTCGTCTGCTTTCTCACCTACGGTTCATCTCTGTATTCTTCCATGAAGCTTATGCAACACAAAGATTGCTTCCTTTGTTGATATGGTTCCATGACATCCTTGAGCCTCGCTCGAACTTTGGGCTACCAATGAAATTTTCAACCAGACATATTATAACGAATTCCTGTCTTTCAGTTTGTTTTAATCTCTCAAATATGTCCTCCAAACGCTTTATGTACTCTCAAGGATTTTTAAAATGGTCTAAACTAGTCGTTTTTTCGAAGTAATAGTATGTCGAAAGAAATAAAGAAGGGAAAAAGACTTTGGAATGTACAAAAATGCAGCGTACTGCTATTCTTCGGATATCTATCTCGAGTAATACATACTTCTACTGGTTGAATGAACCACCATAACTAAACATTGAATGCTAATCCAGCACCAACCAGATTCTTCATATAATTACTTTTAGTGTTGTTATTATGAACATCATTCATACTCAATAATTTTGTTTGAGGATATTGTTTCATGATAAATTTTTGAATTTATTGAAAGATTAGATATCCGTACTGTACCAAATATATTGTTCGGAATAAAGTTATTATTATTATCATTATTACCAGGCTAATCATGTTATTAGTATTGTCGTCCTATTTTATTTGTTGTAAGCATCAAACCTTCTGTCTACATAACTTCTAACGGGAAACTGTTAACCCTGACTGATTTTCGTATGACTAATGGTTGATTTAAGTGCAAGAATATCACTTAATCTATCTTTTTGCATACTCAACAGTCAAACAGATGGGCAGAAAATAATAAGCCAGATTTTAGTAATAAAGTTGTATGGATGATAAGCTAACTGAGAAGGAATCAAGGAAACATTTTGGTTGTTCAAATAGGCTACTGAGGACTGTTGATTGGCATCAGCAGACTAAAATGAGTCAAACCACAGAGCTGAATATTTCATAAAACCTTGCACGAAATCCCAACTTCATGAATTAGGTGGAGCGGACGACAAATTATGGTAGAGATATTTTCCTTTCTGAAGGATATTCTGGTTAAATTTTGAACCCAACTTTCATCTAGATATATCACTTGCACTTCCAACTATGTATTACACAAAGGCTAAGATCATATTTTAGATTACTTCAGTTCAGCACAGTCAACGAAAGAATAGGTTTATTTTTCTTTATTTTTTTTTCAAATAATGAAATTTTCTATTCTTTCCAGCCTGTGTATCGCTGATTTTCTCTTTCTTGCTTTAAATTATAGAACTATATGCTTGCAAAACTGACAAACAGGCATTTCTCCCAAATACTGTTCGTTTGTAACAACTAGTCCATTGGTGTTATGCTGTTTAAGTTGAATAATTAGTTCGAAAACTCCACAATCATTAACTTTAATATAAAATGAGCTATTAGCGTTTCTGCATGACCAATTAAACAGTTTGTCTTGATGATGTAGCACTTAATTGAGTTTGTCCGTTATTTATTTAGCCAGTGACTGCAAATGTTTCTTTATTGATCATTCTTCTTCTCCGTTTTGACAGTTGTTGATAATTTTCTTTGTAAGTGCACAAATGTGTTGTGTTTATATCTGATTTTTGATTGCGGACTTACTTGAGTTCTATGCTTACAGGGATTCTATCCTGTTCTTCATGTTTCATTAATCTGAGAACCCTATATTTTCAAAACTGTGTTCATGTCCACATTTATCTACAAGTATTGATAAAATGGGTATTGCATCAAAATACTTAATAGCTGGAATTTTATGCAGATCCAGAAGAAGTGAGTGACCCTTTTTTTCGATACAGCATGTATCACATTTGTTACAAAGATGATATTTGGTTTGATTTCTCTCTAACTTGAACTTCCCAATAGAACCTACAGGAAATTTGTTTATGAGCTGCAATAATCCGAATGGTCCAGGTATTCTTAACGTGATCTGTAACATGTTTTCCATGAAAGGTAAGACAATCTGTGAATGAATGAGTAGTTGGTGATTCTCGAATTACGCGTTATCCACTGAAATTGTCTCAATAACTGTTCTAGAACATATGTGGAATAATTTCTTTTCTCCCGTTTCGCAACAGTATAGTTTCTTTCTAACGAACAAAGTCTTTCTATAAATAAAAAATAACATAGTTGTTTGGTAGTATTGAACATGGACTGACATCAGTTGGGGAACCATTGAAAATCTGGGAGCACTCAACAGCTGTTTCGTCCTAGTTCGGGACTGCTCAGCAGTACGCTACCACGACCTTCAGGTTTCACGACGAACGCATTAATTATTCAGCCACTGGGTCGGTTTTCAGTGGTTCACAATTTTCAACTTTTTTCAATTCACGACGTGGCCCAACTATCACCCAAGGTCTTCAGTTAGCATCCACTTCACTTCCGACTGGTTGACCCCACAGGTCACGGTTTCTCATTCCTTATTCCTCTCAAAAATAAACTACTGTATAGTGCTCAACTGTGACTTGCTTCTAGATCTATATCACGAAGCTCTAATGAGAAGCTGTGACCTGTGGGGTCAACTAGTCGGAAGTGAAGTGGATGCTAACTGAAGACCTTGGTTGATAGTCGTGCCACGTCGTGAACTAACAAAAGTTGAAAATTGTGAACCACTGAAAACCGACCCAGTGGCTGAATAAATAATGCGTTCGTCGTGAAACCTGAAGGTCGTGGTAGCGTACTGCTGAGCAGTCCCAAACTAGGACGAAACAGCTGTTGAGTGCTCCCAGGTTCTCAATGGTTCCCCAACCGATGTCAGTCCATGATATATACTACTTCGAAATTAAAAATCCCCATTCATCTCAAAAATATATAACACAGTTGTATCTGATGAGTTCAATAGTATTACGATTGTTTTGTTGCAGAGTTTAAAGTCCACACATTCATTCACCAGCTTTTATTTTCAAGCTCAGTTGTAGTTGGGAATAACTAAGGTATAGAATTATTCGAAGTGGAAAGGTACTTCGGATAAAAAGATTGAGTAATATGGTTCTAAACTATTCAGCTTATTCTAACTAGCAACCACTCCATTTACTAAAGTTATCGCTCTGTGAAAAATGAGTTTTTCACTGTCTCACTGATATAGCCTTTCTACTATTTACTTAAAATTGAACGAGTAGATGAAGTTATATGTTAATTTCCTTGATGAGATATTTAACTGTCAGATATATCTTAAAACAAATGTCTAGGTTATTCACCAACTAAGAAGTGAATAAGGAACAAAATCTTTTCATATGTTCCTTTTTTTTCACATAATGAAACATACTTGACAAAACACATTGCCACAATATCATTCAGTAAATGCAACTCGTATCGGTTCCAGGTGATTCATTTCAATTATAAAAGTAAATAGAATTCTGTTTTCTTTTTTCAACACCGATATTTTCTTGTTTCACTGGTTTTGTTGTGTCTGTTGACAACAAGAAATTAGTACTTTTGTGATCGTTATATGTAAACAAATGAAGAAAACAAATAACACACAAATGATATCATGATAAACCATGGTGGCATTTGTAACATAAACAGCTGTTTGTTGCAAAGGAAAAAGGCTATTTTATTCCCTTTGAGAATATTAACATAACCTAACCTAAATTTAGTGAAAATGAAATCACCACATACATGATGTTATATCCAATTCCAAAAGCAAAGTTCTGTTAAGACTTTTAAGCTAAAAGGTTTAACCAAAATAAGATATATACAAGTACAAAACAATAAATTTCGGCGTCGTATACAGTTATAGCATGAAACGTAAGATCTATGTTTTCCCATCTGTTTGTACCTATGATCAAAGCTTATCCGTAAATTTAAATGATTCTAAACTGCTTCAATCTGCGCTGAAGTCAATAAATCTACAGACAACTGTTGTTTTCTATGGAGGCACATAAGCTGTACAGTTGTATCACTGAATGGTAAGTAATTAATATTTCAACAAGGAACTCTGGCAACGAACCAACGAAGCAAGAACCTATCGCTCAACAAATATTCACTGGAAGGAAGTGGAGATGGATTGGGCATACACTGAGAAGACCATTCGGGACATCAGGCGACAGGCCAATCACTTGAGTGGAATCCAGATGAGAAACGACCAATTGGGCGTTTGAAGGTGACGTGGAGGAGATCTTGTGAGGAAGAATTGAGACCTTGTGAGTTGTGGTAAAGTCAAGTGCAAAAGATTGCAGAGAAAAGAGTGGAATGGAGACGTGCTACTGAACTCCTATGTTCCACTAGAAACCCAAGAGACAAATGAAGATAATAATATAATCTGCTGTTAAAAGTATATCGATAAACTTAAATCGTGAGTTTCGTTGAAAAAAATTCACTCAGTGTGTCAAAAGAACCAACTTATTGACGCCATAAATACCAGTTTGTTCACTCCAAGCATTAGCCCATACATTTGTGCAAGTATTTACTTATTTATTGTATGATAACTAACAAAATTAAGAATAACAGTCATCTGTTACATAGGTATTTACTAAATCTGTCAGTTGATCACTTTTTTGCATAAAGGAGTTTGTTTGATGTAATATGTTTTTCTAATTTGGCTAGCTGCCGTAGGAGCTGTGCTTTAAAATAGACTGCACTTTATGCGAGTATATAAAAGAAACAGGTATGAATAATTCATGAATAAGGAGAGAGATAGTGGTGTTGAAAGGCGTAAAATTGTAATCAAAGTGTAGAACAAACAGGAACTACAGCCTATAACTATGCATTTCCCACTAGTAATATAAGATACAAACGTTGTGAAAAATTGTGAGAGTTAAGTGTGACTTGATTTGTAGTCCAAAAATATATATTACTAGTAAAAATAAGCTGAGACTCAAGAAAAAAATAACAAATGACGGTTCAAAAAAATAGTTGAAACATTCACTGACCAGTTGGAATCACACCAGAAGCACTGAGAACAGACCCAGGGACAACAGCGGACATGCTCACACCACTATTGCATAAGGTCTGGAAGGAGGGAAAGGTATCTGCAGATTGGGCTACCTTATCGAACTCCCGAAGAAGGGAAACCTAAGCATTACAAGAACTGGCGAGAAACCATGCCCCATCCGTGTCCACCCAAAGCAAAATAATAATCAGCATCATCCTGGAGAGACTAAAGGATGCGATGGATTCAAAATTACCACCGGAACAGGCTGGCTGGCTAGCTTCAGGAAGAACAAATCATGTGCAATTCGAATTGCAACGCTACGCTACTCACCATCATACAACAGAATATAAAATGGCAGTCAACTCTACACCTCAACTTCATCAACTTTGAAAAGGCTTCGAAAGTGTCGACCGTGAAGTATTTTGGCAGGCAGCTGCTTCAACACTACAATTTTAGT
The DNA here is from genome assembly GCA_944470555.2 of Heterobilharzia americana. Classification (NCBI taxonomy): domain Eukaryota; kingdom Metazoa; phylum Platyhelminthes; class Trematoda; order Strigeidida; family Schistosomatidae; genus Heterobilharzia; species Heterobilharzia americana. Next base: position 26,616,134 of record OX104129.1, read on the forward strand.
GGCACAAATCTTTATCAACTTCATTCAACAGCTATATGAAGACGCCAAAAAGGGAAGCTCAGTAATGCCTTCGAAGTAAAGACAGGAGTAAGACAAGGCTGCCGCCTACTATAACCTATCATCTCCCTGATCGTAGTCGGCTGGATCATGAAGCAAACAGTGAGGAGCAAGAAGAGGGGGATACGTTAGCGCAAAAGAACCCAGAAGACTTGGATTTCGCCGGTAATTTGTGTCTGATGTCGCACAAACGTGAAGATCTACAGGCAAAAATTAACAAGTTGACAAAAGAGGCGAGGCAGCGAAGACGGTATTTCAAGTGAACGTAGAGAAGACAGAGGTGATGATGATACATAACCAACACCACCATCAATAACAAAAAGCTCCAACCACCTTCAACGGGAAAAACTCAAAGGAAGTAGCCTCCTTCACCTATCCAGGCAGCACTGTTTCAACTACAGGCGACACAGGCACAGAGGAGGACGTCAAAACTAGGATCGGAAAAGCAAGACAGGCTTTCAATAACCGGAAACCAGTGTGGAGATCTTCTGCCCTCAGCTTAAGGCGTGAACAAGATTCGGATTTTCAACACCATTCTAGTCAAGTCAGTGCTCCTATTTGGTTCAGAGACTTGGCGCCTTACGAAAGGTATTTCCAACAAACTACAGACATTCACCAACAGCTGACACCCACGCTCACTTGATACTGGAGATCAGGTGGATGGCCAGAATAATAAGCAACGAAGCAAGAACCTGTAGCTCAACAAATAAGCACTGGAAGGAACTGGAGATGGATTGGATTGGGCACGAACTGAGAAGACCATTCGGTTCAAAAGATTGCCGAGAACAAAGTGGAATCGAGACGTGCAACTGAAGTCCTATGTTCCACTAGGAAAGCAAGGGTTAAATAATATAAGTAATATATTATTCACTGACCTTAGTAAATTTGAACAAGGCAGAAATAAAGACACTTGTAGAATTAAATGCTCACATTTTATTTCAATTCACAACTCATCACCATCTATAAATGGCTCTACTGGCAATACTGTATGTATTTTAATGATTTGAAGGCGTTATCGTTATTTATTAGGGTTGTGGCGCTTTTTTTACTTTGACGACTAAACGTTTTATGACATGTTGAAAAAACTTGGTAGTTATACACTTTTTGTCCTCCTAAAGTCTTCCACCCTCAAGAGGATCTAAATGTTCATGTGGAAATCTATATGACATGAAGAGGATACTTATCCACTTTGCATTGATTTAAATGACATTTTGCGCTAAGAAGTGAGACCCATGTAGCCATGAAGAAGGTTCTTTTAAATCCTCTTATGGTTCTTTCACCAATTTGCGATAATATCTCATTGCTTTTGAGTGCAAGTCAGACGTAAACGGCTTTGTTTTCAAGGGTTTCAGGTTTGGATTATTTTTCTACTTTTCCCCTTTCATTGATAAACTTCCTATGGTATCCATTTTCCTCAAGATTATTTTCAGTAATCGTGTACTCTTCCTCAAGTGTATCTTCAAAACATACTATTCTTGCTCAACTGAAATTTTTTTGACCTCTGTTTGTAATTAACGGAAAAAAGCCTGTGATAGTTAAAGTGTTGACCAGTAGGTGTGTTTTTCTCTCTAAAATATTTCCCATTTAGGGTATCATTCCTTCACTTTTACAAAAGTTTAGAAAATAAAACTGATGATAATGTTCGTAGTTTACGGTAAACTTGATTTTATAATGAGCTTGCATGAACCTTGTAGGCAATCGGGGTCCATGATTCATATGACTATGAATGATATACTTGTGGTAATATGTCGTCTTCTAGATGACTGATTTTAGTCATGTTTGTTCTAGTCAATCCCTGATATCTAAACAGTCTGGATACAGTGGAAAATCCAGAAACCCTCCAGCTTGGTGTTACAGTCGATCGTTTACTTGAAACTAAACATCCTTTGAACAGATAGCAGTTGTCTCATTTCTCCTTCATACAGAAAAGGAAATTCTGATTGTTGACATATGATTTCAGTTGTCTCACCATGGACAAGCCTCATTTGATACGAAGAGTTTATCCGAAACGTTCACATAATGAAGTATATAAAATAAATGAAGTGATCCTTGGAAGATATAAACTGTCACCTACCTCCTAACGCGATTCACTTTTGTATTAATCATCAGATTAGCTTATGATATAGCGAATTCAGCATTAACATTATGTGCCCCGGAAATACACCCAACTCGGTAGTTGGCACAAACGTTGAAACGCATTAGAAGAAAGTTAGTAGTTCTTAGTCTCAAAAACTTATTTCACTCCTTCTTTGAACTGGAACAGATGGAAATGAGATGTCATCGGTGGGCGTTTGTCAGATTCTTAACTTGTAGGACCGAGTCATGAAATTGCATCAGAACTTCGAAAAATCTCTCGGAATGCATGCCGCTAATGAGTACTGTAGGATAATTCACACGGGGTATGTATATTGAATAAGAATTAGCTATCACTACGGCTTAACATCATTTGGAGAACCGTAGAAGACCATTGGATATCTGTTTACTTCATTAGGTAATATTGTTCGTGATCATTATTCCAGCTGCTTCTGGAGCAGACGTCATAAACAGAATCATGGAGTAAGTAATCTTTGATATGTCACTAATATATCACTCCAGTAAATGTTTTTCTTCAGAGTTTTCAATACTCACAATTAAAAAGGTTTTTATCTGTAGATTCTAAGTAGCTAAGCACTTCTTTGTCTAGTTTGACTCAGCAGTCAATATATAACACCTAGTAAAGGTAATGATCACGAATACTCAAGGTGCACAAATAGGTAAAGACAGATATAAAAAGATTTTCATAATCATTCAGTAATTACAATATATCTTTCCACCTAAAGTATGATTCTTTTCACTTTAAGTCACCTCAGCGTTGCCAAACGACCACTTTTTTTCAGTAGTCAGATCAATGAAATTTATATTTGGTCAGTTGACAGTAATATGTTACCTGATCTTGTTTGAAAGTTAAAAAATAAGATGAAACATTTTCGCTGATAAGATTTTATTGTGTAGAAAAAAATCGCAGTTGTAACCCATTAACAATTGAACAGGTATTAATGATGAAAAGGAATTTAAGAGACTGATCTCTTTCACACACATACACACAAGCACACTGATAACTTAGTATATCCGTTTTTATATGATACCGTCGTTGATTGGACCGAATTGATAGGTCTCTATAAGCACATGGGCTCCCGTGCGGATGCCTCGATATTGCCAGCAATCTAATTATGTTAATGATGAATCGTGGCTAGCAGTGGAATCCAGGATACGCATTCGGTCCTGTTTGGGGCTCGTCAGCTGGATGTTACCTGCTTCCCAGTGAGTGATGTTGTTCCAACGAGTCCCAAACAGGACGAAATGCGCATCCTGGATTCCACTGCTAGCCACGATTCATCATTACCATAATTAGATTGCTGACAATATCGAGGCATCCACACAGGAGCCCATATGCTAATAGAGACCTATCAATTCGGTCTAATCAACGACAGTATCATATAAAAACCTTTATACTAAAAACTATACCTGTTGCACAACAAGTGGCTATCATGGCTCAGTGCTGTAGTGGATAACGCGCTGGCATTTGAAGCGATCGCACCCGAGTCCGAATCCTGGTGGGAACAACATCACTCACTGGGTAGCACGTTCACTCGACTGACGAGTCCCAATCAGGACGAAATGCGCATCCTGGATTCCATGATCCATCACCAACCCATTGATAAATGCATAGAAACTCAGATACATAAATTTATATCACAAAGTAATGTATACTTAGGTACTGTTTAGTTTTGAAGGTATCCTGGCCAACAATGGACTGGATGGTTTGAAAAAACTTGGGCACCGAGTTAGTATGATTCATTGTATAGGATGTATTTTCGCTTGTGTAATCCCGGCGTAGTATACTAGAACAAATAACAAAATAAACAAGTATTTTGTATTATTCCTCAACGTTTCGATCTTGCTAGGAAGATCCTTTTCAAGAGTATGAATCTGACACTTAGTTTTCAGGTTAATATTCAAGTTTTGGTACACAAAGTGGTGACCTTTACAATCATCCAATTACATAGTGATATGGAGCAAAGATCAATGTAATACAGGTGAGTGAATAAGCAACTCGGTCAGAGAGGTTTTTCCGTTGTGCCAGTTACGTAGAACAAAAATAGGGTGGGGAAATTTTTTAGTTCGTCTATGAAAAGTACAATGGGGTTATGAGACATCAAGGGTGAGAAAGAATAGATTACTAGTTTGGAAGGATGAATATTTGAATTCTTACGAATCAGTCCGTGTATCTGTACTAAAATAATGCGAAAGAATGGGACTACCAAAGACTGTGAAGAAGTGTAAGATGATAAAATTTCATCGATCATTTATATGACATACATAAGATAAATCACCAATTTGTCTTTCTATTCCTTGTCTGGAAAGATAAAAACAGTTTAATGAATGTCATCATCTATGCGTAAATACAAAAGTTGAGGTTACTTCGCACCCTTAAAAGCTTTAATTATTTTTTCGTTATAAATTAAGGGAATCTGATTAGCTAAATTTTGCTCCTACAAACACTTCAATAGTGTTATTGGTTGTTCTTTACTATAAGTAACAGGGCCTAGTAATTAGGTCAAGAACACTCATTTGGCCAACATCAATGCTTTTCAATCTTCGGGTATCTTCAGCATATTAAACTCTTGGATTCCTTTACTAGCTGCTAATACTTCTGTCTAAGCATAAAAATCCCTATAAATATTTCAGTTTCAGTAAACTAACAGAAGAGAAATTCTTGGTTGTATTGTGTTCTCTGAGCTGAGTTGTTTAGTCGTGAAGCTTTCATAGTCTTGCTAGACGGCATCATCAGCACTAACTTCAGTATGGAGAGAAATTATTTGGTTGTCTACAAGAAAGGAAAATTAGAATTTCTTGGTGCACAAATAATCACAGTCAGAACTAGAGTAAAATGTTTCTTACCTATGGTAATAATAATTATTTTTCATAAAATTAGGACTGTTTACATTGTGGAATATAATGAATTCATTTCAGAACATCTTTTCTAATTCGTTAATGACCACCTGAATATGTCAGGTACCAAAAAACGTGACTAACTTTCGATTTCGCCAACATTAAATGATCGAACTACAGGCTGCATTTTCATTTTCATCTTTATCTTGGTTCAATTATGTTGTGGGTAGTAACTTTCGATGTCCATAATACTACGGTATAAATGGAAACTGTATCCACTTAAATATTCATAACTATCATGATTTACCCTTCAAAGAGATAAGTTACCGTTTTCTTTTTCGACAAAATCGACAAAATTTCAAACACCCGTTAAAATTTGCAATGATCTCCAATTCTTGCTTCTGCTAGGAAGAGGTGGAGAATATGGTTAACGAGCTGCTGGTAGTATACTGAATACAGGTTATGCGGTGATCACATGTTATAAACACTCACTTTCAAAACAAATCTTGGGTGACAGTTGCTCAGAGTACATGCATGTAGTATTCAGAAGCATCTTCATTGTAAAGCATCGAACAAACGGCATAGGTTTGATGAGGCAATTAAAATTATACTGGCGATTGACGTTAGTTTTAGGTAGAAATTTGAGATATTTCCATAAGTGTTTAGGATTGCATATAACTGTATTAAAAATGCTGCTTGATCTTGCAGAATAGTGCACTGTCACTCATCCACCTATTCTTTTTTGTTATAAAAACTCTTGAAGATAATGGAAGAAGAAGAAGAGAGGTTACAGCCAGTTATCATCTACAAATGAAAAAAATTTAACATGTAATAGGGGAAGTGAATAAAGCCATAACATCAAACGACAATAAACATGAAAACGAAAGCCCCACAATATAGTTTAACTTTGACTGATGTAATTTTTTCTGAGATAGTGCGATATGACTTCAAATATTTAACTTCTTTAGACAAAATGAATAGCTTGAAGAATTTTATTCAAAACAAGTTAATTCTAGGGTGATAAAAGGGCCTGCTTCTCCAGTAACCAACAAGATGCAGCTAAGAGGCAAATGACCAGAAGTATTTGAAATGCATATCAACTATAACCCAAACGGAAGATGATATTTCACAAAAACATAAGAAATCCATTGCTTCATCTCATAATCCTGGAAAACTGTAATCATAAACACCTAATTGCCTTTGTGTTGAGGAAGAAATAGTTTATAAGAAATGGTATATTGATTCTTAACTGTTTTCAAAAGATAATGGTAGACACAAGTAATACTATCGCAAGTTCAGAAATGCAATTATAAACGTCGTCTTATTAGATGCAAATATAACGGCTGTGATGCTACTTTGAAGGTTCCATGAATATCCTACAGCCAACATCAGACTGGACAGGAATGTTTACCGATACTAGACTAATAGAAGATATGTTAAGTCAGTGGCACTCAGTAGCTAAGTGCTTAATCACGGAAACAATGTACATAATCACGTAGAAAGTTCTCGTAAATAAATATGAAGATAACTACAAGGATTAGATGCACCACAAAAGAGCAAACTGAAGGTATACAATTGAAATACAAACTTGTTTCTAAAAGAATACAGAAGTCAAAACGGCACAGATGCAATTTTACAGATGTGACTTCCCTAAAAGCCTAATTCGCCTGCTCACTCACTTCATAAAAAAATACTTAGAAGAAAAACGTTGTCCATCTAAAATAAAGTATGCAGCTATGTTTTCTGAACTGACACTGAACATAATGTTGAACCGAATCTCAATTTATGAGAATGTTCTGTAAGAACGTTCACAACATAAGTTTTTTGGCACATAACTGAAAATTTAATCAGAATACACCTGTTCTTTCAAGACAAGCCCAGGTAGAAAAACAAAATGTCTCCTTTTTAACTCTAGTTGTCGAAAAAGTTCATTCGTTTTATTAGTCGCTGATCATTTGATAGGAGAAAGAGCCAGTGAAATATAATTAATTACTCGGCCATTTATATTGATTTAATCCATCGAATCCCTCTTAATAACCACTGAAATAGAACTGTCTCTGTTCGAAACCATTCTTTCTCCACCTGAAGCTGATCATCTTAAAGTCCGCCACAACACCAATATTTGTATCTATCTGATGCTTGTAGTTTCTCATTGTTATAGTGAATGGAAATGACGAACCTATTATACAGATGCCTCGATAGAGCCTGATTATTCATTGTTGTTGAGTTGATGGTGGCAAGAAGTGGAACCCAAGAGGCATGTTTCATTCTATTCTGCACTAGTCAAGCGGAAGCACCTCCACTACAGCGAGTGATGGTGTTCCAGCCGAGGCTGAAACTCAGCACCCATGGCTTCAGATTCAAACGCTTTATCTTACTGGGTACGAGAACCACTATTAAATAAATCTTAGCATTATGAATGTCTAGAAAGTATAGAAGCATCCGCACAGAAGCTCATATACCACCAGAGGTCGATGAGTTCAATCCAGCATAATAACAGGAAATCGTAAGTTTCAGTGAACTGATATCAACTGTTACCAGTTGCACAACAGGCGTCTCTTGTGCCTCAGCGGCCTAGTGGACAACCGTTTGATGTTTTAAGCCATGGATTATGGAACCAAGTCTCAATGGGCTAACACTTTAGCTTTCAATAAAGTATTATTTAGTCTGTGGGTAATCGTGTTCCCATATATAGTCATGAAAATCGAGAAATTAGTAATGTTGACAACCTCGTCTGGTTAACTAGTTCACTAGTTACTAGACAATCCTAAGCCCGGGTAAAGAGGGAAGGTTGGGCATAGGGCTAGCAACCCAACCCTGTAAAACAAATCTAACCGCTAAAGAAACTTCAAAGCTCAAACAAAATATAAAAAATAAAAACAAAATTATCCCTCGCTGGAATCGGAGAGGCGAAATGACGCTGGTTGGCGAAAGCCTTCGGGAAGCCAATTGGCCGATGTGTCTTCTCTCCCTCTATGAAAGCGAAAGTAAACGTGGGGATATGGAATGTCCGCACGATGTTTGAACCCAGCAAGGCAGCCCAGATTGCAAACGGGATGAAGTGCTTGGAATTTGCGAAAGCAGATGGAATGGGAGTGGACTCTCCAAACTGTCAACTAGAGAATCAATAATCTACTCCGGTCACCCAGACGACATCCACCAGCGCACCGAGTTATAGAGTGGCTATCATGATGTCTCCAAGCTCATCAAAGGCTCTTATGCAGTGGGAACCAATCTCCCCAACGATCAGGATCATGACAGCAAGGTTTAACTCAAAAGGAAGGAAGGAAGGTCATAATCATACAATGCTACCCTATGCACCTAAAAATAATGCAGATCAAGAGACGAAGGAGGAATTCTACACACAACACTGGACAAGACCCCACCTCAGTTGGCGATATCAAAATTCTTATGAGCGACATGAATGCCAAACTGGGGCGGAAAACACAGGAAGAGAACTAACCATCAGTCGAGAAGCACTAGGTGAAATGAACGACAATGGAGAACTGTTTACAGAATTCTGTGCATTCAACGATTTGGTGATTGGAGTGGGACTGTGTGTTCAAGCACAAGGATATCAACAAAGCGACATGGATTTCACCAAACACTAGGACACACTACACTAAGAATCAGATCGACTTCATCTCAATGTGAAGAAAGTGGAGACGCAGTCAGCCTACTCGACACAAGGTCAAGAAGAGGAGCAGATGTAGGTTCAAACTACTTACTATCTAGTTCAAGGAACCTACCTGAAAAATCAAGTTGAAAGCCTTCAAGGAAGCTGGTGGTAGACCACAGTTCAAGTACAACACTTGGAAACTGAAAGACAAAACTATAAAGCACATCTTCACGTCAGCCAGCCATCAAGACAAAATGGGAGATATCGAGCAGCATCCATGAAGGAATTTGTGTAGAAGAACACTGGAAGTCTTTGAAAAAGATATGGAGAGAAACCTGCACAACCGTATTAGCAAGGAAGAATAAAGAAGATAAGGAATGGATCTCGATGGATACATTAGACTGATAAAGTAGGGAGAGGAGGATGGTGAAGCAGACGATGAACGAGTGCAGTGCAAGGATGCACAACGAGAAGAGGAACTGAATACAACCTATAAAACAATACACTGGACAAAGGAGTAAAGAAGAGTGTGCGGAAAGACAAAAGACACTCCCATGAAACACTGACAAGTGAAGCAGAACAGGTTGCAGGTAAAAGAGACCTGACAACATTGTATCAAATAACCAAGTTACTATCTGGGTAGAGATCAACACAGATGAAACCAATAAAAGATGATGACGGAAATCTAATTACCAAAGAGGAGAAACAAGGGAAACGATGGACTGCCCACTTTAAGAAGCTCTTGAATCGACCACCACCTGCAGCCCAGCCACAGAACTACAATTGGACATAAATCCTCCAACAAAATTGGAAGTCCTGGGCGCCAAAAAGATACTGAAATTCTGGAAAGCAGCAGGACCAGATGTAATCCCGCCAGGAGCACGAAAAACTGACGCAGAGACAACAGCGGAACTGCTTAAACACTATTGCAGAAGGTGTGGAAGGAAGGCAAAGTAGCTGGCGATTAGAAGAAGGGCTACCTTTTCAAACTCCCGAAGAACGAAGACCTCAGTGTTTGAAAGAACTGGTGCGCAACCATGCCCCACTCCTGTCCACACCAACCAAAATATTCAGCCGCATCATCCTGGAGAGACAAAAAGATGCTGTGGATTCAAAACTACGACCAGAACAGGCTAACAGACTGGCTTCAGGAAGTACAAATCCTATGCGGACCAAATTGCAACGCTACGCTATGCATCATCATAGAACAGAGTATTGAATGGCAGTCAACTCTACACCTCAACTTCATCGACTTTGAGAAGGCCTTTGACAGCGTCGACACAGAGGTAATTTGGAAGCTGCTTCAACACTACGGAATACCATAAACCTTTATCAGCCTCATTCAACAACTATATGAAGAAGCCACATGCCAAGTAATTCACAATGGGAAGCTCAGTGATGCTTTTAAAGCGAAGTGAAGACAGGAGTGAAACATAGCTGTCTACTATCACCCATGATATTCCTGAATGTGGTCGACCTGATCATGCAGCAAACAGTGAGGAGAGAGGAGAGAGAAGAGGGGGATACGATGACTGGATCGTGGAAAAGAACCTAGAAGATTTGGATTTCGCCGATGACTTGTGTCTGATGTCACACAAACTTGAAGCGTTACGAAAGGCATTTCCATTAAACTACAGATGTTCATCAACAGCTGCCTACGCTCGCTACTGAAGATCAGATGGCCGGAAAAAATAATCAGCAAGGAACTCTGGGAGCGAGCCAACCAAGAACCTATCGCTCAACAAATATGCAGAAGGAAGTGGAGATGGATTGGACTGGGCATACACTGAGTAGGCCGACTGGAGACATTACGCACCAGGCCAGACACTCGAGTGGAACCCAGATGGGAAACGACGAGTTGGACGTCCAAGGCGAGGGTGACATGGAGGAGATCCTGTGAGGGAGAAATGAGAGCTTGTGGGCTGTCATGTAAAAAGGTTCAAAAGATTTCAGAGAAGAGAGTGGAATGGAGGCAGGCTACTGAAGCCCTATGTTCCATAAGAAACTCAAGGGACAAATAATGATAATAATGGTAATCTTGACCCACTGTCTGAGGATTCTGATCTGATGAAAAAAATTTGTGAGGAAAGTTGACTGACAAATCAGTAAATGCAAAAATCTCAAGTCACATTAATTGAATTATGCGGCCAATTGAACATAGTAATATACAGTAAAAGTAAGGATTGGAAGCACTAACCTAAAATAAGCAATCAACTTCAACTACTTAAATGTACGGATTTATGATATACCTTCTTTGTATGATACTCCCATTATCTAGTAAGTGTTCTGATCACCAGATAAGTGAAGTAACAGATGGCTGAATGATTCAACAATCCAACTCTAAGAACAATCGGATTGTTTCAGTAGAACGAATGCGAAGTTAAACAATAATTGCACACCTATTACTTTTCGTTAAATATATGGAAAAAAATAAAGAAGGATAGTGGTTCAACTTTTATCAAACTGATTTTTTTTATCTTGTAATCAACATTTATAATGAAGATAATAATAGTGATTGTTGTCGAAAGCGAACATTTCTTATCATCATATTGATCATTCAATCCTGCGTTTACTGTTTACCAAACTAATGCCAATTAGATTTATCTGAATGTGTCTTATGTATGTGGAGACTCATGAGAATAATAATGATTGATGTTCCGTATGAAAATGAAAGTAACATTGTTATTTTTCATCATTTGTGTGTCCAAAATTGTGCATTATATTCATGTAAACAAAAGTGTAATATATGCTTGATAGTATTTATTTCACGTAACCTGAAGATTATTAATTTAATCTTCATAGATTATTAGTTTTGCGAGTGTTTAAACAAACTACATTTCAGTATTTGAAGTGACCGCTCCCAAGTCCGAATCCTGGTGAGGACAACATCGCTTACGGATAGGCAGGTACATCCAACTGACCAGTCCCAAACAGGACGAAACGCACATCCTGGATTCCACTGCTAGCCACTATACACCTTTACTAAAACTACATTTAAGTTTAGTAGGTTCCATAGATTGGTATTGAAATATCTGAACGAATGAATGAATTATTTCGTTGGACGATATTTTTATTCAAGATTAAGTTATGTGTTTCAGGTTATCAATCTGGTACTCATTTATTTCATATAAATTTTGAAGTATTTCTTTAGGTATCCATCATCAGTCTGGTTATATTGCCAGTACCACGTGTCCGATGGTTCTGTGGATTTTATATATTCTACCAAAGAAACAGGCTAAAAATTAAAGTTTATCACACTAAATGGGGATTTAATTGATTGATCACTGAACTTACGAATCTTTGGTTTAGTAATATGGAATGAATTAAATTTACTGACAATACACGTTGTGAACTAAGCTCTGCTCATATTTTTATCATCTAGTTAGCATTTAAAAGTCAGATAGAAAGTGCGCAGAGTTAACAAAATGATGATCTATAGAGACCACAGTAAATCTTACTTAATTCTCCCTTAACTGAAACTATACTTATTTTCATACCTTCGAGCATAGAAACAGAAATAAAAGTTATTTCCAATTCAGAAAATTCCAAAAACCACAAGCTACCCTAATTTAATCATCGAATTTGGTTTTGCTTTGCTGAAACAATCTTGATTTAAGTGCTTTTCAGCTAAGTTTTTGTTATCAGGTCTTCCTTTCAAACTACTTAAAAAAGCAGAAAGCAACAACTACATTGAATTAGAGTATATCAGCAAGTGAATCATGAATTTTCGATGGGACAGATAGTAGTATCGTAAAGACAAAAGAGTAAACACTGATCCATTTGCATAAACGGATTTAAAATTGTAAACCTTAAAAGCAAGCTAATAAGTACTCTGGATTTTCATAAGCACAACAAACGTCAGCGGAAAGGAATGGAGATTTTACATTTTTCATAGACTAAATGGTTCGATTGTAAAATGGTTCAAGTGATAAAGTGAATGCCTACCTTATGATATCAAGTCATTGCAAAGCGTGTTTTCACTGACTAATGTCAGAAAGAAACATCAGTGAAACACTTTAACAAGTTCTGCTTATAAACCATTGCATGCAAAACAGTAGTTTTGTTAAAGATGAGTAGCATTTGAGACTGACAGTCATTCACTGTGTTCATATTGAGTTTTTCTTTGAGTTAGAGCTTTACTTAAGAAACGTTTCAACGTCAAGCTAAACATCGTCACCATCAAATCAGATATTCGAAACAAAAACTTTATTTTTTACAAAATAAAACACTAGCTCAAAGAGCTAACATGTATTAAACTGTGAATCGGAAGATGAAAATAGAATTATGTATGAAACGACAAGTAAGTCTTACGTAACAGAACATGTAGACACTAACTAATAAAGACAGGTCAGAAGTGCTTGTCTATTTTTCTCAAGATAGGGTATGAGAAACAAGAATATGATACAGTCAAAAGCAAGAGGGATTTCAGCTGGTAAACTGATGCCTTACCCAAGGTAATGGAAGTAGATTCCAGGGGAAATTATTTTGCAGAGACTTGTGGAGTTAGAAATATGAAAGCAAAGGGTTTTGAACAAAACGCTTATCTAAACAGAGTCCTGGATTCTCTCTGTGAATATCTGGGCTTCTGCCGTACAAAAAAAAATAAATGAATCCGTTTGAGCGGTTCTGTCTCGCCTTATATATCACATCGAATATGTTATGTACAGATGATAATGTCAGCCTGTTTATTCGGTGACCGAATGAATAGATGGTAAATATGGTGAAAGTTGACCTAGCTTTCTTTCTTCCTTCATCTTCTATCGGTCAATGATGAAATCTGCCTTTCTGTAAGAGATTTTATGAGTTACCTTACTGAGTCAAGAGGAAAAACAGCTACTGATGAATAGCAAAATCAGTTTTGAGTGGAAAATAAAAAGATTGGTGCAATAACAGTAATCTGATACTACCTTGAGTGAAAGCGTGAAGTATACAGTTTCCCTCTAATTCACCTGAACGAACTGCGGATAATTTGAAAGTGAAATAACATTGTCTGTGTCGGTTAAATGTATAATCATCGGGCTGCTTAAAATAATGATATGTTATACCACAAAACTAAAGGGTATTAAATGTCATGTTTTATCTCAGTGCATTGAAAACCGAAAACCAGAGTACTAAAATGTCTACAAGTTCCACTAATTAGCTTTTTCTGCAAGATTCATATTTCATCGTCTCGTATGACGTGATTCCATTAGAAACTTCAAAAATGTTGTTTTTCTGATAGACATCTGTTTATTACAGTCGGCTGTTTCTGGGGTTTAATTGGTGTTTAAAAATATTTTGCATTCTATCTTGTGTTTGCAAACACAGTAAAGTGAAAAAAAGAATTACACTACAAGGTAATGTATTTTATGGAAAGCTTTTGGAGAGTAAATTAGCATAAAATGTTGAATATTATCAGTACGAATCCTTTGTATCTCCATCAACATCAGTTAGTGCATATTGAGCAAAGTGTTTACTACTGATATTATTCAATCAGTAGAAACACTTATTTTCAATTTAAAACGTGTTCATGATCTAATTCAAGAGATTTAATATCTTAAGTATTCGGTAAATTGCTCACAATGCACAATGACAGTGAAGTAACATTATTCTGTCTCGGTACTTCAGCAAAATACTTCCGTCATACTCAGTTACATTTCTCTCAAGGGACTATAGTTCAATGAGCTCACAAATTTATAAATAAAATGAAGGTTACTATTATGGATATGTTTATAATCCTCCGCTGTTTTGTTGCATCGAATTGTTTAACCTTTACGCCTACTAAATAGGATGACACGTGGGTCCTGGATTCCTGTGCTAGCCACAACCAAATAAATGACCATAATTAACATTCAGGTAATATTGAGGCATTCGTTGTACAGGAAGTGGCTATCGTTCCTCCGTGGCATAGTGGATAACGCCTTGGAGTTTGAAGCGATGGGCGCAAAGTTCGAGTCTCGGGGTGAACAACATCCTCCACTAGGGTGTAAGTACATCTAGCTAACGAATTCCGAATAAGAGGAAACGCGGGTCCTGGATTCCTCTGCTAGCCACAACCAAGTAAGTTACCATAAATTGAAGGTTAGTCGGGAGATTTCATTTGCTTAGAGTATATACTCGAAACATTTCAACACTGTTTCAGATTTATAGCATATAAAGTCGTCAGATTAAAAGGTGAATTCTGTTTCAAGTAACATCATAACAGGAATGATTGGAAATCAGATATCACTTCAAACAAAATTTAAACAGTTCTATGAAACACTGTCAAAAAATGACAGTCATACTAATTCTCAAAATAAAACAAATAATGGTGGGCAGTGGCTAGCAGTGGAATCCAGGATGCGCAATAACACAGAAACGTATACCCGTCGCACAAGAGGCGGCTATCGTAGCTCGGTGGTGTAGTAGATAACGCTTTCGTGTTTGAAGCGATAGCTCCCGAGTCCGAGTCCTGGTGGGAACAACATCACTAACTGGGAGGCTGGTACATCCAGCTACGAGACCCAAATAAGATAAAATGTGCATCCTGGATTCCACTGCTAGCCACTGCCCATCATTACTACACATAGTTAAAAAGACAGGCAACGTCGAGGCATCCGCACAGGAGCCCTTATGCCAACAAAGACTGATCAATTCGGTCCAATCAATGACGGTGTAATACGAGCAATAACAATAAAATAAATATCCTCTTTAAAAGTAATAGATCAATGTGAACATAATGAAACCTCTAGCAAGTCCAAAAGAAAAAAATACGACAAATTCGTAAATGGACAACAACATTACTTTAACAAAAGACTTGAGTATCAAATAACTGTTGAGCGTCTTGACACATCAATCAATGTGGGCAATTTCGAATATATCTTTATGTGGAGAAGTATGAAAATATAAGATAAAAGGAAAAAGAAGAATTCCAGGAACCATTTAGAAGCTTGACACTCAGCCCAAATAATAATGAGTAAGGATGTTGATCTACAATCCAGTAAGAAACTTAGGCAGCAACATCAGGGTGAGAGCTTCGAATGACAGAATTGTAAGTTGAAATAAGTACTCAAACAATGACGGCTCTATACCAGTGAGAACAAGACAAAACTAAAATCCACAAGATAAGTTGAACGGCTACCTGCGAATAAATTCCAAATGCACTAAAATGATGATGTAAGCATCAGGAATAAGTTATCCTGTCTATGGTACAAGCTATCATTAAAAAAGCCAAAGGAATACCTTAATTGATTCATGTCCAGTTGTTGTAAACATTCATAATCCATTGGCTCCCACGATGATGAGATAATACTTTTACTACTTTTATTGTGCAGATGTCAAGTTTCAGTGCAATCTGGTTTAAGCTAAGGTGTAAAAATGTCCTTTCTAAGGTGGCAGCTGTTTACTAATAGTTAGTCAAAAGATTAAAATGTTGACACTCATCATGTAGTCCCCTTAAGTAACTGAGACTTAGAGGTCATCGCAGTGCGTACTCGCTTACTCACTCATTTCTTATGAGCTAAGCTACAAACAATGCGAAATATTGAAACGTGCCTTTAACCAACAGGCTGTCATATTTACCATCATATAGGATTATTTGAGCAGTCCATCGGCCCTTGATTACAATGGATCACATTGTCAGAGTAACACGATACCTCTAAACACTAAATATGGTCAGTTATCCGATAGGAAACACGTGACTAAATTTTTGAAAGATGCATGTTCGTAAGTTCATGAGGTATCTAATGTTTATTGACTGAGATCTTTCGAACAGTGCGGACAGTGATAATGATACTTCTTAAAAATTTCTTCAGCCTTGTGTTAACGTGAATATTTAGAAAGAAATATTTAAAAAGAAATTCATGGATATGTATCGCTGAGGAAAGTAAAATATTGAATTGAAGTAAAATTTCATGCTTCTACTCACTTAAATATAGAGGGTTTTATATTGGTACTTTCTGATTAAACCGAAAATTCTACGGCTCATTGGTCTAACCGTTCGACTTCCAATCAGTGAGTCATAGGCTCAAATCCCACTCCACCTACCGAGGTATGAGTATTCAGGTAGTATCATTACCCCTTCTGTAAATACGTGCACACAGTTGGTGTGTACATTTCGACTCGAATGATCTAGATAGCAACATTTAAGCTGCATAATATATTTGCTGATGGGTACTTAAATCTCCACCTAATGTACTGATTTTGTGTGTGAAAAATCTTCACAAACATGGCTTCCTTCTTCAACGCCAGATTTTATTACTATATGATGTGTTGAGTGATTGGGAAATCTCTGCCTGTATACAAACAATATTTTGTGTTGTGAAGTGATAGGACAACATTTGACTAAAACTTAATTAATATATGGCCCATTATTGTACTAACTAGAGATAAGGGTGAATAATTAAAGAATCAAGCCAGTCCATACTTCTTCATGCAGGTGAACGTTTTTTCTCATGATCGAAATCTGAACTGTTATGAAGGTTTGATGCAGAGTTTGAATCCACCCATGTATACCATATTCATTGATGAAAACTAAGTCCAGAGATATTCAAGTTCTGAAATAGTGGAGAATATTTGTAGCTCAGGTGGATGGTCTTGGTTGTATTGTGTTCTCTGAGCTGGGTTGTTTAATCGTGAAGCTTTCATCGTCTTGCTAGACGACATCATAAGTACTAACTTACAATAAAACCAAGATACTCAGGTTCTGAACAAATAGGCCTCATATTCACCTAGTTGCTGAAGCACAGCTAAAACATATGGGACAGAAATGTTGTTAGAAGAGACAGCAAGCATAGTAGGGTAAACAGTAAATGTATCATTTCCGGAATTTGAGATGGTTATATTCATTGGAATAACCTAACGATTTCTTTCTTTGAATGATTTGAATCTGAATACCTGGCGTTATTTGAGTTTGCTGTTGATATGAGGTGAAATTTGTCGATAAAAGTATGAAACTCAGACACCCCAGTTTTGTTTGAATACTCCTAAATACTATGAACAACTGATAACTGAGTACATCACAGTTTGAAGTCATTTAGAAATTTAATCATGATGTAAGTACAGTTGCTTAAGTTTATTCAGAACCTAAGAATAGAAGGCTGATTAATAGAAATCCTGCCTAGTATATTATCCTAAATAATTTAACCAGTATCATATCATGTACATGTGTCGTGACATTTTAACGCTACAATAATCATAATGCTGCTTTAAAATAATTACATGTTGCGGTTTCACTTACACGTTGAAAGAAGCAACTGATACTTTACTAAACCTTTTTCATCTGATTTGCTGGGATATGTTGTCTGGTTGTACATCCACATAGTCTGAAATACACACTGCATTGTACTCTTAAATAGAAAAGTAAAAATCTATGGTTGTCACTTTTCTTCTTGACTTCTATCAACTGGAAAGAATAGCAGTCACTAGCGGTGTGTTTGAAACTTATCTGACAAGCATGATAAAATCTTTTCCCTCTGGGAAGCATAGAAGATACCATCAAATTAATCTGATAAGGTTAACTTTATGTATAAATATGGAATAAGTGTTTGGATAAAATAATTATCTTTTTCCAGTATCTTGTGTTAGACTAATTATTCCACATACTTCTAAAGGTAGATATTCGTAATTCGCCTGCTATTGCTTTAACAATAGAATTAAACCAATTATAATTTAGTGAAAGTAAATTTTTAACGGTTATGAAAATACTGAAATTACATTGAGTAATCTTTCTAACTTTCATGAGTATACTTGACGGCAAAATTACTACTGAAATTATAAACAAGAAGTTATTTAATTGAATATACATCGGAGAATTTCGCATCATATCAGGAATATATAAATGAATATAATGATGAGGAGACTTTAACGACCATGACACCTGAAGATCATATCTAGCATTGATTTATTGAAATGGATATGACATGAATACGTGATATTACTTAGCTTGCATAAAAACTAAGTTTCATAAAAAAGTTGGAAGTTAGTTCCATGGGGCGCCATATGAGTCACTAGTGGGATGTTTACAAATTGATTACTGAACTTATAAAGGTGAACTTTTATCATTGAATCGTTATACACTTACACCACCAAATCTGTTAAATAGGTGAACTCAGTTGATGATTATCTGTGACCACTGCTGAAGGAATTTGCAGAAACATAAATTTTAACAAATGACTAAATCTTATTCTGTACATAACCACAAAGATTGTAACCCGAATTATTTTGTATTGAACTCAAAGATATCATCCTTAGGCTACTTAGGTCACAGTCGGCTTTCTGTAACAGTAGAAGACAGACATATATGTCATTGGCGAACAAATAATTTCTTCTGCTAGTGTTGAGGGCTTAACGAAATCTTATGCCACGGTTGTTAAGCTAGAAAACCAACTATTGTGATAAACTATTTTTGATGTTAGATGATTGATAAAATACAAAAAATGTGGGTGAACGGACAACACGAAACTGATTATTTTGCAGTGACCAGTGGATGCATAACTATGACGTACCTATAAAAAAGCGTATGAATATTCCAAATTGAAAAGGAATATTTCAAGGCAGTCAGCATGCGTATATTGATGGGTATTGTCAATTAGCTGAGAAGATAAAGAGGACTAATATTTAAAATCTAGGTATATTTTTACAAAGATTTGCAATAATGAAGGTGGGGAAAAACGAAACATCAAGCGAAAACTCCTCTAGCAGCTATGGCAATGAAACTACTACAATCAAAACTAAACCAGAAAGGATCTTATTCAACTAAGGAAGTAATAATAAACTAGTTTCACTTGAAAATAAAGTTTATACCTAAATACTGTAAGATTATTAGTAATGTCTATATAAAGGATAATAAGTGAGATGATTGCAAGTGACAATATCATGTTTTGGACGACTAAATGACAAAAATAAGGGAAGACACAAATATTCAGTGTCAGACAAACTATAAAAAACTGGCCCATAAGAGTTACACGAATCAACGACAAACCTCTTAAATATTTCATACGAAGAAGTACTTACTAATACCCAAATACTGTGTGCTATCCTACTTAAGTTTAAAGATGCAATGAATATGACGATTAGCAAAGACGTTGATAAGTCCTTTTCTTTAAGTTCAGCCTCATTACTCAAAACGACTAACACAAAAATGTAGAATTTAAACTCTAAAATATAGAAAAAATTTATATAGCAAACTGGTAATTTGGTGACTTAATAGCTTTGGGATGTTGTACATTGAATTGCCGTATAAAATAATCTTTCCGAATCCCCTTCAATGGCCACATTAAAATTCTGTTTAAAACATGCCAGATGTTGTAAAAAAGTAGGAAAATTCATAAGCCATATGAAAATGTAGGCTAAATTCTGTAAGTGTCAGTCTCTTTCCTCCTTAGGATGAAGTAGGGCTAAATAAACAATGAAAAATGAACTAAATAGTATAGACATAAATCAGGAAAAAGATTGGAACACAAATTATCTGCCACTCAAATTGTTTGTCGTAGACAATTTC
The DNA here is from genome assembly GCA_944470555.2 of Heterobilharzia americana. Lineage (NCBI taxonomy): Eukaryota > Metazoa > Platyhelminthes > Trematoda > Strigeidida > Schistosomatidae > Heterobilharzia > Heterobilharzia americana. The sequence continues at coordinate 26,636,200 of OX104129.1, forward strand.
AACAGGATCGTTTTCCTATTCATCTTTCGTATTCGTGCGAATTAGATTTTTATATGCTACTTCTCTTATAAATGTTGATTTCAGAGTGAAGATAATTCAATTTCATGATTGCCCTGAATGTTGGTTTCAAACGAATGAACAAGAACATTTTCTGCACTGTCTGACTGGTTAGTTCTTGTTATCCTTATAGCATTTAAAAGACCATTTAGTAAAAATAATTTAGTAACACTGAAATACAGAACCCTCAGAATGACCTAGGATACTAACAAAGCGACTACTGAAACCAAGGAACCAATGAAGTACTTCGTTATCATTGTAAAGCCCGTAAGGCTGAAACCATCAAAACATCTTACACTTATGCATCAGAGTCTGATCATTGTGGCAAAGCGTAAATCTCTGTCACTTTATTCGTCAGTTACATATCACACGGTGACACAGTATTTAATACTAGTTGATGTTCCAAAACGTCCTATGCTGATAGCGCTATCAAATGTATTTCCACAAGTTTGAAATGTAATGGTTTTCTTTATGAAAAGATAAGAATCATATCGATAGAGTCCTTAGTCCAAAAGTAATAAGTGGTTTCTGCAGAGAACTTAGCCTCAGTATCTCAAGGAGTCAATCGACACCTGAATGTCATAAAAAGATAAAGATGAAGTTAAATGATGACAGTGTAGAGAATGCTGATTCAATTCTTTTGCAACATAAGATCAGTGAATTTCAATGAAAGAAGACATATGAAATGATTGACAAACTAGAGAAGACCATAATAGATACAGTTTGGACGTCTATACCGGACACAGTTCGTCCGATGAAATCACTTTTACATAACTTTGAGTTATGTTTTGATTCCTAAGAATGATGATTCGATTAAAATGCCATAAATATTCAAGAAGCAGTTGAAACTTTCAGAAAACACTTAATTTTCAGAGGCTTTCCAAATCAAAACTTCTTCAAACAGTCGGTGATGGTTATAGCTTGGGTTTGTTAGTTCTTAGACTCAACAGAAAAACGTGAGTATTGAAGAAATATCCCTCACTCAGAAAGCTTATGAGATATCTACGTTACTCCAATAAAATTTAGCATTGTAACAAGGTCTCAAACAATGTTGTTGCGTGTACTATACCGTCGTTGGGTGCACCGAATTGATCAGTCCCCGTTGGCACACAGGCCTCTGCGTAGATGCTTCGACAACGCCTGTGCTTCAATCATGTATAGATAGTGGACAGTGGCTAGGAGTGGAACACATGAAGCGTACTTCGTCCTGTTCAAATCTCGTCAGCTGCATGTACCTGCCTCCCAGTGAGCGATGTTATTCCCAGTGGAACTCGAATTTGGGACCGATCCACCAAACCACAAAGGCACGATAGCCACTTGTTGTGAGACGGATATACTTTTGGTGGTATTTTTTATATTACACCGTGGTTGAGTCAACCAAACTGACCGGTCTCTATTGGCATATGGACAACGCTCTGGCATTTGGAGCGATCGGTCTTGAGCTCGAGCCCTGCTGGAAATAGCTTTGCTCACTGGGAGACAGGTGCTTCCAGTTGTTAAGTCTTTTGTGGGACGAAGAGCACGTTCTAGATTCCACTGCTGACCACTATACATCAATAATATGTAAAGACCAGCATCAACCGTCAGTCTCAACTAAAATCGAATTTTTTTGATGAAATCATCTTACTGAAACTATCACCTCAAACAAAATTCTTTGAAATGAGCAAGAGCCAGAATTCATTGATCAAAGTAACAAACTTTGACCAGTCAGAATATACCTTAATAAAGTGAGTAATTAACGGAAAAGCATGGATAGAGCTGTGGTTGCAAGACTATGTGGGTATCAGTTCGTAAGCAACGAAATGAAAATTGTAGATAAGATTCGTAACTCAGTATTAGAATGTTAATGGCTCAGCTTTCTCTTACTTTGATATCAATATGAGCAATACATTCTGCTCAAAATGTCATCTAGTAAATTATGCTGTCACTGTGTCCTACATCAAATAAATAATCTAATATAGAATTAAACTCTAGCACAGTGCCTAAGTTTTTCTCTTACACTGATATCTATTTCCTGACCTTTCAATACCAGACTGTGAGACTTCATAAAAATTCACAATTTTATCAAGTAATATTTGTATTTCTTTGACTTTTTATAAACTACTTGATGCCTTAGCAGACAACCACTTCAGACAACTGACCTTAAGAAGCAGTCAGGAGAAACATTTTGTTGCTGAAATGTGAATAACTTTCTTTAACCGGCATGTGACCCAATGAGATTTTGAAGATAAACTGCTACTTTAGACAACATTCATGTGTTTTTTGAGGGGGTTGTGGAGATTTGGAAATATTTCAAGTTGTTATTCATCGTAGACTGACATCAGTTGGAGGAACAAAGGAGTCCCATACTAGGACGAAACAGCTGTCCAGTGCTCCCAGGTTTCCTTTGTTCCTCCAACTGATGTCAGTCTACGATGAATAACAACTTGAAACATTCATGTGTGTTTATAAGCCCATCTGCTCTTGTAGAGCTGGTTACGTAGGTCAGAGAAAATGCAATCTTTCTAAATGCATCTGCAAACACACCCCCTGTATGGATATATGCAAAAAAATGGAAATCACACAAAATATCTATTCCTAAACATTTTGTCAACCCTGATCACTTCGTTTTCCAACACTTTTCGTCCAAAATATCATATAAATGCAAAACGAACAGCTTTAAAAAAGTGCGAATTTGTCACTTATTTAAACCAGAGACCTTACCAACCTGACTATTAAAGCCTAGGCTATAAGTGTTAAATAAGTGTTTCAACTCTCTTGTTTCTCCATAGTCATGATCTTTCTTTGATTTTCTTCACTGCTTCAACATTCATCTTACTCTGAACCTAAAACGTTTGCAATTAATACTGAAGATAATAAGGGATGATGTGGTCGAGCATATGAAGAATCTGAATATGGGTTATCAGCAAGGATACAATTTATCGTTTGCTTCTTTGCGAATGCAAAAATCTTATCTTTCATCCACTTGATTCGGATAGCTTCAATAAAACAGCGAAGGTTATGAATGTTTGGTTTGCTGATCATTACGAAAGACGTGGAGTCATCCACCAACTAATTTTTTTTCAAACACTCACAGTTTCAAGACTAATGTATTTTCTGAGTTGCAGCCTTAATGAATGGTGCTCAAAAGATCCAGGGTTGACATTTCCTTCTGTTCCTCTGATGCGTTTGATGTAGCAAAAACATTTGCTCAAAGAAAATAACCAAAAACGAGAAACTGAGTGACAATAGCTGTATCCATGGCTAATCAACATGGATTATTGCCTTCTAACATGTGAATGAAACGATTGAAACTACAATTTCAGTAATCTTTAGCTGAATAGGCTTTAGCACAGTTTTTCAAAGTGGTTTTGATTCACCTAAATATCTGATAGTCATTCATCTAATGAATTAATAACGATATAAAAACGAAGTGAACCAAACTTTCCTCTAGTACCGTTGTTTTTCACTTGTCCTCCTGTATTGACAAACTCTTAGAAAATCACGAAAAAAGTTATTGATTCGCAACTAAAATAATCAATCTTTAATTAGAAAATGCTTTTTTTTTATAGTTATTCAACTAAAAATGACAGATTCATTTCACAGACATTATATAATCTTCAGTTGTCATCAGTGTCCGTCTATTTTCAGTCTCTGTGATTAAGACTTCTTCCACTGGTTTTCATTGGTGGTTGTTATTTGTTCAGCTGAGTAGCAACATCATATACATATTGCAGAAAATAATTTTAAAGAAGTGAATTGTATGTTGATTCCTTAAGATATCAATTCGGTAAAATAGAACTATGATAAAATCAACAACCATAAACAATTCTGGTAAATCATGTTTATTTTCTGTAGGTCCATATAGATTTAAAGCTGTAGAAATTCATGAAAACTCAAATATTAAAGACAGTGATATTTCTGATGGCTCCGCAACATGATTTTATTTATAATGGATGATTGTATTGGCATGATACTTTTAAAAGACAAAAAAATCATCAAATTAGGTGTATGATATTCAAAAAAGAATAAGATCAGTTTTGAGGATCTTAAAATTCTGTCGTTTATTGATTTTTATAAGCGAGTCATACTGTTGAGTAAAGCTATACAGGGAATGAAAACAGGTCAATGGGTGAAAACGTATATTATTTACTGTATTGACAGAGTCCGAATGAAAAACTAATATTGTCTATGACAGCCAAAATGTAATTAAATTTAACAGTGCAATCCGTTCACAATGTATTATTTTGGTGTCGGATGGTGAGTTATATCAGTCAGCAAGAAGCTTCGGATTTAGGTTTTATACACGTCAGCATTCATCAGCAGAGTAAATCTTCAACCAAGTTGAAACAGGTGTTCCGTCGGTAATTCAAGCCTGTGCTAAACAGTTGTGAACTCAGAGATTCAACCGAGGAAGTACAGAGGCTACCAATGGACCACTGTAGAACTACTCACCTAAATACCACTAACCAGTATCATGTCACCATATTTAGTGGCCACATTGCAAAAACTGATAGATAGATGCCAATCAGTGGTAAGCATCAGGGATCAGACAGCTACATCAATTACCTACCGTTGACCAATTCACTTACTTTGCTGTTAATGGCTTGAATACAAATAACTAAACTAACAGGAGTAGACGACTTAAGTAAATAAAAATACTTTCTAGAAGGGCTTCATTTAAAGTTGAAACCTACTGATTTCATGTGCTAGTAGTTATAAAAAGAATAAAGTTCCAAGAAAAGCAGAAAATTCTAAAACATTTAGCAATTATTATTCACCAGGAAAACTTGCATCAACACTGTATTTTTTTGTCATTTTCCAGTCAGTGGATCGTCAGTGACTAGTAAACACAAGTTACTGAGTTTCATCAGTACTACTTATGAACCACTTCGGTCACCTTTTCGTGGAAAATATTATTTCAGGTATTATAAGCAGTCAGTAAAATGCACTGTCAAACAATAAACTTCATTGCTAGGTTAGGAAAAAGTAAAGTCAGTCAGAAGGTCAGTGATTTGAATATCCTTACCGTAGTTGTTAAAATATCCTGGAAAACTTTGAGGGACAAGTTTGACCTAGTCATTAAGACAGTCCCAAAGTATTTGGAAAATTAGAAAAATGAATTTTTTAAACGTTCAACTACGTAAACCACAACGTCTACAGAATAACAGTCAGAAAAATTCCGAATATCGTCACTCAGAAGTCAAGTTTGAAGGTTCGTAGTTATTTATCACATTCTATTACGACTTATTACTAGGAATTGAATTTTCTTCGGTATCTAGCTGAGTCTGTACAAATCATAACAACTGGCCGTAAGAGCTGTATTCAGAGCTGTATTATCATGGCTATTATCTATTACATGGTCAATACTGTGATACCTGTTAACAAGTTGAAAATCATCATAGTTACTTTGATGTTCAATGTTTCAGTAAATCTTTATATGAGTCAAGCAACAAGAGTGTCAAGCTGAAGAGGTGTCTTCTTTCATAGTTAATGATTACTTTCGATGAATCCTCTTCAGCAGCTGTACAGTCGCATTGTAGGAATAAACAAACATATTAGCCTCTTATTGACTAATTGGTCAAAATAAGGTTATCAAAATGTAATGTTCTAGAGTGAATTAGCAGGCCGATTGTTGCATTAGCAAGTGTGTCTAAAGAACACAGACAGTAGATTGATATGATGAGCAGGTGGCTAAGAAAAAAATAGGATACGAATAATAATGCCAATTATGCGCAATTTATTGTTATTATTTTCCCCTTAGGTTCCTAGTGGAACATAGGGCTTCAGTAGCACGCCTTCATTGCACTATGTTCTCTGTAGTCTTTTCCCCTTTGGGTTCCAATCGAGGGCCTGGCCTGGTGCGTGATATCCCTAATCGGCCTTCTCAGTGTATGCTAAATCCATCTCCTTTTGTTCGTTGTCAGATTTCGATTTTGCTTATTCTTTCCAGTTTTCTCATCTGATCTTCAGTATCGAGCAAGCGTAGGCAGTTGTTGATGACGCCCAATAATCAGAGTAAAATATTACGAGAATTTTAATTGGAGATAGGAGCTGATATGTTAAGGCTTTGGAAAATAAACCACAAAGTAAAAATGAAAAGTAGTAATAACCAGTCGTTAAGAAGCAATAAAGAAACTAAAGGAAGGATTATGACAACATGAAAGTTATAAAAATTCTTCTGTACTCATATGTGAAGTTTTTATTCTTGACATAGCCAATAATAGACTAATCTATTTGTTTTTTATGATTATAAATACCGTTTTACAGTTATTAGGAATGATTTGTCAAAAAGACGCATCTATATAAGGTAACTACTTTCATTTCACATTTCTGTTTACCTGATAATTCACTATGACACACGCATAGTACATTAATATCAGGCCAAATCAACATAATTCCACCTACTTGACTATTGATGCACGTTTTGATAGCTGGGACAACATTCATATCAATACGATTACTAGGTTAAAAATATGGGAAAGATTATTTTTAATCTTAAAAGCAGCCAAAATATATAGAACGCTAAATACGCAACATCTTACCGAAACCCTTACTGTTATAATTATTCAAAGTAATTTTCAAGACTCAGAGACAAAGTGAGTAATATTTTTTAAGCTTTAAAAGCTATTCATTATTTTATTTACTTAATATTTAAAAAATAAGAGAATACCATTTCAGTTTGAGACTTTACTCAAATGAATTAATTAACGCTTACAAAACCTCACAGTCACTTAGTATTTCTTCAGATTTCCAGTTTTTATAATTATATTCTTCTCTCTGTGATATAAATATGAATAATGTGTTCAATGCGTTATACAGTGAATAACACAGTTTCACTATGTGACATTTCTAATAAATAAACAGGAAAGAAAATACGACGTACCAAAGTGCCCAAGTTTTACTCTAATATATCCTTCTCTATTGTATCAGATACAGTTGTCGATTTTTATCCAAAGTCTGTATTATCGCTTTCTATTTTCAACGAATATTATATCTTGGTCCTCTTTCCAGCACGCTCAACACTTGCGTCTTGATTTTGCCATCCAATTCACATTTAAATGAAATTATGGTGCGTGCAAACATAAGGTTTATTCCTCATTTCATATTACCTTAACTGACTAGTTCAAGATTACAAAGGCGTTCATCTGCATAAAAATAGTCCTGCTACTTCAAAATGGTTGAAAGTTTTACAGTACACTGTAATCACTCATTTATGTTCAATGATACCTGCAATGAAATGGATTCTAGTGAGAGTTAAGTTTATCATTATTAATTCAGCGACCTACTTTAAAACAACGGAAGAATTCTTGTTTAAGCAAACCTGAATGGAGAAAAAAATAAAAAATATAGTGAAGTTTTACAACTAAAAGAATCACAATCTACCACAGTGCACAAGTTTTTCTCATTTATTATTAAGGACTGAAACTGGTTAACAGAGGTCCTTAAATTCACTACGTAGAAACTATCATGTTAGCATGCAAGAACTTATGAAAGGAACGCGAAAATTTTGACTTGCTTTTTCGATGAAGCTTTTCACAGTGCTAACACGTCGATAAGATAAGACAGTTGGAAAAAGTGAAGCTAAATAAGATTTGGCAAAATACATATCCCACCTTTGAATGCGCTTATAAACTGTGCTAATTTTATAAAGAATCTGTTTTGGGGGCATTCTCGGTCAACTGTAGAAATAAACACAAAGAAATATCCGTCAGACAACACAAGAAAAATATAAGATGAGAACTACACAATTCTTCTAAAAGTTCTTGAACATCTGTTATCGAGTTCAAAAAGAAGATGAATTTCATGAGACTTATTGAAGTAAGCTGCCAAAGGAAGAGAATCAAGTTGTTTTCATTCCTCCACTGTCATGGGTAGGGTTACTTAAAATGGTTTTCGTTTCCAAATTTGAATCACTACAAAGTCATTAGAAACTAAGAAGAAACGGCCTGACATCTATTGTTTGTTAAGGAATTGATACACCTTCAAAATCAAAAGTAGAATTATTACTTCCAATGGAAATAAACAAGCTAGAACTGTGAATTAGCGTTAGTTTAAATAAATAGGGTGGAAATCAACTTCGAAAATAGTAGCTAAAATAGTAATAAACTGGAAGTAAAATCACTGCAGACATCATAATTCACTGAAAACTGAATTGATTCTGTACATTTTGAAGAATATTGAAATGTATGACATTGCTTGTATAACCCTGTCGTTGGCTAAACCAAATCGATTGGTGTGTTTTGATATATTGACTTCTGCACGGACGCCTCAATATTGCCTGTATTTTCGTTTTTGATATTAGTGGTTGACAATGGCTGGTAGTGGGATCTAGGACAGGTTTTACTTGGAGACAGGTACGTGCAGCTGACGGATTCCATATAAGACAAAACGCCTGTCCTGGATTCCATCGCTAACCACTATCGATCCTCGTTATCAGATATTAAAATACAGTTTATCATTTTCATCTGAGGACGTTTTAATACTGAGACGAATCACACTGCACAGTTTGACGTAGTAAACAAAAATGATATGCAAGGGTATTTTTGTCCTAGTTATCACTAGAAAGATACCAGAGAGACTGTTTATGGAATAGTTTATCGCCTTCTTTTGAGTTAATCCATTCGATTTAGCTGTGAAATCGTTGACTTATTCCTTTGATCGGAAAATTCTGGAATTTTCTTTGCACTGTTTACGCTCATATTTTTCATTTACACTCTGCTTTAGGTCCAAACCATTATATTATTAGTTTCCTACCTTCAACTTTCCTTTCTTTGCTTCATTTAATCAAACTTCCTCAAATAAGAATTTATAACTGTCAAACGAAATTAAATTTTCTTGAATGCACGTAAAAGTAATTTTGAAAATTCTGTCAACTTGAAATAACTAATGGTTAAATGGTTTATCGAAATACAGACCAATTCTCATGCATCCATTCACTTTCCTATAGTCTTTTCAAATTCATCCTCTCCTATGAACTTCATTCCACTTGTTAGAAAACAGAATGATCTATCTACCTATTCACGCAATTATCACCATTATATGAGAAAAGCACTTCATCTTTTATATATTTGTATGCATAATTCCATTAGAATCCTGCGTGATACCACTTTTTATTCTTCCACTACATACTGTTCCATCGAAGGAGAGAGAGGACTACGTCCTGTATCACACAACCAACACATACATGTGAAAGCACAAAAAGATTGTATAATGGTTATTCAGACAGCTATTTTGACCACTTTGCTAACTTAGTGTCTCATTGAATATGCCTATAAATTTTTTATGGCTAGAGAATTGTTCAGTCGAGTAACCATTGATGGGGGTAGGTTTGATCAAAGTTGCGTGTTTAACTGTAAACGATTTATTTGAAGGGAATAATGAAGATTAGTTTTCGTGTTACATAAGTTCCAGATTGTAATTTTCTCATGTGAAATAGATGTTCAGCTAATCTAAGCAAACCTTATCGTGTCATACTGCAGACAATTTACTGTGACTAGATAAAGTTAGCCCGTCATCTAAAAAGGTAAATTTTAATGTAGTTATGGTGTAGTGATGGTTTACACTTCAGGTCATAAACAGTGAATACTATGCTGAACGGTGTAACCATAAAGACTCCGTCTACAAAATAAGACTCAGAATACAAACTAGCGTATAAAAATTGATGTCTGCAGTTTAAATGGTTAGAAAACTGCTGAACTGAATCGTGAAAATAAGTATCTTAGCAGCCACCTATCTTACTAATTAATTCCAACGAAATGTATGTAATTCAATAACTTCGGCAGTTGGCTTTTAGCTACTAAACACTGGTATACATTCTTTAGTTCACTTACTAGTCTTTTTTAAATTAACGATAAGGAGATAATTTCATCAATTCCTAGGCTTAATATTATACATTATCAATCATATTACAGATGTTACGCATACTAGTGAATTGGTCATCTGACTGACTCATCATAACAGCATATTATAGACAGATATAGTCACTCGGCAGAGAGATCTGAATCAGATACTTTCGTCCACAGTAGTCATTCGTAAGGCATTAACTAAACTTCAATAAGAAATGTGATGCTTTGCTCGATTTTTGTCGATATCTCTAAACGCAACGTAATAAACTGTTATAAAACTGTATACTACACTAAACAAAGTACGACACTAATGAACTGAAACGTCCTTTAAATTAGGATGACTGTGTAAAGTGTGATTCATTTACCACAGCACAGATCTTCGATATCTTTATCGAATCTTTATATTTTCCACTACGAGACCGTTTCGATAATGGTTTAAATACAACACTACTTTCATTTAATCTTTCTGATCACCTTACTAGAGGATAAGCATCATAAGTAAGAGTAACCTCAGTAGAACGAAGTATACTGTCAAGTTATTGTGGCTAGTGCTATGAATACTTTCCATTTACTTTCATTTGTTGAAATAAAATATTGAGTGTTTTCCCCGAATCTTATTATATTCTGCTTTTATTCTCGGTGTGGCCAGAATGAAAACTAAGGTATCTGGAAGCTTTCAATTTCTGTTAGGCTAAAATAGCAGTTAGTAATTAAATCACTTTATTCTCATCATCTCACCCAGCTTGATCTTTTGATTTGTTGTCCTTGCATTCAAATCAACTTAAGTAATACTTCCATTAGTAGTTTCATCATAGCTATTAATTGCAGCAAACAGGTGCTCATTTAGTCACTGAACTATTTTATTCATTTTCGATGACCATCAAAATGCCGAATTAGTGGAGTCAGCTAAGTTGGATGTAGAACCCTCCAACTTTTATGAGGACATAAATTGATATCACATTAGCTAACCTATGATTACTTCAACTTTCTATGGCTTTCGGAACATCCACTTCAATAATGTAATGAAAATCGCTTCAATACTTTCACAGAACATTTCTAAGTTGTCGGGATTTCAAGAGGATAATCTAGGAATAGGTGATAAAATTTTCCAAACTTGCTTTTCTTTATCTCGTAATATGTTATCGGTTTTCTGATAATGAAATATTATTTTTCAACTTGTCTGATACAAGGTGGATGCTGGATTGTCAAAGGTTTAACCTTACTACTATCACCCAGTGAGTTGAAAAATGTACTGACGAAGAAAAGCGACCTCAGTGTTTATAAAAACTGGTGCGGAATCATGCTCCACTCCTATCCACACTAACCAAAATATTAAGCCGCATCATCCTGGAGAGACTAAAGAAAGCACTGGATTCAAAACTACTACCTGAACAGGCTAACTGGCTGGCTTCAGGAAGTACAAATCCTATGCGGATCAAATTGCGACGCTACGCTATGCATCATCATAGAATTTTGAGGCCTTTGACAGCGTCGACCGTTAAAGCGAGAATCGGAAAAGCAAGACCGGCGTTCATTAACTTGAAATGAGTGTGGAGATCTTCTGCACTGCACTCAGCATAAAGTGTGAACAATATCTGGATTATCAACACCAATATCAGTCAAATCAGTGCTTCTCTGTGACAGTTCAGAGACTTGGTGCGTTATGAAAGGCATTTCCATTAAACTACAGATATTCATCAACAACTGCCTACGCTCGGTACTAAAAATCAGCTATCCTCAAAAAGACTTTAATATGATAGGTTCTTCGATGAAATCTTTGTTTCTTCCAGGTAAATGAAGTATGTTTTATACTTCCTTCGTAAGTTCAGTGAAAGTGGTATGTGTAATGTTAACTGTGAATAATGACCATCATAAACATTTCAACTTGTTGAATTTCATTGTAAAGTGTAGAAATTGCTTCAAAGTTGAGAAAACGGTTTAAAAGGAAGAAATTTTCATAATTAAAAGATGGATATAAGTTAGTAGTGAAACGATAAAATAATGTTGAACAGATCAAACAAATGAAAGGTTACTGTGACAAGAAAATTATTCCAAAAAAAGCCGAATACTGCTTTTAGTTCTTCAGAATCCTTGTGTGAAAATGACTTCCACACATAGTTTTACGTCATTAAAATGCCAGAGATCACGGGCAATGACATTCTTCTGGCGATTTATATACTTCATAAATAATCCTAAATAAAGTAGTTATAAGTATTGTAGACATATATTTGAATATATACATATATTTTAAGTTATTACTCATCGTTGACTGACATCAGTTGAAGGAACAAGAGAAATCTGGAAGCACTGGACAGCTGTTTCGTCCTAGCATGGGACTCTTCAGCAGTGCACACCCTCGACCCCAAGAGAAATTGAACCCATGGCCTTCAGGTTCCGTGACCAGCACGTTACCATTGAGCTAGAGACTGGGTCAGAATCCAATGGTCCATATTTCCAACTTCTGTCAGTTCACGACGTAACGCGACCGTCACCCAATGTCATCGTTGAGTAACTGTTTTCATGACCATCAGGCTTTGTCTCCACGGTCATGACTTCACATTGGAAATTCGGGAATACCGCTCGAAGCTAGTCACCAATGAGCACTAGTTCCATTGAATTTTCGAGGGATTTGCAGAGATTTGGAAATATTTCAAGTTGTTATTCATCGTAGACTGACTTCAGTCACAGGAACATAGGAAACCTGGGAGCACTGGACAGCCGTTTCGTCCTAGCATGGGACTCTTCAGTAGTGTGCATCCACGACCCCACCATTCATCGAACTCGCGACCTTCAGGTTCCGTTACCTGCACGTTTCCACTGAGCTAGCCACTGGATCAGAATCCACTGGTCCATATTTCCACCTTCGGTTGTGCTATATAGCGACCTTACAGAAGTTAGAAATATGGGCCACTTGATTCTGACCCAGTGTCTCAATGGTAACGGGCTGGCCGCGTGACCTGGGGGTGGCGGGTTTGATCCTCAGCGGGGTCGTGGGTGTTCACTGCTGAGGAGTCCCATACTAGGACGAAACAACTATCCAGTGCTTCCAGATTTCCTTTATTCCCTCAATTTGATGTCAGTGAACGATGAATAACAACTTGAAATATTTCCAAATCTCCACAACTCTCTCGAAAATATGCATGTATATATATATGTTTATCTCCAGGTAAACGATTTTTTCATATCGTCAGAAATAATACGCGTAAAGGAAAACAAGCCAGTTTATGCAGAAGAGCGAATTCTTAAGACAGGAAGAACAACTACCACGCAATTAGATAATATATCGCTTTTGGTACTGTTCATGCTACTGTCAAACAAACATTTTTCATTCCTTTTGACTAAGGTATCTACTTTTAAAAATCCCATTGGAAATTCCATTTAATGCGGATGACAGTTGAAAGTTTTACAAACAACGGATAATCAACCATCCTTTAGCAAACTATATTACTTATATATAACTGTTTTCAGTCGCATAAAACACTACTGACCTGGACATTTACTAGTTTGAACCAAACTATACTGATAATGCCCTCAAAAAGTAGTTTTACTTCGTTAGAATACAACAATAATTTATTGGGCGAGTTTCTATCCATAAAAGAGTTTACTTCCTTGAATACTGCAAATTTATGCTATTCAGGTAAACAGTTGCATCTGATTATTAACTCGAAGGTCACCGAACAAACTAGAATGTTTTCGTGTCTTAATGACCGAATAAGTAGTTAAAGTTATGACAACTTAACTTCGTAGAATACTTAGTGACTTCTGCATAAGATTTGATGCTAAATGATTATCAGCTTTATTGATTTCAACTACTTTTTATCTAACATCTGCAAGTATTAGAATCAGTTATTGCATTCTGAAGTGTATATCAATGACCAATGATTTATTTGATGTGTAGCTTGGTCACTTGGATAAAACAAATCAACAAATTTCCGTTCGTATGCAAATATTGCTAAACTTTATAACATTATCTGCATTATGTATATATATATATATGTTGATATCTCAAGGACATATTTCTCACCTTTAAAAGTGAGCCAGTGGCATTCGCATCGAAGAGATGGCAGTGAAAGCCTATATTTTGGGAATTATGATGTTCAAAAATGTTGACTACAACACTTTGTAAACTAGGTTTAGTGAAGACAATGGTTTCGAAGCATTTTTAAAGTCTCAAGTTGCAATGATTAGTCAAATTCCAGTAAATTACTATTTCTTACCACTACTACAAACCATCTCAACTTTCAGTCCATAAACTAAAATACTTTTAACAGGAGTTTAATAATTGGTACAGGAAATCTCGTCTTTCATTCTAGTTTTGAATCTTGTTTGTTCTAAGACTCTGATTGGAATAAAATAGTCTTCTGATGTTGCGTAATGATGAATAAATGGTTAACTGATGAGTTGTGATATTCTGGTGGAAATAGCAGTTAAATGTGTTACCTGAATCAGTGTAATCAAAGAACTTCTTGCAACATAGCAACATACACCTTAAAAATGCTACCTCGATAACTGGAATAAACAGAAAAATGGAGTCAGGGTTTTAAAACTTAGTCAAAACGCCTGAAGGAGACCTAACTTATTTTATTTAGTAGTAGTATGAAAAACTCGTTTCATCTCAAATTGACAATTATTTGTGATAACATCGAACTTACAGAAATAAATCGTGAAATATTAAGCATTTGAGTGCGGCCGTAAAGTAAACTAGTTTCTCAGTACTAGTAGTTCCTAGTTGTTAGGTAAAGCATTCTACATTGCAACATGAACCGAGTTCATTAGATCTATGGTATAATACTTAGCGTCCACAGTTAATAAAGCAATATATTTTACAAACGATAATGAATCCCAGACTCGAAACTATTAGAAGTTACTTCACAGCCTAACTTATAGCAATGGGTTTCAAATAAGCTAGGATTCAAATCTGTGCGCAACTTTCGTTGAAATGACTGAAACACAAACATCTTCCTTTTTTCAGCATGCACGACGAGGCACAGTACATATCGTTTAATAAGATGAAATTAACCCTAGAAACTAATTTAGTAGTTCATCTCATTGTTCAGTCATGTCTGGATTTTGTTTGTTTTATATTTCATTTATTATTTCAAGTTGTTATTCATCGTAGACTAACATCAGTTAGAGGAACATAGGAAACCTGGGAGCACTGGACAGCTGTTTTGTTCTAGCATGGGACTCTTCAGCAATGTGCATCCACGAGCTCGCGACCTTCAGGTTCCGTGACCAGCACGTTACCATTGAGCTGGCCACTGGATCAGAATTCAATGGTCCATATTTCCAATTTCTGTTAGCTCATGATCTATATTTGTAAAACTATCCGCTTAAATCTTGAACAGAGTTCATACAAAATTGGAAGATGCCTAGAAATAACAAAGGATTTCGTTACCTTGCATGAATCCATTTTACTTAAAGTAAGCGAATTAGCAGGGATGACGAAATCCTTGATTAGTTGTATTACACTAAGACAATAAACTTCTTAAGAAGCTACTGTACTTATATAATGAACTGCTGAATTCACTTTCACTTTAAATAAATCCTATAACGGATTCAAAAATGTCCTAAACTAATGCACAACCATTCACCTTTGATAAAAACTATGGAATCCGATAAAAATTTACTACTTAATACAGTAACTACATTCTTCATGAACACTGTTGGGCATAAAAAATCCACATAATAATGTTGAATAAGTCTTAGACAATTGATCTTATTATTGAGCCAGATATTCATCAACAACTGCCGCCTACGCTGGCTCGTTACTGAAGATCAGATGAGAAGGCCAGAAGGGATAAGCAACAAGGATCTCTGGCTGGCAACGAACCAACCAACGAAGCAAGAACCTATCGCTCAACAAATATATGTAGAAGGAAATGGAGATGGATTGGGCATATACTGAGAAGACCAGTCGTGGACGTCACACATCAGGCCCTCGAGTGGGATTTGAATGGGAAGCGATGAGTTGGACGTCCTAGCTAAGGGTGACATGAAGGAGATCCTGTGAGGGAGAAATGAGAGCTTGTGGGCTGTCATGTAGCCAGGTTTAAAAGATTTCAGAGAAGAGAGTGGAATGGAGGCAGGCTACTGAAGTCCTATGTTGCACTAGGAACCCCAGAGATGAATAATAATAATAATGAGAAATTTAATTAAAATGATAAACTAAAACCTAGAACTTCAAAACCAAAAGATTATTTTAGGTTACGCGTATACCTTCTTAAAAATTAGGATAATAAATAAGCCAAGCACAATTTTCGATGGTAATTTTACTAGAAGTCAACCAATAACTGTACAATGCTGTTTCTTAACGCGTTTACAATTCTGCAGATAGGAAATCTACTAGAAGCAGATCCTAGAAGGGAAACATTATCTAATCAATTCTCTTTACTTTCCAAATATAATAGATTCATAATAATCTTCACACAGATCAACGTATTTAAATAAGTCCGTGATATTGCATTTGTATATTACACTTCCCATATGGTCTGAAATTATTGGTACAAACTGAACAGTTCTTAAATTCGCATGGTTGGGATAACTTTCTTTTGTATGAACTTTCAATGGAACATAAAATTTACATATCAATGCTTCAGTTTACCTCAGTTTAGACATTATCTTCATTTAGTTTACGACTCCAGCAAAATGCAAATACATTGTAATCATTTCTTCTGCCAGTATTTTTCTAACCTTTTAAATCCTCAAGTCCGGATTCATGCCGTAACTTCAACCATAAATTTATTATTTGAGCAAAATATGGACGTTGTATTAGGATTAAATGTTATTTCCTTTAACTTATAAGAAGCATAGCACAGCAAAACAAGATTCAGCACTTGATCAGATTTCGGACACAGTTTATGGTCCATAGTCATATCAGGGTAACTCAACAACTTTGAGGAAATATTCGTATAGTTCTAATTCACATTCCTCCCTTTTTGGCATAGAAAGTAGGATTTTAGGTCTATATAAAATAGGTGCTGAGTCATTTCTGTTTCATCTAATTCGATAAACGAAGATTTGGTTATCAAACTTCTCTTCATCCAATTAAGTTAGTTTTCAAGTCGAATACTCTATCTCATAATTTTTTTTAGTTGTATGTAATTGCTTTTCTCTAGCTTCTTGTCTTACAGTGATATAACAGTTTTATTTAACTATGTTTCTGTACTCAAGCAGCCTAGTGGACCCTAGTCGACTACTTTAACCCTTGTTTTTGACCTCGTAGCCGAGGCTTTGGATTCTCTCTATTCAGCACTGTAATTATTTCCAGTATTGTTAATTATTAACACCTGCGATGCCATATATATTACAATTGCCGACTGACTTTTTGATTAATTTCAGACAGATAGTTGTTGGTGTCAGGTGTCCTTGGTTAATCTTCTTTCCTTTCCAAGATTTTCTCTCTTAATAGTAAACAATATAAATTATGTTCCAAATTTCTGAAGCCACCTCAATATGAAGAAGAACAAGTTGTGTCTAAAATATCATCTACTAAATAATACTGTTTTATTTTTTGACACACTTAACATACCAAATAGAACGGAGTCGATCGTATGAACCGTTGATATTACTACTTAGGTAAAGCTAACTTTTTCTATTTGAACTTGCTTTTGGCCCATAATTTTGTGTTAATCTTTCGGTCCTATTCCCTAGTGATGAGTTATTAACTATCTCCGAAGTTCGTTAGTAACAATAGTCATCATCAAGGACAGACATACTGGTATTTCTGGTTTGGATTTCCGATCTGAGGAACCAGTTCTGTTGTCTACAGTACTAGTTTTCCAACTGGGTTTAAGTTTCTAGTTGACTCAGGTGTTACCACATAGTAAAATTGAATTTCAAGCAATTAAAATCCATCGCTGGATGATTAGTGATTAGACTGGAAAGTTACTGATTTACCTATCAGCATGTTTCGGAAGTATCTTTTATAACAATTGGTGGTTTACATTACTATATCGGGAAAGTCTACAATCCTCAGACTCCATGAACTTTGTATCTGACCCATAGTATGTAAAGTATACTTCAAGTTTGGTAAGTGACCTGCACTCCGTGCTTTATCATTGTTCTGCACTCACGCAGACCTCCGTGATACTGTATAACATTGGAACAAAGTTAAATGCATCGAATCATTTTGCTTCCATCACGCTTTCGACCTTCTCATAAGTTTCCAGTGATATTTTCGGTGCTTATTTACACGGATGTATTTCGAAGAAAAAATCCTCAATGAGAGTGATCACAGTTTACGCGCTGGATCTTTAAGTTTTATAAATAAAACTTGGTTAACATTCTACTGAAATAATAGAAGTAAATTTAAATGAATAGATGCACTCTTTAAAATCAAACAATTCGACTATATGTTAATGGAAATACGCAGAATAATCCCACTATGGGGATAAGATCAATAAAGTGCCAAATTGTGAAGTCGAATAGAAACGGCAGTTTTATTCAAGTATATATTTTTGAACAGAATATAACATGGATTTGGATGCAGATATTATTCATAGATAACTTGAAATTCACCAAGACTATTTTCAAGAGCTCTTACTCTTATTCTTTTGATTGCTTTCAAAATGTCCCTGACGATTTAAAAAAAAAGTGGATCATCACACTTATTGTTTCCCTTGGAACAGTGTGACAACATCTAATTTCTTGACTTACATACTGCACTTCTGTTGGTTAACTAGTTCAGTTTCTTGTAATATGTTTGCTTAACCTGTTTAGTTAAAGAAGTGTTATTCAAATAATCAGTGATTAAAAATAAGTTTATACAATCGTATTTCAAGGATCAACACGTGCCAGAGGGGTTCAACTAATCATTCATTTTTTTCACTGTAGTTTAACTACTTCCCTGGATAACATGAAGTTTAATTTATATGCATCTATATAGTATTGAAAATTTCCATTTCTCAAAATAAATAAAAAATATGTCGAAGTGTTTTTATTGAAGTGTTTATTGTCATTTTCATCTTCGTAATGTTTAGCTCTATTACACATACCTCATGACATATTAAGGAAGTTATACCAGTCGTGGTGATAATCCGGTCGATGATAAATGCTTAGAACTATATATTTATTGCTAATCATGATAGTATTATGATAAACACAAAAAAATGTCTTATTTACTGCATGATTTAAATGACGAATATGTGAAGAATGATGAATTTATCATTATTTTATTTGTCCCTTAGGTTCCTAATGTACCATAGGGCCTCAGAAGCACGTCTCCAGTGAACTCTGTAATCAGCAATCTTTAAAACCTGGCTACACAACAGCCCACAAGCTCTCACGATCTCCTCCATGTCACCCTCAGCTGGGACGTCCAACTCGTCGTTTCCCATCTGGGTTCCACTCGAGTGTCTGGCCTGGCGCGTAATGTCCCCAGTCGGCCTACTTAGTGTATGTCCAGTCTAATCCATCTCCACTTCCTTCTGCATATTTGTTGAGTGGTAGGTTCGTGCCCCATTGGTTCGTTGTCAGCCAGAGTTCTTCGTTGCTTATTTTTTCTGGCCATCTAATCTCATCTTCAGTATACAATTAGCGAGCGTAGGCGGCAGCTGTTGATGAATTTTTGTAGCTTGTTGGAAATGCCTTTCGTAATGCGCCAAGTCTCTGAACCATATAGGAGCACTGACTTGACGTTGGTCTTGAAAATCAGGAACTTGTTGACGCTTTATACTGAGTGCAGATCTCCACACTGATTTCAGGTTAATGAACGCCTATCTGGCTTTTCCGATCCTGCCTAGCTTTGACTTCCTCGTCTGTGCCACCTGTAGTTGAGACAGTGCTGCCTGGATAGGTGAAGGAGGCTACTTCCTTCAGGTTTCTCCTGTTGATGGTGATTGGAACTTGTTGTTGCTGTTGTTGTTGGTTGGGTATCTTCATCACCTCTGTCCCCTCTACGTTCACTTGAAGTCCCGTATTCGCTGCCTCTTCTGTCGAAGAATGATGAAAAGCATTTAAATAAACTTCCAGGTGGTAAGCTCTTCATTTAGTGATTTTCCTGATAAGATTGTGCTTACATGATGCAATTATCTTGACTTTTCGGTTGAAGGCAGATAATGATGTCCAGATCGAAGAACAAAATTCATTTCGCCAACCAGTTCTGCAAAGTAATCACTATGTCAGTTTTTTGTGTTATCGTTGTGGGCTTCCTATGATGTCATTCTTGTGAGATATAAAATAGTCGGTGAAAAAGGTTGAAGCTAAGTTCCACCCATCTTCTCAAAGAAGGTTGCCTGAAGAACTCCAAGCAGTCGAAAAACCGTTTGGTCAGCTAAATTCAGCTGCAGAAAACTTTCAGATGCATTGGCGAAGATGTAAAGAATAGTGAAGGAAATCAGAAGTGTATAACTCTTAATCAAGTATGAAGTTTTATTCACGACGGTGCCTGACCTTCTTCAGTAGGTGAAGTGAACTTTGAACTGTGATATACCCACATCAATGTGTGAAAGCTTCCAAGACAAACATTAAAAGCACAGGAAGAAGAAGAACTTCTAGAACAAAAATATTCAAGTCAGTAATAATGTGGCAGTCAGAAGCTTTCATGAAACTGGAGTGAATGTGTGAAATAAAATGAATCTACCGACAAAGAGAAAATGCTAGATGATGTAGCTCAGGATGAAGGTAAATGCCTGATGTTCTCCAGCGTTTGAGGTTTATCAGTGAATGAATGTTGTAAACGTTCTTTAGCTTGAAGCAAATTGGTCGGCTGGTTTGAGCCACTCACCTTACCCCACAGTCACTGCTTTGATAAATTATTGATTTTATGATTTAGTCCAATTCAGTTGAAGAAATCCTGAAACTTGTGAAGCTGATATGTAAATCGATCTGTAGTTTGAATCAGCATCATACTCCTATCTCTTGTAAGAATACTATAAAACGTTTCCGACACTCCTTATTTTGAGGATACATTTGCGACATATTGAATTCTGTATCAGTCGTTTTTCAATCACTATCCACGTAACCATGTTTTCTATTTTAAGGAAACTTCCTACTTTCCAAATATATTTCTGGGTAATCACTACTGACTAACAATGTTTTCTTGATAGATTTTTCACTTTTCGGTTAGATTTCTAACCGACTAATCAGCCTTTCAACTCACCTATCTGAAAAACTCACTAGACAAGCATTCACTTAAAGGGGTTAGGACGACCAGAGTTTCAAAAATTTACCAGAATACATTGCCTTGGACTTACGTGAAACTGTCTGAAATGTTGATTGAGAAAGACTTTCCAGGCTGTTAAACTCAGATTAATCTTCTCCACTCATCCGACCCTTTGATTATGCGTGAAAGATAAGCTAGCTGCCTTGGCCACCTCGATGTGTGTTTATCAATTCACCTGCTTGTATGGAGTGAGGTATATTGGCCATACTCACCGTTCGCTTTCCAAACACATACCAGCCTGGTTCCATAAAGGGGAAGAAAGACACTTCATAGCTGTATTTTAGAACATTTGATCGATTATGACCACCTGGTAAATGCGAGAAACAACTTTAGTGTCATCTTAAGAGCTCGTGCGAGTCTCGTGATAGGTGTTTGCCTAAAACTTCTTCAAACTCCAGAAGCCATGGTAATTATTATTTTGAAACCTGTGCTCTGCGTCCTCAAGAAATTTGTTCAGTCACTTGAGTTGCAACGGACAGAAGTTATAAGACCATTCTTACCTTCAAAAATCTTTTCATTCAGATCTCGCATATTATATTCTCCCACTCATATAACTCTGATTTATTTTTACATTCACCGTATCACATCATTTAGCTTAGTAACCAAATATTAGTTCGGCCTTATTAAGTCTTCTCATTACTGTTTCAAGCACTACATAGTCTTTTCCTCTGTCTCCTGATTTAGAATGGAATGTGACCTTCGTTCAGAATATTTCATGAAACATTCCTTTTCTATTACTGTGTGACTGGGATATTTACATATGATTGAACAGCTTGAAATTTATATCACTGAAAACAGTGTTTTGTTTGATGACTAAATGAGGATTTTTAAACTACAGTAAATATATCTTGAAGAGCAGGTTCAACTGCGCTCTAACCACCACTCAGCATCCTCTGGCACGTTCATTCAGTAGTTAATAAGCTACATCTCTTGTGTGGGAGCTAATGAAACTACGTGGATAGCTAGGCTGATTCGTGTTAGAGCCCACGACACAAAGGTTGAAAGTCAACTCTATAAACTACCTATTTACAACCCCACACGAGCTTTTCAGCTTTTTATTCTATCCAAAGTACTTAATAATGCATCTGCTTTTCTCGATAGTAAAACAATTGTATCTCTACTTTATTGTTTCAGTATATCATCTGGCCTCCAGTTGGAGTACTCCCGAAATAATTTGCTTACTCAGTAGCTCAATCATTCATTTTTTCGTTGTATTCAATATCTAATCTGCAGGAAATTCAATGCGATTCTGGAGAATCCACTGTTAGGCTGAATACTTATAGAATTTTAAGATCCCGTAGTAAAAGAATGAGTTTCACACAATAATGGAAAGGAACCTGCATAACCGTATTAGAAAGAAAGAGGAAACAAGACAAGGAATGAATCTCGACGGACACATGGAAGCTGACAGAGCAGGGAGAGGAAGATGGCGATAGTGAAGCAGAGGCAGAAGATGAACCAGTGTAAGAATGCCCAATAAAAAGGCGAACTTAGTACAACAAACTACAGACATTCATCAACAGTTGCCACCCACACCTACGCTCACTCCATACTGAAGATCAGATGAAAATGCCAGAAAGAATTAGCAACAAGGATCTCTGACAGGCCACGAAACTTTCATACAACAAATATGCACTGGAAGAAAGTGGAGATGAATTGGATTGGGCATACACTGAGAAGGCCAACTGGGGACATCATACGCTAGACACTCAAGTGAAACTCAGATGGGAAACGCCGAGTTTGTCCTCCGAGTCGAGTGTGACATGGAGGAGATGGTGCGATGAAGAAATGAGAGCTGTATGCAGTCGCAGAGCCAGGTCCAAAAGACTGCAGAGAAGAGAGTGCAATGGAGGCATGCTACCGAAGCTCTATGTTCCACTAGGAACCCAAGATAAAAATAATATAATAATATGATAACTGTTTTATCGCTATTCTAACTAAAAATAGAAAAAGTACGAATTCAGTAAGATGAAGAGTTGAGAAAGAAAACATACCTATCCATATTATTTTTATTTCTATTCTGTTAAAGTGATTCAATTTGCACCATGAATTCAGAAATCAATTCAACTTCCTCGTTTATCAATCGCAAATCCTGATTGACACATCATAATTATGTAGTTTAATAAAAATAATTTTTTATGTTTCTTGTAGATCTACCACTAAGTAAACAGTAGGTTACTATGAAAGTAGCCCGTAGTCCTATGATTTATTGTTCCAATATTATAGAATAAAATGTTTTGTTCAAATTATTAGCCTTTAGGATTCCAAGAAATTCAGTAAAAGTAGAACTTACATGACCCAGCTAAAGTTCACATCACTGTAGAAAGTTTGTCAGAGGGTTCTTAACTGTTGCTTTAACAAATAAAACCTTAACTTCTAAACGTACAAGAGACTTTGCATTACAGTAGCTTTTAGGTTTACAACGCATAGATCACTCCTTTTTCAAAAGGAGAGAATAGAAAATATGCAATATATAATAAATTGAGTAAATACCTAGTGTATACACTATTCCATGGATTATATCTCCAACCGTCAGTGTAAATCGCTTCGGTTGAAGTGTTTATCGTCAATTTTGATGACGAAAGTAGTAAACTGCAACCATTGGCATACTTAAATAAACAGATTTCTTGAAATCTAGTCCATAAATTTATAGTCATCAGAATTTATGTGATTTCAACATTCAGTTTTATAGTGCCAAAAATACTATCTAAGTAGACTGTGAACTGTTTGCATTTACCTTGTTTTAAAATGTTAAGATCATAACTCTTACTTGACAATTATTAATGTGCTGATAATTAATGTCTTAAATAACTGCAGCTTTTTGAAATTGTGACAGTTTCAAGTAAGTTGTTCCCCCTAGCTAAACTTCCAGTTACCAGTTAGCTCAAAGGACAACTCACATTGAGCATACAAACCTTGAGCTACAAATATTTGTCACAATTTTTAGGGTGAAAGTTAGTTGTATACAAAATGCAAAGTATAGATTATTTGCACATTGTCTAATGAAAAGCTAAATGACAATTGTTCACTAGTAGGTTAGTTTGAATATAAACTGATAAACACAAAACATTTGATGGAAATCTACAATTCAGGTATCGTTATTGAGTATATTCAGATAATGAATAAAAGGTCTACACGCTGCTTCATTTCCTCAGGACATACAGTAAAAATCAAAGAGGTGTGATACGTTGTCACGTCTTCCGCAAATTCCTTTTAATTCTCAGTGTTTAAATAACAAACCTTAACTTGAAACAAAAAAGGTTGAGAAAATAAGTGATATGATTTTCAAAATACACTCAAAACCCTTTGTTTCATAAGAGATTGGCATAACTATAATTGCTTAATGTTTTCTGAGTATCAACGTTTGTTTTTAAGCTCTTTATAACTAGACTACGTTAATTCATAGATAAGTGAAACAGTTTCAAGTTGTATGAATACTTATGAAGGTGTTTTCTCAATATTCAGTCTAGATGCTTCGGTTTCATTCTAAACATGATGGATATTTTTAAGAGTTGCTTAGTATCTATACTATGTTGATTTTAATTAGAGCAATTTTCCATTATTCATGAAAAGAAAATGCACCGCTAAAAGAAATATTTTACACAATAAGTTATCTGATAAGAAATATAAGGATTAAATTTAGCTATCATGCATGCATAAGTATTTAGTACAGTGAATTTCTAAGTTATCTCTCAAGAGCTCATCATTATAAATATCATCAGTTGAAAGAAACTAATCCTACACATTTTTCTAACAACATTAAATCATCAACGTCTTTCAATCAGTAGCTTACACATACCTACTTAAATTTCGGTTGTTCAGATGTTCCAAGCCTAAACTAATACCTGCGGTGTGACATCCAAACAAATTTCCTTCATAAATTCAGTTGTAACCAATATAAAATTATTCACTTCAGCACTCATTTAACTAAACAATAACTCACACACACTGAAAATTCATCGAATTGTTATTCGTTTCAACAGAATGTCTGAAGTTTACTGCCAATATAAATGGAACTGAAATGACATGAATTACAGAAAAAAGACTTTCCTTTTCAATATTCTTCTTCCCTATTTTGACTATGTGTAAAAAGAAAAGTTTCGACTATTTTCCTTTGTTAATATAATATATTAGTATTTTGCGTGTGAATACTTTATGCACCCCTTAGATCAAATGATACAGGGGAGGTTATTTTTTTTTCTTTTTGGAACATAATTAATGATCAACAGTTCTTTACATAATGTCCCTATAAAATTTCAATAATTCCGTCACTACTCGTAACCATATTTATACTTCCAAAATTTATTATTTTGAAGTAGGAAGAATAAATCCACTTTTTGACTTTCCAAAAGCCAGTGCGATTAAACAGTTTATGTCAGTTTTGCGGCATTTTTATGAGCCGAAGTAATCCACGGTCTCATATTTGTGTTTGACTAAGATTCCCTTATCTTTTGATGATGTCTCCTTCTTTGATGTAAATACCTTCGTAAGACAATTTTTTTTGACAGGGTCTGTGTTATTGCCTCTACATATCGAGTCGTCTTCAGTTTCCGTAATTTGCACAGTGGATTAATTTGTTAGTCGGTTGTACTGCAATGGCTGACTGAGTGACTTTTCTGAGTCTTTAATTGAGAATCAGGTGAGACACAGTAAGAAGACCTACAAATTTTGAATTACTATCTGAATGTTGTAAGAAACATACTACTGGCTGAAATAAGCAGTACAGTAATTACTCACAGAAGAGCGACAAATTTCATACTGTCCAGTCCTGAGTACTGACCAAATGCCGTCGATTATTATTTACTCCTTGGTGACTAATCTATAAATATAACCCAGCTGTGGTATGAATGACTGGATGGCTACGCCTCTGACTACAGTACTGGTGAACACAGGTTCAAATCTCATTGAGGACATAAGTTTCCTTGGGATTACAAATACGCCTGATGAGTGCCAACAAATACGAGAGGCATATGCAGGGCTTCATACCAAATGCCTCCAACTAAAAGAAATTAGTAATTTTGTACTATTCATGTCGGTTGGCTCTACTTACCGGATAGATCAAGATGATCTAAGTACGTCAGTATACCCTCGAGGTTCAGATTGTCAACGGTATGCCTGTATTGGTTCAGCTCACAGAGTCATAATGTTTAAACCATCCGAATTTGGGTTAGCTGCTACAATGAACTAGTCAAATCTTAAAATTAAATCAGTTCTTAAGATATCCAGCAATGCTAAACTGGGAAAAATCTAACAAAATTTTTGTTCAGCATCTGAATCATCTTTTAAATGGTGAGTAAAATATTTCTTCCCTTCTTTTAATTCCGTTTATGGTATCGAGCATGTTACACCATATGATTCGTGAAATTCTCCCCGTGAACTCTGTATTTTGCAAATACTTGATTGGAGACTAAATAGAGATCTTAGGTTTGCCGATTTATATATATATATATATATATATATATATATATTTGATATTTGTAATTTCCCGCTTATTATTTAACTTAATGGAACTGATTGTTCTCTGCTGGTAAACTGCCTGTCATAACGAACGACTTTATATTACCGTGAGTTTCTTTTCAATGTTATTTATTTAGCAGTGTTTAGCGTTGCGAAAATTATCATTAAGTAAAGTAAATTTTGCAAACGATACTCTAATACAAAAGAGAAATCCACTGATGATTTCAATGCGAGTCCATTTAAGGCAAATATCTTATTCCATGATAATTATACATTTTCTACTTTAGCATAGAACAGGTTATATCATTGCAGCAAATAATTCAAGGCATATGCTGTACAACGAGTACTTATTGGACTTTATATCAACAGCTTTGCAGTACACATTCATGAATAATTTAGGTCAAGCACATATGAGTTATTATTCAGTTGTAAGAGTTTATAATTATACTTTTGATGAACATAGAGATTACTGCAATTTATTTACGCTGTAGTTTTTTCATAGAACCTGATTTTAGATCAGATTGTCACAAATAAATTTTAAAAGCCCTGAGATATTTTGAATAAAGTATGAAGAATGTGTTAACGGATAAAACATACTTAAAATAATACACCAGTGAGGTACCGATTTATCTCCAATCACCAAGAGTTTCGCCCGACTGCCATGTGAATTTGTGACACTGACTGCTTACTTTGAGCTTTTCATCTTAACACAAATCTACCTGAATTAAAGAGGAAAACATCCTTATGATTATCGTTTGGACAGTTCCTTGATGATTGAAGTAAAACTGAAAATCTGATGAGCAATCGAGTTCAGCAGCTCAGATGATAGAGAACCGGGCCAGAAACAAGCAGTCACTGGCTCGAATCCTGTCACTGCTTAAATTTTCACTTCACCTTCAATCATTACCCAGTATCAGTACTAGTCTCTTAAAACACAGTTATCTCAGATGATCAAAGTGTTTAGGAATTTATCCGACTAGAATCCATCTATTGAGAAATATTCACCAGCATAACAAATATAGTGTTAATCTTACGAGGTAGAACTGTATACCGAGTATATGCTGAACACTCATTTTTGCTGGTAGATTCTGCCAACCCCTCAAATATAAAGCATATCATAGTGTTGAAATTTCAAGATTACGTGAAACAGATAGCAGATCAAACAACATGAGCGTCAATGTCGACAATGGAACCGAGATATTTGACAGAACTACAAAGTTCTAATATTCAAACGGTTGGTAAAATAGATACCAATAAGTTAGGCGAACTACATTCGACTTTCACATAATGACTATTTCAGTATTCAGGAATGTCACTTCAGCACGAAAAATATTTTTCAAAATGTAACAATTAACACGGTATTACCCAAAAAGAAGTGTAGAAAAGTCATAATTTTAACCATTTTAACTTGGAATAGACAACCTAAACAAGAGACCATTAACATCAATGTTCACGAAAAACCAGCCATTCTAATGACTGATCGCTGTAAAAACGATTGTGCAACCTTTTTTCTTCTCAAAAATGATCCTTCTTATGTGGTTGGTTTGAGTGCCTCCTGTTGATGTTTAATGAAAAGTTGATGATTATTCATGCACTTTAAATTATGTGTATATTATTATTATTTTTCACTTGGGTTCCTGGTGGAACATAGGGCTTCAGTAACCCGCCTCCACTGCAATTTCTTTTCTGCAGTCTTTTGAACCTGGTTTCGCTACTGCCCACAAGCTTTCATTTCTTCCTCACATGATCTCCTCCATGTCACCCTCGCCTTGGACGTCCAACTGATCATTTCCCCTTTAAATTCCACTCAAGTGCCTGGCCTGTAACGTGATTTCCCCAGTCGGTTTTCTCAGTGTATGCCCAATCCATCTCCACTTCCTTCTGCATATTTGTTGAGCGATAGGTTATTGCTTCGTTGGTTGGTTCGTTGCCAGCCAGAGATCCTTGTTGCTTATTCTTTCTGGCCTTCCCATCTGATTTTCAGTATAGAGTGAGCGTAGGTGTGGGTGGCAGTTGTTGATGAATGTCTGTAGTTTGTTGGAAATGCTTTTCGTGACACGCCAAGTTTTTGAACCATCACACAGGAGCCCTGACTTGACTGACATTGGTGTTGGAAATGCGGATCCTGTTCTTTGTGCTGAGTGCAGAAGATCCCCACACTGGTTTCAAGTTAATGAACACCTGTTTTGCTTTTCTGATCCTGGTTTTGACATCCTCTTCTGTGCCGCCCGCAGTTGAAACGGTGCTTCCTAGATAGGTAAAAGAGGCTACTTGCTTTAATTTCTCCCTGTGATGTTGATTGGAGATTGTTGTTGTTAGGGTCCAGTGTATACCCTCTTTTCACAGCCACTTACGGTTTGCTGCATTATCCAGTTCAGTCCACTACAATCAGGAAGATCATGGGTGATAGTAGGCGGCAGCCTTGTCTTATTCCTGTCTTCACTTCAAACGTGTCACTGAGTTTTCCATTGTCAATCACTTGGCATGTGGCCTTTTCATACAGCTGTTGAATGAGGTTGATAAAGATTTGTGGCACTAAAGTCGTAGTATTGAGGTGGCTGCCTGCCAAATTATTTCACAGTTGACGCTACCGAAGGTCTCTTCAAAGTCGATGAGGTAGAGAGTTGACTGCCATTCTTTACTCTGTTGTATGATGGAGCGTAGCGTTGCAATTTGATCTGCATATGATTTGTTCTTCCTGAAGCTAGCCAACCAGCCTGTTCCGGTCGTAATTTTGAATCCAGCACATCCTTTAGTCTCTCCAGGATGATGCAGCTTAGTATTTTGCTTGCTTTGAGTGGACAGCAGCGGTATGTGTATATACTTCCATATAATTCAGTGGTTTCTACTGAGTGAATGCCTTTTTTGTCGAGATAATAATTAGGGTAATCAAGTTAAATATAGGATACATTTTATGGTCATTAATCAAATGAACTCATTTTACTCAAGTGAATGAATATGATAATCTATGAAACTAGACCTTAAAAGCTTTAACACAGTAATGTTTCCTTCATCCTTCTTAAGATAGAGTTGTTCGGTATGAATACCTAAATCTGAAGTGAAAGTTCAACAGCCGTAAAATTCAATTAGCTCACAGGTCACTGACAATGGAATATACATTTACAACAGATTGTTTTAATATTACAAAACAGTTAATATAGATCATTTCCTTCTAGGAATTTTTGCAAATTTTCAAATGATTAGTAATTTTTAAGCTGTCTGTGTAGAGGAAAACAATCCAAACAAATACCTACTGTTAGTCAACCTGATTATGGAAAACGTTTTTCTAAAAAGTTACTTTCCATCTATGTCAGCATATAAGGTTCAATAATTCAAGAAAGCATTATCCTTCCATCATAAAAAAGCGAAAATTTCTTAACCTAACAGAATATTTAATGACTATTTGTTAATGATTTAAGTAAAGTGCGGTGAGATAAATAAGACAATTTTCACTGTCAAATTGGGTCATTCTCCCGGTAAGTAATTGCTGACAACAGACTATCCAACATTTAAGAATTGATCGGCAATTGTGAACGTCTACCGTTCTAATGTCTCTATATAAATAAAGGCACTCTGAATATAGTTGTTTTGCGACGGTCTCTGGTATGAAATCAAACACTGTATTTCTGCATATTTTTTTAGTATAGCATAATTTTAGAACCCTTAACGACTGTGACTATAAGTCAGCCGCATTTAGACTTAAGTTGATGTAGAATATTTGTAGCTCAAAGGAATTTTTTTGATGACGTTGTATTCTCTGATCTGGATGGTTACATAGTGAAGCTTTAATTGTCATTCTAAACAATATCATCCACACGAATGTCAGAAGAAGGAGAGCTATGTGGTTTTCTCCGTAGGTGGCTTAGCAGCTTGTTCTGATCGCCTTGTGTGTAACTGGTTATTTCTCCCAAAGTCTTATCATTGTATTCACGTTTATTCCAATTGTTTGTCCTACTGACATGAACTTTGACCTTCTTGTAGTTTCTTGAGGATTGATAGATTTAATCAATGTCAATATATCTGTTGGTCGCCAACTGACTGAAACATTCAGGTCAGTATAACTTCGATTTCTGCATACATGATATATCACATACCAAAAGTTATGAATAAAAATGGTCACCTTTTACAACTTCGCTGCTTATGTGAAACCAATTGAAACGGAAGCGGTGTAAGGCACGAATAACGAACAGCTGTTATCTTAGTTTCCAAGTATCGTTTGAACACAGTGCACATGAATTTCAGATACTTTTAGTAAAGTGGTTCCTTGTTCGTATACTTACGTATTTCCTATGTACATTAGACGAATGTATACGGAGAGCATACTGTTGCAATTTCCTGGTGACCGCAACTGCCGATTAAGGTAAGTGTAACAGTTACAAATATTGTCAGAGATGAGGGTAAAAGTTGGGACACTTAGTTTTACAAGGCAGTGGATCCTGGTGATAATACGTTATAAAGACATCTCTACTTTAATCACAATAAAAAGAAGCCAAGTAGTTTCTCATGTAGGTATCAAGCACACCTAGATTATAATGTGAATAACTCCAAGTTAAGTTAGGTCTGTCTACTGATAGAATGACATCATGTGATACCTTTAAGAAATAAAATGCTCATAAATCACACTAGTGACGTTTGTTTTCTTTGATCACCATATCTCACCACTAGTTAATGTTTAAATCTCAAATGTCTCAGTCTCTATCTAAGATTCTCAAAAAGTGTACACCACTTTGCAAGTATGTTTTCTTAGTTCTATTCCCATCGATCACTTATTCAGTACATTGTTAACTTTTTTATAAGCATTGAATAGCATTCAATACAATGTAAAAAGAATATTTTTTTCTTTAGAACTCTTTCATATTAATCGGATAAATTAATACAGGTACTGATTGCAGAAAAATTATTGTTCAATAGACTATAGATCTTGAAGTTATTAGGCTGATTAATGTGACTTATTTTCCATCAGTCATTATCCCTACTGTGAAAAAGGAGGTACTTGATATGTAAAACTTTATCGTCCGTAACCACTTGAAATTTGAGTAATCAAGGAAATAAGTACTCTGGATCCTAGGTTAATCTTATATTTCAATACATGTTAACAGTATCCAAAATATCACTCTTGTTACGACAAAACTATAGATACAGGATAAACAAGTACCTTTCAGCTGAAGTTTTTCTGTTAAAACATTTCGACTATGACAGATAAAGTATATCAAAATCAGTTTTCATATTCTCAATCATATATGAAAAACATTTCCTATGGCAATGCATAATTCAAGAAAACTGCAGGTGTACTAACACACAGCGATATTTTGAGTTTGTAACTTGCTTTAGAAATGTTCTGTTCCCAAAAAGAAACGGTTCACTTGAACATATTCGCAAAAACGTTTAGATCTGAATTCAGACTAGTACTGGTGAATGATGAGGCATAGCTCTAGAGATAACCGAGATGAAAAGAAAGTGTGTTTTCTGTGGAAACTGAAACTTCATTCTACAGTGTGATAAGTTCAGTTTTGAGAGAAATAAAATATATTACCCTGGGTTCAAAGATAAATTATGAAGTTACTGTGAAGGTTCTGAATATAGTGAGCTGTTTCTTATTAATTTACTCAAGCTCTTCAATCCTTGTTTGAACTGAAATCATTCCAAGCCGTTGGCACTTTAGCGTTCATACTTCACCTGCTCCATATAATTTGTGAATAGCATATCTAAAAGAGGATTTAATCGATTTTGTGTTGTTTTTATAAATAATTCGACAAAGTGTTCGTTACTAAACGGAGAATTTCACCATGAACCTTTCTTAATTAACCTTCAATGGAATGCGTAATAAGCATTAAGTTACATCAGTTAATAGGTCAATGTTAATTGAGCGTAAAGTTAATTTTTTTTACTGAGATACATTCTCTTTTGTTTTAACGATTTTTGCTCAGTTTTAAACCATCTTTTTCCAATGTAAATCCAAAAGAAGGTCTAGGAGAATCAAAATTGATCGAATGATAAAACAGATCTTGGAAAATAATGAAACTCAACTTAGTAAGTATATTTTTAATGAGAAAAGTATATTTGAATGAGTAATTTTAAAAATCGGAGGTAAAACTAACAAGAATGTTGACCTTCTGGAGATCAAGTATATTGAACTTCAATCTTTATACTAAAGTTCCCTTATTACCATCGCTATCTCTAATATTTCGAATACCACTAATCCAACTGCGTCAAACACAATTAAAACAAAAGAGAACATGAAATCTAAATCTAGATGTTGTATTGATGATAAAGTAAAGCATCCTGTCGATTGCCTCTAACCAACTAACATCTATCAAAGTGCACCGTGATAGTGAATTCCCTAGCCTTATGACCATAACGCAAAAAATTATCAATAAAATCAAGACAGCATTCCGCGTTACACAATGTGAGATTCGCTGCTCTGTGGTGACCGGTTAATGAAAAAAGCAGCAAATTTTAGATCAGCAGGATGGTAGTGGAATGCTTAATATCAGAACACTTAGAAAATTATTATTATTAAACAATAAGGTCAATCAGAGGTTACAAGTTAAGGTATCTGCTCCGGTTACATCTCAGAATTTCTGCACTTTCTTCAAGCTTCATTCTCATAAAACCATCAAAAAACCATCTGTGTACAGCATAACCTGGACCAGTCTGAATGACAGTGCTAGGATGTTGCTTTAAAACCCTCGGGCACTCACCAAGACTTTTTGGGCTTCCTAAAATGTAGAAACCAGGAGTGCTTTTAAGACCAATTATTGATATGTAAAATTTTCCTGACCATCTGCTAGCGAAATGGCTGGTCACTATTCTCCAACTTTTACACAACCAGCTAGTAAGACACATTGAAAAAGATGCTTTCGAATTTACAGACTGAATTAAGGGTGCTAAAATCATAAATAAAATTATGAGGCCTATGAATGTAACATCTCTATTCACCAATGTTCTTCTTTTCGAGACGATCAACTATATAGGTGGATAGTTGGAAGAAACATTTTTCAATGTTGGAATCTCGATAGATGTCTTCAGAGTTGTAGCTCACTCAAACGCAAGATGAATGTTAACTTAAAATCTAACTATACAGCAGGCATGCGGATCCAATTAAAATGGGCTCGCCACTGGGTCTGATATTAGCTGACCTTTTTCTATCGCAACCAGAGAATGGTTTGCTTGAAAAATCTATCACACAATTCTTAATTAACTGTTGATGTGAGAATGATACGTTCGTCCTGTGCGAGAACAACATGCATAGGTCAAATTTGCTAAGCAGATTCAATGCAGTACACCTAACGATAAAGTCTACATATGAAGAGGAGTCAGAAGACTGAACTGCTCTTCTTGGTTTTCTTCCGTCAAGATGGATAAACGGATTCATATAGGGCAATTTGCTTAGAAAAGGTATGTGGACATATTCTCTCATCTTCGTACTCCGTCAGTAGAAACGACGCTTAGTAAAAACTCTTAGTTAGAGATTAAAGGCTATTTGTTTGGAAGATACAGCAACTGATGATTTTGCGTGACGCACCGACTGAAAACGCCTATCTTGATAAATTCATTAAGAAACATACAATTAAAAAATGAAAAGTTAGGATATTTTGGTGGATAGCAGGACACCACTGTACTTTTAGGTACAATTTAGAGGTGATATGCTAGGTGAGATATTAATTCCAAAACTACGCAGATCAATTCAGAGAACCTCTGATGCTAGTAAATTGCAAATTATGTTCTCCAATAGTGATATCGAGACTGAAATATGAACTGCCTAAACTTCCCACTTCCGACTGTATTTATCAATTCGACTGCGACTTAGCAGTCAAGTCAGCCGCTGATCTTGAAATTTTATTTTCCAAGATCGCGAACACTTTCTAGTTTGGTTAAGCAAAGATGTGCTAAAACCGACTACTATTATTACTGCTATTTCTATCATTACTTAGTTGAAACGAATCATAAGGTGGATATGAATAAGGCATTTTCTATCCTCAGCCAGGTTCCCATCAACTTGCGTAAATGTACCCGATTCTGAATCCTTCAGTGTAAAGCAGTAGTAGCATTGAGGGTCAAGCAACCTGATTTATGTATTCAAAATAACCAAGTGTTGCCGGTACAGCTACCGTGGCCAGATTGGAGACGCATAAATTCATTCACATTCGACCCCAGGTAATCTTATTATCTACAACCACACTATAGATATCCCTTCACTTCCATAGTACGAAATATCTCTTAACAAGTCGTATTAACCTATTTTGTAGTCCAAAAGGAGTAATATTCTATCAAGCTATTATTACTCAGATTATCTTTCCTAGTTTTTTTCAT
Organism: Heterobilharzia americana; assembly: GCA_944470555.2. NCBI lineage: Eukaryota > Metazoa > Platyhelminthes > Trematoda > Strigeidida > Schistosomatidae > Heterobilharzia > Heterobilharzia americana. The sequence goes on from OX104129.1 coordinate 26,671,018, forward strand.
CCAACTCTTATGAACACTTTCATATTGTTATATCAAGCTAACATCTGATAGCATTAACTACGTGGTATAATCATTTAGATAATCAACTAATCGGAACTTAATTTCAGTAACAAGTGATCTAGTCATTAACGTTCATACAAGACTTTTATCAATCGACTTCTTCAACTGTATAATATAATTACGAAACTGATAAATGAAATCTCAGTATTCTTGGTTTATAGATCCTCAACATGTGCATATGACTATAGAGTCTGAAGAAGTTATCAAAAAGAATATTTGTTGTTCATTCAAATGGCTTCCGAGTTATAATGGGAATTTTTAGTGATTTGAAAAGTAGTGGGAAGAATCAGTTGGATTTTAACTGTCACTGCTCAATATCTGAAATGTAGTCATACTTGGCAACACTCGTGAGATACATAAGCACTAGAAATGCTGTGAACAATGCTGGAATGCTTGAACAGGTTACCGAAATATATGATTGTCATAATATTCCTCTTTCGATATGGGTCACACCGCGACATTTTAACTACATTAACCTATACAAATCAAATCGCGTACGACAGATACTTTTACTCCTTATAAGTTACTTTCAAAGCTACATGATCTCCTTATAAAAGTTTGATTTTGGTTATTTTCTTTGTATTGTTTGTTCTTCTCCGCCTCACGTAGGTCAAACTAGGTCATAAGATAGTCAAAAAAAGTGTTTGTTTCAACCAAATAACATACTTTTCAGACTAGGTAGACCTAGTTGTTTAGTATCTAGTCAAACAATGTCAGTGTTCAACAGACCATCTGCTTTTATAAGAATATATTTTAATGTAGTCCCAATGTGTTGAGAAAATCAGAACAAGGTTTTTTAGAACATTTCGCTGCATAAGCTGAAGCTTCTTCAGCAGAATATACGGATTATATATAGTCAAATAATACACTAAATATTTAGTGAATGTAGGTGATTGGCTAGGTGGTTTTCCGTGAAACCTGAGTAATTAATATGAGTCAATACAAGTACACGCTTGTTTTTGTCATTTTCCAACGAAAATGCACAATAGTCAGTGTGTGTTTATGTATGTTGCGGATAAGGTGCATTTTTATTTGTTAACCACCAATAATTGTCCCTATTATTGAAGTTCTAATTAGAAAAAGTCATCTTTAGTTGTCTTGTCAGTTTCATGTTTGTTATTTTTATTCTCATTTTTCCACATTATTAGTGTTTGTACGAAAAGAAAAAGTAGTCAGTCATGTCTATACCAGTAACTAAGGTATTAACCATATTTTTACTTATTGCACGCAGATTGTATCTAAAATTATGAGCTAAAGAATAGTCGTTTAAATATTCCAGAACAGCTGTATTTTGATATGGTCAATAAGCAGTTGTTCATAAGATATTAGTGATCTAAACTCGCTAATTATAAAGCATATAAGAATGTTAGGCCACTACTATTTGATGATATGCTTGTAATTTTCCGTTCTTTTACAGGATCTCGCCTCCTGGATTCCCATGCTAGCCACAACCAAGTAAATTGATACAATGTAAGGTCACTTTATATTTATGGCTTTCAAATCATGTTTTTCAGTTGCTGCTTAGTAGAAATACTGAATTTCTAACTTTCATTCTGTATACTCCATGCATTTTGCAGTGAACGTATAGACTAACTTAATATGAGGAATTGCAATTGCCAATTTCGTCTTCCAAATCTTATGACATGTCATGAAATGAGTTGATGGGACATTTGGGTTTTCGTTGAACATTATATACAAACTTGGTTATTGTTATTAACTTGTAGTACCGTCACCTGTACTTGTCATATGTCATATTGTAATTAAAAGTTATATGTTTAAACTTTATTTTACTAAACTGTGGATATTCTTTGAAGAAACGATTTCTTCGAAGTCATGAAACTTGAATAATTTATTTTTCTGCCTCATTAGGACTTTACAAATGTATTTCATTTATAATTTTGTAATGACTGTTAAGGGTAACTGCCTCTGATAGCGGCATCAGCTGTTCACCATACAATCTACATCATGCTGATTGCATGAGAATACTGAAATGAAGTTTGCTGCATATTAGTGATTAGAAGGCGATTGTGAAAGAAACTATAATAAACCATATCTTCTACCAATCTATAAACACATGTTTTATCTTAATACGACGCTTTTACAACCCAAGCACCTTGTTATCAACATACAGTTTGTCTAATATATATATATATATATATATATATATATATATGTAAGCGTATCCAGAAATGTTGTGAAAGCCTGATTAGAAATAACTCACGTCTGTGGTACATAGCGTTGTAATGCCTCTGTATTTTCAGTTATATGAAGGGTTTTTGTAAAGAGGAGATAGCTTATGTTAAATGTAATGATTTCAGACCTATTCAACGTCTTTGTACTAACTGAGTTAGAATAATTAACTGCTTATAAGACGACAGAAGTAGTTCGAACAACTGTTTGGTTTAGTTGTCAAATGAATGAAAAATGTTAGTTTCTCTTCTTCCCTACATTGGCTGTTTAATCAGTTCTACTTATCGAACTTCAAACAGAGTCTACTTATACACGGAGGGTCGAACCACTTCCCGTCAAATAGACATAAAATTTGAAATCTTCACGAAATGGGTTTCGCTTCAACTGTAAGAAAATATGTGACAGAGTATCCATAAGACGCTTAAGGAACTCATATTAAAATGGGACATTTTACTAGAATGAATGATAAACGGAACAATAGTGATAATAATATTGCTATTCCTATCAATAAAGTGCGGCCCAAATATCATAAAGATGTGCAATACTAATGAGAGACTGTTGTGCTAAGAACGATATAGACTGGAAAGAAATGTTATGAAACTCATGGTGTTCATACAGAAATGCCACGAAGTATTTATGAAAATTAGAAAATGTTCAGTCAAACTAAGGGATGAATATGTAGTAAAGACCGATGACAAAATAACAGTTGACGAATGCTAACCGAAGATTTAGTGAGCGATTTCATGTACAATAGAATGCTACAAATCACTAAGGAGTCAACAAACTGGTTGATACATAATAAATCTTCTCTAAGCTGAATTTATTAGATGCCACATGCTAAGTAATTCACAATGGCAAGCTCAGTGATGCCTTTGGGGTGAGGTGAATACAGGAGTGAAACAAGGCTGTCTACTAGCACTCATGGTATACTTGATTGTGGTCGACTGGATCATGCAACAAACAGTGAGGAGTGAGAAGAGGGGGATACGCTGGAACCTATAAAACTTGGTTTTCGCCGATGACTTGTGTCTGACGTCGCACAAACTTGAAGAGCTATAGGCAAAAACTAGCAAGTTGATAGAAGAGGCAGGGTAGCGAAGACGGTAATTCAAGTGAATATGGAGAAGACAGAGGTGATGAAAACACCCAATCAACACTACCACCACCAACAACAAGCTGCAATCACCGTCAACCGGTGAAACTTACAGCAAGTAGCCTCTTTCACCTACCCACCTATCTAGGCAGCACTGTCTCAACTAGAGGCGACGCGGACGAGGAAGTCAAAGTCAGGGTCGTAAAAGCGAAACAGACTTTCACTAACCTGAAACCAGTGTGGAGATCTACTGCACTGCACCCAGCACAGAGCGTGAACAACATCCGGATTTTCAACACCAACGTCAAGTCAATGCTTCCGTATGGCTCAGGGACTTGGCGTGTAAAAAAAAATGTTCAACCAACTACAGATATTCATCAACAACTGCCGCCTACACTATCTCAATACTAAAGATCAGATAGATGACCAGAAAGAATAAGCAAGTAGGAACTGTGGGAGCGAACCAACGAAGCAATAACCTATCACCCAACAAATATGCTAAAGGAAGTGGAGATGGGTTGGGCATACACTGAGAAGGTCAACTGAGGACATCATGTGCTAGGCCGTCGAGTAGAACCCAGATGGAAAACGACGAGTTGAACATCCGAGGGTGACATGGAGGAGATCAGGTGGGGAAGAAATGAGAGCTTGTGGGTAGTGGTGGAGTCAGGTTCAAACGTTTGCAGAGAAGAGAGTGAAATGGAGACGTGTAACTGAGGTCCTATGTTACATTAGGAACCCAAGGGACAAATATATATATATATATATATATATAATAAATATAAACTAAGTTTATCAGCTTTGCAACTGTGCGCTGGAACTAATGTTTTTTCTTTATCAAACATCAAATGTAGTTTGTTCTAAATACATGTCGAAAAACCACGGAATTTCCAAAATAAAATAGTAGTTCTGAAGCAAAGCAACTAATTAGATATAGGTGTACACATTGACGGATCCTGAGGTTCATTGTGGTGATTTCATTGTTATTAAGGATGCATTTGTATTTAGTAGAGGCTTTTTTAGTCGTATTTGCTTGTTTTTTTTGAAATTCTCATCCTAACTATTATTTACTTTTATAAATTAGTCTCTAAAGAGAAATGGGGCAAAAAATGAAGCGAATAGAAAATTGAATTTACTCACTGTCTCTTCAAGTACATTTTTTTTATTCCTTGTTTGAACCTCTGTCATTTTTTTGGCGTCATCATTATTGTTACGCATCTTTCTTACTATATGCCTTTGTAACATTTCCAGTAACATTTTATGATAATTTTTTCCACATCAAAGCAGTTATCAACATTTTCTATTTTGATACAAACGAATCAACAGCTTATGTTTCATATGTTTAAACTGGTAACAGCTGATAATCATATGAAACAACATCATAGTTAACAAACTGACTGCATTTTGATTATCGATATTCTCATCGGATTCGTAATACTAACCTTATTTATAACATTTTAGGTAAGCTGTTTGCTACCAGTAGACACAATTTAGAACATAAAAAACAATGAAGTATTTTTTAGTGATTGTAACTCAATAATGTACTGTGAGGAGGTGATAAGGCTGAATGCAAATGATCTAAACACTTAGGACGAGCTAATCAACTTCTTATACTGCGAGGACACTAAAATTCACCGTCTTAAAATTGATATTTAAACAAGTTAGATAACTGTGATTAAGAGTTACGTGTATATAAGTATATGCTAAGTGAATATGTGGTATCTGCACAATCACTTTTGATTGCTTTACGTTTTGACTACATTTTGTATTTTGTCTATCTAAATATCAAAATGTTTCAACCAGAAATTTAAATTCCTTATGTGTACATCATTTAAAATTGTCAAAGACCTTTTTTCTAACATGCTGTATCCTACCACTCATTGTCCCATCTCTCAGAAAAATATGAATGGAATTCAACAATTTTTTCTTTACGTGAATAAAAATAATGACACTGAGAGACATCACCTTCACTTTGCATAATTTTTTCTTAAAAAAGAAGTTTCTCACCATCAATAAGACAATAGTTTTTCAATGATAAATTTGCTACAATTTTCTTTTGATATTTTTAACTTACCGGAAATTTAACAGCATATAGTAATAACTTTATGTGTTGTCTATTGTCTGCTATGAGGATTCTGATGTTTCCATCTCATTTTGACGTTGTTCTTATCATAATAATTGCAATATTCACTTTGTTTATTTGTATTTTGTAGAAAAAAAATTATCGACCAGAGTAATGAAGTAACTTTGTTTCACTTTAGCTTAAACACCATGACAGAATATAATTTCGCACACATTGAGATATGAATATTCTATCCAGTTAATTTGATAGTAGAAAACAATATATGCCCCTAAGGTTGTGCTCTAGAACAAGCTTCCTTTCTGTTAAAAATATTTATTCCATTAGCGCTAAACAATATCATAAATACCGACAAAGGATGTTTACTGTCATAAAATAATACTTCGAGAATAGGGCTAGACTCTCGTTTTAAATCTGATTTCATCTGAATACGAACATACTTGTGTGGTTGATTGGCAGTCATTTTTTTGTGGAAACTTGAAATTTGTATCCAATGCTGAAAGTTTTTCGTTGTCAAACTACTTTATCTTATCTAAGAAAATAATTAACTTCACAAACGCTAAGCTATTACATTTTGACATGTATTAAGATTGTTAGTACTTAGACTCCTCATATTTTTCAGCTCAGTGGTAGTGGAAAACGAACTATGTGCTTTTCGCATAAGGATAAAAAACAACACTTTTGTAATGATTGTCGAGATACACTCAAACTTATCCTTCTCCTGTTGACTTACAATTTGGTGTTTTCAAATCTGTTTGACAGCTAACTTACAAAATATCATATAAATTGATAGCCTCGTACAGTATTAGGAACAGATTGGATTTAAATAAGCGAAATATCGCTATATATATTGTATCGTTTTAGGATACTGTTCCTCGAACAATTTCCTGTGTCACACTGAAGGGCTTTGAAATGCAATAAACAAACACACAAGTACAGAAAGACTTTTATTAGCGTTGATGCTAAATGCAGTTCATAGTGTAAATAGCTATTTCTAGACATTATAAGATGCCTGGAACGTTCTTCATCAATATTTGTAAAGGAATAAAGGAGATAGATGATATTCATACAGTGCTAATATCATTTAAAGAAACAAAGAAATATTCTTGTTCAGTTTCGTAATTTGAGTTAGATAAATCCTCCTCTTACATGCTCTACCTTGTACATCGTGTTTAATAATTATTTTATTTATTTATTAATGATGAAATATCTGGAAATTTAATGCTTTTTGTGAAGGATAAAAATACAATTTAACTTTTCCTACTGAAACATGTTCTGTTTCATGTCGAAATGTATGAAAAAAGTTTTGACCATGAGTAACTGAGCTATGATAGAAAACTAAAACAGTTTCTTTCCTATTTTCATTTAGTCAGTCATGAATTACCTGCGATGCCCTACATTTTGTCAAATCCTATTCTAGTTTATTTTTTTGGAACAGAGGTTTTATTCTCCGAAGTATTTGATAGGTACCCCGTATCTTATTTAAATGCAGTGCACTGTCAATAGTCAGAGTTAAATGTAGGATACTATACGCTCTGTTGAAATTCAAAGTGAGTCACTCTAAGATTCTTTTCAGCTTAAGCAATACAAACTTCCAACTAGATTGTCGAAAAACACTTAAATAAAGAGAATACAGAAGGCATGAATGTATGAGAGATGAAGCTATTCAAATGACTTAAGTGTACAACTCCAGTCACTTGTGATTCATACTAAATTCTTGTTCTTTCTCAACATCACTTTAAAATGTTGGTTATTTGTTAAAATAAGTTAAAGCCAGGCGATCTCTGGTCACTGGATTTCGGAAACAGAGAAACAGAGAAAGTATTGTTTTTATAGTTTCCATCTACAGACAACATTAAAATGCGATTTATAATGAAAATAAAATGGGGATAATAAAATTTGGAAAAACGTAAAGTTAAGTGAAAGTACAATGTGAGTAAATGTGAATACCATGATCAAATATCGCCTATTTCTTTATTTATGAATGAGACTTTTTGAACTTCTATGAAGATATAATAACCCCTAGTTTGTATTGTTTGCATATTGTCAAAGTTGAAGCTTTCATTATCAATTAAGCCTAAAAAATTTAAATGCCTACAACGTAATACTAGTTATGACGTTCAGAGGAAATCTGGATGAATTGAAGGCACTTCACTACGTGTGGAATATATTACTACTACTATTACAAAATCATTGAAACTTTAAGCATAAACTACAAACGAAATGGCACATAATAGCCGTTTGGAACTAAAATATTCTCTCGGTTACTTTGAAATAACTGGAAAAAGTTTGCATCAATTTTAAAAATTTATCAAATACATTACTTCTCCCTCAGTGACAGAATGATTAGTAGTGCAGAGGCTGAAAAAAGATGAAAGCACCTTTTTTCAATCGAATGTTGCTGGCTAAATGTAATATTCAGCTTTAAGTAACATTAGAAACCAATCACTTAGCATTTACACTATGAAATTAACGTATGAACGCAACTGAAATAAGAAAACGCTATATAAAAAAAAACATGAAAATTCATTCTCAACAGATGCTAAATGACTAGCTTGTGTCATCTGGTGTCTACTTCAAGTGTTTTCCCACCAAAGCTTAGACAGGTGTAAGCCAAATGATATAAGCAGAAAAAGGTGATAAAGCTCAATGAGACAAAGGTTTAATTTCTTGACACTGGCTATCAAAGAAGTTGATGTCATTGAGAAAGTTAGAAGAAGAATTAAAAATGCAAATTTTTGATCATATCCAAACACTACAATTATACTAGTTTATCAAATATGGTGCCTTATTAAACAGTGCAAAGCAGACAGCCTTCCAAATCTCGTTACCCAAAACAGTGTTTATGAATCTACTTTTAACACGAAAACAAGAACGTTGAGAGTATATCAGTGTCAACTGAAGCAAGCCTGAAGGGTTTCTTGTCTGACGTGATCGAATTCGTTCTACAGTACAATAATGCAATATTTAGTTGAATGAGTGGATCAAAAAGAGATAACTTTATCCTTTAGAAGCTTAAACGGATGGATTGCGGAAGTCGATGAAACCAGGAGAAACCCACTAGAACGTTTAATAAGGTGAAACGAAAATAATGAAGTAAACTGTCATCCTAGTCAGGAAAAGGTGTTTTGATTGCCTCAGTTAGGTTTATCACGGGAATAAAATGTACTAAACTCGTTTCATTTTTATTCTCCCATAAACACCACTGGTGCACTGACAGTAAGGGATGTTATGGCAAGAAATATTTGATTTTTATTAGCTTACACATTTCTCAGTGCAGGAATTCTGAAGTCTCTCTAATATGTCCACCTAATATCGAAACAGCATTACCGTAATCTCTATACACAGTGGTCTATCTATTTCACTAAGCTGTTAAAATATCATATCTAACCAGACGGCCACAACTGTTGTAAAAAGATACTCTACATTTTTTAATGGTGTATTCAATACGAAGTATTTTCATTATCTTCCTCGCAGTGGAAAGCTTTTTATCAGTATCGATAAAAATAAATAAAATACTGATAGTCAAAAATTTGGATGGTGACAAACCGCTGAATAGGCAGAAAGAACGGTTGTTACACAGTACCATTACCACGCATATTTGTGCCGTTTGACAGTTTTATGTTTCACATACTTTTGAAACTGTATTATAATGATAAATAGTCCAACGACAAAAGCTCGCGTAAACAACTTCATCTAGTCAGTTATATACTTCTGCTTGATTGATTAACCTTCATTAGGCAATCAGTGTTGATGTTTCCAAACTTTAACTGCAGTGGGTTTTATTCAAACATTTAAATAAAAGTGGAAATCAGCCGTAGTAACCAAACGAATATACATATTAGGTAATAATGTTTGGATGATAAATTCCCAGATAAAAAAACTGAAGCTATACAACGCGAACATATTTATAGATGAATAACGAATAACTGATAACAGGAATACTCCTTTTATGTCACTGCGATCTATGAGACCAATCAAGAACGATATTACAAGGTTTTTTCAAATAAAAAGGCTTGTTTTAGTGAATGAAACATACGGAACTGATGACCTTATGAAAACTGGAAGGCAGCGTGACCTAAAGGAAGAATGAGTATTCTGTTTACAGCTTACACATACAGCGCTGACCGATGGACTGACTGTTTACCCATCCTAACATTCTTTAGTATGGTCCTGTTCAAAAATGTTTAAGATCCAGTTTAAATCGTTTGTTAACCAAGAACCGTCGGATAAAATATGAAGTTATTCAGCAACAAAGACACGATTTTAGTTAGAAGTGCAAAGTTTTTGGTAGTTTTATCTGCAAATAAAGTCAACACCGGTGAATATCAAGATATTAACCCTCATCAGAATTGAATAAGTTCCATACCGTAAACTATTATGATTCAAAATGCAGAAAACACATGCGAAAACAAAGGAAAAATTGAAAAACAGAACACATGACTTGAAATGTTTGTAATTTACTATTTTAATCAATGTCCAATACAAATCAGTAAATCCATTTTTGACCTAAATATGGAAGTGATACAAAAACGTGGTTGCGAAAACATGGATAAGTAGCATAGGATAAGTAGGAGAAATCCCCATCTAAAACGCTGAATTTCAAAACGACTAAATTAAATACAGGATGGATGACAAAGAGTGTAGAAATTTCATACAGTATTTTCCTCTGATAAATTTAATAGAAAGCACAACGAAACATAACCGTTTTATTTTGGCATTTCTCGTTAGCTGCTTACAACCTAAAACTGTTTTGGCATTAATTTACATGAAACGTTTGACTGCATGAATCAGTATGACAGAAAATTGTCAGCTTTGAGAAAAGATAATATCAATACGACGTAAGTGATGGAATTTGCGACTGAGACGTGCAGAAGTCCCCAATAGACCTATTCCTCTTCATCTTATCTGTAAAGAGCACAAAGATTATGCCCGGAAATTATCTAAATCAACTAATAAAGAGTAAATTCGAGCCTATTATATTTCACTGAAGAAGCGAATAAAGCCGAACTTATGCATTCGGAAATAAACAGTTATCAGTCTGTCCCCAATGTTTAAAATCGTTATGTTGCAATGTCTTCATATGTCAATAGCGATTTATAAACATTTATTGTTATTCCGTGACAATATAGTCTGAATTATACTCATCTTATTTTCTTGGCTATTGTAGATCTTATCGATTTCACATATATTTTACGTAACCTTTTTCAGTGTATAGAATACACTGGTTACTTCTGCCTTTTATACGACCTTCTCCCAACAATATTCATTAAATCTTTCCACATATGGGCAAACTACTATTAGTTCTTGCCTAATCGCTCATTCAAATCGTTTGTTTTCGGCCATATTACAGTGTTATCTTTCTTCAAGACGATAATTTTCGATCACACTGATTCAAGTATACAGACACTTTGTGTAAATTGATGGTAAAATAGTTTCAGGTTGTAAATGGCTGCAGAAAAACTTCAAAATGCAATGGAAACATACTATTCTGCAAAAATTTCTGTCTCCACTCAGTTTAAGCGCGACACGTAATTGTAATACGAGTACTAATTGTCATGATCAGGATTCGTTTATCGATTTTTACATTCGTATAAGCAAGCGGTCAGAAAATGAATCTCAGTGATTTCAGGTCCGACAGTAAAAAGGATATTATCAGTGAAAAGGGAAAAAAGCAATTACATCCAATTAGTCTACATCAACTTGCTATTTCCTAATTAATAATAGCTAGATTTAGAGAATATTCCAGCATAAAAAAAGCCTATCATCGACATAGGCACGCGCTTGTGTTTTAACTATATAGCTCACAATCTTCTACCTTTTTAAAACTGCAGGTCAAAAGATCACATCTTGGCACGCAGAAAACACTTTTCATGTACAAAAATGTTTGGAGTGTTCCTGCCTTTAAACTAATCTTGCTAACCAAGTAATTAGATAATTGACCAGATGAGTATAAACAGTTGCCAACAAATTTCAAGCATCATTATCATTGTAACTGATAGTTTAAAGGCATGAGGCCAAGTCAAATGAAGCAGAGTGATATAGCGCACTCACGCTACAAAGTTTTCACTTATTGTTCCACTCTTCAGTGGACATTTTCTTACAGCTCCAACTTTGTATTTATTCCCATTTTCTTTGTTTGTGCTCCAATTTTTAATGTAACAGAAAATTTGAAGATGCGTAGGATAGATGAAAAGAATTTGTTGAAAAATTTTTTAAGGTGTATTGAATACACAAATCAAGTAATAAAACATTGCATGACATTCCATCACTTACATATAATGAGAGTTGCAGTAATTTGGTATCACGAAAAGTACTTTAATAAATAAAATTTTTAAAAAATTTACTTACAATTTGATATTCATATAATTGGCAGAATCCATTCACCTTAAACAAAACAACACAATATCAAAATGTTTCAGGTACACACAACAGATACATAGTGTTAACAGACCGCACAGCATCTTAAACACCAACAGAATTTACAGAGGTATACTCAAGCAACTGAGTCGGCTGACCATAATTCATGAATGTGTAAATGAGGTGCATTTATCGACAGCAATACAATAGGTGACGTAAAAACAGAGTGAATAGTGAGTCATATGTGTGTCAGACTGTGATGATTTTTTGTTGTCATTGAGATAACTTAGGGATGAATTCCAATCAAAATGTTCACCTAAGGTGACAGTGATTCAGTTTATCATTTCCATCTTCTTTTTTCCATCCACTACAATTTGTATACATCTTACCAGGTTTAACAAATTATTTAGCAAAACTCAATAATTTTTTCTTCTTTAACTACGTTTGCCAATGCATTCAGAAAAAAATAACGTTATCATAATGACTTAAACACCTTCAGGTTTACCGGTGACGCCAGGTAAAAAATCAGCTTTTGTAATCTGGAAAATATCACTTTCATAAGACGATTAGTGCTTATTTACTGTAAAAGGACTTCAAACAGACCTTTTTAGCAAATTGGTAACAATGAATGCCATACTAATCCTTAGAACAAGAAGAACAAGATGCTGAAAAGAATAAAATGATGCCACTTTACTTTGTAAGGTTCTCATCAGCTGCTTACAGTCTACAGAAAATATGAGAATGCGATTACAACAGAAGTCTAATCTACTTTAGTTGGTTAGTAAGTTGTCAGTCAGCAGATGCTTCAAATATATAACGGAATAATAAGGTTGAAATTACAAAAGAAGAATTGAAGACGATAAGGCATTTTGATATTTTACATGTATTTTTGTTAAGCTAGAACATTCTCTTTCAATGAAAATGGAAAAAGGACTTCCCTTCATATTCTCATCCTTTATTCTTATGAGTTTTCACAAAAATACCTGTGGTAAGTATTTAAGTGATCAGATTGTTCGAAATGTGTCACATTTTATTGTTTTGCCGAAATCTCAAAATGTAAAATGATTTACAGAGAGATAGTCACGAATATTCTATTTGAAATCCATTAGAAATTTACTGAAGGATTCTAGTAAATTTGCTACAAATGTGTAACTTTACTGGTTATAAATGTAAACCCCTGAATGATTGATAGAGAAGAGATAATTCAGCGAAGAAATTCCCTTTTTCGATGATACCATTTTCTATAGTTGTTCAATTGTATTTATATACATCACAAACATATAACAGTCTATAATAAAACAATAGGGTGTAAACACATCATTAACCTAGTGCTAAAAAACCAGGATCAAGAGTACAAAGTAGTTGCGTAATAATCTAAGGCAGTAGAAATATTGAGGAAGGCAAGGAGTTTGACAAGGTGAAGACGGTTGGTAGATAAGAAACGCAAATATTGAGTGTCCACTTGATAGACAGATGGATGTAAAAAAGGTGAAGAATGAGACAAGAGTCATAATGAATGTGATGATAATAATCAAACTAATTATAATGAAATCGAAAAGACCATGGTAAGATAAGAGACTGAACATACTTGTTTTGCACGCAGAGATCAGGCTTGAATTGATGCATTGCCAGTGCTTCTGCTATGCTCAACTGTTGAAGGTGTGCTCTTTTTGATTTATTCCATCTGATGCGATAAATGGCACTGAAGCAGGATTCCGGTTGATCAAATTGTCCAAGAATTCAAGTGTCAATTGATTTTCATTCTCCCCTTGACAAACATGCAGGAAAGTGTTCAGAAATACGTTTGGTAAGCGTGCATCCTCTGCTGCTCCACAGGTGCAAGTAAATTTAAACTCCTGAATGATTTTCAAGACAGTCAATTTCATCTTTTATTTATTATTATTAAAATTGCTTCGCTAATTTTTTTATATTTGCTACTTTGACTTTTGTATCTTTCATTCATTTAGCTGAAGTCATTCTGAGCGAAATTCAGCCGTCACTAGGTGATATCTGTTGTCCTAGTAATTAAAAATTTGAAACTACTTCATCAATATTGTTATGAACCGTAAATTGAGTGTATCAGTAAAAGACAAGGCATATTGAAGTACCCATTTGTATTTACATGGTATGGGTAGCCACCTATTAAACAGGCAATAATCAGCATTTATTAAGTTTCAGGTTGATATTCATAAAGGACTGATATCAGTTAGAAAAATACTGAAAGCCTGAGAACATTATATTCAGTTGAATGACCCATATTTCTTCTGGAAATTAATAATTATACTTGAACAAGTCCACCTTTAACAATTATTTATTTAATGAGATTTTAATAATTTGCTAGAAAGTCATGTAGCTATCAAAATGTGATAAAACAAGACATGAATTAAAAATTTCATGAACTTGACATCATGAAATAAAAATTAATTAAAATATGAAGAAGGTAGTGACTTTTAGAAGTAAAACCGTGTTGATATGACAAGAAGGAGATCCTAAGTTGAAATAAAATATCAGAAAATAGGAAAAATAAGGTTGTTCTACTTAGAAATAAATGAGCGTTGAGTGCATGCTGTCTCTTTTTGTATAAAAATATTAGATTTATACAAATATATAATACAAGCATTTTTATCAAATGAATACATCTATTATTGGCAGATGGTTGGCCAGTTGATTCATGATTTTGAAGGTTTAATGAAATCAATCTAATGATAATCGTCTACTGGATACCGTGTAATTGAACTACTTGAGATGGGATCTTGACGACAAATTAACAAGTTAAAACGAAGTTTCAGTAACCTAGCTATAGAAAATGTTTCGCTACACTGTTTATTTGTTTTTAAAACATGTGTGAAGCTGTAAAAACCTTTATTAGGTCTTTCATTTCCGCTGGTACCGCTCTAGTGATCCCTGATAAAAAGCTGCCTAGCTGCATAACACCGTTCTGTTTTGATATTCAGGAAAAAAACTAATATATCTTGTTTGACCTACTTGTTATCTTTATCACCTTATTCATTCGTTCATATCAACTTAAAAACAAGATATATTCTGGGTAACACAGAAAATATAGTTCAGCCACGATATCTATTGTCCATTTGGAAACAAACGTTTTTAATTTAATCTTCTGTTATGTTTTTAACAGTCATGTTCATTAACAAGAAATGGTGGCAGGAAAATCAAGTTCTATTTACAAAAATATTCAGACTTGCTCAGAGTAGTGTAGTGTCACTAACAGTCCACAGAAGAAATTCTCGATTTAAGCTCAAAGTTTTTTTAAATATATGTGTTAAGGAATATATTCCATTAACTAGAATATTTGTCGCAATAAAAAACGCTTCCTCAGGACCATAAAGGTAAACATGTCATGCTTGAATGATCACGCGTACCGATACACATTTTGTTGACTTACAAGTATCACCATTGGCGACTGTCGGCTGAAGGCTTTGGGCAAGATTCCTTATCAGTATGACTGCTTGATTTCTTCTAACTTCTGAACCATAAGTGAAAGCCTTGAAATCTAATTATCCCTCACTGTGAAGGAACTTGATTTCCTGGTCTTCTGAATCCTTTCAGCTCACAACAAGAATCAAAAACAACATAGAAAGACGTCACCTGAATGATTAAGAAGACATCAATCGACTGGTGGTGGTAATTCATAAGAACTGCAATTTATTTTGTTGGTCACACTGTGAATGCTAAATCTAGCCTTATGTATTCACTATATATTCACTGGTTGATGTTTATATAAGGGTCGTGTTTTAAAATTCAATGCTTGAATATTTACAAACTATGCCGATACTAATCTTCAGCATAGTGGAGGGGTTCCACTAGTTATTTCGTGAATAAAAAATACTTTAAAGTGTATATATCTGGAATCATTCAGTGAGACACGCGTCCCTAGTAAATTTCAATTAGCTGAATCCTATGATATTTCAAAATAATAAAATCGAAAAAATTATAGTCAGTAAGAAGCTAGTCTTTATTGACCTGGACTTAAAAAGTGATGACGCCATGATAATGATCACTGAAAGGCTACATACTGGACTAGCCAAGACATACCTAGCAAAAAGTTAATTCCCCTATTTTATACTTTTTGCTCACTGGTACAACCGAAATGTGGCAGGTACCTTATCCGTGTTACATCTTGTTACGTGTATCAGCCAAAGTAGCTATGTTTGGAGAAGCGATAGTTTGAGCGCATTTTGAACAGCCTATGATTTAGAAGGGCGAGTGCTGTCAATAGTGCAATTATTAGACACCTAGTGGATACAGAAAATCAAGCAAATAGAATAAGTCAAATCTTCTTTGCTTCAGTGAAGCACTTCGAAAAAGATTTGTGTTCTACGGAATTCTATCATTAATCTTCAACTACCCTTGTTATCCAATTTCTTAACCTTTTACTTATTTGATTTGATATCTAGCTAACACAAAAATCCAATTCAAACTTGCTGAGTTCTATTCAAGTACGGTATATTACATTTTGTATTCTAGTTATTATTAACTTACGTACTCATCGAACTGCACGATATTTAGTTCTGTCTCATAGAATCCCTTTTTTCATCTACATATACATATTTATCACATCGCTTTAGAGCGTTTTGACTTTATTTCAATTCAAGCGGTTTCCTTACTTCGCTATGTCGCTGTGCATTTTGACCAAACACATTGGACTAAAGTATATTGATATTTTGTTGTAATTCATTATCGTAAATATTATAGGTTTTGAGCAGCTGAGGAGAACCACCAAAATCACAAGGTGGATCCAGTTTATTCTTCTCCAACGTTTGTTCTTGTTTGCTTAATGCTGAAAAATAGAAATATGTATAAAGTCAACCACTTGCATTTGACTGTGACTTAAAATTAACAAAGATGTATTTCACAAGTTTTGATTTTCAAGTGTACCGATGAAGATCGTTCTTTATTTATCAAAGGATCTTTTCGTAAACTAGAAACCCAATCCACCTGTTAAATTTTCGATTTCGGTGATTAAAAAAGTGAATAATCCTCTGTTTGTTTGTCTATTTTCAATTGCCTAATGTTAACGTTCTAGTTCCGAAGATATACAGCCCGACAGAAACTATTTATCTTTAGAATAGAAAGATTATATGACTGGAGCAAATATGTATGCTGGTCCTTCTGTGTTCTGTGAGTTGTGTGGTTTAACTGAGAAGCTTTCATTGTCTTTCTAGACAACACCATCGACACCAACTTCAATAAGAAACTCAGAATACACAACCAACATCATGCGCCTGGACCACAAATATTCTCCACCATTTCAAGAAAATAAATATAATTTGCACCTTAAGGTTGCACCAGATATTTTTCCATGCTTAAAAATTTCTCACTTTGAGCCTGATTATTTTAATAGTCTCGCTTTCCATATTGTCTGCTGAATACTGAATGGTCATACTCCCCTTTTGACATGGTTTTCCTTGTTTCAGCAAACAACGTTTTATGATAAGTTAGAATTCGTAATCACAATGCGAAAATTCAGCTTTCAATAACTTGGTGTTACTCCAGTTTTTAAAGTCTCATATCGATTATTATTTCTTTTCTCACAGATTGAGGATTCTGAAATGGTGGAGTGTATTTGTAGCTCATGTGGCTATGTTCTCTGAGCTGGCTGGTTTAATGGTGAAGTTCCTATTGTCTTTCTTGACGAAATAATTGGCAATAAGTGCAAAATGAATTGAGTTGTTAATATCTTTCTGTGAGTAATTCAGTAGCTCATCCTGACGAAATAGTTTGTGATTTGTTGTTTCCTTTGATAGTTTTGTCGTTTACTGCATAGATTTTCTTGTCTGTTTCTCTGTTTGACCCCAAACTTTTCTATCATGTATCATTTTTCTAATTGTTTGGTAGATTGGGTCTATATCCATACATTTATTGATTGCTGACTGACGTGAGTGCCAAACTTCCGTAAATTCTCTAGTGTTCCTTGTATTGCCTCTGTCCAAGTTTTCTACACTGTTAAAGTTGAATTCATGTTCATAGTTATCCACGTGTAATGAGATGTCGTAACGTTTAATAGCCAGTTGGTGTTAATGTAAACAAAGGCGAAGAAGGCGACCACTTTGTTCAATGTAGTGTTGATATCAGTTATTGTGAGTGATTTTTTAAATGATATTTGGTTTGTGTTCTTTAGGCGTTACCTTATTTAGTTAGCATAATATGGTTTGAAGGGAATATGTTGGATTGTCAGCTATAACAATTCTAAGTGGTCTCAGTACTATTTTTGTGATCTGCGATATAATCTTCATGTAAGCTGAAGATGATCTGTTTTTTAAAATTTCCCTGGATGACTTGTAGTTGATGTTGAATGGGATCGGCATCTTCTGATAAAGTTTCGTGGACAACGGTCCTTTTTAGGATTTGTATATCAAGTAATTTTATCATTCTCCTCATGAAGCCGTCGAATTAGCAAATAAAATTAAGCATTTGCTATATCTAGAATCTGCATTAGATTACACTGTATATCACGTAAGCAATTTTCGCCTTATTATTGGCAAGTTCTTAGTTTTACCAAATTCTTTTCAAATGGCATGTAGGTATTCCGCAGTTATTTTTATTTGTGATTTTGCTAGACGTCAACGATCTTTTTTAGTCGCTACCAGTAGACGGAATAGTTTAGAGATCTAAATCTTCAGTCTTTTTTAAATGCATTCAATTAATGAGTTACTTGGGATAAAAAAAAAACAAGTAACGACATTCATTTAATTAATTTTATCAATCATATTTAATGAGCGGGATTAATTTGAGTCTACTGCCTATTTTTTCTTTTTACGCTTCCCAGATAGCACTATTTATTGTTTAGCCCTTCTTTTACAGAGACCAAGGCATCATATGATACAACTTTAGAGAAAATGTAATTTTACCCTTTAAACATCCATGAAATAAGAGCGAATTCACTACACTAGCTTTCGATTTCATATGATCATCATGATCATTATTGACTGTACTGTAAAAAAGGGTAATAATCTTGGCTATTCTCATTCAAAAAAACCTTCATGAGTTTTTAGCTTACCTTCTATTCTACTTTGTGCTCTTTCTAACAGAAATCACTCGTCCTTAAAACCCTAGTGAAGATAAGTGGTCTGCATCCTGAATGTGATTAAACCTATAAATGAATATTATGTGACAGAAGACTGAAAAATTACTGTTTTATAAATGTTTAAAAATATGGAAGATTCTGAAAGTGCACAATAAGATTCCTAAAATGAGATGATGACTAAGCAATAAATTCATAGTTCCCACCGCACCAGCGAAAAACCCAAAATTTAACGGGAAGAACAACCTTCAATCAATCTGTTTTTCTAGCTGTACATTTGTATGTGCATAACGTTCATAGATTAAACACAGTGAGAAAACCCAGTTGGAGGTTAGTCGAAATAACAGTAATGATATTTATAGACTAGTTCTTCTATTTCAATGCTTAGAGGCTAAGCTACAACGTGTAACGGAATTTTTGCATAACATTCTTGTGATGCATGACTGGGTCTATCAACATAAAAACGTCATACAGTATGGATGAGACAACCTTAATCAAAGAAGATTAAAGTATGCTTTTGATCAAATTTGCATTTATTGAAACGATGATATGAAATAACACTAAGAAATAATAAGTTTAAATGAAACTCCGATAAGTCAGTGCAAAGATCAAAATAGCGAGACATAATGAAGCAGTGGTAAAAGCAAAAGTTGTGCATACTTCTTTTGCATACGAAAGCCAAGCTTACACTCCTCAATAACCACAGCCTCTGTTGCTTCAAAGTTTGAAACTTAGAGTTAGTCGACTGAATTCGATAAATAGGCTTAGAACTACTGTTCGAGCAAATTAAATGGTTGTAACTAACGAAATGCATTTTCTACAACCATATAAAACCAAGCTGAAGTATGCACTGATATACCTGCTAACAACGACATCTGGCTACAGTCTACAAAACTTGCGTCACAAAAGTAGTTAAACTAGTGGGTACGGATGCAGGCGGCCAGTCAAGAAAGATTTTTTTTCTACACATGAAGAAAGATTCGCGATTCAATGACTGCTGGCTATGAAAAATGCTTCGTAGGTTGACCTTAAATGGACGGTTTCTAAAAATCTTCGACGCTCAATCACTTTTATAACTGCAATGTCTTGAACGCGGGTTGATGATCCGTTGCGCATGTATTTCTCGCAAGCTTTTAGCAACTATCCAGTTGAGGTAACCACTCCTGGAAAGCGTTGTTTTTGAGAAATTCAATAACAATCTGTGCTGGAAATATGCTGTGGAAGCTATAGAATGAGATTTTCTTCTCGGGAACAAAACCAAACTCCAGGAGCTAGTAACCTACCCATTCCACAAAGTTTTTCCCTAGGTGAGAAACTTAATTCTCCCGTTGTTCATAGTACCGAATTGATAGGTCACTATCGGGTGATAGGTTTCTGTGCGGATGTCTTGAATTCTTCTACTAGCCATTATATATTATAACCATTAAAATCGAAATTACTGCAAGAATCAGGACATTTACACAGAAGCCTGCATGCTCATAGAGATCGATAATTTCGGTTTGATCAAACAAGGAGAATCGGAAGCAGTGACAATAAAACTATGCCCACCAAACGAGCAGTGGCGGTCCTGACTCGCTGACCTAATGGGTAACCGTTCGACAACCAAATCAATTGCTTCTGGGTTTCACTCTTAGTGGGAACAACGTCATTCACCGAAGGGCAGGTACATCCTGCCGAAAAGTCCTAAATATAACAAAATGCGGATCCTAGATCTTACTACTACCCACTACCCATCACTTCAGTTACATCTTGGTGTTTCGTTGCTGCATCTCAGATAGAACATACCAAGAAAATTGGAAGTTGATTCTAATTCCTTCTTCATAATGAACTCTAGGACTAGATTGTACATTCCTAACGATTACAAGAAGTCCTTTAGATTCATATCAACATCACATCAAATTTAACAACTGTACACATTTCCAGGTGCAAAGGTGACTAAAACGTTTACTATTTTCAGTTTTTCCAGCCGTGAAATGAAATAATATGCTATCAGAGGAACTAATAACCTCTCCTGGTCTGCTAGTTCACTAGTTTACTAGCCGGTTCTGATCCCGGAAAAAACAGGGAAGATTGGGCGTGGGGCTAGCAGTTCTACATCATAAAAGCAATCCGATCGCCAAAGAAACTTCAAAGCACAGAAGAAATGTAAAAAATAACCTTATTCTTCGCTGGAGTCGGAGAGACGAAATGACGTTGGTTGTTGAAAGCCTTCGAAAAACCAACTGGCCAATGCGTCTTCTCTTCTCTCCATGAAAGCAAACGTAAGCATAAAATGTACTGTGTTCACACAATGTTTGAAGCTGGCTGGCGATGCTGCCCAGATTGCCAAGGAGATGAAAAGGCATGGCATAGAAGTGCTAGAAATCTGCCAGGAATCCGCAGATGGAATGGAAATTGACTTTCCCAACTGTCACCTGGGCAGTCAACGATCTACTCCAATATTTTCACCCAGAGGACAGCCAACAGCACTCTGAGTTTCCGAGTGGCTATCATGATGTCCTACTCCCAAGTGTACCAGAAGGTCTCTGCCACACAGTGGGAACCAGTCTCCTCCTCCTGCAGGATCAGGACCATTACACCAAGATTCAACTCAAAAAGATGGAAAGTCAGAATCATACAATGCTACACTAAGCTGTGCACCTACAAGTAATGCATACTCAGAACAAGAGAAAAAGGAGGAATTCTATAGACAGCTGCAATCAGTGGTGGATAAGGCCTCACTCAAGATAGCCACATCAAAATTCTAATGGATGTGGTGACATGAATGCCAGCCAAACTGGGTGTGGACAACACAGGGAGAAAACTCATCATGGATAGAGTGGCGCTCGGTGAAATGATGAATGAGAAAGGAGAGCTGTTTGCTGACTTCTGCGCATTCAACGATTTGATGATTGGAGGGGAGGCAGTGTGTACGAACACAATGATATTTACAAAACGATGTGGATTCGATTTCACCAGATAGATAAATTACACTAAAAATCAGATCGACTTCATTTCAGTGTGAAGAAAGTGGAGACACGTAAAGCCCACTGGATACAAGATCAAGAAGGGAAGTAGATGTAGGTGATTCACATCACTCACAATCTATCTAGTGCAAGGAACCTATCTTCAAAATCAAGTTGAAAACCTTCAATTCAAGGAAGCTGGTGATAGGCCACACAGTTGAAGTTTAACACTGAGAACAGAAACTGAACTGAAGGACTAAACTACAAAGGACATCTTCATGTCAGTCAGTCAGCCAGTGATCAGGATAAAATCAGAGACATTAGGCAACATCCTCAAGGAAACCTCTATGGAAGAACACTGGAACTCTGTGAAAGAGATGTGGAAGGAAACCTGCATAACCTTATTAGGAAGGAGGAGGAAGAAGCAAGACAAGGAATGGATCTCGACGGACACATGGAAGCTGATAGAGCAGGGAGAAGGAGATAATGATGGTGGTAATAGTGAAGTATAAAATGAACCAGTGCAGTGCTGTGCAGTACGGTGTGGTGCATGGATTAACAACGAGAAAAGGAACTAAGCGCAATCTATAAGACATTACACTGGACAAGGAAGTTCAGAAAAGTGCGCCGAAAAACAAAATACACTTCTACGACACACTTGCAAGCGAAGCTGAACAGGCTGCAGGTAAAACAGACTTTACAACATTGTATCAAATAACCAGGTTACTATCTGAGAGGGAAGAGATCAACACAGATGAAACCAATAAAAGATGACGAAGGAAATTTAATTAACAAAGAAGAGAAACAAAAGAATCGATGGACTGGCCACTTCAAAAAACTCTTCAACCAGCCATCACCACCACCACCACCTGTGACTCGTCAGGAAATACCACCAGCAGACCAGCCACAGAAATACCAGTGAACACAAAGCCTCCGACAAAAGCAGAAGTGAAGTCATGAATTCCATAAAGTTACTGAAATCCGGGAAAGAAGCATTACCAGATGGAATCCCATCAGAAGCACTGAAAGCAGATAAAGGGGGGAAACATTAGCGGACACGACCACAGTATTATTGCAGAAGGTTTGCAGGGAAGGAAGGAAGGAAGAAAATGAAGGTACCCGCCTACTGATTGAAAAAAGGGCTACCTTGTAAAGCTTCCAAAGGAGGGCGACCTAAGTCTTTGCAGGAACTAAAGCAGAATCATGCATCTGCCCACTCCAAGCAAAATATAAAGCCCCATCCTGCTGGAGAGACTGAAAATTGATCTGGATTGAAAACAACGACCGGAACAGGCTGGATGGCTGGTTTCAGGAAGAACTTATGTGTGGATCAAATTGCAACCCTATGCCACTCATCATCACAGAACAGGGCATAGAATGGTAATCAACTCTTCACCTCAACTTCATCAACCCGAAGATCTGTAGGTGAAAACTAACAAGTTGACAAGAAAAGCAAGGCAGTGAAGGTGGTGCTTCAAGTGAACGTAGAGCGGACGAAAATGATGAAGATACCCAACCAACGACGACAACAACAGTATGCACCAATCACCATAAGCCGCAGAAATCTGAAGGAAGTCGTCATTTTCACCCACCTTCCAAGGCAGCATCATCTCAACTTCAGGCGGCATCATAAAGAAGGATGTCTAAGCCATCATCGGAAAAGCAAGACAGGCCTTAATAAACCTGAAATTAGTGTGGTTATCTACTGCACTCCACTGCATTCAGCATAAAGCGTGAACAACATCAGGATTTTCAGCACTTATTCAGTCAAGTCAGTGCTTCCATGTGATGCTTGAGAGACTTGGCACGTTACGAAAAGCATTTCTAACAAACAACAGACATTCATCAACAGCTGACGCCTATGCTCACTCACTCTCTACTGAAGATCAGATGAGAAGGCCAGAAGGAATAAGCAAGAAGGAACTGTGGCTGGCCGGCTGGCTAGCTGGCAACGAACCAACCAAGAGCCTATTGCATAACAAATATGCAAAAGGAAGTGGAGATGGATTGTGTTGGGCACACACTGACAAGCATCAGACCAGACACTGGAGTGGAACCCAAATGGAAAACGGCGAGTTGGTCATCCCAGCTGAGGGTGACGTGGAGGAGATCGTGTGAGGAACAAGATATGAAAGTTTGTGGGAAGTTGTAGAGGTAGGTTCCAGAGACGTCAGAGAAGGGAGTGAATTGGTGACATGCTACTGAAGCCGTATGTTTCACTAGGAAACCAACGGACAAATAAATTAATAAATATATAAGAACCATTAGGTACATCACAGAAGTTTCATCTTTCTTTTGTATATCTCATTTATGAAAGTGCAGATGACATTATGTGCATATGTATATAATCAGACAAATAATGATATAATTAAGTTTTATGTAACAGAATGCTTGTTTCTAAATGAATTTTATATCTTTCCATCTTCTATCCGTTACTGAGATAATCTTTGCCTCTACTAGTGAGTTAAGTGAACCGGATATATTGAAAACCATCTTCTTTTATTTAAGATTAAACAAATGTAAAAAAGAACAAACAAATATGTTTGTGTATGTATTGGTCATAGAAAGGTGCCCTTTGTGGCTGTTCAGCTCTCAGTGTTTGTCACTGGAAAATCTTTACCTATTAAACCTATAGTTCGAACAAAAATGCAATCGATTATACACTAATATGGGTAATGATTGCTGATTATCTGACAGCTGTATTGGTTACCCATCGGTGAACGACTTTTCTACTTGACTCAGTTTCACATAAAGTCAGTCGCACCCTAAGCATCTTGATCGTAAAGTCTGTGACTTCAGAAACAAGTATTGCAGATGTATATCCCTAAGAGTATGCCAGTTTTTGCACTTTTGAATAAGCACCCTGCTGATGAGTATCAGAAGGTATGAAACCTAAGTTCAAAGTCTTCTGCTGATCCACATCCTAATAAAAACACAGAAAAGCCCCCTTATTCTATAAAATGATCTGAAGATTTGTGAACTACTTTGACATTCCTTTAAGTGATAAGATTCGGAATGTTCACTGTTTAAATCGTTTATTTACTTGTAGACACTGCGGAATTCAAAATTTTCACTTGGATTCTTACATACAAACAAAATTTTTCATAACAGTTCAGTATACAAATTAAATGTGATAACTTTATTTTGGTGAAATATTTATATTCAATTATGTCGCTCAAATACATAGACAAATATATATCACTGAAGAATTTGCTTGCCTTTTTAGGCTGAAAAATCTTAATAGGTCACGAAAATTTGCGTGCAATGTTCTAGTTAAATTAATCTTCAGTTTTCAGACATAACAAGTGTGCACTTTATTGGTTTTATATTATTTCTTCAAAATTTACTTTTTATAAATCAGTGGAAAATATCCTAGTTATACATTTTGATGTGCTACTCAAAGTTAATGTAAACGTTTAACTTTTATGTAACTTACATAATCGTGCTAATATCTTCAAAGTAATGGGATTTTTAATCGAGTATATAATAAAAATCCAGGTTACAGTACTCCATGTACAAAGGTGTAAAGGTCTGGAGGATTAAGTCAGAAGAAACATTCAGGTTTCGCTAGCAAACCTGAAACCAATTTTTCTAACGACCACAAAAAGTTTGACTAAAGGCGATTGGAAGAAGGGCTACCTGGTCAAACTTTCGAAGAAGAGAGACGTAAACCGTTGCGAGAACTAGCGCAGAATAATGCTTCTGATCAGCGTTAGCAAAATATTGAGCCGCATCATAGTGAAGAGACTAAAGGATGCGCTGGATTCAAAACTACTACCGGATAAGGCTGGCTACCTTCAGCAAGTACAAATCATGTGCGGACCAAATTGCAACGCAACGCTTCGCATCATCATAGAACAGAGTGTAGAATGGGAGTCAACTCTCCACCTTACCTCAACTTCATCCACTTTGGAAAGTCCTTTGACAGCGCTGACCGACGAGTAATTTGGCAGGCAGCTGCTTCAACACTACGGAATATCACAAACCTTTATCAATCTCGTTCAACAACTATATGAAGACGCTAAATGTCAAGTAATTCACAGTGGGAAGCTCAGTGATGTTTCTGAAGTGAAGACAGGAGTGAAACAGGGCTGTCTACCATCACCTATGATATTCCCGATTATAGTGGACTGGATCATGCAACAAGTTGTGGGACACGATGGACTGAGGAAAAGATCCCAGAAGATTTGGATTTAGCCGATAACTTGTGTCGAATGTCACACAAACTCAAAGATCTACAGGCCAAAACTAACAAGTTGACAGGAAAGGCAAGGCAGCGAAGGAAGATGGGACCCTAAGTGAATGCAGAGAAGACAGAGGTGATGAAGACACCCAACCAAAAACAGCGTCAACAACAAGCACCAATCACCACCAATAGGAGAAACCTAAATAATGTAGTCTCTTTCACATACCCACATTGGCAGCCAGCATCGTTTCAACTACAGGCGGCTCAGATAAGGACGTCAAAGTCAGGATCGGAAAGACAGAGAGACAGGCTTTCATTAATCTGAAACCAGTGTGGAGATCTTCTACATTCAGCACAAAGCGTGAACAACATCCGGATTTTCAACACCAATGTCAGGTCAGTGCTTTTATATGGTTCAAAGAATTGGTGCATTATGAAAAGCATTTTCAGCAACATCTGCCTACGCTCGTTACTCAAGCTCAAACAGATGGCCAGAATAATAAGAATAAGCAACAAGGGACACTGGCATGGCGACGAACCAACCAAGGACCTGTCACTCAACAAATTTGCGAAAAGAAGTGGAGATGCATTGGGCATTGACTGAGAAGGCCAATTGAGGACATCATGCGCTAGTCCAGACACTCAAGTGGAACCTAGATGGGAATAGACGAGTTAAGCTTCCCAGCTGATGGAATAATGCATGAGATCGTGTGAGGTAGAAATGAGAGCTGTCGTGTAGCCAGGTTCAAAAGGTTGCAGAGAACAGAGTGGAATGAAGACGTACTACTGGAGCCCTATGTTCCACTAGGAACTTAAGGGACAAATAATAATTATCTTATCTGACAACAGCATCTAAGTTTCAGTAGAAAAACTCCCGTGTCTCTTGGTTTTGAGGTTAAGATATCAGCTTAAGACCAGAAGTGAAGTATTGCAAAATGCCATGGCCTTGTTATCACTGATGTTTAAACAAATGATAGAAACATTAGTTTTTAGGTTAGAATTTATTTAGTGGGAAACAATGTAAATTTCCGTGGTCATAACCATTATGACAATGGGGCGTTAAGGGGAAAACTATTTCACACAGCATCAATGGACGTTATCTGTGACATACCTAAAACGTGTTAAAATCCTATTTGTTTACTTCTCTTTCGTCTCCACTTTGGCATTATCCAGAAGCCAAAAATTTATTGAGATCACTAGATCTTACAAAAATTGAGTGTATCAGGACTCTAAGCCATATGTTTCAAAAGACTAGTGTAGTGGTATTTATTATTGGGTTTCTAGTGAAATATAAGGCTTCAGTAACACATCTTC
The DNA here is from genome assembly GCA_944470555.2 of Heterobilharzia americana. Lineage (NCBI taxonomy): Eukaryota > Metazoa > Platyhelminthes > Trematoda > Strigeidida > Schistosomatidae > Heterobilharzia > Heterobilharzia americana. Next base: position 26,698,288 of record OX104129.1, read on the forward strand.
ATTGCACTCTGTCCTCTGCAGTCTTTTCAACCTGGCTTCGTCACTGCCTATCACCTTTCATTTCTTCCTCACATGATTCCCGCCATGTCACCCTCAAAAGCCCAACTCGTCGTTTCCCATTTAGGTTGCATTCAAGCACCTGGCCTGAAGCGTAATGTCTCTGAGTAGCCTTCTCAGTGTATACCCAATCCAGTTTATTTTCATTTTCTTCTGCATATTTGTTGAGCGTAGAGGTATTTGCCTTAAATAAACTTTGAATAATGGATAACTGATGCATAAATCAGTGGTGTTACCTACCAATGAATAATATTTTGATTTCCACCTATGGCTTAAGAAAATGCTTGTTATTTAGACCTCTGAGTTATGATCACGTATGGAAATTTCGAAAAGTCAAGTGTGCGCATTGAGAACAAGTCCTACTCTATACAGTTGAGAGCCTTTCACTTCAAAAAAAATTCGAAATATTTGAAAAAAGGTGGCCGATGGTTCGAATCCGGTAGCGGTTAAAATCTTCTTACCTTCAATCATCCACCTAGTACAAATTAATATTTACTGCTTGGAACATAAACAGTATTTTCTGTATTTTTTATATGAATTTTCTTATTATCCTGTTTCATATATTATTCAGTTAGTTGACTTACAAGTCAGTTATAACTAATTCTAGGGTCAAGTCATTTAATGCTTTGCATTAATATTCTCTGACATCTATTTACATTATGGTTAAGAGATTAGTTTTGTGTCAACTTTAACTAGTGACACCATGTGTTTTGACAAATGATTAGTAAGAAAAGAAAAACACACGTTACTTCAACAAAACATAAAGAAAAACTTTAAGTTCATGTTGTCAAGGCAGTCCACTTATTACCGAAACGTATTCATTATTTTGTTGACAACAAACAGAAGAATAGTGATGGTATTTACAAATATCTCTGTATTACTGATCTTAGTAAAATAAAAGCATCTTCAAAATGTGGTTTCGGTAGTTACTATGTCCTTATGTTTATGGTAGACAGATTAACTAGTCACAAAAACAATCTGGAAATATGGAAAAAGGCTTTGAAAACGTCCTTTTTCGTTTACTACACACAAGTTACTTGTCAAAGTACTCTTTTTTATTTTTTTTTCATTCATTGTTGCGACCGTAGATATAAAATGTAACGAAACTAATGATGTTAATGGAATACAGATGGTCAGAAGAAGATGAAACACATTCCAAAGTATAATACTAATCAGTTATGCCATTTGAAATGATGAAATAAAAGGTGTACTACTTCGATTTTTTCTGATTCTAGTGACATTCTGAGACGACAGATGATGACAATCACTTGATCTTAAATATGAAATGCTGGGAATCCTACTTACGTGGATTAATTATATATATGAATCAAATAAATAAAAATCCGTAAACATTTGGCGCCTTTTCATACTTGAATAACAACATTTGGTGACGAAACACTGACAAAAGAAGCATTTAACAGTTAATGCGTATAAACAATATCTTGATTTGAATGAATATGCCAAGATGCTTCATCATTGATGCGCTTGGTGATGTTTTACGCGGCTGTATATATTACACAGCTTCATTCATCGACTAGTAAACAATGTCAAGATGGCTACCATTAAGTTTCTCAACAGTTGTAGCACCCGCAAAACTTATCTCTAAATCTTTATGATATCTAAAGACAATAAGTTGAATAGCAGTGATATATCCCAGATAAATTATGTAAGGCAATAAGATTCAAGGTGTAACAGTTAATTCAGTCAGTATTTTCTGCACACATAAGTGTATTTAAGTATTTTGCAATGCATATTCATATAGATGTGAGTGAACCATTGAAATACATATAACTTCCTCAGTAACTTTTTTGTGACAGAGAAAGTGGCATCAACTTCAGAGCAACAAACTCGAAGTAACTAGAAAATACAACTGCATGTTTTAAACAAATGATGTAGATTGATCTGCAATAAATTTATACATGCTCTTCAAAATAAGGATCAAAACACTGAACTATCCTAACTATTATGAACTAGAAATCTATCCCTTTTGAAATTTGTAATCACGAAGCTTGCATCAAGTATGAACCGTTTGAAAACCTTCAGTTGAGGAGTGGAAATTTCAACAGATTTCGATGACTTGAAATCAGTGGCAGTTCTATGTAACGAATGAATAATCTTCACACCCTCTTTGTTGTCCACTCTTTTATCTAGAAATATCACTTTCAAAAATAACCTTGTGTAGTGTCCGTGTACATCCAGAAACATTTGACTCTAATCTAAACATATCTCGTCACATCTTGCATGTCTTTCTTTGGAATGGCAGCGGTAATCAATCTCGCAATCTAACGCGAAATTCTAAGAAGGTATTTCATTTGCTATATAGCTTGGTGAAATCGACTCTGTGGATAACACTTGACATAACCTTGAGGAAGCATATTTATTCTATATCAACCAGGACGCGATCGTTTGGTCTATTTGTGTCACAGATGTATTTTGGTATAAATTGTAAGCGATTCAACGGTACAGCCTTCGATAAGATGTCAAATACATTCTGATTGAAATACCTTCATTTGTGCTTGTAAGTAAGGCATGATAACATTTTATTGATTAGACTAGAATCGTTCACCTAGAGTTTTTAACTTTAATTAAAAGAAAGATGAATAAAGTGAGTATGTAATACTTGAGCACTGTAAGAACGTAGTTCCATGTCAGACTTGTCAATTTTATGTAACACACAGTGATACAGTATTGTCTATCTGACCATGTTTTAGGCAAAAATAATTGCCTTTAGTCACATCAGTGTGCTTCACAACTTCCTGGTTGACCTCCCAGGGATCATGTAAGTCAGTGGCTCGTAACCATGGCAGAAGTGTGGCGACCATATTTATTTTGTTTCTCCTTTTACAGCAGAGTACAATGAACGTAGTGCCGGCTTTTTTGTCGATATGAATGAGACTGCCGGTCTACTAACCTATGCATGTTTTTGCATCTGTTCTTTTTTCATTTTTCTGTATCACATTTCTGTCTTGTTAGTGTTGTTATATTATTTTGGATGATGCATATCTTGTCGATGATATTGTACCAAGTTCTGTGATTTATTAACCAATAAACAATGATGAATAATGTCGGAATCAGGGGTGGAATCATACATCAGGGAGACAAGTCAGTCTATGAAGTTTTAAGTCGTCATCGACTTAACTTACAGGGCCATGTTTGTGCATGCCGCATGCTCAAGGAGAAGCATAAGCTTTCTAGTAAGTGCTTCTCAAGTTGCAAAAATGGTTCAGAGATGAGGCGAAGGGTACTAGGAGTTATGGGCTATTTCCTGTATAAAATTGCAAACTTTCAGTGACTGAGGTGTTCTGGGTATTTCACCGTCTACCTTCACATGAAATCGTAGAAGAAGTCGGATTAAGTTGGAAGAAGGCTTGAAGCGGCGCCAGTCGATGAGGTGCCTTACTGTTGGCCTGATCTATGTGGGAAGATTTAGACTGCCTGGTTTAGCTTCTGGAGATGACAGAAATCAGTGGTTGAAGATTCTAGGTGGAATAAATTAAAATCCAGATCTTCTAAGACTTGATTATTTCCAGTAACATTCATCGTTGAATCCTTCCTCTTCCCGTACATCTTTTCATCTCCTTTGTTATGAGTCTTTTTCTATGCAACTATGGTTTGTATTTTGCTGTAAAGTATAGCAGCTTGAGATGACTATTTGTTTTGAAGCAACAAAATGATTATCTAACGCTAACGGAAAAAAGGATAATGAAAGCGTTTATCGACTTTATTCACCATGCAATGTTTTTCTTTTTTATGAGAACATTTGATTTCAGCTTAATAATCCCATTTTAATCTCGGAGCATGATTTACCTTGAATTTATTTCTTAGATTAACGTTTCAATCAATAACGTTTTAATTATGATAAGAAGCTAAATTTCACTTGAAAACAACGCGCAAATTGTGAAGTAATATTATTCTGACTAGATTTGTTGAACTGACTCACTCTAATGTATTTTCACACTTGAGACTATTTCATAAATAAAATCTAGGCAACATAAAAGATCTTCGCCTCTTTCAGAATGTATCTAGGCGTAAAATGAATATCTTTTTGCTTGGAAGTTGCGAAAAATTCTTTTTTTAAAAGCTGAAACTCAATATTCCTGTTTCGGTAAGGCCAGTCATATTCATCAAGTGATTACATTTGGTGAATAATATCGTTCAACTTTACAGTAGTATTAAATTTGAACCCAGTAAAATATAGAACATTCGGCCCCGTGACAGATATGTATTGCTTAGGTTATCAGAGTGAAAAAATTAATTGCAACTGCTACCCTAAGCCATTGAAAAAAATTCATCACAGTAAAAGTCGGTCATTTGATAGGTATCACCATTTTCTCTTAGTTAATTGATTTCAAAACCTTAGTTCTCCAGTTTAATGATAGTAAGGATTTCTGCTACTTTTACGGTTTCTAGAAAGAAGATTCTAAGCTTTTTTAAGCTAAGGTATTCCATCTCATATGATCACATAAAAAGCTTTAGTATAGGTCTAATACAGCAATAGATGTGAATACCCCTGTTTAATATGCAAGTTGACGGACTTCATCTGTAAATCTTTCAGTTTGTTAAGACGGTATTTTTTTCTCAGATTATTTACTTCATCATTACTATATACTATATACTTACACTCTCAGACATCCAAATAGATGGTATTTCAGTTATTTTAATTCATGAAACTGGTAAACAAAGACTGCAAACTCTACTCATCATGGTGATTAGTTGATCATATCGATAATTTCAAGATGGTACTCACTACAGACTGACATCGGTTACAGAACTACTGAAAACATGGAAGTACCTGACAGCTATTTGTCTCAGTATAGGAATCTTCAGCAGTGGACAGCAAGTGGTAGCGGCCTGACCATGAATGATGAAGGTCTTGGGTTCGACTTCAAGCGTAGTCATTGATGATATCGTAAAGGTTATTTAGGAGTTACTTTTAAATTCATATGAATCTACATGAAGATAAGACCTACAACCAAAAAGTACAATAAACATATGAGAAATATGCACGACAATATTGTCATATAAATTCATTTTAATTTAATTCCAGGGTGTCTAGAAAACCAACACAACAACCTACACAAACAATAACTTCAGCTAAATATTTGAAAGATACAAAAATTACTTTACAAATGATTTTTCTTGACTTTTAGATGAAAAGATGTTCAAACCATCCCTTAACTTCATGGATATTTCACTACAAGTAAAAAGCGAGTTGTTCAACTGATCTGATAACTGACTGATACTAAAATAGAACTAGTACTTAAAAGTTACTGTTAAGAGACTTTAAAAAAGAAAAATACCCCAAGAATGACAATTAAAAAATCAATAATATTACTGATAGCTAAACAGTAAATGATCTCTGAAATTCAACAGATACTAAAAATGTCATGAATAAATATTTTACATTTTACTAGATAACTACTTCCAATTTCAAAATGTTTTTACTGTAAAAGAAAAAAAAATATTTCTTCTAAAAACTATAACTGAATTATTTGAAATTGTTTAAAACAGTAGCGCATGTGATCATTTTAATTAAAAAGGTTTTTTTAGAATTATTGATTGTATTTAGACTGCAAAATATACCACAATTGGTAGATTTTGTAAAGAAAAAGTAAACTTTGAAATAAATATTTGTCTATTTAAACAATTGTGTCCAAATCAAAGTTTCTCAGGATAGTTTTACTTCATGAATGAATGAAGTATGACTACTTTTTCTAGTTTTAAGATCTCATTTGTGATATTTCAAGTTCTATTTTGATTAGTTAGAAGAATGATTATCAACTATTTATTCTTATATTGTTGTTTGTACTTTCATTGAAGTTGACTTATTAGATCCACTATTAGGTGAAGTAATATTATTTACTAGGTAATATATTTGACACAGTTAATTGTTCATAGTAATTTTAATGTAACTTAAAACGTTTGAGATAATATTGATATATGACAATTTTCTAGATTGTGACTAACAGGACACGCATTTCGTCCTATTTGGGACTTGTCAAGTAGTGCGGTCCAGTAAAACAACAGAGAATTACAAGCATACCAACAAACAGTAATAGATAGTACAAGAGGTGGTTATCGTGCCTCAGTAGTCTGGTAGATAACATGTTGGCGTTTGAAATGATGGGCACGAGGTTCGAGTCTCACTGACAACAACACTCACTGGGGTACAAGTATACACAGCTGATAAGTAGCAAAAAGAATGAAATGCACGTTTTGGACTACCTTGCTAGCCATAGCCAAGTAAATTACCATTGTCAGTGTTGAGGTAACATTGAGGCTTCTTCATAGGAACCCAAGAGGTCGAACAACTCAGTCCAGTATAAAAACAGAGAATTACAAGCATATCAACAAACAGTAGTATTTATATGGTCCTGTTTCTCCTTCTTTTGTTGTTGCCTAGTAGGATTGTATCTAATTCCATCTACAGCTATTGAAGAGCCCTTCCATACATTTTTTTATCTTACTATGATAAGAAACTCCTAACGTAGCTACGCTCCTATGCGCAGATAGCTAACTGGCTCTGGTCAACCAACTACTTTAACTTGTACCTGATATTACAATAGTTACAAGATATTTAATAAAGTGAATTATATTGATTAATTAGATCAGTAGGATCTCTTGACCTATGTAATTTGCTTTGAATTTTGTTTGCTTAGAGCTCTATTGCATGTCTCCAAGGTGCCCTTACTGTATGAAAGCATCAAAAGTATTAAATTTTGACTTCAAAATAGAATGAAGAACATGGTCAGTCCTTAAAATTAACTTGATAATGGGAAGAGAGAAACAGATGAACGAATCTTGGTTTATCGAATCAACACAAAAAAACAAGCATCAGAAATGAAACAAACAACCGGCCCAGATATGTACAGAATTCGATTACTTTTATCACAAAGAAAGGGATAGAATTAAAACAGCACAGAGCACATCTTGAAACCATTATGAACAATAAATTTTATTGAAAATTCAGTCCAGTAAGTAAAACTGCTTCACTGCATGCTGCATCAAATAAATCAACCTAACCGGAATATAATTCACCCTACGGCAAAAACTTTACACCGGGATTAATGGTTGTTTATGGTCTGTAAGTAATTTGTCACAGCTAATAAAACCTATGAAACTGCACAATAGGTCCACTGTGGTGATATTCCACTTTCATCGTTGTTGATAGCGTTGGTTTGTCGTTTTGATTCACAGAAAAACTTTTTTGTAATCGACTTTTTCGAAATTCTATCATCCTATGAATAAGTTACACTTCTTTTTTATTTTGGCTATGAAAGTTGAAATAATTGAGTGATTTTCTGAAAGAAAATAGTTGGTATGCACATGACTACATCTCAACATTGATGTATACAATATTCATAAGAATTCAGTGAAGGTCTGTCATCAACACTATTCAAATCTTCCTCTCTACGAACACATTTTTTGCAAGATACTTCCGATTTTTTACTCTGAATTCTTCTAAAAAATAAAAAGCTATTCATCACCTACAACCTTTTACTTCACTGATGGAAGAATTGTTTAATACCAGCCCTGGTGTGGGTCTTTTCAACAGTACGCATCCATGACCCTCTCGATGATCAAACACACAAACTTCTGGTCCCGCAACCAACATGTCATCATTGAGCCACTGGGTCAGAATCCAGTGGTCCACATTTTATACTTCTGTCAGTTCACGAAATAGCTCGACCTTCATCTAATGCCATCGTTGAACAGCTGTCCTCATGTTCGACATTTATGGCTTCACCTGTGACGACTTCTCATTGAAGCTTCCAGAACCGAGTCTTGAGTCTAGTCACCAATGAGCACTAGACAGTTATTCAGTTTGGAGGCTTTGGGGCCATGCTATATCCTAAACTCAAAGTAGGAAATATGCACTATTGGATTTCGACCTATTTTTCCAATGATAACACGCTGATCGCGAAACCTGAAGGTGGATCATAGTAAATTTCCATGATTTTACTACTATTATTTTTCCATTGAGTTCCTAGTGGAACATAGGGCTTCAATAGCACGCCTCCATTCCACTCTCTTCTCTGCAGTCTTTCCAACATGGCCTCACGAAATCAGTACACACATTCTAAATCAAAAATTACGCTTGTGAATAATTGATGCATCTTCACTGACGGGTGTTCATAAAAATTGACCGGTATTGTCAAAACAGATATCCTCAGTGCTCTTAATGCACAAATTTGGGATAAGAAAAGGCTACTTAAATTTCCCATCACAGTGAAAAAAATAGTTTCACTGCATTTTGCTTTCCGTCTCAATATTATTATGGTATTATTTATAAACATATGCTGATGATTATCATGGATCGAAAAAGCAGCAAGATGGGCGTTCATTAACCTGAAACCAGTGTAGAGATCTTCTACACTCAGCACAAAGCGTGAACGACATCCGGAATTTCAACACCAATATCAAGTAAGTCAGAGCTTTTATATGGTTCAAAGAATTGGTGCATTACGAAAAGCATTTCCAACAAACTACAGACATTCATCAACAACTGCCGCCTATGCTGTCTCAATACTAAAGATCAGATATCCAGAATAATAAGAATAAGCAACAAGGAACTCTGGCTGACAGCGAACCAACGAGGCAAGAACCTGTCACTCAACAAATATGCAGAGGAAGAAAGTGGAGATAGACTGGGCATTGGCTGAGAGGGCCAACTGAGGACATTATGCGCCAGGCCAGACACTCGAGTAGAACCCAGATGGGAAACGAGAAGTTGGACATCCAAGGCGTGTGCGACATGGAGGAGATAGTGTGGGGAAGAAATGAGAGCTTGTGGGAAGTCGTGAGGCCATGTTGGAAAGACTGCAGAGAAGAGAGTAGAATGGAGGCGTGCTATTGAAGCCCTATGTTCCACTAGAAACTCAAGGGACAAATAATGATAATAAACATAAAATACGCTGGTTGATATAACTTACTGAGTATATTTACCAAGAAAGCCGGGCAAAAATTTCTCGGATTACTGAAATGTTAGATCTAAGTTGTGTATTGAACTGCAAAATGACGTGAATTCAAGATGAAAATGTTTCAAAAACGTTCAAATAACATGGGTTTCATATAATACTTTCATATTATCAAAAAGTTCAAGATAAACATTTAAAATAGCCAGCCACCTCTCAAATTACAATACATTTTTGCTACAAAGCAATGAAGATATTCTTTGAATGAGTCTAAAATTCCGAATTCTACTCTATCGCATCTAAATGAATACAATGCACATTTGGCATTATACTCCTATTCGTGACGCTGCTAACTCCGACAGCCAGGTGTATCAAAGATGTCATGAGGTTTCGCAATTGTTTATTTCTATAAATTCATTCACGGATAGTGGTCTTGCTTCTAACAGGATTGGCTCACGTTTCAGATTTCGGGAATAATAGTATTAAACGGTATCGTTGTAGACACATGCTTGAGAATTCTGCCAAGTATCTTTCCGGCTGTTGCTTCACAATGTGCCTAATTCTTTCGAAAACTAAGAAAATATTCCTATCTTCTCTCTTTGGTCACACGTATTAGGTAACCATTTTTCATTTGATAAATGTAAGGAATGAAAAAAGAAAAGATTTATCAACTTTCAATCTAACTGTACATGGATTTTGCTTTAACCTTTGCATCATATTACTGCAAGTATTTACATTGCAACAATTTCAGTTTAGGCACTACCTATAACAATTAGTTCTACAGTGACACTTAGAGAAAACGCATATTGTAGGAGATACTTTAATTAACCAAATGAGCACTGATAAGCAGTAAGGTCACTTCATCACCTTTTTCTACCGAAAAAACTTGACGTTTTGTTATTTCATTTCTAGATATCCTGTAAGTAATCGAGGTAGATTGAACGGTAATTAGACAAAATAATTTTGTAAAGATTAAAATCAATGTAAGAGCTTGTTTCCGTTTATGTTTACCTGTATATTTAGGTTTTGTGGATGTCACTGTGAGAAAATCTTACATGGTATAATGTCGAATAACTGTAGGTTTTGGCTTTTCTTTGAAGTCTAAATATTAGAAACATAGATTTCGGCCTAATCGAAAGCATTATTGGCATTTCGTAAATTTGTCTCTCTGATCTATACATCAAGATATCTAAAATAAGACAAAAGGTAAAATTCCACAATGAATACATATGAGACAACGTTTATAATGAACCTGCATAAAATGAACCTTATATGATGAAACACCTTAACTTAGTGCCTAAAGTTTTCCAAACAATCCAGTTCACTGTCGGATGCTTTCAGAATACTTCCGAAATTTCTGCTGAAATTCCAGTAGAGACAAATATAAAAGCTGTTTTACATATTTGTCTTCTTGACGGAATTACTTATGCGTATATAAAACTATTAATAACTTTTGCAAACATTTCTAGAGGCACATATAAGACTTGACTGATCTCAGATTATACTTGAATATGCTGCAAAGTTACGCATTATAAGAACTGTATACATTTTCATTCACTCACTGTCAACGAAAAGAGCCTAAAAGATTTGGACTTCGCCGCCGATGATGATGTTTAATGTCACAAAAACTCGAAGATCTACAGGCGAAAACTAACAAGTTGACGGAAGAGTCAGGGCAGCGAAGATGAGACTTCAAGTGGACGTGGAGAAGACAGAGGTGATGATGATACCCAACCGAAAACAGCAGCAACAACAAGCACCAATCGCCATCAGTGGGAAAAACTTATATGAAGTAGTCTATTTCACCTATCCACGTTGGCAGGCAGCATCGTTTCAACTACAGGCGGCACAAGCACAGATGGGGATGTTCAAGCCAGCTTCGGAAAAGCCAGACAAACTCTCATCAATCTGAAATCAATGTGGGGATATACTATAGTCAGCACAAGATACAAGATCCAGATTTCCGACACAAATGTCAAGTCAGTGCTTCTATGTGTTTCAGAAACTTGTCGTGTCACGAAAAGCATTTCCAACAAAGTACAGATATTCATCAACAACTGCATACGCTGGCTCGTTACTGAAAATCAGATGAGAAAGCTAGAAAGAATAAACAGCAAGGAACTTTGGCAAACGATGAACCAACGAAGCAAGAACCCATCACCCAGCAAGTATGCAGAGGAGGAAAGTGAAGATGGATTGGGCATATAGTGAGAAGGCTGATTGGGGACATCACGCGACAGATGAGGCCGTCAAGTGGAATTCACAAACGAAAACGGCGAGTTGGGCGTCCCAGCTGAGAATGATATGGAGTTGACCTTGTGAGGAAGAAATGAAAGCTTGTGGACGGTAGTGGTGCCAGATTTTGAAGACTGCAGAGAAGAGAGTGCAATAAAGGCGTGCTACTGAAGCCCTATGTTCCACTAGGAACACAAGAGAAAAATAATAATAATAATATTCATTTTCATTCACCAAATGTGAATGAGTGTTTAACTGCCTACGTTCAACTTTCTTTGGTATGATAAGAAAAGTAAACCACCCTCGAAATATTATCAAGTAAATAATACAATATCACTGTGTTTCATCAAGTAATTGGTATTTGCTCCCATCGTAGTACCCAAACTTTGTGCTTTCATTCGGGCAATATTTCATTTTATTTACTATATTTTATTTCTAATATTGTAATAAATTTCGTCATGAAATGACTTAATTAATACAAGAAAAAGTTATTAAGAAGGAAATAATGGAATTTAGTTCTTGTTTACTTCATTTATATTCTTTGAACTAACAAATTAATATTTCGAAGAAATATGTGTTTGCTTCCTAGATAGCTAGAAACTGTTAAACAATAAAAATATTTTATGTGAAAACACACATCGTCGTAGGGGATATCCACTTAGGAGAAGATAACACATCCAGCAGATTTATCTGTTCTTTCTATAAATGTGACATATGAGAATGTTTCAATTTTCTTGACCATGAATAATCCACAATGCACCTCTTAAAAATGTGAATATGATTCCTTGATTGTTTAGGTGTCGTTAGTACTCACCACCTTTGAGTTGTTCTCTGATTGGAAATTATTGATAATCCTATAAATTTATTAAGGTTTGGTGATATAAATGGCGAAACATCTATGCTTATGAAGTGAAGTTCATATGACAAAAGATCTACTTACAATAGTTCGTCACCTGAATTTTCATGAGCTTTTAGTCATAGTCATACAATTACAAGAATATTAGTAGTCAGACATCAGCAGAAACTCTGAACAAGATTCTACAACAAGTGTTATTTTGTAAACCAATCACTGTGAATGCTAACATAGTTCAGAAAAGCGAGTTTTATATACACAATTTGTAATATAAACAACCAATTTTCTATTCATGGAATTCAGTGACTTTACATTTCATTAATTATAGCAAGTTTGCTGTCATTCAAAGTGATTAACTGAATGATGATGAAAACTTACTTCCTAGAGCTTGTAAAGATGACTGAGGTCATTGAATGTTCTTGATGTATGAACCGGTGAAGCAGCTTTCGAAAACCATTTAGCTGATTATAATAGTTAGAAACGGCAAGTATGTTTTTAGATAGTGTAGAGAAACTACAGCTCCGGATGAAGAAGATAACTGTCTTGCATTACACATCCTTTAAGGTTTTTAACGGGTGTTTTATCAACAGGTTGAACAACTTTGTCAGCATTTACTTCTATATGAAGTAGAAGCCGATTAAGATAACTAGTCTGGTGATAAAACCTTCAATAGCAAACCTTAAAACTTGAAGATTACAAAACAATTATCATTATCAATACTTTTCAAGTTTTTCAAAATTGTTTCAATATGCCTCATGTCACTTATCCTAAAGAAAATATTTTATAAGGCTTTGAATATATTCAGTGGACTGTAATAACCTGAGGAATTATTATCTTATCCTATATATTTATCTCTTAATTTCGATTATGAACTGTTTGAACTCAATAACTTATTTCATTATCAGGTGGGAAGTATAATCATTCTAATCGCAAAATTTACTGTGAACTGAAGTCTGGACTGATGAAATATCACAGTTCCATAAGACAGTATAAAAATAAGTGAATGATTCCTTGAATCAATATAACTTTTATGCAGCCTTTGTGTAGTACTTCATCACTTGCTGAAAAAGTTACTTCATATACTTGTAATAGACAAGGCATAACTTATAAGAATCAGTAAACTGAAATAATCTGCCTCAATAAATACTATTCATAATTGTAAACGCTTTTTAATAGCTTGTAAAATATTTGGATCTCTTTCTACTATGAGTGGCATTTATGTGACTTTAAAATAAGCTGCCTACTACAAATATTTCACTTTTATAACACATATAACTTAAAAGTTGCATTTTTAACGTGTAAGTAGAACCACAAAATTATATTCCCAGACGTATTAGCAGTAGTTTCTAAATTAACTCCTCCCTTTATTAGAATGTTTGTTATCATTGGAGATAGGACATATAAAGACCAATATAAGCAATATATTGTAAAAAAACCAGATTCAGTAGCTTATATGTATGCTACACATGTCTTTCAATAGCCTCTTACATCAATCATTGTTCTTTTACTCCATGACTAATTGCAAGAAATAGAGAAGTGGTAATTACACGATATATAACCGTTGGATAAAAGATAGTTGTGCTGAGTAAGCATTTGTAGGTGTCTCCTGACTATCCTGAAAAGTGGTCCTGAGGATCATACAACTCAGTGACTTAAGACAATACCAGACGTGACTCGGGATCAAAACTAGTGGGTGTCATACTGTATTTTTCTTGCTTCTTCTTTCACTGGAGAGCAAAATAAAAGTAGTGAATATTCCTTTAAAAGTATATTTTGTCTCACTATTATTACTTGTTTTATACCGTCGTTGATCAGACCAAATTGATCGGTCTATTTTAGCATACGGACATCTACGCAGGAGCCCATATGCTAAAAGAGACCGATCAATTCAATCTAATCAACGATGACATATTGCAAGCAGTAATGCTAAAACTATGCCCGTCGCACAAGAAGTGGCTATCGTGGCTCAGTGGTCTAGTAGATAATCCTCTGGAGTTTGAAGTAACTGGTCCCGAGTTCGGATCCCAATGGGAACAACATGACTCACTTGGAGGCGAGTATATCTAGCTGACAAGTCCCAAGTGGGACGAAATGTCAATTTTGAACTCCACTGCTAGTCACTATCCATTATTACTATCGTTTACTCTGTTCCTATTTTCTCCTCCGTTTTTTATCTTCGTGATGAGATACATGTGTATAACTGTTTAAGTCCTTTTTACTGTAAAATACTTTAGAGCAGGCGGTCTTGTGTATTTTGAAAAAAGGTAAAGTCGGATCAAAGTTTTAAGCAATTGTTCCAATTTCCATAGAGGCTTCTCTGAACTAACGACGTCTTAGTTTTTTTAAATATAAGGGAAAATCCACCTTTTTTCCCTATTTACTCACCTTCCTAACATTTATTGAGTCTATAGGTGTAACCTTTGGCTATCTGAAATGATCTCCATCTCAGAACATTTGTTACCGGAAGGTTAGTAGGAAGCCAAAATTGAGATACTAGTGAAATCCCTATTTTTGATATAATTTCGTTTTCAAAATCTGTTGTTGCCTCACAATTATTCAGCATTCAACTGACTCCAGATTCACATTAGGTATCTCCACAGCTCTCATAATAGTTTGTTATGTAAAGAATGTAACACTGAGTTGTAGAAGTGAGTCTTTGTCTGTTAAATGAACTCAACTACTTTCTACATCCAACGAGAATTAATGATCAGCTCAGATTTATTCTGCTAATTCTATTTATGATGATCCTGTTTCTGAGCTCTTTGTCTTCTTTCTGGATAACTATTGACCGTTTGGTTGACCAGTAAACAACAGCCTGTTGCATGCATTGCAGCACTCATCATTTTTACCGTTTTATTGCACGTGGTTCTATTTTCCATCTCTTATTATCTTTCTTCTTACTCATTTCAGTGAATACATAATCTTACCTTCAAATAAAAGTAGTTATAAATCTTCATTCACTTACTCTGAAAGGATTTAGCCACTGAACCTTGAATTAATAGGTGTTACGGTGCAGATATTGTTTTGAGGCAACCAGCAGGATCCACAAACAGAACACACTTTTAGCAAAGCCAGAACCACAAGTTTAGCAGAATACGATGAATTTGTTGTATTCTGAAGTCTTTCCTTCAACTGCATGCAAGTTATAAATTCATATGAAAAGTAATGGAATCCCCCAAACTTCACTCATCAAAAATAAACAAAACCAGAATCAAAAATAAAGTGATCTTATCTTATGATATATCAGCATTTTTTACTAATGTACCACTGGAAGAAACAGTGGATATTATCTGTCAATTTTCAGATGAAATATGCATACCAAAACGTAACCTCAGAAGTTACTGTTTTTGTGCACTAAGAACATGTAATTTCATTTCAACAACAAGTTATACCACCAAATTGATGGAATGGCAATTAAAAGTCCTAACCTTGCAGATATATTTATGTCTAATTTGCAAAGAATCTTATTAGCTACAGCTATCAGTCAAACTACAATGCATAATAGGTATATTGAGGACGCATCTGTTTTATGTAATGATATGAATCGTGCGATAACACTGCAAAAAATATTCAGTAAGGTACGTACAAATATTAAGTTTACAATGGAACATGAGACAAATGAATTTCAATTTTGAACTTCGGATTTTGACAAACAGTAGATGGATCGTGTCCGAGATCTATCTACAGAAAAGAAACATGAAGTGGACAGTGTCTTCATTTCAACAGTTTCGGTGCCAAAATCTACGAGTAAGGACTAGTTAGAACGCTTTTTCGAAAGGCTAAGAAACTTTGTTCCTCAGACATACTGAGTGAAGAAAGTCAGTTCATTGAGAGATGTCTGAAACAATAGGTTGATCCCAAGAGATTTAAAAATAAAGTCAAAATGAGAAACAAGTGTATTTGATAATTCCGAGAAGAAATCTGTGTTCCTCTATCTAACTCTGAGGGGGGAAAAACTCATGAACCCAGTCAAAAGGAGAATAAGAAGTACACCAAAAATCATTTTCTTAGAGGTTAAATTAGTTTCCGTAGGCAAAACAAAGTGTCCACCACAATAATCAAAAGTTGATAGGTTTCCACCTTATTTCACCTCGACTTGTATCCACTAGTTAACACGTGCATGTCATAGCACGTGTAATGAAAAGACAAACAATAGGGTCGCGTCTAGTTATCACGAACAATCTCCAAATAGGTTAAGCTTACTGAAACCAAAGTGTTATAAAAGCTCCATTACTAAACATCTGGTGGATACAAGACACAGCCCGGACCTCGAAGACATTTAAAACAGTTAACAGACAAAACAAAGCTTATTTAGTTAGGATCGCAGAAACAACTGCTATCAGAAGAATCAAACTATGTTGATAAGATTATGAGCAATAATTTATGCTTAAAAAGTCATCAAGTAAATTATATTTCATCACTGTAAGTTACAAAATGAATAAGTTAATCTAATAGGGAATGAAATTCTAACTCAGTACTTAGGTTCTACACCTATATTAAAGAATAAAACCAAAATTATGCGTCTAAAAGGGATAGCCGTTAGCTTTCAACTTCCAAGGTAGTCAAAGGTTTGTTTTTTTCATTCAGTATAACACCTTCTTATGATCGGATCCTGATAAAAAATCTTTTCTTAATATAAAAAAGGCAACGTGGAGTGTTTGCTCGTATCAGTGTCGCTTTTTCTGTTTCACTGCTCCTATGTAGTCAATTACTTCGAGCATACGATGCACTACCTTGTGAAACACGTTCGTAAATCCTAACCAACCTGACTGATAAGAGGAGAACGGAAATACATCTTCAGTTTAGCAACAGAATACTTGGTAGACTCAAAAAGTTTTCAAAATGTTATATCAAATGAGATCAAGCCGCCAGAAAGACGTAAAGATAACATATATTAGAAAAGCTGGAGCGTACCCAATTGAAATTTTCAAGTAGTCATTTCGCACCCAGAAAAAGTATCCACGCTTGTCACATAAGATAAACCCCTTATGATATAAGTATATTTTACTTTGTTTCTAATCTCATCAGTGACGTTTTAAACTTTCCGTAAATCGGCTACAGAAAAGAATATCTGCGGTCACATTATTTGCTATTATCATTATTAGACTTTTCCCTACTTATGAGCTAGCTGTAAGTGAACCTCTTCACAGATTTAGGCATCAACGAATATACAGATGAAAACAGTTCGTAAGTGACAGCATTACTAGTTGTTGATTCCTGATATTGTCTATACGCATAATTCAAAATCTGTAGACTTGCACGCAGTTAAAATTAGTGCCGTTTTTTGGTTTAATACACTACAGAATGCTTAAAATACGGTTTATCGCTTGCAGTCATGTGAATGCAACTTGGGAAATTTACTACATTGCTCACGATATAGATTTGCATTAACAGTACTAGTGAATGTGAAAACTTCGGTTGAAGCTTATGCAAATAAGGTAAAAAAAATTCAACGTGATACCCACGAATGGGCTTTAAAGATCGAATATTATTAACACACACTTATTCTATACACAAAATTCTATTTTATTGGAAAATGTGAACTATCGGTGAATATGAATCAGTGGCTTACACGATGATGAGTTAGTGATTTAGATTCTCAGTATTTAAGTCAAATCTAAACAAGCATTGACACCCCTACACCAATTTTTTTCAGTATCACACCAATCTACCTAAGTATGTCTTCCAAATATGTTAAAATCTTTATGGGTAGCAAACACCCTTTACGATTAAGTGAAGAAAATTGTCCAATACAAGCGAAGAGGTTCATCAAGTAGAGTGTTCCTGTCCTAAAGTTTTTTACATAAACTAACTATCAATAATTTTTGAAGATAGAATTAATGAAATAATTCGAGTCAACCTGTATATAGTGACACTGGAAAACGCCCATAGTATTTCATAAATTTCAAACTTACCACTCAATTAATTTGATTTATAATTCCTATTTCATTGTGACTGAATCTAAAGAAACGTTTTTAGGGAAATAATCTTTTTCTTTTCCTGATCTAAGATTGACAGCTGAAAGCAATCGTACTTAAATCAAGAAACATTAGATGATTTTTTTAAACGCTAAATGATTGCACAATAAAAAAAACGCCTCTCCAGCTTTCATATTATGCACATCTGACTTTCAGAAGGGAAATAGGCATTTCCCTATATTTATGCTGCTAAGAAATAGATTCGATATGAAGTGATAATAACTTTGTTGCAATGAAATATTATAACCATTTATGGAATGACCCTAAAAAGTACAAATTCGCTATCAGTAACTTTAATATATATTTAACTACGCATTTAATGGTTGGCGGACCTGAACATACAATTCAAATCTTTGATTTATGAACTTTAATAAACTTATCTTACTACAGTTGACTAGTTGTTAGTGAAATAGTTATTTATAAGTCACAGAGTTTCAACCCAAATATCTCTGAAAATAAACAACAGTAATATGACGAAACTAGATATCCTTCAGGATGGTTTTATTATTTCTTTCACTGAAGTGTAAGTAAATATATAAAGTTTGCTTGACATGAAAATGGAAATAAATATAATTATTATGCACTAAAATAAGCGCAAATTTACTAAATATTTAATTATCTCCTACCACACGTTATGGTGGGCTTAATAATATACTTTCTTAACTGGTTGACTGAGTTTAAAGATGATAAAAGGTTGTTGTTTATAATCTAGAGTGTTCTATTTTTCTTTTATATGGTTCAATAAATTTTCTATGGAAGAACATTGATCCACTTGTTCACCATTACTATCCTAAATGACAGCAAAAACAAATCAACCTCACAGTTATCTTTACGGTATTTTGTGAAGATCTACAGATAAACTTCATTCTGGCAGTTAACATTGTACTACTTTCTACCTAACTGGTTTGATTTTGTTCAGTATGCTCATATTTATTGGTAGACATACCAGCTGATCTTGCCATATGACTGGGTATAATGCAGCGTTAGCTAGATAATCTGAATTTCAACGTTCAGCGTCTTTTTCTGTAAACTCAAAACTTCTAATTATCCCGCTCTCTTCATTGTTTACATTCTACAGATTTGTAAATTAACTGCACCTTAATAGAAATTCCCCATTCTTTTGTGATTTTTATACCTTTTTGTTCAACTCGCTACTACTATGCAGTTAATAAAGTTATAATCCATAAAATATTTCTTATTGTCACTGCTAATAAGTTCAATTTGAAAGCCTAGAAAAATTATATCGTCCAAATAATTTATAATCTTTTAATTTCCATTTCTTACTAAGAAATCTTCCACCTCAAACTGTCATACTTATTTCATATCTGCTTAGATAAAGACAACAACCACAAAATATTTTTACTTCCGGTCTAATTGAAAGTAACAACTCAGAGAGATTCCTTCAAATTAGCATTGATTTCATATCAAATACTAATGTTTTTCATGCCATAGTATGCGTGAGAGATTCATGGTGGATAACTTTTAACGTTTCCTTCTTTTATTTAGCATAAATCTAACTAATAAGATAACGAAGTACAAATCATGTGCTGACCAAATGGCAACTCTGCACCATGATTCATCATAAAACAGAGTATAGAATGGCAGTCAACTCTTCACCTCAGTTCAACTTCATCGACTTTGAAGAGGTCTCCGACAGCGTCGACCGAAAAGTAACTTGGCAAGCAACAGGTTCAACACTACGGAAGACCAATTAATTCATAATGGGAAGCTCAGTGATACCTTCGAAATGAGGTTAAGATAGGAGCAAAACAAGGCTGTCTACTATCACCCATGATCTTCTTCGTTATGGTCGACTGGATCATGCAACAAACAGTGAGGAGAAAGAAGACAGGGAAACGCTGGACTGCGGAAAAGAACCCAGAAGATTTGGATTTCGCCACCCATGATGATTTATGTCTAATGTATACTGAAGCACAAACTCGAAGATCTACAGGCAAAAACTAACAAAATGACAATAGACAATGTAGCGAAAACAGGACTTCCAGTGAACGTAGACAAAACAGAGGTGATGATGATATCCAACCAACAGCAGCATCCACGACAAACACCAATCACCATGGACAGGAGAAACCTAAAAGAAAGTAGTCTCTTTCACCCATTTGATAGTCAGCATCATTACAACTACAGGTAGCACAGGATTGGAAAAGCAAGACAGACTTTCATTAACCTGAAACCAGTGTGCACATCTACTGCACTCAGCACAAAATACAAGATCCGGATTGTCAACACCAACGTCAGTCAAGTCAGGGCTTCTGTGTGATGGTTCAGAAACTTGGCGTGTCACGAAAAGCATTTCCAACAAACTGCAGACATTCTTCAACAGCTGCCGCCCACGTTGGCTCAATACTGAAAACCAGATCGGAAGGCCAGAAAGAATAAGCAACACAGAACACTGGCTGACAACGAACCAACGAAGCAAGAATCTATCACTCAACAAATGTGGAGAGGAACAAATTGGAGATGGATTTGGCATGCACTGAGAAGACCGACTGAGGATATCATATGACAGACCCTCGAGTGGCAGTCAAATGGGAAATGACGAGTTGGGCGTCCGAGGTGAGTGTGACATGGAGGAGATTGTGTGGGGAAGAAATGAGAGGTTGTGGGCAGTCATGGGGTCAGGTTGAAAAGATTGCAGAGAAGAGAGTGCAATGGAGATATGCTACTGAATCCTTATATTCAACTGGGAACTCATGGGCAGAATATTAAATAATAATAATAACGCTACTGCTATTCGTCAAGCTATGAACCACTCTGATGTGTGGAACATATGTTTTCACGGTGATTCTATTCTCAATATCTTTGTCTTATATTGTCAATGTTATTACTACTGTTATTATTTATCTACAGTTTATCTATTGTAATATGTATATGTATTAAACTTCATTATTCAGGAATGTTTTAGGGATTCCTGCTATCGTATGTTATCTACTTGTATCCAGTAGTTTTGTATACGTTAAAATGAAGTTGCTTATCAACTCTTCTTTTCAATGGCAATTTCATTCATCTCAAGATTAACTAGATTTTCTTATTTAGTGATCTGTTCTTATTTATCGATAAGACGATAGTTGAGATAAGCAGAACACGATTTTTCGGAAGACAAGAAGAATATGTAAATATAAGTAAAAATTTCAGTATTACATTAACAGCTTGTGCATGTACACATAATCGTTGTTCCAGAAACAAGGGGAAAAATTCGAGAAAAATAAAGAAATAAGACAAAATGAAGATGAACAACAACTCCCTGTTTTATTTCCGACAATTTATACATGCATGTATATATGTATATGTAGAGATTTACGTATTTGTATAGAATCCTTCCATATATGCGAGACAATCGATCATTGATAATAAATTAGAAAAAGATGCTTTTTTGATCCTGTTTTTGTTTTATAACCTCATCCATGCTAATTATAACATTTATTTCACTTCGGGATATGAATCATTTATTCCATTTACATTCTTACTGGAATAATCCACTGTTTAGTTTTGAGTAGAGCTTTAATGATTTTCAAATAGTCATAGAATTCAGTAGTTTGCTTAGTGCTCAGCTTCACTGTATTACTTAGAAGTGAAAAGTGAACACCGGGTTTTAGTTATTTGTTCAGGTCGTTTTATTTCAAAATTCTATCAAACAACACAACTTACTTTGAATCTAATACAAACCAACCCAGTGGCTGAATGGTTAACGCGTTCGCCATGAAACCTGAAGGTCCTGGGTTCGATCCCTGGCCGGGTCATGGGTGCTTACAACTGAGGAGTCCCATACTAGGACGAAACAGTTGGCTAGTGCTCCCAGATTTTTAGTGGTTCCTCAATTAGTGTCAACCTATGATGAATACTACTTCTGGATATACTAAGTGTTTTGGTGAAGTCAAGTAACACTGTGGAACAGATTCAGCATTAAAAAAATATCATTTTCACAGCATGAATTTTTAATGAGTCCTAAAATGCTGTATGCACTTCATTTCATTCTTTACATTTCATATACTATCATGGATGATGTTTATTTGATCCAATTTTTTGTAGATGAATAGTCAAGTAACTGTAGCGAAGCTAGTCTCATTTGCCTAATCCCGTAAGAGTTCCTTGATGTTTATAGATACATACAGTTGATAAGTTTCTGAAAGGATTGTAAATGGTAATATATATTATGCCGTCTGTAAATTATTAATGAAGAGGAGGAAATGGCTCATAAAATTGTGATATGGCATCATTAAGTCTTGTAGGAAACATGTTTAGGCTAAACAACTGTCATATGCTATCCATTTGCCTGGTTTTTATGCCAGGCATATAGCTGATATATATTATAAAAGGTATGGAGACACTATCCATAGTGAAGGTGTGATATCCTTTATCCTTTCGGCCTACTTTCATATCGAAATTACTTTACACTTATATTTGAAGTCAGCCTGTTTGAGAAGGGGAATGAGAAAAAACACAGTCATTTATGTCAAAAAGGCACCTATGGGTTTATGAACTTAAAACGAAAAGAAGCTTTTAAGATGATAGAAGTTACCAAATACAAAGTAAAACCTGAAAGAAACAAAAGGAAAGAACAACAGAAGTTAATGCAACGTAATTAGATTATCATAAAATGAAACTTTTGTATAAATGGTTTTGTTGATGCCTGGTTATTTAGTTTACAGGATTTAAGTATGCAACATGAAAGAAAAAGATTAAATAGTACAGAAAACAAAATGCTTATGATTTAGAAGTGTAGATGAACACTTGAAACGTAGAATGCACTTTTGTGCTTCGTTAAAGCACGAAAAAGAAAAGAACTAAAGGTCTTTTTAGAAGGGTTAAAATCTTTTTATACTAATAAACAATCTTCACTATTCAAAACATTCAAACAGTGTTTCATTCAGTCATACAAGAATATTTTATAAACTATTTTTTCCGTTCAGAAAAATTATTACCAAAAAAAAAACTGAGAATTATTATAATATTTTCACGTTGGTTGAAACAAGTTCAAAGACATCAAAGTGATTCTTACAAGAAAACAAAGTAAATGTGTAAACTAAAATGTGTATACATTTTCAAAATAATGAAAACAATAATGAGATTTTTTTTAAAAATAAATTTAATATTTATTTCACATTTGTTAACTCATTATGGATTTTGAAAATTGGAGTAATCAACACGTTTAAAAGACATTCAGAACTCAACAAATTCTACGTTTTAATCTGCTCATACGAGATGATAAATTTGTGAAGGTTTGCCTTTGCCTTTTTAATATAATAATGGTCAATCACCTTAGAACTTCTAAAATGCTTTTAGAACCGATCACTCTATAATTATTTTTAGCTAAATACTTCTCTGTGTTTGTTCTTCAAGATTAACTATACTTTTTCTACCAAGCTTTACTGTCAAAAAATTCTTGAAAGGGTATACGATTTAGGGAAATGAGATGCCATTCCAGTCAACTATTTGTTCCTAAATTTGCATATAAGACACTTACTTTTTCTTACATATAGTTCAAACAGAAGTTCGCTTGTGTATTACTTCTGTAATATGCAATGGAAGTGGACATTGTTGAGAGAAATAACAGTTTCAACGCAACTACCGCAACTAAGCAACATCCTGCAACTTTGATCATTTGTCTTCTATTTTGAAGATGTACAAAATATTTTCTTCCTTGGGGTGAAATTTACCACTGATTGACAGTTGAGGAACATTTCAGAAACTTAGAGGGCTCAGTGGCTGTTTCATCCCCATTTAGGACTTCTTAGTAGTGCTCATTTAATCACTTGCCAGGTAACAAGCTATTGACTATCAGGTCTCATTGGTCACACTATTCTACTCCAGTCAATTTTCCATAGAGTGTGATTATAATACAGTATCATATACAAGCATTTGTTATTACATGCTGCTGGGCAATGTATGAAAACTGCATGTTGGGAACTGACAAAAGGAAGAAAATGTAAGACATTGCATTGTAACCCAAGAGCTAAATAGTGAAGAGCTTGCCATGAAACCTAATGTCTTCGGCTCAACCCATGTTAAGGGACATAAGCACGCATTGTTAAGACGTTCCACATCAGGATAAACCAGCTGTCCAGCGCTCTTCGATTTTCAGTAGTTTAGTAGGTGGTTAACACTGCCTTAAAATTAATAAATCCCTAAAAACTGTTCAGTGGATTTTCTGTTCCTTAAATTGTCAGAGTTTTTTCACAGTTAAATTAAGAGCAAAAACGGAGGGATTAATAAACCTGCAAGAAATGTTTTATTCAAGTGAACTTCCAGTTAATTTTTGGTAACACTTCATTTTCATATTCCCTCTTATTAGTTATTATAATTTGTCTATTGGGTTCCTAGTGAAGCGTATCACTTGAGTAGCACGTCTCCAGTGCACTCTCTTCTCTGCAATCTTTTCAACCTGACTCCATGACTGCCCACAACCTCTCATTTCTTCCCCACACAATCTCCTCCATGTCACACTCACCTCGGACGCCCAACTCGTCATTTCCCATTTGACTGCCACTCGAGGGTCTGTCATATGATATCCTCAGTCGGCCTTCTCAGTGCATGCCAAATCCATCTCCAATTTGTTCCTCTCCACATTTGTTGAGTGATAGATTCTTGCTTCGTTGGTTCGTTGTCAGCCAGTGTTCTGTGTTGCTTATTCTTTCTGGCCTTCCGATCTGGTTTTCAGTATTGAGCCAACGTGGGCGGCAGCTGTTGAAGAATGTCTGCAGTTTGTTGGAAATGCTTTTCGTGACACGCCAAGTTTCTGAACCATCACACAGAAGCCCTGACTTGACTGACGTTGGTGTTGACAATCCGGATCTTGTATTTTGTGCTGAGTGCAGTAGATGTGCACACTGGTTTCAGGTTAATGAAAGTCTGTCTTGCTTTTCCAATCCTGTGCTACCTGTAGTTGTAATGATGCTGACTATCAAATGGGTGAAAGAGACTACTTTCTTTTAGGTTTCTCCTGTCCATGGTGATTGGTGTTTGTCGTGGATGCTGCTGTTGGTTGGATATCATCATCACCTCTGTTTTGTCTACGTTCACTGGAAGTCCTGTT
Source organism: Heterobilharzia americana (assembly GCA_944470555.2). Classification (NCBI taxonomy): domain Eukaryota; kingdom Metazoa; phylum Platyhelminthes; class Trematoda; order Strigeidida; family Schistosomatidae; genus Heterobilharzia; species Heterobilharzia americana. The sequence goes on from OX104129.1 coordinate 26,723,380, forward strand.
TTCGCTACATTGTCTATTGTCATTTTGTTAGTTTTTGCCTGTAGATCTTCGAGTTTGTGCTTCAGTATACATTAGACATAAATCATCATGGGTGGCGAAATCCAAATCTTCTAGTCTCTTTTCATCTCTCCATCCTGCGTATGTTAATTTTCTCGCTCCTCACAGCTGTCTGCTGCATGTTTTAGTCGACCATAATCAGGAAGTTCATAGGTGGCAGTATGCAACCTTGTTCTCTTCTACCTTCAGTTCACTTCGAAGGTGTTACTGAGCTTTCCATTGTTAAATTCTGTAGATAAAGTGAAAAATAAATTTTAAGTTTGTAGGAGCATGGTTTGCGTGAAAAAGTGAAGCAAAATAGAGAAATTTTAGGAGTATATATGTAATGTTATTATTCAAGTCCTTGCTGACCATCAAATTCACGATGGCTGAATGTAAAGCTTAAGATCGTTTGTCAAAAATCCTGTGACATGAGCTAAGTGCAAGAGGTCAATTTTGACTACATTCAGAAAAGATGCTAAGGATTGTGAGAAACCTTTTACGATGCCTTCGCTTCATCCCATCTGTGAAAACCAACAAAGTGAATAAACAAAACAAATGTTTGTATGGGTACAGTTCGAAAAATTCTAAGCTAAGTTACCTAACTGTTTTCTTAGGACCAAACTAATTTTTCAAATATGCTTTGAATTGTCCCCCGTCTGAATGAAAATGATTAGCCGTACTGAAAGCGCCAAACAAAAGTAAACTTAAATTCACGAAAATTATCATTTTTTTCTTCAGTGCTGTTATCCCTGCTGGTTTTGCCACTGTTATCATTGCTTTTATGATTCTAGATTGCGTGAACTGTGTTTGTTATCTTTTAAAGATCAGTCTTCACCATTTGTTAAACTTCGATTCGCGTCCTTGCAGGGTCCTTCAGTGTTGTATTTCGATCAAACTTCACAGAATATACACAGTGTATTGTGATAAGTTGGTGCAAAATAATTAGGCTTTCTTGAGAAGATTTTAGTAATGAGTAAATGTAGTCCGATGGAAGTTAACATATTTCCATTTACTACATTTAACATGTAGTAGTTCAAAATATGTATAGTAATACGTTTATCTTAGGATATTCATTCCGTTTTGAAGCACAACTGTTAAACCGAACCTGTTGCAAAATACAATTTTTTTCAGCAGTAATTTGTTAGAGGCCCACTTGAACTTTGGGCTACCAGTGGAATTTCCACTAGACATACTACATCGAATTCCTCCTTTTCACTATGTTCAAATCTATCGATTATATCTCTGAAACTTATCACGCACTGTTGGGGATCTTTAAAATGTTCTAAAATAATCATTTTTCAAAATTATAATCAAACAAAAGAATTATATCATGTTAGACAGAAATGGACTTTTGAAAACACAAAAATACATTTTATTTCTATTCTTCGGATACATATCTCAAACAGTGCATCCCTCTATTGTTTGAATGAACCACCATCACTAAACATTAGACGCTAATCCAGCACCAACCATGTTGGTTCGCATCATTACCTCTTTAGTGCTGTTATTATGAACATCATTAAGACGTCACAATCATTTTGTTTGAAAATATTGTCTCTAGAGTAAATTTCCTAATTTATTACATGCTGAAAATTTCATAGTGTATAAAATATACTGCTTGGAATAGAACTATTAAAATTATATTAAAAGAGTACCAGTTGACTTAAAACAGTTTTCACCAGATGGTGATACCAATATTATAGTAATTATCACTTGACTATCCGAAATAGCCGTAGTTTGGCAGACTATTATTTATACTGGATGATGATTGAAGGTGAGATGAAAATTTGGTCCACAGCTGTATTCAAACCAGCAACCTTTGGTTGATCACTGTTTCGAATCCAGCCATGGTCCAGATTTTCATCTCACCTTCAATGATCACCCAATATAAATTGTAATAATTCTAAAAAACGCCGGCGCCATCCATAGCAGTTCGAAAGTATGTGTTTAGTAATACCTTGGTGCTCAAAGTTAATGGTATTGAAGCTATATTACGGAGTAGATTCGTTGGAAGTATTTTGCACTCTAGCATCAAGAATTAAGTGTAAGACAGGAAGGTGTCTTTACAATTTTGGGAAAACAAGTTCAATATGATCTTTTTTATTTTAACATGAAATTTACAAGAAAAGGTAGCTATATTCTACTTCAAAGCGAATTCAACAATTATGCTAGGCCAAACAAGTTATTTAGCCTCAGTTTTACACATCAAAGTGCTGACTTCAAACCACGAAGTGTAGGTTATACAGTATAAACTGTTGATCGCAATACAATTTTCCTAAACATTTATATATTTTCAAGTTGGGAATAATTGAGATATAACTTGAATCGTCCACCTTCAAAGTTCTTCCTGTTACAGCTTCCTGTCGATTGCCTATAACCATTAACATCCAACAGGGTGCACTACCGTAATTAGCTGTTCAGCAATCAAGACTAGATAACGTGATATTGTTTGCTTCTCAGCACCTAATCAACATAACTCTTTCATTCCCTGCATTATTAGTTGCAATTATTGGACTTTGCTATTTATCGTTCATATACTGCAAACAGTTATATTCCTAAAAAAAATATTTCGGTCACTTTTACTGTGATTCTAATTCTTTGTACTGACTAGTAGTTAGTACCTATTTACTATTCTTACAAATATCCATGGAAGAATAATATACATGCGAGCAAGCTTAACTTCTACTTGGTTTGACATTTCAGAAATCTAAAAATTGATCAGCGTAAACTTATATTAAAATAAAGCTTGGATATCAACTATAGCTGCCGTAAAAGCACATTCTTATTCACCTTGTTCATGATTCTTCTGGCTTATACGCAATTTAACACATCAACAACTCATTATTGTTTACATTTTAACTGTTTTTGTTTCATTTGATCGTAAAAATGAGCATTTAAGTATTTCACTTTACTTGGTTTCAGGTTTCAGTACCTAATGAATTATCTAGTCTACTAACATAATACATCAGATTATAAAATAACAAGCTTTACGCTTGTATATTACTAGACTGAAATCATAAAAATGTATGTGTACTTTGCGGTATTGGTGTCTCCAACGTACTGAGCAAACTGTGACTTTCATCAGCATTTTCGTTTTTCTTTTAATTTTTATCAGTTTCCTGGGAACTCTCGAAATGAATTGTATGTAATGGACTGTTTACTAGAAACGGTGTATCAACAAGTCTTGTATTATATATCAAGTTTCACTCATTTCTGACTTATTACCATTTGCCAACTTTAAATGAAATAAAGAAAATTCATTTATCATATCGAAAGTTTCACCACTCCTAGTGCTCACTCTTTCAGTACACTGAACAGCAGCTTCCCTCCCTAGTACAGGACTCTCCAGCACTGCGCAGTCATACCTTCCCCCAGAAACCGAACACATGACCTTCAGGTCACGCAGCCAATACCTTACTATTGAGCCACTGAGTCAGAACCCACTGGTTTATATTTCCTACTTCTACCAGTTCACGTTATATCGTGACCCACATTCAATTCGATGTCGAGTATCTGTCCTCATGTTCGACTTGATTGGCCTCATCGGCAGCGGATTCTCATTGAGACTACGAGAAACACCTCTCTAAGCTAGTCACTAATAAGTACTAAATTAGTTCATTCTGGAGGTTTGTGGCAATTTATCCGTCCAGTGCTTCCAGGTTTTCAGTGTCTCTCCAACTGATGTTAATCCATGATGAATGCCAACCTGTAACCATTAAATAAATCCTCACTAACCTCTCAACTGAATTAATCTAGTGCATATTGGTGACTAGTTTTGAGAGGTGATTCTTAGAGTTACAATCAGAAGTCGTGACCAATCAGGCCGCGGAACCTGAAGGTAGTGGGTCAAATTCTTAATTGAGTCATGACTCCACCTATACTGGGGAGAAGGTGCTTTCCAGTACTCTTAGGTTTCCAGTGTTTCTCTGACCGTTATCAGTCTATAGTGAATTCCAACCCGAAACGTTAATGGTCACTTCAAGGATATTAGTCTTCTTCTCAACAGAAAGGAGCTGCAGTTTGACACGTGATCTGACTTAACACAAAATCCTTTTTTGTGATGTCTTCCAGCTTATTTAGTAAGAACTTTCAATGTGGTTTAAAAATCTTCATTCTAATAGACTGGCAGAAATTTTCTATTACCACACTTTCATATCTCTGAATTGCAGAATATTCTGATATGTATAGACACAAATAAAGGCAGAAATATTAAATATTCACAATTTTGTCCCTAGTGCTAATATCACTGTAATCATACCTCATTTTGTCCCAAATACGTGAAAAACAAGCACCAAACAGAGCATTTGAACAGATTTATCTCGGAAAATGCAACCACCAACGTGACATTTTCGAAATAGAACTCGCTCAAAAAGTATTCAAGGCCCATATAGTTCAATATCCTCAGGTTAGTCATTTTTAAGGAATTTACTAGTGTTGATTTTTAACCCTGTAGAAGGATGATTTTAAGAGCAAATGATAAGAAATTAACATGGTGGAGAAATAAATCCAAAAAATAAGGATTAGGCGGATGTATGCTGTCGCTATTGCTCCAACTCAGAATATGAGTAAACCAACTCAATGAAAAGACTAAATGTTGTGAGAAGTTGCCTAACAAATTTGTGAACAATATAGTATATTCAGGTGCTTCATTTTGAGCCACATAAATCGTATTCGGAAGTATATGAATATGAAAACTGTTTTATTATCCCACTTCTTATCAACATTATTTACATCGAAATACCAATTTCAAGCTCTGGTGACTTAAGTTAAATATGTGCGTTAATCATTAGTTTTGTAATAAGGTTTTAGCTGCTAGTGTATTTGATCACTCCAACTTTCATACTATTTTCAAAGTAAGAAAATTTCTTTAGCAGTATTTCCAATAATTTGATGAAAAACCTATTCCTGTATATTGTTTAGTTAATTTCACATTCCTATCACGAAAAAGAAACTAGAAATGTCACAAATTTATCTTGACACATATCTGATCTCATAAACAAAGTGAATATCTTCCCTCATATCATGCTATTATATTCCCGATAGTTTACTGTCATGACTTTCTGCTCATTCCTTCAGTAATAATTGCTTTAAAAGACGTTTTTAAACTTGATTGTTTGTGCTCAGCCGTATACTTTTCAAAGATGGAGGGATTAAAATGCTTTAGTGCAGCCAGTCTTATGCTAAAATGAACCTACAAACAACAGCTGGGATATTACTACATAATATCACGTTAAATCATGGGGTATAGGAAAACAAGACAGGTATATAGAACACTATCTCACGTTAACTTAAAAGTAATATTCCAAACTCACCACAGTCCAAAAGACCATAGAAGCAAATATTAGGTAGAAAAAGAGTAACAATAAATGTCTGAGTAAGAATTTGAAAACTGAAGGCTGGTGAAACTCTTTACAGTTCACACGACGAGGAATATTTGAAGCTCAAGAGGACAGATTTGATGGCGTTATGATTTCCGAGATAAATGGTTTAAACGTAAAGACAGTATCAGTAGCATAAACTTCTGAAAGAAGCAAGCTATGGGATTATCAACACAGGTGACTCAGTGGCTTCCCTTGATGACCTCATATGCGACTGGTTGTTTCCGCTGGAAGCTTGTCACCTCTTTACGTATCTTGATCGACTGTACCGGTGAGATAAACCTTCTTGCTATTTCTTGTGTTTCTTATTGATTCTTAGGTTGGGTTAGTGTCGCTAAACTTGTTTATTTCCGACTGCACTGAATGCCAAGATATGAAAATAATCTGACGCATATTGTATTTTCTCTATCCAAAATATCCACATCTTCCCAGTCACATTCATATCACCAATTATCTACATATCGATATGAAAGAAAATACATTATGACGCTTCATTCAAAGTTGGTAGTCAGGTGGGCGGAGACGAGGAAGTCGACTCCTGTGTCCGATTTAGTGTATAGAACTATGAACAGACTTCAGTTAATGAATGCTGATTAGCTCAGTAGTTTACTAGATGATGCTTAGCTCCCAAAAATATTGAAGGCTTGGATGGGGCTACTGACAATGCCCGTAAAAACAACTCAATCGCTAAAGAAACTTCAAATCACAAAGCGAATATAAAAAATATAAACAAACATAAATTTTGAGGGAGTTGCGGAGATTAGGAAATATTTCAAGTTGTTACTCATCGTAGACTGACAACTCTTGGAGGAGCAAAAGAAACCAGGGAGCGCTGAACAACCGTTCCATCCTAGTATGGGACTCCTTGGCAGCACGCACTCATGACCCCGCCAGGGATCGTACCCACGACCTTCAGGTTCCGGGGCCAGCGCGTTACCATTGAGCCACTAGGTCAGGATCAATTGCTTCCTATTTCCAACTAATTAGCTCATGACATAGCGCAACCACCACCCAATGCCATCGTTGAGTATCTGTCCTCATGACTATCAGGCTTTGACTCCAGCCGTCACGACTTCTCATTGAAACTTCGGGAATACTTCTCAAGAATACATTAGTTGTCAGTCTACGATGAATAACGAAGCAGATACAAAAAATACAAACAAACTTATTCCTCGCTGTAATAGGGGAGACAAAATCACTCCCATTGGCGAAAGACTTCGAGAAGCCAACTAGTCGATGCATCTTCTCTTCTCTCGATGAAAGCAAAAGTAAGCATGGGGACACAGCATGTCCACACAATGATTGGAGATAGCTGACTGGTGAAGCTGTCCAGATTACAAAAACGATGAGGAGGTATGGCATTGAACTGCTAGGAATATTTGACGAATCTGCAGATGCAAAGCAAGTGGACTCTCCCAACTGTCAACTAGAGAGGAGTCAATAATCTACTCAAATGTTGTAACCCAGACGACAACCACGAGCACACTGAGTTTTCGAGTGCATATCATGATGTTCCCAAGAACATCGAAGGCTCTCTCCCATGCAGTGGGAACCAAACTCCTCCTCCAGGTTCAGGATCAGGATAATGACAGCAAGATTCAACTCAGAAGGAAGAAAGGTCACAATCATACAATGCTACACTACACTATGCACCTATAAATAATGCAGACGTATAACCAGAGAAGAAGGAGGAATTCTACAGACAACTCCAATCAGTACTCGATCAGACCCCACCGGAGATGGCGACATCAAAAATATCATGGGTGGGGTGACATGAATGCCGAATTGGTGATGGACAACACAGGAATCATGACACGAGAGGCTATCCGTGAATTGAATGCAAACGGAGAACTGTTTACAGACTTCTGCGCATTTAACGATTTGGTGATTCGAGGTGAGGCAGTGTGTACAAACATAAGGATATTCAGAAGGCAGCGACATGGATTTGATTTCACCAGACACCAGTAACACTACAACAAAAGTCAGATCAAGTTTATTTCAAGTGGAGAAAGTGGAGACGCAGCCGTCCAACTGGACACATGAAGAAGAGGAGGAGATGTAGGTGGTTCACATCACTCACTATCAATCTAGTGCAAGCAACCTACCCTCAATATCAAGTTGAAAGCCTTCAATTCAAGGAAGCTGGTGATGGGCAACACAGTTGAAGTTGAACACCCAGAACAGAGACCGAAGTGAAGGAAGAAACTACAAATGATATCTTCATGTCAGCCAGTCAGCCAGTGACCAGGATAAAATTGGAGACATTAGGCAACTTCCCCGAGGAACTGTTTGGAAGAGATGTGGAAGGAAACCTGCATAACCGTATAAGCAACTATCACTATTACCACCAACATGACCACCACCAACAACAACAACTCGTTAGGAAATACCACCAGCAGCCCAGTCACAGAAGTATCAGTGAACACAATGCCTCCAACAAAAAGCCGAAGTGAAGCCATGAACTCCATAAAGCCACTGAAATCCGAGAAAGAAGTAGGACTAGATGGAATCCTACCAGGAGCACTGAAAACAAACACAGCGACATCAGCGGACGCAATCACACCACTACTGCAGAAGGTTTGCAGGGAAGGAAGGAAGGAATGAAGTGAAGGTACCTGTCCATTGATTGGAAGTAGGGCTATCTTGAAATAACTCTCAAAGAAGGGCGACCTACTTCTTTACAAGAACTGACACTCAATCATGCTCCTGCTCACCCCAAGCAAAATATTAAGTCACATCATCCTAGAGAGACTGAAATATATGATCTGCATTGAAAATAACGACCGGAACAGGCTGACTGGCTGGCTGGCTTGCTAGCTGGTTGGCTTCAGGAAGAAGAAATCATATGCAGCTCAAATTGCGAAGCAATACTACGCATCATCACTGAACAGAGCATAGAATGGCAGTCAACTCAACTCAACCTCAACCTGAACTTCATCGACTTTGAAAAGACCTTCGACAGCGTCGACCGTGAAGCGATTTGGCAGGTAGCTGCCTCAACACTACTCTTTTGGTACCACAAAACATTATCAACCTCATTCAACTGCTACATGACGAGATACATGCCAAGGGATTCACAACGGAAAGCTCAGTTCAGTGATGCATTTGAAGTGAAGTGAAGACAGGAAGGAAGGAGTGAGACAAGGTTGAAGCCTACTATCATCACTGATGATCTTCCTGATTATGGTCGACTGGACAAGACTGGATCATGCGACGAAGTGTGAGGAGCGAGCAGATGGTCATGTGCTGTTTGACCTATGAAAGACTCTGGAAGAAGAAGATGTGGATTTCGCCAATAATGGTTTACATTTATTGTCTTATTGCACGAACTCGAAGAAATACAGGCAAAAACTACAGATTTGGCGGAAGGGGTAGGGCAGCAAAGATAGGAATTCAGGTGAACGTGGAGAAGACGGAGGTGGTGAAGATACGCAACCAATAACAACAACAACAAGAACAACAACAATAACAACGGCAAGCATCAGTCAGCATAAACGGGAGAAATCTGAAGGAAGTTGTCTTTTTCAACCACCTTCGTAGGCAGCATCTGAACTACGGGTGGTGGCACAGACACGGATGCGGATGTCCAAGCCATCATCGGAAAATAACCTGCGTGAACGGTAACATACTCAACTGCTAGTTGGAAAACGCAGATAAGGAAAAATCAGTTGATTGTTGATTAAGCACTTCATGACAAGCTGAAAATAGTAAGCAGCATTTCTGACTAGTTAATGATTGATTATATCTTCCAAGTTGCTTACTAACTGTACGTTGTTTAGGTGACCTGATAAAGCTTTTCAATACCTTAACTAAAAGTTTTTTTCTAACTTGTGTTACTCAGTTTATTACACATTCATCAGCACATATTATTGAAAGTGAAACCAAGAACTTGTGACTATTTGGGTTTCGTAGCTCATTTAATAAACACTAGGATGGTAACCCGCAGTTTGAACGCTTCTTCAACTCAGGTTTCAATATTACTTTCAATCGTTAATCAGTAGCTTACTTGAACTTTAGGCTGCCTTATTTTCCAATGGAATATTTTGATTTAGGAGTAGTATTCATCATGGACTGACATGAATACTACTTCTAAATTAAAAATCCCCATCCATCTCAAAAATACAGGGATATTTTGAATCAAATTTATCCTTTCTTCATTGTTTTATTCATTCTATTATGTTCTCTTGTTGTATTATAAACACTCGTGTTATTTGTTTTAAAGTTGTTGTAACCTATCACCTTAAAAGTTGGAAGATAAATTCTTTAAAAAGCATCAAACTTGATGGCATCGGGCTCTGAATAGAATGTTATTAAATTAAGTGACTATTCCAGAAACACTTGAAATAACAAAATCTCTGCTGAAGATAACTTTTGTATCTGTAGATCAACTAATTAACACTGTGTCCGACAGAAATTTAAATTCTACCAACCGAATAGCTGTAGATGTTTCCTATCGCCATTTCCTTATATTTGAACTAGTCGAAATGATGCACGTGAGTATCTATCTTTTATTGTAATGTTATATGCTGAAAATTCAAAACTTTACCAAATATTTTCCTAAAATACTCTTGCTTGTATTATCGTATCATTGATTTGGTGGCATGATGGAAAACACCTTGACGTTTAGAGCGATCGGTTCCAGGTCTAGGAGGCAGGCACATGCAGCTTAGTCCTATACAGGACGAAATGTGCATTCTGAATTCCACTGCTACCTAGTATCCATCACTGCTATAAAAATGTATCGAAAATTATTTGGAATAAAGTGATCATTATATCAGCAATATCAGTACGCAGAGCTACAGCTACTTCAGATATATATATATATATATATATATATATATATATTCGTCTTCAGTATTGTGAAAACCGTGTCAAGCTTGCATGACAGTCTTATTTTTCCGCAAATTCTCGACCAATTAAAATTTCAACAAGAATACCAGGGACTTCGAATGTGACTGCGTCGAATGGCCTTATACCAATACAGTAGACTCATGAGAATTGGTAAAAAGTTTAAGATTAAATGGAAACATGCTGATCGTTTATGTGGGATAGACCTAATGTGCATAGGTTGGAAGTCTTAAAATATCTTGACAAGGGAACTTGACAACGATGTCATCTGGTTAGATTTACCTAGATAGATTTTCCGCCATTTATGTCAGTGACGTTCAAGGTACTTTAACCATATATAAATACTGCACTTTAAAAAAGAACCATTAGAGTGGAAGTAAATTAAATATAATAATCATTCTTATTTGTCCCCTAGGTTCCAAGTGGAACATACGACTTCAATTGCACGTCACCATTTCACTCCCTTCTCTGAAGTCTATGGAAACTTGTTCCACAACTGCTCGCAAACTTTCGTTTCTCCTTCCTCACACGATCTCCTCCACGTCGCCCTTGCCTGGGATGCCCAACTCGTCGTTTTCCATTTGGGTTCCACTCGAGAGCCTGGCCTGGTGAGAAACTAGAGGCTTACAAAGTAATAATATTATTTGTGAGAGTAATCCATCCAGAGTCTATTTCAGAACTCGATGCAATGATATGACAAAACATGGACGGAGATGTATAAAGGATAGGGTATGTTAGTTTTCTGGAAGTATTTTTCACACATTCAGCATAGTGATTCACTGGCATCAATAAATAATGGTCAGGAAACAGACTGAATCACACTTTTAATACCAAGGTCTATCCTCTGGTATCGCTCATTCATCATGCCATAAAATACTCTTATTATTCTGATGCATAACAGTATCCTTTCTTTATTACGTCTAAACTTTACTGTTGAATAATAGACTGTCTTTAATGAATTAGATATTTCACTTAACAAATCTGTTTTCTCAGCAGACTATGAATATTTCTGTTCCATATACTTTATATTTGTCAAATAGTGACACTATACACATTTACTATAGTACGTGCCTGATATAAATACACCATACTAGATTTTACCATTTATTTTTTGTCAAATAAATACCCAAAAATTCATTTAGCTTCAAACACTGTCCCTGTAGGTAAATAACTTAAGTAGGCATGGTAACAGTTAAAAATAAGGGGGGTATGTGGATAAATATGGAAAACCTCTCAGTACGCTTAAAAAAAACCTTATATAAACGTCTTTATAACAAACCATTTATATAATGTGATAAACGTCTTCAGTTAACAGCTTATCGAGTTTCAGTTTCACTAAGCAATCGACTAATACCTGCAACCAGACGAAATATTTACACGCTAAACTTATGAGTTTGTTTAAGGTCGGAATAAAGATATTCACATAGATTCAAGGGCGAAACACCAGGTGACTTTGATGACAAACAGAGTCTGATTCCTATATTCAAATAATGCTTCATGACGGGTGCAAAATGACTGTGGTTCATTCCCACCTGAATTTCTACTAAGAAGATCATGAGAAGTTCAATATTTTATCAATTAACTAGTAGATTGCGTTTCGCCAAAATAAATATTATATTCCCTTCCCAATTTGCTTTCAAACTTCTACTCATTTATCTTCCAAGCTAGTTTCACGATACATACTCTATCTGTGCTACTAATGTTGACCTCGAAATGATTTCCATCGCCGTCCGATTTACACCTTACACTTTGCTTTTCAAAGAATTGCCCATTTAACCGATAAAACATAATTTCAATACAACCTGTCCTGATTCTATGGTCGGATTACAGTTTCACACGTGTACTGAGATAAGAATAGTTCAATTGTGTGCATTATGTATTGTAAACACACATATATAGAAGTAGTATTCATCATGGACTGACATCAGTTGGGAAACCATTGAAAATCTGGGAGCACTGAACATCTGTTTTGTCCTAGTATGGGACTCCTCAGCAGTACACACCCACCACCCGGCTAGGGATCGAACTCAGGACCTTGGGGTTTCATGGCGAACGCGTTAACCACTGGGTTGGTTTCTCTTTGATTCAAACTAAGTTGCGTTATTCCAGTGTTTCACAATTTCTAACTTCTGTCAATTCACGACATAGCGCATTTGCCGTGAAACCTGAAGGTCCTGAGTTCGATCCCTAGCCGGGTGGTGGGTGTGTACTGCTGAGGAGTCCCATACTAGGACAAAACAGATGTTCAGTGCTCCCAGATTTTCAATGGTTCCCCAACTGATGTCAGTCCATGATGAATACTACTTCTTAATTGAAAATCCCCATTCATCTCAAAAATATATATATATTTTAAATATCCTCATAGATTATTCAGAACAAGAATAATTTCAACAAACACTTGTTTTCAATAACCTCTTCTTCAGGCTCTACACACTTATAAATCCATCAGAATAAGTGAAATACAATGCCTGAAATATGGCATGATGTACACTTTTACTATATTGAGACAGTCAGTGTTATGATGAATGAATGGAGATCAAATCGAATGCAATGGTGGAATGGTTATCAGTCTAGCGTGTTAGTTGTGCAATGAAATCAATATTGACAGAACAATTAGCAAATGATGAGACAAAATCTACAGATAATGGCTCAGTTTTTTACATTTACTGGGGCATGAATGTGTGTGTGTATTTATTTACTAAGCGTCAAATAGTAATTAAATAATGGTGAGTGGGATGGAAATCATATGAATACTATGACAAAATAGAGAATAACAAATGTGAAGTATTATGTCACGACTGAAAAGACTTCAGGTTATGGCATGAATAAAGAAGGGCATAAAACTAATAGCATAAGAAAATGAATGTTCATCAAAGTGATGACAGTATAGAAGAAAGGGATGGGAGGTTAAAATGTGCAATCTGTGGTATGAAAGTTCATAAGGAACCTGTAGACCCTGTTGTGGCCCAAGGTAAACAAAGTGGATGTACAAATTTCTTCTGAACACACAGATACGGTTTCGCTTGCATTAATACATATGGTTTCGGCTATGGATAAGATACAAAGACGTGCACCACTAGAGAGATTTCAAGGAACACGGTGTATCACAGAATAGGCATAATCTGCCTTGATCTCATGTCCGGTATCTACCAGATAGACAGGATTGCATTGTTGATGCTCTTTGTCATTCCTTTCCCTTATCAACATGATACATGTCCACGAGCGCGCATGACTAGGGTGCTTTGAGTACGCCACATGAAACTACCTCCACAGAGACAGCTGAACAAATATATGCACATTCAAGTGGCCATCATTGGTAACTTATCTTTGGTTCACTGTGTCAGTAATGGTTTGGTTGAGAAGCTAACAAAATGTTTCCCTGTATTGAATGTCTTTTCGACTGATCCACCTAACTGATGTGTTAAGATATCAGAGGTGATATCACCTTTGAAACCTAGTCTAAGATGTAAAGGTTTCTTAGCAACCTTGTCTTTCTTTATCTTCTCTCTAGGTTTCGACATTTGTTTACCTGTGAAGTTTAGTGGATAACTATTTTGCTCCATTGTTATCTTCAGCTTATTCATTTCTTCTTCAACACAGTCATCATAACAAATGATTCTTATTCTGTAACTCAGGCGTTTTACCAGATTTCTTTTATACTGATCAGTATGAAGCTATGAAGTATATATATATATATATATATATATATATATATATATATATATATATATATATATATATATATATATATAGTTAGATAGATATTCGATGAGACAAGTTGCGTAAAGGTATCTACTAATAATCGTAATTACTATTTATCATCTGCCAGACATTATTCTCCAAATATGCTTTTCAATTTCACTTATTAGCAGATAGTATGCATTGCTCAAGGAAATCAAGATTTTCAACTTAAATTTAACATTTAATTATAAACTTAAAATGCGGAAAACATTTACAGGAGTAAAAACACCTTTTACTGTATAGGCTCAGATGAATTTTTCTTGTTTAGTTTGTGAAATCAGCAGCGAAGTCGAAAACGCATGTGGTTACACGACTAAATGAAACGGACTTAGTTCAAATCTCCGAAGGAAAGTAAAAACTGGAAAAGTAATCCATGGAAATACTCATAGGAACACACTGATATAAGTTCTCAGTTCCATCATATTTAGTAATATTAATAATAATAATGATAATAACCTTGTTCTAAACAATATGTACGACACTGCAATTCCTAGCATGTAATCTTCAACCAAATCACTTTCGGAACAATATTTACAGAAGAAGTAGTTATTACAAGCGAATGTAATTAATAATAACAGTATTCAAATCAAAATTTTGAAATACCCAGCTGGTTTTGGATTAGATTCTGGTTCATAATGAAGAATTAATAGAAATACGAGAGCAATTTTGGTGGTAGTGCTTCATTCAGTCAGTACAGTAATCTATAACTCAAGCTAAGTATCCTAGAGATAGGAATATAATGTACTAAAAAGTAAACTTCCATATAACTTGACACTTTTTCTCAGTTAAGTTAGTACCGCAAAAAAGAGCGAGTTGAAAACATTTTAAAAATATGCAAGAGTACATGATGCGTTCAAATGGTATATTTAAATAAATAAAAAAATTTGAGCGGAAAAAATTGAGATATACGTTCGGTGGAAAAGTTTGATAGCCAAAGGTTTATTTTAGCCGATTTGTAAATTACTGGCTTTCATATCAATAATTTAGCAACTGCTTCAACACTACGGAATACCAAAAACAGTTATCAATCTCATTCATCAAGTATATGAAGTCGCCACATGCCAAGTAATCGGAAGCCCAGTGATGCCTTTAAAGTTAGGATAGGAAGGAGTAAGACAGTACTGTCTACTATCACCCATGATCTTCTTGATTGTGGTCGACTGGATCATGCAACAAACAGTGAGGAGCGAGAAGAGGGGGATACGCTGGACCGATGAAAAGAACACAGAAGAGTTGGATTTCGCCGATGATGATTCGTGTCCGCTGTCGCACAAAGTCAAAGATCTATAGGCAAAAACTAACAAGTTGACAAAAAAGGCAGCGAAGAGAGATAGGATTTCAAGTGAACGTAGAGAAGACAGAGGTGTTGAAGATACCCAACCAACAACAACAGCAATAAACACCAATCACCATGAACAAGAGAAATCTGAAGGAAGTAGCCTCTTTCATCCATCTAGGCAGCACTGTTTCAACTACAGGCGACGGTGGCACAGACAAGGATGTCAAAACTAGGATCGAAAAGACAGCGAAATAGGCGTTCATTAACCTGAAACGAGTGTGGAGATATTCTGCACTCAGCATAAAGCGTAAACAAGATGCAGATTTTGAACATTAATGTCAAGCAAATCAGTGCTGCTTTATGGTTCAGAAACTTGGCACGTTACGAAAGGGATTTCGAGCAAACTACAGACATCCATCATCAACTGCCTACTCTCGCTGGATACTGAAGATCAGATGAGAAGGCCAGAAAGAATAAACAACAAGGAACTATGGGAGCGAACCAGCGAAGCAAAAACCTATCATCCAACGAGTCTGCAGAAAGAAGTGGAGATGTGTTGGGCATACACTGAGAAGACCATCCGAGGATATCACGCGCCAGGCTCTCGAGTGGAACCCAGATGAGAAACGGTGAGTTGTGTGTTCCAGCTGAGGGTGACATGGAGGAGATCATGTGAGGAAGAAGTGAGAGCTTGTGGACAGTGATTGAGCCAGGTTGAAAAGATTGCAGAGAACAGAGTGGAATGAAGACGTGCTACTGGAACGGTACGTTCCACTAGGCATTTAAGGGACAAATAAAAAAAAAATAGTAATGTCAGTAAATCATACAGGGTCGTCAGTCATATTATACATTTTCACTTGTTGGAATGATTTCGTAAGATCTGAAAGTGTTTGTACTAGTTTTATGAATGCCTTACTTTATATATTCCAAAGTATATAGTTGTTAAATAAGACCTAAATTAACAAGAATTATTTATCATAACTAATTAATTGTAGCATCTGTATCTTGATTAGGGACTAGGTAATTCTTATGGTATGTTAACTTGGTTGTAACCGAGGGATATCTGCAATATTACCGGCCCATCATCTAAAAATAATTCCTGACACTGCAAACATTTATTTTCTACACGTCACTTTACACAACACTATAGACACAGATACATCAATATTCAGGTGTTTTTTTAAAGACACACAATTTAAGTGTTACCGAAATTTGATGGTTTTACAGGTCATATCTGTTGTCATAGCACCTGAAGGTCATCTAACAGTAGGCATTTACAACAATAAAATACCAGTTTTTTTTTGCAAACATATATTTATTCGATTCATACTTCCTCTACACTTGAACAAGTAACATGTAAACTAAAAATCTGAATGAGAAAAAATGCCACAATGAACTTCATTCACATTCATTTTTTTGAAGGTCTGAATTGTCAAAAACACTAATTGTTTCAATAATTAAAACCTAAAATGTGATTGATAAATAATTTCTATAAGTTACAAAATTATTCACTTAAATCAGTTTGTCTTCTATATGGATGTCAAGTAATCTTGACATCCATGATGAATTTTGTTCACGCCATATTTAAATATTATAAACTTTCATTGGAAGATTCAATAAGATGTAACCTTTTAGTGCCTGAAGGCGATTGGTTGGCTGCAAAGGGTTTTAGTTTTTGTGACTACTTTTTGAATTTAGAAAAAGTGATCCACTAAGCAAAGGTAAATGCTAATAATCAACGACATCTATGTATAAAACTAGCTGTTCAGCCTATGTTAATCACTTTCCGAATGCACATAGTGACAAAAGTGAGACAGTAATTTGATTTATCTGATATGATAGGTTGTATAAGACAGTCAAGATGACCGGAAGCCATGAGAATTGCTTGCTGGTTTATTACAAATACATCTTTTGCCGCTTTAGAGATTTCGACTGACATGTAATTCTTATCAGTTTGATTATCTGAGATACCCATTGGTTTGTTAGACGTGCATTATTGGTACTGTTGATGACTGATGTTGAAGTGAAAAACTGAGTAGTGTCAGGATCTCAACCCGTTGTCTCCGCATCACCTGGTTGGTGCATTAAAAAGAGCTACAAGATTCATCTGCAGGACAAAGCTTAACTTCACCTAAGTCATCAGGCGTTTTGAATGACTGCCATTTGAATTCGTGATGAATAACTGTCCAATCATCGTATATCCATTGGCTGCCTAGCCAGAACTTCTCAGACCCAATCCGAATCAAGCTTAATTAGGAAGTGTTTCATATTTGCTTCAAATCACAGGTACCACCTGTTACCTATTCAGATTGTATCATATTCATAATGATGAGTAGCGGGGGTAAAAATTAGTTATCTCTATAACTTCTATCTTGTCAGTGCTAACACGGTTAAAAAGCAATATTCATGCAGCAGCAATCTGAATAGTTCTCATGAACGTAATCATTCGCCATTTAAACTGGAAAAAAAGTGATGTTGAATCCTAAGGATACCCTTCTGCATGAAAACTGCTTCAAATGTATAAAATACAGGGACCTTAGAAACATGTACAACATTCTACAACCATATTTAAGTCAAAACATGTCCATGGGATATACTATCATTTATTATTTTCAAATATGAATACTGTAAACCCCTGTATCATTTCACAGTAATCTTGGAAAAAAACCAACTGAAACAATAAAACAGCAGTGTATTCACCGCAGTAATTATATAAATTAGTACTTTTTAAATTATTATTTGTCCCTTGGGTTCCTAATGGAACATACGGCTTCAGTAGCACGTCGCCATTTCACTCCCTTCTCAGAAGTCTTGGGAACCTTGTTCCACAAACGGCCAACAAACCTTCATTTCTCCTTCCTCACACAACCTCCTCTACATCACCTTCAGATGGGACGCCTAACTCGTCGTTTCTCATTTGGGTTCCACTCAAACGCCTGCCTGACGCGTCATGTCCCCAATCGGTCTTCTCAGTGTGTGCCCAATCAAATCCATCTCCACCTCCTTCTGCATATTTGTTATGCAATATGTTGGTTCGTTGCAGCCAGCCAGCCTGCCAGGCACACTTCTTTTCTGCTTATTCTTTCTGGCCATCTGAACTTCAGTATCGAGTGAGCGTAGACGGCGGCTGTTGATGTATGTCTGCAGTTTGTTGGAAACGCTTTTCATGACACGTCAAGTTTCTGAACCAGAAATAGAAGCACTGACTTGACTGAATTAGTGTTGAAAATCGGGATGTTGTTCACGCTTTATGCTCAGTGCAGTAAGTCTCCACACTGATTTCACGTTCATTAAGGCCTGTCTTGCTTTTCCGATGATGGCTTGGACATCCACATCCGTGTCTGTGCCACCACCCGTAGTTCAGATGCTGCCTACGAAGGTGGTTGAAAAAGACAACTTCCTTCAGATTTCTACCGTTTATGCTGATTGATGCTTGCCGTTGTTGTTACTGTTGTTCTTGTTGTTATTGGTTGCGTATCTTCGCCACCTCCGTCTTCTCCACGTTCACCTGAATTCCTATCTTTGCTGCCCTACCCCTTCCGCCAAATCTGTAGTTTTTTGCCTGTATTTCTTCGAGTTTGTGCAATAAGACAATAAATGTAAACCATTATTGGCGAAATCCACATCTTCTTCTTCCAGAGTCTTTCATCGGTCAAACAGCACATGACCATCTGCTCGCTCCTCACACTTCGTCGCATGATCCAGTCTTGTCCAGTCGACCATAATCAGGAAGATCATCAGTGATGATAGTAGGCTTCAACCTTGTCTTACTCCTTCCTTCCTTCCTTCCTTCCTTCCTTCCTTCCTTCCTGTCTTCACCTCACTTCAAATGCATCACTGAACTGAGCTTTCCATTGTGAATCCCTTGGCATGTATCTCGTCATGTAGCAGTTGAATGAGGTTGATAATGTTTTGTGGTACCAAAAGCGTAGTGTTGAGGCAGCTACCTGCCAAATCGCTTCACGGTCGACGCTGTCGAAGGTCTTTTCAAAGTCGATGAAGTTCAGGTTGGGGTTGAGTTGAGTTGACTGCCATTCTATGCTCTGTTCAGTGATGATGCGTAGCATTGCTTCGCAATTTGAGCTGCACATGATTTCTTCTTCCTGAAGCCAACCAGCTAGCAAGCCAGCCAGCCAGTCAGCCTGTTCCGGTCGTTATTTTCAATGCAGATCATATTTCAGTCTCTCCAGGATGATGTGACTTAATATTTTGCTTCGGTTGAGCAGGAGCATGATTGAGTGTCAGTTCTTGCAAAGACGTAGGTCGCCCTTCTTTGAGAGTTTTTTCAAGATAGCCCTTCTTCCAATCAATGGACAGGTACCTTCACTTCATTCCTTCCTTCCTTCCCTGCGAACCTTCTGCAGTAGTGTTGTGATTGCGTTCGCTGATGTCTCTGTGTTTGTTTCCAGTGCTCCTGGTAGGATTCCATCTAGCCCTACTTCTTTCCCGGATTTCAGTGGCTTTATGGAGTTCATGGCTTCACTTCGGCTTTTTGTCGAAGGCTGTGTGTTCACTGATACTCCTGTGACTGGGCTGCTGGTTGTATTTCCTAAGGAAATGCTGTTGTTGGTTGTCATGTTGGTGGTGATGGTGATGGTTGATTGATGGTTGCTTATACGGCTATGCAGGTTTCCTTCCACATCTCTTCCAAACAGTTCCTCGGGGAAGTTGCCTAATGTCTCCAATTTTATCCTGGTCACTGGCTGACTGGCTGACATGAAGATATCATTTGTAGTTTCTTCCTTCACTTCGGTTTCTGTTCTGGGTGTTCAACTTCAAATGTGTTGCCTATCACCAGTTTCCTTGAATTGAAGGCTTTCAACTTGATATTGAGGGTAGGTTGCTTGCACTAGATTGATAGTGAGTGATGTGAACCACCTACATCTCCTCCTCTTCTTCATGTGTCCAGTTGGACGGCTGCGTCTCCACTTTCTCCACTTGAAATAAACTTGATCTGACTTTTGTTGTAGTGTTACTGGTGTCTGGTGAAATCAAATCCATGTCGCTGCCTTCTGAATATCCTTATGTTTGTACACACTGCCTCACCTCGAATCACCAAATTGTTAAATGCGCAGAAGTCTGTAAACAGTTCTCCGTTTGCATTCAATTCACGGATAGCCTCTCGTGTCATGATTCCTGTGTTGTCCATCACCAATTCGGCATTCATGTCACCCCACCCATGATATTTTTGATGTCGCCATCTCCGGTGTGGTCTGATCGAGTACTGATTGGAGTTGTCTGTAGAATTCCTCCTTCTTCTCTGGTTATACGTCTGCATTATTTATAGGTGCATAGTGTAGTGTAGCATTGCATGATTGTGACCTTTCTTCCTTCTGAGTTGAATCTTGCTGTCATTATCCTGATCGTGAACCTGGAGGAGGAGTTTGGTTCCCACTGCATGGGAGAGAGCCTTCGATGTTCTTGGGAACATCATGATATGCACTCGAAAACTCAGTGTGCTCGTGGTTGTCGTCTGGGTTACAATATTTGAGTAGATTATTGACTCCTCTCCAGTTGACAGTTGGGAGAGTCCACTTGCTTTGTATCTGCAGATTCGTCAAAGATTCCTAGCAGTTCAATGCCATACCTCCTCATCGTTTTTGTAATCTGGACAGCTTCACCAGTCAGCCATCTTCAATCATTGTGTGGGCATGCTGTGTCCCCATGCTTACTTTTGCTTTCATCGAGAGAGGAGAAGATGCATCGACTAGTTGACTTTTTGAAGTCTTTCGCCAGTGTGCGTGATTTTGTCTCCCCTATTACAGCGAGGAATAAGTTTGTTTGTATTTTTTGCATTTGCTTTGTGCTTTGAAGTTTCTTCAGCGGTCGAATTGTTTTTACGGGGTAGGGTAGCTGGCTCTATTCCCTACCTTTTCTCTTTATACCTGCTTCGGACGGGTTAGTAACCAGTGAGCTAGTAAACTAGGTGAGGTTGTATAAATTATCATAGAAAATAGCAAACTGGTTTTACTATTCAGTTTTTCAAAAAAATTTCTACTTTGTTGAGAAACACGTGTGTTTAAAATCAACAATTTGTTTTGACCTAGAGAAACACTACTTCAGCAATTCTTTAAGTGAAGACGGTGTACAACTGATCAGCTTTCACCACACTGACAGCAAAACCATTCTGATGATAACTAATAATTCTATGAACTGAAATGATTTATAAGAATTTCTCCTACTAGATCGTTTATGTGGTTCAAAGGCGTATGATTGCTTGATATATTAATCAATCACATACTCGATTAAGGGAAAGCGATAAGACGAAATGTAGTTCATTTTTTTGCCATCATTCTTAAGAGAATCTTTTGCTTTCAGTTGGTCTTTCTAAAGAATAATTGTAAATAAATTTGGACAAGGAGACCCTGACTAGCTATTAACACTGTTTTCCGATTCCTTGTTACAGTTTTACACGTGAGTTGAAAAACGTTTTGGTCATAATTACTCAATAACTAGAGTGATACAAAAAACATTATAAGCATCCTTTATAGCTGCAACAGTAATCTGAGAGACAGTATACATAGTCTAATTGCACACACATACTTCTTTTTTGTCTTGTTAAATTTGTCCAAAATTATGTTCTATTGAAGGCAATTCTGTTGATTTCATAACTAATACTAAGGGGAAATGTCACTGAAATAACGATATAGAAGACCTGGCTATATGAGACTGAAATCTATGACCTCTATGATGTCATGCACAAATATTCGTCCAGCCAGTTCAGAGGTGTTTGTATACAAAAAGCTTTATTTTTCTAAATTCAAATGTGAAAACACTAGCACCAAGGATGTAAGTATTTCTATCAAGTGGTATTTTTATTTACTCGCTGTTGTACTGGGTCGAAATGAACGATATCTGTTGACAAATGGTTTCTTATGTGGATACCTCCATGTCATCTGAAGGTAGTTTGTGCAGTGATTTTTTAGATGAATACTAGTAGTGAAATCCTGGACACACTTCTCCTCTTGTTTGATGTATTCGAATCCTAGTGAATGATGATACCCCAAAGAGATGTACAACCAGCATTCATCAATTCAAACACTAGTTTGTTACCCAGTATTGATGTTGAAACTGATAAAGAAGATGGTTAAAAATAGTTGTAAAACAAACAATGTGAGCGAAGAAATATTTCTTTTCAATTAGTTCCTCATCAATGGCTCTACACTAATATAGCATTTTCAAACGTAAAATTACATACCAATCTAGTGGTGAGAGTTGTTCAGTGAAAGGTTATCAATCTCAAAGTTTCAAGAAGGTGATAATTGGTCAGGTAATTAAGACAGTTAACTAAAGAGACGATTAATTATCGTAGAAAGATTTTGCGAACAGGTTCTTACATAATTGATATTTTATATAGTGATAACTAAAGAGCAAAAATGAACTGTTACGTAAAATGGTAAATTGTTTGTTTTACTAAATGTCTAAATGGGAATTTTTGCATTACTAAAAATAGTTGGACAATACACTGCTTATTATAAGGAAGTTTTCGTGTGAAATAACTGAAATTCATCTCCTTCTGAAAAATTTTAGTTGACAAAACATTTTATATTTCACATTTGCACTGTCATTAGAAAATTTCATTAAATTAACAAAAATTTTACATAATAATTTTTATTGAATTGAAATGATCAATAAAACTGTGATGACGGTTACAAGAAATCAGATTTTTTTTTGCCTCTTAAAACTAGTATGTTCTTTGTATAACTGTAGTGGAAATTCAGTAACATTTGATCAGTTGAATATAATGTTATATGGTGAACACTATATTGGGATGACGTCAGCCGAACCAATTTACATAGTCAAGATTCATTGATCATTTAACACAAACTTATATTTCTTAGATCCATATTTTGATCCACATCGTTGCATATTCTAAATGTGGTTAGTAAAGTAAGAGTCAAACAAGCATTATCATTTTAAGACCTAGATTCCGTAACAATTTACAACACAAAACCTTGCCGAATCATTAGATATAGACCGTTGGTTTGAATCAAACCTTGACCAAGATTTTCATTTCGTTACATTGTATCGATAATCTTTATCTGACAAATCAGGGTTATCTCTGATATTCTCAATGAGAATTTTATAAACCTCATGACAATAAATGAGTAACTATGGTATGCTTGAAAAAATGATAACAGAAACATGGAAACTATTATTTAAAAATGAAAAATTATTATTTAGCATATTATGGTCAGTTGAATTATGCAACTAAAATTGTATTCACTACAAACTGGAATCAGGTGCAAAACCATTTAACATCTGAGAGCACTGAACATTGTGATCCATTTCGATTAGGTGAAACTGATTGTTTACAACTTCTTGACTGATTCACTTTCTCCTTTTTTTATTACTCGTATGAGCTTTTCCAGATAATATGGAACCTTATTTACAATAGTGACTACCTGACAGTACCAGACCATACAAGAGCAGCTACAATGATATATATGCTCATTGATATGAACGTGTTAAAATTCTATTATTACTTTGCGGCTTCGAAATACATCTGCCACTGAAGTTAATCTAATTAGGAGTATGTGTACTAATTGGTCTGTTCAAACAGCACTGAAACCAGTTGGTAATAAGTGAATAATGAGGCAACATGAAGGAGTAGACCACCACAAACCTTAATCTTAAAAGTGGATTAGTGTACATTTCACTATCAATCATCCATCATGTTCAGTAACACCCTTAAAGATGGAACCTGATGAGGTTTCAACAAGAACAATTGTTCACTTGAATTCTAGTCTTTTCAGTGACACAATGAGGTTTACTGAGTTAACTCTGTGGAAAACCGAAGTGGGACTTGAAAATAAACATCTACCGATGACATTGGATGATGGTCATGCTACTTCACCAACTGACAGAAGTATGAGAATATGAACCACTGAACTCTGACCCAGTGACCGGATGGAAATGTGATCGTTGGGAAACCTGAAGGTCTATAGTTTGATCTCTGAGACGTTGATGATTGCGTACTGCTGACAAGTTTCAAACAGTGATGAAGTAGAGGTTCAGTGCTTCTATGAATCCAAGGTTTTTCAAAATGATGCACGCTCACCATGAAACGGATGAGTCAACGTGAATCTCATCACTGTATTTGGAAAATTTCTGGACATGTAACTTTCACAGCGATATTCCATATACTCTCTCTTGTCTTATGGAAAGATTATTATCCATATTGTTCTTTATCTTTGACGAAGCAAAAGCACTGTACACATTAGGATGATTCGTATTCGGAATAAATATGATATACTAAAGACCCACATGGAAACAACAATCAGACTATAAACAGTTCATTTCCTGCTATTTTTATTTTTCATCTCTGTGATCTATCCTACAGTTTATCTTGACTTTCCTTCTAATATATTTCCAACTTAATTTGTTCGGTAAATCATTACATTTTATGCAGGTTGTGACATTCAGCGGTTAAATAATCGAGCAGTAATATACTGATAAGGATGAATATATAAGTCTGTAGGGGACAGGTCATTGTGAAATCAAATTATTTAATCACCTCTAGCTGTACTTTTAGTTATCTGATGAATGAAAAAATTTCTAGCAACATATAAGGCCAAATTACTTAATGTATAGACTTTTTTTTTAAAAGTAGTACATTTTTCTTTTCAAACTAATTTAGTGTTTATTTTGTTCCTACCGTAATATTTTTGAAATGGTTACTGTATACATCGAACTGAATTCTAGTTAAATTTGAACTCCTGAATTTTAATAAAAATTGAGCAGCCTTACGAAAAATACAATTTTGGCAAATTATAACAGCTTATATATAGGTGATGAAGCAATTTTTCATGGATGAAGTGGAATAATAAAAAAAAAGAAAATGTCTCTTGATTAGAGTCATTAGATCAGATGACTATTATCATCATGGTCAAACAACTGCGGTAGACAAAAGATATAAAATGATCAATTAAAATATCCCTTTAAAAATTTGTTTCACAAACACTGTATTTTATTCCTACTCGTTCACAATACTGGGCATAATGTGGTTATTTAAAGGAGTAAATAATAGCATGGTGAAACTTATCTTACTGATAAAAATCAGCGCGTATTCAGTATATTTTCAATGCCACTGCTCGTTTTACTGAACGCTTCAGTATTTTTTTCATTTGAATGGGATCATATTAAACGTGTTTTAAATCCATCTAAATATGTTTCAGAAAAAGTAAACTTGTGCTACAATAAAATGAAAATACTAGCTACATCCTTTAAAGTCGAAGTGTATTTGACCTCTCAGTCACTGAACAGTTTTTCATAAATTGAGTTGTTTTGTTCAACTGAATTTACTGTATCTTTCAGTCAAAAAATATCATTTAAAAATTACTTTTTAAATAACTATGAGTAATAATTTACCGGAACAGGCTGGCTTTAGGAAGTACAAATCATTTGCAGATCAACTTACAACGCTTCGCATCATCGTAGAACAGAGTATAAAATGGAAGTCAACTGTTCACCTTACCTCAACTTCATCGACTTTGAAAAGGCCTTTGACAGCGTCGACCAAGAAGTAATCTGGCAAGCAGCCAGTTCAACACTACGGAATACCACAAACCTTCATCAACGTCATTCAGCAACCTTATAAATATGCCACATGCCAAGTAATTCACAATGGGAAGCTCAGTGATGCTTTTGAAGTAAAAACAGGGATGAAACAAGGCTGTCTACTATAACGCATCATCTTGATTGTGGTCGACTGGACCATGCAACAAACAGTGGGGAGCGGGAAGAGGGGGATACGCTGGACCGCAGAAAAGAACCTATACGATCTGGATTTCGCCAAAGATGACTTGTGTCTAATGTCACACAAACTTGAATATCTACAGGCGAAAACTAACAAGTTGACAGAAGAGGCAGGGCAGCGAAGGGAGACGGGACTTCAAGTGAATATAGAGAAGACAGAGGTGATGAAGATACCCAACCAACAACAATAGCAGCAACATGCTCCAATCACCATCAAGGGGGGAAACTTAAAGGAAGTAGCCTCCTTCACCTATCAAGGCAGCATTGTTTCAAATACAGGCGGCGGTGGCACAGACGAGGATGTCATAGCCAGCCATAATCGGGAAAGCAAGACAGGCGTTCATTAACTTGAAACCAGTGTGGAGATCTTCTGCACTCCACTCAGCATGTGGAACAACATCCGGATTTTCAACACCAATCCAGTCAAGTCAGTGCTGCTACATGGTTCACAGACTTGGCACGTTACGAAAGGTATTTCCAGCAAACTACAGACATTCACCAACAACTGACTAAGCTGGCTCGTTACTGAAGATCAGATGGCCAGAAAGAATAAACAACAAGGAGCTCTGGGAACGAACCAACTAAGAACATATCACACAACAAATATGCAGAAGAAAGTGGAGATGGATTGGACTGGGCATACACTGAGAAGGCCGACTGGGGACATCACGCGTCAGGCCAGGCATTAGAGTGGAATCCCCATGGGGAGCGACGAGTTGGACGTCCGAGGGTGACATGGAGGAGGTCATGCGAGGAGGAAATGAGAGTTTGTGGGCTGTCGTGGAGCCAGGTTGAAAAGATTTCAGAGAATAGAGTTCACTGGAGACGTGCTACTGAAACGGTATGTTCCACTAGGAACCCAAGGGACAAATAATAATAATGAGTAATAATTTGTTTTCAGAATGTCATCCAGGAAATACTGTTTTATCGATGTGTGCCGTATCAAGTAAACAAATCAATACAAAATTAATCTTTGACGTGATCCCCAAAGTTTTTATTCTTACAATGATTGTCTGTTTTAATGATTTTTATTTCATAATTTTGAAAAACAGCGTTTTGAAAGCAGACTCCATCTTGTTTGATATAGTTGTTTTCTCAGCGGTCACAAAGAATCTTACTTCCATAAATAGTAATGTCCTTTTATCGGTAAACGTAGACATGGTCTAACCAGCAAAAAATAACGAATTTATTTACGTATTTAGGTAAAACAAGAAAAATATTGAATACTGAAAGACACCCATCTATTTCAAGCTAGTGTTACTTAAAAATTAATCGCAACTGATCAAAGTTTTTACTTCACATATCAGGCTAATAACATTTACTGTCAACTCGAGACGCTCATTTTCTTAACAGATAGCTGACTCATTCAGCTCTCATAAAGTAATGACTGAACAAACCATCTTTCGAAGTTTGTATTCAATAAATGTAAAGTGTCATTCAAATAACTTGCGTGAACTCACGTTATCAACTCATATTTAGATTCAAATATTGTAGGGAAAAGAAAAACCCACAGAATACATTTTATCTGAATCCAGTATACAAAATTGAATGGTTGTGTTCAGTTTCGTGATAGATCTTCAACGCTTGAACTAGTATCACGATGATACAAATATAAGAATATAAGATTACATCCGAATAGGAATTGAAAGTTTGTGGAATAGATGACTGTTCCTATAACCCCATAATTCTTACTTTTCTCAAAACAATTTCAATATAGTGACCTTGTTAATTTACTGTAGATACATTTTTCACTTAACTACATTATAAATGTTTATGTTTCGTGTTAAACTGGATGTGTCATGTTAAGAAACGCTATTATTCTCCAATATTGCATATCCTAACCAAACTAAGAAATTTAAGGGAGACAAAGAGGAAACGTTTACAACGATGATAAATAGTGATATGATGTGGATGTCTGCTTTCGAATAGAATAATGATAATTTTGATGGAATATTTTACTGTGTATAGTTGTGTAGAAAACTATTAGACGTTAACGCGGTTTTACTATAACGTTCCAACATCTTTTCGTATCAAATGAACTTTGTTTTACCCAATTTATTATCCAATAATTTTTTTATTATGCTAAATTTATGGTGATCAACAACGATTGTGGCACACAGTGAGTACCAGTTTCATATTATGCTGAGTAGAAAAAATAGATTAGTCAACCTAAAGGATGTTTGATTGAGTTTATCAGTTACCAAGAAAATTATGTTGTGTAGAAATGAATTTTGGGCAAATCCTTAGTAATTAGAAAGACTGTTGACAAGGGTTAATGAAGAAGAAAACCGTATGAATCAACTCTCAGATAAATTGAGACATAATGAGTTAGAATATAGGTGATATGAATAAAATATGTGAAAGAATTTTTCAAAAACTTTACCAAATCGCTGTTGATAAAGCAAATAAACAACATGTCAGCGTGACAAAATTAACTAATAGAAAGACTATACGAATAATAGTTTACCAAAAATTTTCTGTACTGACAGGAGAGAAAACGTATGCAACATTCAAAAAATGTGCTATCACTATTAGTACTCATCATAGACTGACATCAGCTGAAGAAACATTGGGAACTTAGGACCACCGGACAGCTGTTTCTTCCCAATATGAGTCTCTTCAGCAGTGCAGATCCGTGACCCTTCCAGGGGTCGAATCAGGGGCGTCCAGGTCCCGCGGCCAGTACGTTACCACCAAGTTACTGGGTAGGAATCCAGTGATCCATATTTCCTAATTATTTCATTTCACGCTACAGTGTGACCATTATTCAGTGCCATCATTGAGTAACTGTCTTCATGTTCGACTTGGTTGTCCCTAGTGGTCACACAATGTCTTTAGAACGTCGGCAGTCACCTCTCCAATGTTTCTCCAACTGATGTCAGTCCATAATAAGTTACAACCTGAAATCAATAAATAAACCCCGATAAACTACCAAATTGTACTATCAATGTACCTAACAAACAGCTGTGTGGAAACAATTTTCCCTACTAGAAACGTCTCGGGGATAATGGCAAGACTAAGTATTATCATTATACTGTTGAAGGTTAAGATATCATGGTGAGGTTTTAATGTTTGCTGAACGAATTGTTTCTCAAGGATAACCAGTATTGAGTACTGATGCTGCCTTCCTCAAGGAAAATAGAGTTAGAAACGTCAAACCTTCAAAGTAACTTACCCGCTTAACCCTGGGTAAATTATTTTAGGTAAGAAAACACAAAATTAAATCCTGTGACGGAAATTATCATTACCAGTGTAATTTCTACTTCAAGTATCTTGTAGAAATAGGTTCTAGGATAAGGGAAGCAGTAAAGTACCACTACAAATGGGCTAATAACCTACCACAGTGACCAAGTTTTAATACCATATTAAAGTACCACCGATCCACACGCTTCTAGAAGAAAACGGGACTCAACTAACTATAATCTAACTCCCTGACTTCCATCGCTTTATCTCCCGAATACTAAAGTGTAGTTCACTGTCAAAAGTGTCACACAGGCTATCAAAAGCCTGAGACTATCGACAGGTACGGGGACAGATGGCCTAAACTCAGTAGTCATCAGAAATAGAAGTGA
This sequence comes from Heterobilharzia americana, assembly GCA_944470555.2. Classification (NCBI taxonomy): domain Eukaryota; kingdom Metazoa; phylum Platyhelminthes; class Trematoda; order Strigeidida; family Schistosomatidae; genus Heterobilharzia; species Heterobilharzia americana. The sequence goes on from OX104129.1 coordinate 26,752,995, forward strand.
TAATAAGCCGCTGTTCTTGCTTAAGATATTCACACTATCAATGGAAAGTGAAGAGTATCCCAGTGAGTAGAAAAATAGCTTCGTATTTCCTCGCTACGAGTCCGGTGACAAAGAGAATCCTAGTAACTTCAAGTATATCAACATAACGCCAGTTGTCTCTCGAATTATGGAAAAAGTGATTAGGAGCCGCATCTCTGACTACCGCTTACAGAAAACTTCATTTCAAAGTCTAAGCACAGTCCCATTAAAAACGAGTCTTGCATTACTTGCCATTTCGACTTCTTCAACTTTATCACCAGTAGCCGTGAGGTACGTAAAATCGTCATTGTTCTATACTTCGATATATCAAAGGCATTTGACAAGGTACCACTCAGTATACTCTTTGATAAGCTATAATCGATTAGCATTCATGACCCTCTACTTCATTGACTAAAGTCATTTCTTAGTGATCGTAGTCAAATCGTCAGAGTAAATTTTTACGCAGTCTAAACCTAGGCTCATGACTAGTGGAGTAATATAGGGCAGTGTCCTTGGACCTTCGTTGCTCATAACTTATATCAACAGTATTAATATTCTTACGACTTCCTCAGACCCTCATCTAGCTACCACTGGTAACGATCAAAGCTAACAAAAACTATTCCCAGTCTCTAAAATGTACGCTATCCATCAGTACTACACTGGGACTTATGCCACGTCAGATAATGGCGTATTACTCTAAAATACTGAGTCAAATACTGTTTCTGAGACACATATACAGGATTTAGATGTGATTTTTCACTTGATTTCACCTCATCACTGTGTTGGATATGAAATGCTTCACTTGCAAGTGTCTTGAGATTCGATGGCTAGCTCTTAAGAACTTTCTGCTACATGTATAACATTAAGTTGTACAGCAAAAGTGCGTTCCTCAGCTTGTTACTAGTCAACAACCGCCTGTGTTACTTAGGTGGAATGCATATGATTTATGGAGGATCATGACAGTTGTTTAAGACCTGTTTATAGCCTATACCTGCACGACCACCGATCGACTGAGAAATGTTGTGATAGTGTCTGGCTGTGACTACTGTAACCAGCAAGTTTGTAATAATAATCAAAGCTTAACCTACCCCCTGGAGGGTACCTACTTAACTTGCAGCATCCGAACGGTGTAGTAGTTTAAGGTGAATATAGTGACAACATTCAGAGTCCTCTAAAAGCCTTGGGCGAATTTTGATTCTCAGTTAGCAGGCGTTTTCTACCCAACAATTGTAACACAATAATAAGGACTGGTCTCTAACGACTAATAATTTAAAGACTAAGATTGAGAAAGTTAAACACTTTGACTGTCTACCTACTTGACAAGTTATATTAGCCTAAAGGGGCTGAGAGATGTGAAAATTTAACATGTGAAGATGTGAAGAGTCTTATTCACGTATAGATCTAAAGATTTCCTGGTTAAGTTCCTCAGGGTAATATGAATCAATTGTTCACAGTGGTGAAGATGTACACACACTCTGACATCAACTGTTTGAATACCTTCACTAATCTTCAATTTTCTAACTCTTTCTGCCCCTCATACAATTTTGATTACATTCATATCACCCTTTTTCTACCTTGTCATCCTTTGATTTCTACTGTGTACTGGAGCAATGAGAATGGGTGAATTTGTGAGCGAGATTCTACACTTATCTGACTGTCTGAACAAGACCTTTTTGAATAAACTTTGATGAAAACGAAGATTTATATTTAAGTCAGCTTAGATGTTTTTATTTATCTAGCTGTTTGATGAAGACATACACCGAGAAAAATCTCTGAGAATATAATCAATTTACTTGCTTGTAAGCACATTACTATGGATACTTAAGATGTTTCACTCTAACTGTCATCACGATGCATTACTCTTAGATGAGGGTGAATCCTTAGTGTTTTCCTTCTCAAATTGTATTCTAAATGACAAATATTTCCAATTTGTTCTGATTTATGTTACTTTTTGGTTTCCTCCAGTAATTTTTAGTTTAACGGAAATATCATACACAGACTACTTCACTGCAATCTATATTACTGCATAACTTTCTTATCACATAAGTAAACTTATACGTAAATATGTGAATGAACAGAGGAGAGAATGATAATTAAGCTGAGGTAAATTATAAACACAACAGTTATAAAAGACACCTACTGTTACTTCAAATAACCATAATCGTTTTAAAAGTTTTAAAATGGCAAGAAATCACTTATTCATTGCTTGTTGCGTTACATTCTCTGCTTTCATTATACGAATATATATCTTTCATATATCATAATGGCTCCAACACACAGGGGGAAACTATTTACTTTGATTTAACTGCATAATTTCACTTCAAAAAGGAATGGAAAAGGTTATCTTTTGCGAAATGTCATGCATATATATATATATATATATATATATATATATGTATATAATCCAACCATTAATTTTACCATTAATAAAAGAATTCAACTTTTAACTGTTCTTTATATCCTAATGTTGAAAAGAAAAATGTCATACAGTCGAGATAGTGCATATCAGGAATCAAATTTAGTCAGCCAATAATCTGTTTGAATCCGGTTGATATTAGCCGCTGACATCAAGTTATTTATGATATAATTCATGTACACCAAATTACTATGCAAAATTAAGCCAAGAAGTGATATTTAATCATAAAATATGTTTTTATGCCAATGTTTTTTGTTTATTGAGTCGAGGAGCTTACTTTATTTTAATCTCAACTATTGACTACATCTTCATTATTTAATCAACCAGCGTAAACTTCAGAAAATCAAATGAATTACTGATAAAAAGTTATTTTCATTCTTTTGCTAATTTTTATACCTGTAGTTTGTATACGAGTGACTGGACTTCATTTTCATTCACTCACTGATACATGCTGCTAACACACGGTTAGCATTATCAATATATGCTAACATTCGTTGCTGGATAGCTTGGTCGTACACGAAACCATCCAGAGATGTAATTGTGATTTATGAATTTATTCATTCTAAAAAAGCTGAAAGCAGCAGCTGCCATGTAGAAATATCTTGCCTCTCATCATAAGCTGTAACTACAGATTAAATGACACTTCGCATAAAAATGTTTCACGGTTTTGACGTTCTATATTTGAGTTACATGAGCATCATATGTGGTGCTATGTTTTTCTCTTTTCAATAATATCATTGACTATGCCATACAACTGTGAATAGATTTTGTAATAGAAAGAATATTCCAGAATTATATTCATTTAGGAGTCGTCCAGCCTTTACAATAGATAATGTAAAACTCTTACTTTTCTACATAGATCCATTACAACATTATTCTTTATTTTTTATTCCAAATCCTTTGCATTTTTTTAACATTTTTGGCTTAGTTTATTTTAACCTGTGGTCAAAAATAATCCTGAAGTGTTCCCACATTTCTAATCTATATTCATGGCACAGTAAATAATTTCAAGGAAACAAAATTATATCTTCGCCGTCCCTTATGTCTTTTTCCATAATCCACTGAAATGTAGTTCTTGTGAACATGTTCACATAACATAAATTTCTATTCTCAATTCCATTTGATATCAATTAGTATTCATATCAACTATGAATTAATAGAGTATTTTGCAGTTTATTAGTTTGTGGCATATTTCAAAAATGAAAGTTATTATGGTAGACTAGGTTACAGTTTAGTTTCTATTCTACTTTACTTTGAGTACTTCCCTGACAAAATTTCTACAATTATGAAAACAAACCTAAACCCTTTGAAAAGCTTTCTTAACAACCCATTGAATACTTGTTTTGTCATTCTTGCTTATAGTTAAGCTAGCTTGAAGGCCATGAAAATTAAATTACCTTCTACTAATGTTTGTTCGGTTGATATAATTTCACATTTACATACTATACCCAAGATTTTATTAATTATCATTAACACCTGATTCTGTGGGCATTGTATAAGTTTATGTGACTATGTATACGTGTACCTATGTGGATATGAATGTATTAAGTAGACAGAGTTCACTAAGCATTAACAGTATGCATGCATAAATAATTTTAGCTTATCTTAAATGATGCGTATTTGGAAGTAATGTATAAAAATGAAGTTTAATCAAAATTCTATCAAATTAAACAATAATTTAACATTTAAGATTACCAAAAGTACAATTTCCTAATGAGAAACAAAATTAAGTGAAGAGAGTAGTGTGATGGAGAATAAAAAGGTAAATCTTGAAAGTAAAATATAGTCACCTTAGTGTGGAGAACTTATGTATGTATGAGCATTATATGTGGTGCTATGTTTTTCTCTTTTCAATAATATCATTGACTATGCCATACAACTGTGAATAGATATTGTAATAGAAAGAATATTCCAGAATTATATTCATTTAGGATTCGTCCAGCCTTTACAATAGATAATGTAAAACCCTTACTTTTCTACATAGATCCATTACAACATTATTCTTTATTTTTTATTCCAAATCCTTTGCATTTTTTTAACATTTTTGGCTTAGTTTATTTTAACCTGTGGTCAAAAATAATCCTGAAGTGTTCCCACATTTCTAATCTATATTCATGGCACAGTAAATAATTTCAAGGAAACAAAATTATATCTTCGCCGTCCCTTATGTCTTTTTCCATAATCCACTGAAATGTAGTTCTTGTGAACATGTTCACATAACATAAATTTCTATTCTCAATTCCATTTGATATCAATTAGTATTCATATCAACTATGAATTAATAGAGTATTTTGCAGTTTATTAGTTTGTGGCATATTTCAAAAATGAAAGTTATTATGGTAGACTAGGTTACAGTTTAGTTTCTATTCTACTTTACTTTGAGTACTTCCCTGACAAAATTTCTACAATTATGAAAACAAACCTAAACCCTTTGAAAAGCTTTCTTAACAACCCATTGAATACTTGTTTTGTCATTCTTGCTTATAGTTAAGCTAGCTTGAAGGCCATGAAAATTAAATTACCTTCTACTAATGTTTGTTCGGTTGATATAATTTCACATTTACATACTATACCCAAGATTTTATTAATTATCATTAACACCTGATTCTGTGGGCATTGTATAAGTTTATGTGACTATGTATACGTGTACCTATGTGGATATGAATGTATTAAGTAGACAGAGTTCACTAAGCATTAACAGTATGCATGCATAAATAATTTTAGCTTATCTTAAATGATGCGTATTTGGAAGTAATGTATAAAAATGAAGTCTAATCAAAATTCTATCAAATTAAACAATAATTTAACATTTAAGATTACCAAAAGTACAATTTCCTAATGAGAAACAAAATTAAGTGAAGAGAGTAGTGTGATGGAGAATAAAAAGGTAAATCTTGAAAGTAAAATATAGTCACCTTAGTGTGGAGAACTTATGTATGTATGAGCATTATATGTGGTGCTATGTTTTTCTCTTTTCAATAATATCATTGACTATGCCATACAACTGTGAATAGATATTGTAATAGAAAGAATATTCCAGAATTATATTCATTTAGGATTCGTCCAGCCTTTACAATAGATAATGTAAAACCCTTACTTTTCTACATAGATCCATTACAACATTATTCTTTATTTTTTATTCCAAATCCTTTGCATTTTTTTAACATTTTTGGCTTAGTTTATTTTAACCTGTGGTCAAAAATAATCCTGAAGTGTTCCCACATTTCTAATCTATATTCATGGCACAGTAAATAATTTCAAGGAAACAAAATTATATCTTCGCCGTCCCTTATGTCTTTTTCCATAATCCACTGAAATGTAGTTCTTGTGAACATGTTCACATAACATAAATTTCTATTCTCAATTCCATTTGATATCAATTAGTATTCATATCAACTATGAATTAATAGAGTATTTTGCAGTTTATTAGTTTGTGGCATATTTCAAAAATGAAAGTTATTATGGTAGACTAGGTTACAGTTTAGTTTCTATTCTACTTTACTTTGAGTACTTCCCTGACAAAATTTCTACAATTATGAAAACAAACCTAAACCCTTTGAAAAGCTTTCTTAACAACCCATTGAATACTTGTTTTGTCATTCTTGCTTATAGTTAAGCTAGCTTGAAGGCCATGAAAATTAAATTACCTTCTACTAATGTTTGTTCGGTTGATATAATTTCACATTTACATACTATACCCAAGATTTTATTAATTATCATTAACACCTGATTCTGTGGGCATTGTATAAGTTTATGTGACTATGTATACGTGTACCTATGTGGATATGAATGTATTAAGTAGACAGAGTTCACTAAGCATTAACAGTATGCATGCATAAATAATTTTAGCTTATCTTAAATGATGCGTATTTGGAAGTAATGTATAAAAATGAAGTTTAATCAAAATTCTATCAAATTAAACAATAATTTAACATTTAAGATTACCAAAAGTACAATTTCCTAATGAGAAACAAAATTAAGTGAAGAGAGTAGTGTGATGGAGAATAAAAAGGTAAATCTTGAAAGTAAAATATAGTCACCTTAGTGTGGAGAACTTATGTATGTATGAGCATTATATGTGGTGCTATGTTTTTCTCTTTTCAATAATATCATTGACTATGCCATACAACTGTGAATAGATATTGTAATAGAAAGAATATTCCAGAATTATATTCATTTAGGATTCGTCCAGCCTTTACAATAGATAATGTAAAACCCTTACTTTTCTACATAGATCCATTACAACATTATTCTTTATTTTTTATTCCAAATCCTTTGCATTTTTTTAACATTTTTGGCTTAGTTTATTTTAACCTGTGGTCAAAAATAATCCTGAAGTGTTCCCACATTTCTAATCTATATTCATGGCACAGTAAATAATTTCAAGGAAACAAAATTATATCTTCGCCGTCCCTTATGTCTTTTTCCATAATCCACTGAAATGTAGTTCTTGTGAACATGTTCACATAACATAAATTTCTATTCTCAATTCCATTTGATATCAATTAGTATTCATATCAACTATGAATTAATAGAGTATTTTGCAGTTTATTAGTTTGTGGCATATTTCAAAAATGAAAGTTATTATGGTAGACTAGGTTACAGTTTAGTTTCTATTCTACTTTACTTTGAGTACTTCCCTGACAAAATTTCTACAATTATGAAAACAAACCTAAACCCTTTGAAAAGCTTTCTTAACAACCCATTGAATACTTGTTTTGTCATTCTTGCTTATAGTTAAGCTAGCTTGAAGGCCATGAAAATTAAATTACCTTCTACTAATGTTTGTTCGGTTGATATAATTTCACATTTACATACTATACCCAAGATTTTATTAATTATCATTAACACCTGATTCTGTGGGCATTGTATAAGTTTATGTGACTATGTATACGTGTACCTATGTGGATATGAATGTATTAAGTAGACAGAGTTCACTAAGCATTAACAGTATGCATGCATAAATAATTTTAGCTTATCTTAAATGATGCGTATTTGGAAGTAATGTATAAAAATGAAGTCTAATCAAAATTCTATCAAATTAAACAATAATTTAACATTTAAGATTACCAAAAGTACAATTTCCTAATGAGAAACAAAATTAAGTGAAGAGAGTAGTGTGATGGAGAATAAAAAGGTAAATCTTGAAAGTAAAATATAGTCACCTTAGTGTGGAGAACTTATGTATGTAGACTCTGAGATAATTGTAAGAATAAATGAAATTACTTAATTTTTTTGTCAATGCATATCATGTGAAGGCAGGCAAACAGTTAGATCCATAAACATAAATCTGTATTACAGTTCTATACATCAAATTATAATTCTAGTCATATGAGATACAAGATTTGTACAAGTTGAACTGAACTTTCTTTAAATTGGTCCACTTTTGAAGTGCATATTGCAAATATGATCGATAGAATTCGGTCTGCACTCAGGACTAGACAACATGAAATTAGTTGCACTCCCGTGATCAATCAGTACATGTAAGCCAGTTCTATGGGAGGTTAATCGTGGCCTGAATAGCTCAGTGGTAAAGTCACTGACTACAACACTAGGTGACGCGGGGTCGAATCTTAGGCGGAACATCAGTTCCGTCGAGGTTGCAGATACGCCCTGCTGACAAGGCATGAATCCTAGGTCCAGGGCTTCCTGCCAATTGTCTCCAACCAACTAACATCTAGTGAAGTGCATAACAACTTTATTTAGGACAATAAAAATCTTGAAGATAAAAAAATTAGAATTCCATTTAGTCACTGTTACCTGTTCAATAAAACTGTTAATTTGTTCAAAAATTCGTCTTCTTTCGAAGGTCAAATGATTATCCTAAGCATGCAAATACCTTGCTTGCGTGAATTGATCACTGAATGATAACCCATATATTTGTCAAGATCTGTAGTATTTGGCATTGATCAGAATCTGTTAAATATGTTTGTAATCTAATAACTAAGCTAACTGATATGACACTGGTGAGCGAAACCAGACAACGATGTAGAAAACGCCCTCAACCTGTGTTTTGTACTTGCCTGCTCTCGTTGTTTAAGCGCCTCAGACGTATTCTTATTCTTTAATACTCAGCTTGGAGAAACGCTTCATCATTAATTTCACTTGTTTTTAGGATTATCTTCCACTGAAATCTGTTTGTTGGTTATGCTAAAATTCTGTTTTCTTACAAGATTATGCATAAATCCACTAGTTTATTACCTCTGGATTTAATACGCATATCTGTTGCAGCATAGGCACTGTTTGCAAGGCTATCAGTTCCTTGTGAAAGTGATAAAACTAAGCTTAACCCACTTGAAAGATTTCACCGTATTATCTTTTGAACACTGGATCATTCGGATTACAAATTGTGGTCTATAAGATACTTAGATTGACTTCAGTAAATTCAACAAAAGAACAAATCAACCCATACTACTGACATACCTTCAGTGCTTGCTAACAGCTCAGTTCTCTGAGCCTAATCAGAGTCGAAGTACCGTTGTTAATCTAAGTCCCGAATAAGTGAAGCACCTATTTGGCACTTCCGTCATTTCAATCTAGCCCCGAAGTACTTAATATAGATTACAGTACCTTTTAACTACCTCTGTTAGTTAGTGTATAATGCAACTACTCTAAAACCTTTCACTTGTGAGAAGTTTTGTACATCGAATATTTTGTGACTTATCAAATCTCATTCTCCAAGTTGTCAAGCACACACAAAATGAACCTTGATTAATAATGAGGTAAATTAACACTCTGGAATAACTGAGACGAGTGTTATTTGACAGCGGATCACTCATATTCATATATGCGTAAACGTTGACTTTTCTTCAACATTTACTCGACTAGACAGATTCAGAATTAAGTGCAGACCGATATGATATGTAAGATGCTTCCCTTTCAAATAAGTTTACACCCAATACTTTAGTACAGAGAAATATGTTTGACAGAGGGTTTCTGACATCCTCCATATTGTCACTGGATTTATATCTTAGTCATTTGAATCACTGATAATCAGCTTCGGCAGAAAAATTTAGAACCTACTTTATCCTTTCTACAATGACTAGCCAGCATTGACAAGTAGACTTAAAGTACCTTTCAATTCTGCTCTCTTAAGTACCACAAAACTAGTCAGCAGCCTTAATATATTTCTAACATTATTACACACCATAGTAATTTGGTTGGTTGTGCCTAGCAGGAGAATCCAGGAAGCGTGTTTCGTCAGTTGGATGTACCTGTCTCGGTGTTCCCACTGGAACTCGAACCTCTTACCCATCGCTTCAAACGCCAAGGCGTTATTCACTGTGCCACGGAGCAACGATAGCCACTTTTTGTACAAAGGGTAGTAGTTATTACTGTTTATTGACATACTGGTCATTCTCCGTTGTTTGGCTGGATGAAATTGCTCGACCTCTATTGGCACATAGGCTCCTATGCAGATGCCTCGATATTGCCTGAGCGTTTAGGAGAATTACAAGTATATCAATAAATAGTAATTATTACACATCGTTAAACATACTTATTTGGAGGGAATATTCTGTGTGAAAGAAAGTTCAGCTGGAACATTTTCCACATAATTTAAATACACTGAAGAATGAGGTTTGGAGCGATCATCTTCACCGACTTTTGAGCAACTATCAGTAATTTTTTATAAAATGATTTACCAGAAGGATTTTCAAATACGCATTCCGTTTCTCCTTCAGTACTGTGACATTTCTGCCTCAAGGTAAACCACAGACTACTGGAGGGACAACTGAATAGAAAAATATTGATGTATTCGCATGTGCACTTAAGTCAATTGAACGATAGAAAAATGCAAACTGATGGTGCATCACCATCCCTGTCAAGAGAATAGAAACTATTTGGTAAATATTGACAACCATAAAGAACTTCTTGAAAAAAGAGGTCATGTCAACCACACATGAGAATCCTATGACCAATTCAGAACAGTCTTCTTTAACGTCACCTGTTCCATCCATCAAATTACAAACAGGATCGGCGGAAATGAAGCTATTAAATAAGACTTCTTTTTTCAGAAATCAATCAGTTATATGGTCTTTTGTTTGAAAACGCTTACCTTACCCAATGACTTAGAAGTCGTTTTAGGTGAGTAAACTTTTCAGATATCTCAAACTATATTTTGTAAGATAGTGATTGAAATCCTTAGTAAAATAAGAGAACCCGTTAAGTACATTTAATGGCACTAATTTTGATGATAAGAAGTTGGATCAAAAATATTTTAAAAATCATAATCTCTCCCTAATCTAAATCATCCCTTTTTTTAGTCTATTCAATATAGTGTAACTCATATTAACTTCTCAGACATGACGATGCATGAAAGGTTAACTTGAAGAGTGAATTCACTTCATCATAACAACCTTATGACTGAAACTGAATCTCTGTTTGTCATCCAAAATGTATAAAGCCTTGAAAAGTTCTGTTCTTATATAAGATCAATAATATGAAAGACCTTGCCATCTGTTTTATCACGAACACCTTATGTTGCTCGTAGATGAGCATTGAACTGCTGACATACCAAAGTTGAAGCTGAAATACAAACACAAACGCACAATCACATTTCTACACCTTGAAATATTGAATGTTTCCTTTTGACTGTACAGATTACCTTATACTTACTTTTAAGTTTCTCGCAAATGGAATTATCTAAGTAATTTTTGTTTATATTTCAATATAACATATTATTTTAATGATAAGAAATTCGCTTGATATCGTTGAAAAATAAAAAGAAGTTACACCTAAGACAATTATCTGTTGGGCGAGTCGTTTTCATAGCTGTACATCAGTGAATGTATAAGTCGAAGAACCATTGAGAACTTTGACGCAATGGACGGCGGTTTCGTCCTAGCAAGAGACTCATCAGGAGTACGCACTCATGGCCTGGCCTCTGATTAAAATCAGGACATTCAGGTCTCACATGAGGAGAAAGCATAAAAACATTCAGACACTGAATGGGAGTTCAGTTGTCTACTTATGTACAGCTATGTAAATGAGTCGTTCAATAGACAATTATTTTCACTGTGACCTTTTTTCCGCATATATGTATATATATATATATATATATATATATATATATATATATATACATATATATATATATATTCCGCACATATTTTCTTGTTCACAGTTAAAATACTCACGTACGTAGCTCGAATGTATGATTGTCACTGCTACTATTGCCGATGGGCGCCAAAAAAGACTTTTCGCAATCACAATACAACTTTCTATTTATTCATTAGATAGTTTCTGATAAAGTAATACCGCATGTAGCTATTAAGGTAGCACTAATCACTTCTTTTTCAAGTTGGCATTCATCATGGACTGATATCAGTCGGAGAAACATTGGGAACCTGGGATCACTGGACGGCTGCTTCGTCTTACTGTGGGACTCCTCAGCGGTGCGAATCTATAAAGCCACAAGGGATACAAGCCAGGACCTGCAGGTTCCGTGGCAACCACGTTACCACTGAGTCACTGGGTCGACTTATATTTCCTACTCCTGTCAGTTCACGAAATAGCGAAACCACCACCCAAAATCATCTTTAAGTATTTGTCCCCACGTCCATTCAGTTTCTACCGCCAGTAATGACTTCTCATTGAAATTTAAGAAATCACCTCCCAAAGCTAGTCACCAATCAGCACTAGAATGATTCAGTTTAGGTGTTTGTGAGAAGTTATTGGTTTCAAGTTGGTATTCATCATGGACTGATACCAGTCAGAGAAATAATAGAAACTCTTCAGCTTTGACAGTATGAAGTATCCTTAAATCCCGTTACTTGGAAAGCTAAAATTATTACTTTTTTATATATTTTAGTGAAACAGTATCAGTTTTAGTGCTATTAATACTCTCGTGGTCTTTAAATATTCACTGTTGTGACTTCACAAAGACAGTCTTAGCAGTAGGTGGTGAGTCTTAGGAAACACTAACAGCAGAAAAGTGTATAACTTTATCAATAACAAGACATTCAGAGAGGAGACTCTATTCAACAAATTTATATATATGTATATATATATGTATATGACATCTGAAGAGTTATATATATATATATATATATCCCGTGGGGAAAACTGAACATTATATGATGATATAGGTATTTGTGATTATGATAACAGCTGAAGAATAAGTGATAACAAAGTAGATTGCTTGATATACAGAATGGTTCATTGAGGGTGTAAAACTGAGAAACGGGTGAAAAATTAATGAAAGTGGTAAATCAATTGAGCATTATGTAATAAGATCAGAAAAGTAAGTCAAGATGAAATCAACGTTTTACAAAAAGACTAAGAGAATTAAATGAAATAGTACCAGAAACTAATCATAGTGAAAGTAATTATAATAACAACAGCAGTGATAAAGGAATGATACAAAGGTGCAATTAAAAAAGTGGGTAGGGGGAACTAGTAAGGGTGAGATAGTGTTATGGCCATGGTAAAAACATTGACTACACATACTTTTTGTACACACAGATGAGGTTTCAGCCCATAAATAGCTAAAGCCTGAGCAATGAAGATCAGTGATAGACAACATTTTATTTTTTTGTATTTATCTGAAGTGAGTAATGTAAATCAACAACTTTTTCAAATCCTTTATCTGAAGGAAAGCTAGTCCATATACAACTAAAATCAACATTCGGAGTACAAGTTATAACAACAAATTACTCTACTCAAATGAATTCAATTTTTATCACAAGAAAATCTGACAAGCACTGAAAAGAAAAACAGCTTTATCGGTAATCTCAGCTGATAGTACCTGATATAAGTACTACAGTATTTATATCTGAGATTACTTTCGTAAGAATCTGAATCAGTGGCATTGTCCGATTATAAATTACTCATAGAATAAATAATTCACATATGAATCACTTTAAAATAACATTTTTGATTAATGAAATACTGAATTTCATGAAATTTATTTCATTTATTCCTTCAAATAATACAACTCGAAAATTATCGTCTTCAACGCCGTAAGACAAGTAACCGTTGTTCCAAAATATGAGCTGTAGTATAGTGAGCAGCCTAGTGATTGCGATGCTCACATAGGAGTATTAAGATAGCTTCTTTCTAAGTAAGTAATGTAACACTACAGTTTATCTTTATTCTTTAATGGTTGATAAAAGATAGGTCTTTTTAAAATGGAATCAAAATAAAAAAACAATTAATGCTTCGAAAAAACGCAATAATGCCTAAAGAATAAAACTATGAAATCACTGCGACCACGTTAGTTGTCGTGATGTTTGAATTTCATTCTATGATTAAGTTTGGGCAGACATTAAAAACAACTTTGAGCTATTTATCTGCCTCAACACTTTCACTGTCTTCGCACATAGTGGTGCCTATATATTATAATACGTGAAATACTCCTGAAATTGATAGAATAAACTGTGTGAAAATAAGTAGGTTTTGAGATTATAGCGTCAATAGTGAGAGATATGCAAACTGTTCTAGAATAAACTATCCTTGATATGTAAGGTTAAAGTAGCTTTTAATTTTAAACCTAGATTACTATCAACTACTGGCGTCAGTGTTGTGAAAAAGAAGTTTCAATACAAGTATGCTGAACTTCTTCATCGAAGTAACCTTCAGCTTAGAAATCATGAAATTAGGAAACTTTTACACCGTTGTGAGCACAGAAATCACTAAAATGTCATGGGTTGTGTATATCTACAACGGTTATTCACTAGAGACCAACCAATTTCATTTTGTCAAGTCCTAAATGCTGACCGAATTCTGTCGATCATTTTGCAATCTGGCCATCAAGTTAAGATTATGTCTATTACAGTACATTTTATGGATATTAGTTGGTTGGAGACTATTGACAGAAAACCCTGCATCCAGATTTCTGGCTTATTGACACTCGTCATTAAGGCGTATATGCAGTCTCCAGAGAACTTATGTCTTCTTTGGGATTCGAACTCACGTCAGCCAGTGTTGTGGCCAATAAAATGATGGACAGAATTCAGTCAGCATTCAGAAATAGACAACATGAAATTAGTGACCCTCTAGCGATCAATCCTTGCATCTAAACCAACTCTGCAAAAAAAATTAACCTCGGTCTGAATAGCTTAATGTTACCGTCACTGACTGCAACACTAAGAGATATGGGTGTGAATCTCAGTCAGGATACCAACTCCCCCAGGTTGCAGATATCCAGTGCTGATGAGTACCGATAAGTGTGAAAACCAGGTCAAGTAAAGTTTCCTGTTGATCACCTCCAATAAGCCAACATCCGTAAAAAAGGCCACGCATGCCTGCCTACCTACCTACCTACGTGTTCAAGTATTTTCAATAAATTTATAAACACTAAAGAAATTCCCAGTGGACCTTCATTTACAGCTATGAGTATATCGCCTTAGGGAATATTGCCAATAATTCGATTGATAGTGAAGCAGATATCTACTGTCATTAAGCTTTTTTGTCATATTATGCTATTTCTGGGATGTTCTTGGTAAACAATTCTTAACAGTATCTAAAACAATCAATAATACATTTTATTCCTGAAAAGACTTGAGCTTTTTAGCTTTGAGAATATTATTTATACACTCATATCAATAGGTTCTTTTTATGTATGTGAAACAATTACCTTTTACGTTTATACACCTTTTTAAAGAAACCTTAACCCATAGAAGTAAAATCTGTGAAATTAAAGATTAAAGTAGCTCCGCCCCCTCCTCAGTACTTCCCTACTAAAGATGAATCGTTAAATAATGTTTTGCTTCTTACTATTATTCTTAAACCAGCTGTAGGCACTATGATCAATTAAGATCGGAGAAGAGAAATCAGAACTTAGTGAAAATAAAATAACCTAATCAAAATGTCTTGCTCGTCAATTGAAATAAAAAGCGCACCATCGTAATTTAAAATTCCTGAGCATAATTGCAAAAGCCTTCATATTCACCTATTTAGACTTAATGAATACAGTGGGGAACGAGAAGAAGGGGATACACTGGACTGCTTACGCTCGCTACTGAAGATCGGATGAGAAGGCCAGAAATAATAAGCAACAAGGAGCTCTGGGAACGAACCAACCAAGAACCTATCACCCAACAAATATGCAGAAGAAAGTGGAGGTGGATTGGGCATACACTGAGTAGGCCGACTGGGGACATCACGCGTCACTCCAGGTACTCGAGTGGAACCCCCATAGGAAGCGACGAGTTGGACGTCCGAGGTGAGGGTGATATGGAGGAAATCGTGTGAGGATGAAATGAGAGCATGTGGGCTGTCGTGGAGCCAGGTTCAAAAGTTTGCAGAGAAGAGAGTGTAATAGAGACGTGCTACTGAAACCCTATGTTCCATTAGGAACCCAAGGGACTAATAATAATAATAACTGAATGAATAATGCGGTATATATTCTTTTCCAGAAAATACTTGCATTTTCTAAAAATTTAAAATCACTGAAAAATATGCTGCTAAAGACACATGAGAATATTGTTATGGACGTCACCTGTTAAGTAACTGAAGTTTTGAAGTAACATCTCCTAATAATTCAAGCAATCAGCATTACTGCTTGAGCACAGATGATAAAAATTACAACTTATTAACTTATAAAATATACCAATATTTCATCGAAATATTATCACACGACTGCCTTTCTCTTCCATTATTGCCTATCTGAAATGAAGTTACTCCGAACACGTGGACAAACAGATTTCGGTCAACAAAAGCACACTGGAAATTAAGCAGCCTTAGATATTGAAAAAAGTGCGCGAATTCAAATATTTCAGAAAAAGGATAAAACAATAATAAAATACCAAACAACCGATACTATGGCTACAGAAGAACTGTAGAAATGAAGAGTTTACCAAAAAACTACTACTCTTCAAGTGAGACTCAGAAAACACTCAAAGTACCAGTTTGGCGCAGTTGAACCAAGTTAAATGCTGTTTAATTCTCTCATACCACTTGTAACGTTAAGTACTTAGTAAACTCCAGAGTTATGAACTGAACTTGGTTAAGTAACCAGGATATCTGGTACATATCTTCAAGTAAATGATTCCAATACTTAAATATAAATGTTACCTCTGCTGTCAAAATAAAGCTTGGTTTTGTTAGAGGTTGTGAGCTACCTTTCTGCTATTATTCCATTATATGCGTCATAATCTGGATATTAAAGCCGTATCACCATCATCAACAACAGTATAGGAACAGGCATTACTACTTGACAGTCCGAGTTACCATACCTCATATCAGTACATCAAATAAAAAGGCACTAAGGTGCAAGATGAAAGTAAGAAAACTCAGTCAAAAGAAATATAAAAAACTAAAAGAGATAGAAGAAGGATGAGAAAATGGTGAGATTCGGTATAGCGTTAAAATGAGGATAATGTGTGTACACAACTGCACCACTGACATCGGTTCTGAGCCATAGTACCTAGAGTCAGTCTCCAACCTCTGGTTCCTCTTGTTCCACCGAACCCAACCATCCAGTCTGCATCACCTCACATAGCTCAAACCCACAGCCAAGACCATACATTGATGCCATGTTTTGATCTGGCCACCTCGGACCTTTATCCAGTCTGGGCCTACTTCGGCAAACACTGTTTAATGATGCAATGAGCGACTAGGTCTACGTAACACGTGTCCCAACCATCTTAGTCAATGAAGGTTCACAAGCGTGTCAACTCACTTACCTCCTATCCATCACTAAAACTGTACACCTGGCTTCTGCGTTACCCACATGGTGACACCACAGAATACGGCCTACATTACGAAGGCAACGGTGGTCAAACACCTAAAGCCAGCCTTTTAATGTCTTCCACCTTCAATGGCCATATTTTACAGCTATACAGTAGAACAGAGCGGAATGTTGTGCAGGTGCAGTACACGCGATCCTTGATAGATAATCGGATATCACGGCGGTGCAGTAGGTGGCGTGAGTTGGCGAATGCCAGCCGAGCCTTTTGTATTCGTGCAGAGATTTCATCGGCCACTGACCCACCGGAGGAGTGCTGATCCTACTTCCCAGTTAACTGAAGTGGTCGGCACACTCGACTACAGCACTCACTCTCCGCTGTTAGCCACGGTGGGGCACAGTTGAAGACCAATCCTGAAGCAACAATTTACACTTGGTGATGGTGATGAGAAACGCATCCCGAACATTCTCAAGTCGCCACTCAAAGTGTCCAGAAGACTCTGCATCTTGTCAGAATCTCCACCTAACAGGACTATGTCATCTGCATATTCTAGGTCTAACGAAATTTCTTCTGCGATTAGTTCAACGTCTGAGTAACAAAGTGATGACAGAAAGACCTCTATAAGAATATCTATGATAAAACTGAATAAGAGTGGTGGCAGTGGGAACCCTTTGACGAGCACCACTCGATGAGCTGTATTATTATTATTGATTATCTTTTCCCTTGGGTTTCTAGTGGAACATAAGGCTTCAGTAGCACGTCTCCATTCCACTCTCTTCACAGAAGTCTTTTCAACCTCACTCTATGACTGCTCACAAGCTTTCATTTCTTCCTCACATGATCTCCGCCATGTCACCCTCGGCTAAGACGCCCAACTCGTCGTTTCCCACTTGCATTCCACTCGAAAGACTGGCCTATTGTATAATGTCCCCAGTCGGCCTTCTCAGTATATGCCCAGTCCAATCCATCTCCACTCCATTCCGCATATATTTGTTGGCTGATAGGTTCGTTCCCAGAGTTCTTTGTTGATTATTTTTTCTAGCCTTCTCATTTGATCTTCAGTATCGAGCCAGAGTAGGTGGAAGCTGTTGATGAATGTCCGTAGTTTGTTGGAAGTACTTTTCGTGACGCGTCAAACTTCCTAACCATCTAGCAACACTGATTTGACTGACGTTGGTGTTGAAAATCCGGATCTTGTTCTTTATTCTGAGTGCGGTAGATCTGTACACTGATTTCAGATTAATGAAGGAAGTCCTGCCTTTCTTTTCCGATCCTGTTTTTGACACCTTGTCTGTGCCGGTGCCGCCTATAGTTGAAACGATGCTGCCTAGGTAGGTGGGTAGGTGAAAGTGACTACTTCTGTTCGGTTTCTCCGTTGATGATGGTTGGTGCCTCTTGTTGTTGATGCTGTTGCTGTTGTTTGCTGGGTACCCTCATCACCTCCGTCTTCTCTACATTCACTTGAAGTTCCGTCTCCCTTCAGTGCCTTGCCTCTTCTGTCAACTTGTTGGTTTTCGCCTACAGATCTTCGAGTTTGTGCGACAATGGACACAAATCATCATCTGCGAAATCCAAATCATTTTCTAGGCTCCTCTCATCGGTCCAACCAGAGTATGTCCATCTTTTAGCTCCTCACTGTTTATTGCATGATCCAGTCGACCACAATCAGGAATATCATGGGTGATAGAAGACAGCCTTGTTTTACTCCTGTCTTCACTTCAAAAGCATCACTGAGCTTCCCACTATTAATTACTTGGCATTTAGCGTCTTCATATAGTTGTTGAATGAGATTGATGAAGGTTTGTGGTATTCCGTAGTGTCGAACCAGCTGCTTGCCAAATTACTTCTCGGTCGACGCTGTCGAAGACCTTTTCAAAGTCGATGAAGTTGAGGTAAGGTGAAAAGTTGACTTCCATTCTATACTCTGCTCCATGATGATGCATAGAGTAGCGTTGCAATTTGGCGCGCAAATGATTTGTACTTCCTGAATTCAGCCAGCCTGTTCTGGTAGTAGTTTTGAATCCAGCGCATCCTTTAGTCCCTCCAGGGTGATACGGCCTAATATTTCGCTTGGGATGAACAGCAGCATGATTCCGCTCCAGTTCTTGCAAAGACTTAGGTCGCCTTTCTTCAGGAGTTTGACGAGGTAGCCCTTGTTCCACTGAATAGGCAGGTACCTTCCGTTCCTTCCAGACCTTCAACAATAGTGGTGTGATCATGTCCGCTGTTGCCTCTGCGTCTGCTCTCAGAACTTCTGGTGGAATTCGATCTGGTCCTGCTGCCTTCCCTAGTTTCAGCAGCTTTATGGCATTCAGGACTTCTGATTTTGTCGGAGGGTCTGTGTTCACTGGCAGTTTTGCGATTACTGGCGGTATTTCTGGATGAGTTGTAGGTGGTGGTCGATTCAAGAGATTTTTGAAGTGGTCAGCCCATCATCTCCTTGTCCTTTTTTCTCCTCTTTGGCGATAATTAAGTTTCACTATCTTTCATTGGTTTTGTCTGTGTTGACCTCTTCACAGATAGCAACCTGGTTATTGGAAATAATTCTGTCAGGTCTCTATCTCTCCTACCTGCAGCCTGTCATGCTTCACTTGCCAATATGTCGTACAAGTTTATTTTGCCTTTTTTTGTATTTTCATCTTCTGCTTCACCATCTCCCCCTCTTCTATCAGCTTTCATATGTCCGTCGAGATCCATTCCTTAGCTTGTTTCCTCTTCCGTCCTGATATGGTTATGCAGGTTTGTTTCCACATCTCTTAAAAAGAGTTCCAGTTTTCTTCCATGCCGGATCCCTCAAGGATGTTGCTAGATGTCTACCGTTTTGTCTTTATGGCTGACTGACGTACAGATGTCCTTTGTAGTTTTATCCTTCAGTTTCTGGGTCCCGAACCTAAACTATGGTCTATCACCAGCTTCTTTGAATCGAAGGCTTTCAACTTGATTCTGAAGCTAGGTTCCTTGTACTAGACAGTGAATGGTGTGAACCTACATCTGCTCCCCTTCTTCATCTTGTGTCCAGTAGGCTGGCTGCGTCTCCACTTTCTTCTCACTGATCTGATTTTTAATGCACTGTGTCTTGGTATCTGGTCTTGTCAAGTAGTGATTGCAGTTGTCTGTAGAATTCCTCCTTCTTCTATTGGTTTACACTATTTGTTGGTGCGTAGCATTAAATGACTGAGACTTTCCTACTTTTGAGTTGAATCTTGCTGTCATGATCCTGGAGGAGATTGGTTCCCACTGTATGAGAGCCTTCGATGCTCTCAGTGATATCATGATAGCCACTCCCACAATGTGCTCATGGTTCTCGTCTGGGTGACAATATCGGAGTTGATTTTAGACTGTCCAGCTGAACGTTTAGAGAGTCCACTTTCATTTCATCTGCTGATTCCTCTCAGATTCCTCGCACTTCTATGCTATACCTTCTCATCTCTTTTGCAATCTGGGCAGCCCTGACAGGTTCATACATAGTGTGGACTTTTCATGTCCCCACATTTACTTCTGCTTTCATCGAGGGAGAGAAGACAGATCGGCTAGTTGGCTTCTCGAAGGCTTTCACCAACTGGTGTCATTTCGTCTCGCTGATTCCAGCAAGGAATAAGTCTGTTTTTATTTTTCATATTTTCTTTGTGCTTTGAAGTTTCCGTAGCGGCTGGATTGGTTTCCCGGGTAGAGTTGCTAGCCGTATGCCCAACCTTCCGTCTTCATCCGAGCTTAGGACCAGCTAGTAACTAGTGAACTAGCCAACCAGGCGAGGTTTGATGAGCTGTATACTTTATACTAATTTATAACACTGTTCAGACACTTCTCCAGTCATAGTTATTCTAACTACAGTGAAATGGATTTTTAGAATCATAATGAAGAAATATCAAATTCGATTTGAAGTCAAGAGGAGCAAGAACTTTTTGACGTTCGTAGATTGTTACTTACCTTACAAAGTATAATCTCTGTAGGTGGTCGTGATACAGTATAGATTTGACGAAATCTCTTATAAGCACAGATTTTTAGAAACTAATGCAAACAGCTAACATTCTGTGGTGAAAAAAGAGTCTTAAATAAACTTACCAGCTTGAAAGCTAGCAGTGAGCATGAACACACAGCTCATTTCATTTCTAGTTATATTTCAATACATGAAACTGATTCAATAACTATAATAAAAAAATAAACTATATCAGAACAAAAGCGTCTATCATTCACTACAAGTTAATACCAATAATCCATGTTGGCGTTATTCTTACGGCACAAAAATAAAAGAACAACATTGACTGACTAACGGAGGGCAACCATTTTTATGCTGTTTATTCCTTGGTTCCGATCTAATTCTATTGATTGTTTCTGCATTGTTGTCATCAAGCCAGGAAAGTCAGCATCATGGTACACTTCAATTGGTGTTATTTGGTTGGAGGCAATTGGTGTAAATATGTGAACCTAGATTCCTTGATTGTCGGCACTCATCAGAAGTCCTCATCTACAACCTTGAGGTTACCGATTTCCACTGAAAGATTCAAACCCACATTACCCAGTGCTTCGACCAGTGATATTATCATGGAGCTATTTAGATCAAGGGCTTTATACTGATTGTAACCATAAAGAAAAATCATTTCTAGTCAAGATTACATATATTTTGTAAGATTACTCTATTTTATAAGACCATGTATTTAAAGTACCCAGAATTCCATTCGTCTGGAAGTTGCATTATGTCAAAATTTACAAAAGAATTTCTTTACACTGAAATGAAGGCTCTTATATACTTGATGACGGCAAAACATTAACAGTTAAATGTATATTTAAGCTACATCATATAGCACTCTTGAACTTCCGGCTGACCGTTGAAGTTAAAGACCGGTCTATATTATTAGTTTCCAACTCGATAGAAAGTAAAATTTAAACACCGTTATAAAGTAAAGCTATATCATTTTTCTGTGAAGTAATGATGAAATCTCCTAGCCTGATGATGAAACGTTCAGAAGATAAGATGAAAACACCAACCATTAAACATAATGGTTCTTTTATCATCATGATTTCATTATCCTGATAACTAAAAATTACGGGTTACTAGATTTTCACATATTTCAACATTAGGAGCAATAATCTGCCTTCACAAAACACTTTCTTCTTTTTGTCTGACAAAATTACGTAACTTGGTACATAGTGAGGCTAAACATCAGGCTTCTCTGTAGAATACAGCATTAAGAGGTAAAATAATAGAATATGAATAGCCTTCTTCACTAACCGTCACAAAAGTAGCTTAAAATAATTCTTCAACAAACAGCACTGAGTATACTGTCTATAATCAAAGTAATGTTGTTACGGTTTGATAGATACTCTAAGCCGAATTAAAACTTGCGAAAAAACCCTAACTAAAACTGTCTGCTAACGTCGGTCTTTGGTACTGGAAACCTGTTCTGCAATATAAGTAAGTCAGTAATTTTCACGGGAAATTACGTTATATATTAGACATTCTGGAGTTAAAAAAACTAATCCCTATGACAATTAGATACTTAATTATCTTGCCAATTAACAACCATCTTTTCCATTTCTTTGAGCAGCAAATTAACTAAACAGATAGACAGCTGGTTCGGGCTTTTTTTAAAAACCTTCGCTAATTAGCAAAGAAGAAGACGTTTAGCCAGATATCGAAAGCACTACCGGAAAAGTAGATGATTGACTAACGAAAAATTAGTTCAAATTCTGATGCGAAGAAATTGATATCAAGAAACTTATTTGTCAAACGCATCATTAGGAATCCATATATGAGGTATTTCAGTACTGTTCACGAAACATTACCATGATAGCTTCGTAGTAATGGTGCAATCAACTAATTTAAGCAGTCCAATGACTGTCTTCTAACAAACGTCGTTCATGAGTACAGTTTGTTCCTCTATTTATAATTCTCCGTCTTTATACAGGATCCAATTGTTCGATTTATGTTGGCATGACTGCTTACAAATTTTTTATCATGTGTATGAGCTTGTCTTTTTGAACACTTTTTAATAACATATAAAATTTAACAAGCGTACATAAACATCCTAGTGTTACTACAGTTTCTTATCCTGTTTCAAAGCAAATGAGAATTTGTCTCTAAAACTCCTTGAGTAAAGTGCTGAAGTACCAACCAAGCGTAGTCAACGGGCAAAACGATACTTCTACGATATAACAACCAGAAATACAAGTTTATCCTTTAAGTTTTGAATAAGTATATTATCTTTATTTTGGATACATTTCTGTACAAACTGTTTGCCCAGTTCATGTTTCAAAACACCTTGGATCTAGTCTTTTGAAACTGCTGTACAGCTTCAAGTAATAGAAATCAAGATTAAATGATTATCCAGTTGGTTGATTTAAAAAAACTCTGACTTTTCATCAATCCGTTTTGTGAAATATGTGTTAGCAATAAAGCCCTACGATCATTTTTTTCCCTTCGTTGTTTCCCCAATAATTTTGAAATATATTCGTAAATAAAATCTAAAATAGTTGAATATTCACTGTGAGATGTTCAACATTACCAAATTCGAGTCATGCGTTAAAACTTTGAAAGTAGTAATTGTAATTTAAGGAAGTATTCCTCACATAGTGATATCATTTGGAGAACCATAGAAAACCTGCTAGCATGAAATATGTGTTTCGTTTTGATTTTGGACCCTTAACCAATGTGTACCCATGATCTGTCACATGGAAAGCATAAGTCCATCAGATCACATCATCAGCATATTGCCATTGAGCCAATGGGTAGAAACTCAATGGTCCATTTATTTCTTTTTCTCCTTTCAATTTCCAGTGGAATGTGAAAATTATCCACCATCAATGACGATAATTTATTCTCCTTTCTAACTTGAATGATTCCACAGTTTCAAATCGATTTTAGGAACTACAAATCCGTTCCAAAGCAAATCATTTATCATGATTCGTACAGTCATTGGTATACAATCCCAAGGACTTTTAAATCCACTTAAGTGATAATCATTTTACAAAAACATTATCCTACCACCCAATCGGTGAGTATATTGCATCCTAAAATCATGAGAAATAAACGAGTGCGGTGTGACCCCCCTTAGTGAGTTTTTAGTTAAACTGATTAAAACTATGTAATTGGCAATAGACGTAAAAAGATTTTATAATTTTTTTTATGAATTACTGATAGCACATGTGTCTCAGAAAAGTATAGATTTTCTGTAGTATGGATTTTTAATACAAATAAGCTTACCCCAAACATAAAGAAACAAAATTATATAATTTCTAACTTGGGTGTATATATTAGAACGGATAACCATCAAGATGGAACTAACACGTGGTGTTTCATGAATAAGCAGATACGATATCACTGAACTATTTGGAAACCTATTAAATTTCAACGTTTTACGCAAAGAATAGTCAGTGTTTTGTTAAGAAATAAGATTTTTTTTTACAAATCTCAATAATATGCAAAAAACTGTAAACAAATTTCTGAAGATGTAAACGCTACACATATTAACTGTCTTTTAAAGCACAAATTTTTAATACATTAAATATTCCCATTTAGACATTTAGAAAAAGACTGATTGAGCCAGCGAAGAAATATATTTCTTTTCAATTAGGTCTTCGTCTTGCACTCTACACTAATATATAGGCTTACAATTTAATCAAATTACCAATCACATGGTCATGTTTCGGAAATATTGATGTAAGCAATTAGCTGAAAATAATTTAACGCCAATACTATGTGAAACATGGCGGCAATTCATATTTCGACTAACATGTACTTCCGTGACTAAACCAGTTTTCTAAACAATTTGGTTATGTGTGCATATGCTATATAAAGCCAAGAGTTTCATTTTCAAATATATTTTGAGTAAACTTTAATAAACTCAAAATTTCTTTATCATGTTAAACAGGTGGTTCAACTCGAAGGATGCTAATTAGAAGAGAAAACCCCCATATGTGCACAAAAAATGTATTAATATAATTTTTTTATATCATACTGTCGTGTTGTCTGTGTTCTAATTATATAATTAATGGATCGTGGCTAGCAGCGGAATCCAGGATGCGCATTTCATCCTATTTGGGACTCTTCACCTGGATGTATCTGCTTCTCAGGTAATACTGAGGCATCCAAACACGAGCCCGTGTGCCAATGGAGACCGATCAATTTGGTCCAATCAACGATGGTATAATATAAGCAATAACACTAAAACTATACCCTTCGCACAAGCAGTGGCTATCGTGGCTCGGTGGCGTAGTGAATAACGCGCTGGCATTCCAAGCGATCGCCCCTGAGTCCAAATCCCGGGGGGAAAACATCACTCACTGGGAAGCAGATACATCCAGCTGATGAGTCCCAAATAGGACAAAGTGTGCATCCACCGCTAGCCACGATCCATCATTAAAAATGTATTGCTTGAATTATTCTGGGATAATCCGATTCTCAGTTAGAAAATACTTAAATACGAGTATGCTTTCTATCTTCCTATTTATTAATGAGATAGGCTGCCTACTAGCTATATAATTCTGATAAAAATGACGCATCTAGTGCTCAAATTTATTACAGTTAACCATTTTATCCTTGATTAAGAAGTCCTTCTAGAATCCTTCATTTCATTTTCATGAGACCACTGAATTTATTATTTGGGTCTAATGAGAAGTACTAAATAAATGAAAAACAAAAGCACAGAAGGTTGAGTAATTAGCCTCTTCATTCTTTATGGTATTTTGATAAACTTATGCTTCCTTTATCCAGAAGTTTGACATTTCACTAATGCACACCTGTTATTTTTTGGAACATGTATACTCTTGAATACCTATCAGTTAAGGGAAATCTGCACACAAGATCAAATGTAAATGATAAGCGACAACTGTGGTACAAAAAGGCGTATGTTGGCAAGGGGTTAGATTTCTTTAAAGTACATAACTAGTGGAGCAATCAACACACATAAAACCCACAGAAATAAGGGAACCAGGCTTTTTAACCGGATCTTTGATGCAAAACTATTCAACAAACTAGGAAGGTGCAAAGTTACAGTGACCTGAATCTCTCTGGTACATAAAATATATCTCAAAAATCATACAACATAAGAAAATATTTTTTAAGATACCAGTGATTCAGGAACATCTACTTCTTATTTGACCAGTGATTCCTTTTTTTGATATCGTCTTTCTGAAACGTTAATAGGCAAGCTTCTAGTCATGAATTAATGACACTCTTACTGATCACTTACAACAGCAGTTTTCAAACCGCAGTGATTTTTCACTGTCAAGTGGGAGACTGCACCTGGTAAAATTCAGCAACTACCGGAAAAGCTCAGTGCTAACGTCATTGACTGAAGGATTGAAATATACTTTGAGGAATTAAATACATCTTTATGACAAGTACTGAGAATCAAGGGATACTAGTCATTATCACTATGACTAACTTTATAACTCTGGTGGCCTCATTTTCAATATTTTTGCTTTTCGTGTTACAGCAGCTATCAGTTCTCTATAAAACTCCAGAACAACTACTTATTCTTAAAATTCCGAAGCAAACGAGTAGTCACACATAGTCACTGAAAGTAACCACCTAAAGACCTCATCTGGAAAGCGAGGTTATATCATAAGATAAATTTGTTCTGGTTATCTTTTTGTATTCATTCACTTGCATCGCGTGCACCGTAAGACAACGTTTCGATGACCGTTTATTTTCCGACGTTTTTGTCATCTTACAGCCTACAGTTTAATACATGTATTCATTTAAGTCTAAATACTCACAACAACGTATTGAGCCTGATCATTAGGTAGCTGTTCAGTGGTGCATACGACGATAATGCAGAACAAACAAACTTCATAAGGAACCTGTAGACCCTGTTGTGGCCCAAGGTAAACAAAGTGGATGTACAAATTTCTTCTGAACACACAGATCCAGTTTTGCTTGCATTAATACATATGGTTTCGGCTATGGATAAGATACGAAGACGTGCACCACTAGAGAGATTTCAAGGAACACGGTGTATCACACAAAAAGCATAATCTGCCTTGATCTCATGTCCGGTATCTACCAGATAGACAGGATTGCATTGTTGATGCTCTTTGTCATTCCTTTCCCTTATCAACATGATACATGTCCACGAGCGCGCATGACTAGGGTGCTTTGAGTACGCCACATGAAACTACCTCCACAGAGACAGCTGAACAAATATATGCACATTCAAGTGGCCATCATTGGTAACCTATCCTTGGTTCACTGTGTCAGTAATGGTTTAGTTGAGAAGCTAACAAAATGTTTCCCTGTATTGAATGTCTTTTCGACTGATCTACTTAACTGATGTGTTAAGATATCAGAGGTGATATCACCTTTGAAACCTAGTCTAAGATGTAAAGGCTTCTTAGCAACCTTGTCTTTCTTTATCTTCTCTCTAGGTTTTGACATGTGTTTACCTGTGAAGTTTAGCGGATAGCCATGTTTTCCCGAAGATAACAAAGACTGTGAGCACAAGATGACGATGGTATTTGTTTGGTGTCATCTAAGCTTTTAGGTTTGTTCTTGAGCATTTACCCACCAACCTGACTGACTTCATCAGTACTTACTGCACTTGAAAAAAATTTTTCCTGGTCGAAATCACGGAATTTCAAAGACTACGAATGATTTCGATTTCAGTTTTGAACAAGCTTTTGCCCATTGTGAAGAATTTAGTTACATTCTCAAAAGAATACAGCTTCCAAATTTGCATCGCGTCAGTCCGCAGGATAGGAGATCTCATATGATCCATCTATGAGGAAATAAAAAGTAACCAGATGAGATCCAATCGGATATGACACTGATTAATGTAGGCTTAACCTCTTACATTGCATATATATATATATATAGTTTGTAACACTTAACTGAACTAGCCTGGTTGCCTAAGTACATATTTGCGAGGTTTAACAATCTGGCACAGTATACCGCTTAATGTACATGGAAAGCTCATATTCAAACAAGACTAGGAACTTTCAGTATAGTATTATTTAAAGAAAAGGAAATTTTTCGGTAATCTGAGCTTTTCAGGAAAATTTCCATATAATGGTAATTTCAGGATCACCCTAAAGAACCACACAGCAAAATGAACAAGCTTCTCTAATAAACTGATAAGTCCTCTTTTTACATGTTAGAAGACACTAAGAAAACGTTGCCACCTAAATACACGGAAGCGATGTAGACTACACATCATCGTAAAATATTTTTAACATACAGGATAACACTTCAGAAGGAGACGAAAAATAGAGAATTACTCTTCCATCTTACCAAAATTTCATTCAGTAGCCCAAACAGCTTGTTCTTTAAAAAGGGAAAACAGCAATTTCTAAATTTCCTAAGTGTACTCAGTTTTAACGAGAACTTTGAAGGATAGTTCACAGGGATTAGGCATAATAACAATATTAGGCAAATCTGTAGAACTAATATATTCTATAACCTTATTTTTTTGTCTATATAATTAGTTTAGGTTTATGAAGAGCATAATTAGATGAAGTAATCTAGAAAAAGGAAGAAAATGAAAAGAAGAACACGACTCACTGCTCAAATTAGTCAATGTAAACGTTTTCGCTATTTTCAGCCTTCAGAATGCAATCAACAATAGGTGACTTTCTGTGTTCTAGCCAACTGTTTGCGTAAAACTATGCACCTTATTACAGCATGCTGTAAGATTTAGCATTTCTAGTCATAATGTTGATAGTGTCATAAAATTATTCAATGAGATCAAAAAAACATTGCTATTAAGGAGTACTTTTAAAAGATTTCTAAACTTGACAGGTTAAAATATGAATGTTTACCCGAAATAGGCTAAATTCATTCAACATGAAAAATGTTTAATAGTGAAAATAGGTATTTCATCGAGTTTTATGAAACCCGTTAGCGAGAATGTAGTTAGGTCCTTGGCATGTACCATAAGAACCTTTATAACAGCCTGAAAAGAATAAGGACCGTAGCGAATTGCGCAAGAGACGTGAACTTTAAAGTTCAGGAACTAAGAAGTGAATGAAGACAGGGAATGGTAAGGTCGCTTCTAGATATGAAGGCTGCACGCAAGGGCAGACTGCCAAATGTCGACTCCATCACCTCTCAACATGGCTCAGTAAAGGTCAACACAAATAACCGAACAGCGTCACACAACAACATTTGGTTGAAAGTGGACACAGATACAGAAAGTAAGTTTTCATTAGTTTGCAAATTACAACGTAATCTTCCAAAGGGTGTGAGGAAAAGTTTACTATGTTCAGTTGAGGCTTTGGCAATGCAACTTTTGGAACCAGAGTTGTGTATACACAGGTGACTTTGCCATTATCTCTCATTATTCACTTACGAACCCTAGAACCTTCCAGTCCACATGTGTTATGTAATTTTCCCAAGTTTGTGTTGTTTTATGAATCAGAGGGGATATTTAAATCTTTGAAAAACCAGAAAGACTGCTGATTTGAGAAAATTATCTGATGACAGGAAAAAATTAACTCCATCATGTAGTTACAAAAGTTTTATTTCTGGGTAAATTTTAAACATTGCGTTAGATTCACGAAAATTTCTCACTTCGTATGATTATTCCAAAAACAAAATAGAAACAGTCAGTTAACGTCATCACGACAGATGTCGTACTGTTATTCAAACAGCCGCGATCCATTTATTAAACTACTGTAGGTGACTTCAGTAGATAAAGCTCAATTTATGATACCTTGTTTTCATCTATCATGCATATTTCAAAAGAAGTAGTGGTCAAATACAATTTAAATTGTACAAATAATCCTTTCATGAGATTTTCGCCAACCAACACTGAAGGGTTTGAAAATAAGTGACAAAATACTGTTGGTTACGTTTACCGTTCACTGGTTTTATCCAGTTCAATTCTTGTAAGTATAGAAAACAAAATTCAGTGAAGATGAAAGCATATCAAGGTTATCATCAAAAATACATTATTGACATTATAGTGAAATCCAGAAAGAGGATTTCATCCCATTCATTTATGACTCATTAGCAGATTGCACCTGCCTATTAAAGAGTGATACTGTTCTACTTTCAACTTGAACCCGACACACATTGCTTCAAACGCTGCTGGTTCATACATCTACTAGACCAGTAATTCATTATAACAACTCAAAATATATAGGTATCTAAGCAAAAGCACATATTTCAATACTGGCCAAACAGTTCAATCAAATAAACGATAAGAAATTTCAAGGTATAACTTGATAATAAGCAAAAGATTTAGATCAAAGCATCATTTGACTGCTGAAAGAAAAAATCACTGAACAAGTTAAAACTCCAAATAGGAACGCAGGGACATTTAATTTATGACAGCTGATCGGCCTAGAATAGTTTTCGTAAAACCTGCATGCAAGCAAATAATTAATTCGTCGCATAAGACGCATATTTATTTGTACAATCTCAGTGTAGTATATCATAACTGAAAACCTGATTTTCAGTGGTTCTTTAACTTATGTCAGTTTGTGATGAATACTACCTCAAAACCAACTATTTGTTTATTTTATTGTTTGTTTTAGTATACTACGTCAGGATTACAAAAGTAAACATATGCCTTATACAATGAATCATACTAACTCCGAACTATCCAGTCTATTGATGGTCAGGGCACGTTCAAAATAACTTATTACCACAAACAGACATAAGTTACTTCAAAAATCAGGCGTATTTCCTCATAGACAAGCAGTGAAAATAAATTATTAAAATACTTTCTCATAAATTTTTTTTCAATGCAGCTTGAAGACATTCAGAGTACTCTGATGTACTTTCAATGATTTACTTGTCCCTCAATTGTAAAAGTGTCGTTAAAAAAAAAACATTTAAAAAGCAAATAGAATGTTTCAACTTGTATAGAAAAGCAGAGATGAGTAAAAAATACTATATACCTTTGACTGGACGTTACATAAAAAATAAGATTGCAGATAATTCAAACTTGAGTGTCGAAGATACTAACAGAACACACCAGGAAAACTGTTAGCAGTGATTAAATGTGAAATATATAAGCTGCAAAACGTCATCCGATTTATCATAACCTCTAAGCTTCATATCCATCTATACACTGGCATTGTCAGTTCCGCAGTTAATAAGCAACTAGGGGACACAGTATTCACAGCATCAGAAAATATTGTTTATTGATCCTGCTGAGATAATTAATTCTAAAATCCTATTACTCTTTTTAGTACCGAGTAAAAGAAGTTAACCACAAGCTGCAGTCTATTTGTTTTTCGGACGAGCCAACAGGCAAGCTCAACAATAGTCGAAATCCTGGACAGATATAGATTATTCTCTAATTTAGAGCATGTTTCCTCCTCTTATAAATAGCTGACATTTTGACTTCAATGTCCGTTTGATTTTTATGTGCTAGGTAACTAGCTATTCACCCAAGCATTAACTGAGTGAATGATGACAGTACCAAGAAAAAGCCTAGGAGATTCGGCAGATATCAATGCTTACATAAATGCAGTCACTATGGGGATAACAGTTTCAGATGTCACAATAATTAGTTGTTAACGAAGGTCTCAGTTATAGAGAGTTGTGCTCACGCATGACAACAAACACCCTACTTTTTCTCGACGCTTATGACCTTCTCTTCATATGCATATTAATAAGGAAAGAGGAAATCCGCTCGGTCTTTCGAGATTCATTAAGTCATAGATACCCCGCTGTTCATATTTTTTAAAGCAGATTATTGTATAAACTGCACGTTCCGTTGACAGTGTCAGGTCATATCCTATTGTTTTTTAATTATTATTTGTAAATCTCATAGTAGATTTTATCTTCTTACATATAAATTCGAATGTTAAAAATCTTTTCCAAAACTTCTTCCTCAGGATAGTTATTACCTACATTTTATTTAGGGATGATGGATAATACGTTGTGATTGTCAGTCATCTGTTGCCCTGAGAAATATTCTGTAAAAAAAATGAACTCCATATATTTTAGGGTTATAAAGGATCACACTAACAAATTTTTCACGGTGTTCTCAAACTAAACAAAACATCTTTTCTGAACAGAAATCCATTCAGGTAGATGACCATATGATCCAGATATACATATGATGTACCTCTGTCTTTATTCATCAGCTGGATGATAATAATAGTGGTTCAAAGAGTGCATAAAACAAACCTAATGAGCTGCAGATTACAGTTATAGGCAGCAAACTCATGAAATCTACCGAGCTACCGTAACCAAAAGATAATATGATAAAACTTCCTACTTTCTTCATCCTATTCATCCAGCTGTTTAGTTCGTTTGGGTAAAAATCTTTAGTCACCAATACCCTGATTGAACTGCTAGAGTTACTCTTAATTTATCGTTTTAACTAGTTAACCTGGTGGCTGTAGTGTGTTTCTATTCAGATATACAGGAATCACAGTGATCATAGCGAAATAAAGATAATGCTTCCTAAGGTTGTAACACTAAAGACATATTCAGAAGGCGAATAAATTACAACAATGCAGATAATGACAACAGTGAAATAGTCGAATCTAATTTCTCGGATCCCAACTGCGGACAGGTCTTGCGAGTCCAGTAAGACGTTAAAAATCTAAACTCAAGTAGGCAGGTGCTGCCTAATAGATAACATTTATGTCTTAGTAGCTTTATAAGCACGATTTCTGGTGTTTCTAGTCATCAGCACTTGAGTTGATTCTTAGTGAAGAAACTAAAA
The DNA here is from genome assembly GCA_944470555.2 of Heterobilharzia americana. Lineage (NCBI taxonomy): Eukaryota > Metazoa > Platyhelminthes > Trematoda > Strigeidida > Schistosomatidae > Heterobilharzia > Heterobilharzia americana. Next base: position 26,785,682 of record OX104129.1, read on the forward strand.
ATCACTGAAATAGTGGTTGATTTAGATGACAACTTCTAAATAGGAGATAAGCAAAAATAGTTGCACTGATCGACGAAATATCGTAGTAATTATGTTTCGTATACTTGTATACAGTATTTCACTGTTTAGTGAAGTGAGTTATCGTTTACATGCACACTTGTATAAGCACTTTTTAAGTCAGGCTCCTGTTCAAACATGAATTAAAGTAACGCTAAAAGTCAAGTGTAAGGAATTACATGAATCTTCCCTCATCTAATTGTTAATTATTAACTTATACACAACTAAGTCAAATTTAAGAAATCAGCTTCATTTCATTCTGTCATACGGAAGCAGATATGTAATATCTAAGTATTGTTAAATTTAACTCAAATATATAGTGATTAGATTATGAGCAAAATACTAAGTCAGTTTGAAAGTACTATTACCAGTCATAAAGAAGTCTTCAGTGATAAAAAGCTAAAAGTATAAATTTAGAATAGTAACCTGGGAGAATCAAGCTATATAGTTAAATACATATAACCGTTATAAGTGCTTGGTAAAGGTTATAAAGCTGAATAAATTTCATGTTTCGTTTAATTTTAAAGTTGAACGCCGTTAAAAATATCTTTGTTCATGCTTCAATTTATTTACTTCAAAAAAATTCTTTTTCGCTTATTGATGTAGATATTTTTATTACGAAGTGACTTGACTAGTAAGTTTCAAAGTTTTATTAAATTTTAATTTAATGTTCTTGAAAAGGATGATGCCTTCTCTTAATTTATTTGCTTTAATTTCATGTCACAAATCTCAGTTTATTTCTATTTTATCGAAACAAGTTATCTGTCAATTTCTAACTAATTGCTGTCTTATATCATCTGCTTCAGATTAAGACCTCCATTAAGCTATTGCCAATAAATGTCACTTCATCAGTCTCTCAACAGCAACTAAATACACCAAGGACATACGCCAAACTACTTCCAAAATATAATAATAATTATATTACACTTACAAAGTGTTGTGCAGTGTTTTGTAGAAAGAAGTTTTTAATAAGTTTTTAAAAATGCTGTGAGTAATCTGAACGACTTTGGTCAGAGATTGGAATGCTACTGATACGATTTGACATTGAATGGCAAATGAATTTATTTCTCTAAAGTTATTTTGACGGCCTCTGACTACCGAAGTGCTCAAGCTTGCATTTCACTTTCATTCTTCATCTCATATGTTTACTGCCAGTCCGTTCAACTACAAATTTCGTAGATAGCCCCTGTGATAATTATTTCTACATTATGATTTGACTATCTGAGATAACCGTAGTTTGGCAGGCTAATATTTGTACTGGCTGATGATTTAAGATGAGATGGAAATCTGGAATGTGGCCGGGTTTGAACACGGTGGTTGCTGGTTCGAACCCAACTGCGGTTTACATTTCTATCTCACCTTCAGTCATCACCCAGTACATATTTTTACACTGCCAAATGAGTTACTGTTCCTCTCCTTTTATTTTTTTTCATGTTTTTTTCCTAATGGTTTTCCCTCTAGCCTTTGAATTAGCTGAAGGATCAGATTAAAACAAACATGGCTTTGGCTGGGATTTGAACTCCACGTTCTTTGTCGCATTTAAGACATCTGAGATCTAACTTTCTTTGATAATAATCAAGACTCAAGCAGCTTTTTAGCAGTTTTAGTTTGTACACTGCTGATAAATATCTGTGAAATAAAATGACACTTTTTTATCCTTCACATTTATTTATTTTTATTCTAATAGCCTCGAAGAATTTAAATTAGTGAGCATTTCATTTATTTTGTGATTATCACAAAATGTAGCCAAGGACGTTTCATACATACCTTCAACTGGTTCCCAATGAAACATTTCTCCCGCTTACTCCTGTCAAATATCTGTGCCAACTCATCTCAAGTTAAACAAAAATCAAGCCTTTTAATTCACACTTCTTCACTTTGTAAAATACTTTACACTAATCACACAGTAACATAACAAGGAGTTATCCAGTTTATTTTTAATAGAGGTGTTGATTAGATCAGATATATTCAACAAGTTAATCGTAATTTATTTTTTTCAAATTATATCATGCAACCGGAATGGGTTAGCATGTGAAAAGCAAATAAAACGCAAAATATCTCCCTTAATCAAACTTATTGGTAGAATGTCAACTTACAGAAAATACATCTAATTATTTTTAATACCTTATGAGAAGTGAAGTTCATAATCGCCTGTTATACTGCAAAATTAAACACTCCTTTAATTTTTTTTCTAAAATTTTTCACCACAGTTTCAACTCTAGTTAGAGACTCATTGAGCGTTTATGTAGTCAAAATTGTGATGTCCTATGTAAAATCTGAAGAAATTGGTTTAAATTTAGATAAATAAATTGTGAAAATGCAAAATAGGAATTCATAAAAAAGATGTGCTGAAATGTATCTTATAGCGTTCCTTTATTTCTTCTTGGTTTCTGAAATATCTGTGAAAAGAATAAGAATTAACACTCACTTTGGATATTAGCTAGCAGTGAAATCCAGAACGTGTGTTACATCCTATTTGTGACTCGTCAGCTAGATATACCAGCTTCTCGTTGAGTGCTTATTTCCCCAATAAGACTCCAATTTGGGTTAAATTGTATCAAATGTCATAGAGTCATCCACTAGGCCAATGAGTCATGACAGCCACTTCCTGTGCGATGAGTTTTTTATTGCTTGTAATGAATATTCCTTTTAGTTTTCATAAAAACAAAAGCTCAGTGGATTAAAAAATTAAAGTTGAACAATCTAAGTCCATTTTTGCACGTATTTGCACTGCTTACTAAATCTCTAAATAATTCCAGTCATACTAAATAAACAAAGATGTCTTCTGTTCCAACATAATTCATCATTCATTTCCAACATTCTCAAGAACTTGTGTCTATTGATGATTATGAATTTTTGAAAAGACTAGAAGATAACTTGGTTGTTCGATAATCTCCGAAAAGAAACATTAGAATTCCCTCTTTTTCAGATCATAAATAAATTATGTCATTAAATGGATATTTTATACTGTTCTTATAAATAAATATTGCCAATTTTAGATGATTCAAAACATAATACTTTTTGATGAAACTAAGCAATTAAATAAAATCAGGCTACATGGATCTTCACTGCTCCAATTGAAAATGCCACTGTACAACTTGAAGGTACATACAAGTCATAAAACTTTTACAAAAGACTATAATCACTTTCTGCTATAAAATTATCATTTCCATAAAAACAAAAGACTTGTAAAAGATCCACAAAAATGTTCCTGAAACGCATATGAAATGAGATTCTCTCATAAAATTATTATTACACCGAAACTGGCAGTACTGCGAAAAGCTACTGTATCACTGCATATTATCTTTTTTCTGAAAGACGAGCAAAATGATTCTAAAACAGTGTGTTATATTCCTTATTTACTTGCTATAACAACTTGACTTCAGTCCTGTTTTCATGCACTAAAGTATTCTATTTTTATCTAAAATTATTTTTGACTGCAAATTAATGCTTACATCTTAGAGGTTGTGTTTTATCGGTCTGGACACTCGAAACTTAAACAATTGGTCGTCAGTTCGAATCCTCTTTCACTTACTGACATCTGATTAGTCGGTTTCTATCATCAATTAATAGTGTATTACTAGTGTATCTTAATACTGACTGCACACAAGTGAACAGAGTCGCTTGTTCATCTCTCATCAACATCTAACAGACAACAGATCACAATAAGAGAGAGGAACACATAACTTCATATTAAGTAGCTTTATCGCAAATTAGTTCAACGGTTTTCATAAAGCCACCTATGAGGTGTTTTTTTCGTGGTGAATGAACTAAAACATCGGATGAAAATGCTCAACAGCATGTAAATTATATATTTTTACTGAAATAAAGTTTACAAGAATTTGATAAAAAATTACATATTTGCCTACTGACTGATCTTCAAAGTGAATTACGAAATCCATGCAATGACTACTCTAACTCCAAATCTCTAAACCACTTCTAAAACACTTCGTCAGTAAGACTTTATTTATTTGACGGTTAGACATTTCTAATCTTGATAAGCCATATGGAATCATTTATCCGTACTTTATATAACAAAAATTTCAACTTATTTCTACGTAAGTCAAACTCTTATTGTCAACTAAAAAGTCATATAAAAATATTGAACAGTAATATAAAGTATAAATGCATTGCGTATCGGTAAGAAAAGAATTGGCTAATAAGAGAATACTATTTTTGACATTTGAAACTAGAAAACTTTTATGTACACCCTTATATTAAATATTAAGTTAATAAAATACCATAGCATAGTTGGATTCTTAAAATTTCAGTAAAGATAAAAGTTTGTATCATATTAACTGAATTTGTTTGCTAAAATTCAGCTATAATTTTGTTACGTTATGAAATTATTTTCGATTAGAATTATTTGAATGAATATAGAAGAGTTTGAACAAATAGTAAGAAGTGATATAAAATATGTCAGTAAAAACAATCTGTAGGATCTACACAACTATAAAGAGAAGTAGTGTTGTTACTTTATCGTATTAATACACATATGGAATATGGTTTGACTACTTAAGATAGCCGTAGTTTGGCAGACGAGTATTTGTACTGGGTGATGATTGAAGGTGAGATGAAAATCTGACAGCGGTTTAAATTTTCATCTCACCTTCAATCATCACCCAGTACAAATACTAGTCTGTCAAACTACGGTTATCTTAGATAGTCAAATCATAATCAATATGATGCTCCCCCTCTCTGATCCAGTTAGATTTGGACTGGGATGAGAAGTCCTGACTAGGCAGCCAGTGTGAATACGTTCTAGCGGTAGCAACGCTTCACGGATTCACATGGTAGTCGGGCAAAACCCTCGATGATTGAAGTGAAATAAACTTCTGGTCAGCAGTCTGAACTCGTAGCCCAGTTAGTAGAGCACCGGGCCGGTAACCTGGTGGTCTCTGGTTCGTATCCGGCCGCGGTCCAGATTTTCATCTCACCTCCAATCATCACCCAGTACATATATGGAAGTATTGAGACTAAATATCAGTCTGTCACTAATGCAGAAATTCACTTGACAACTGTAATGTGTAAAAGTATAATAAAAATTTGCTTTCAAAGACAAAGACGTTATGCAGTAACGCAATATAATACAACGGTAGGTATAAGAGAACTATAGAAATGAATGTTGAGTGCAGTTCTTCTGAACACATAAATCTAGCTTAAACTGGTAAAGTAGCATACACTGTTGAATGAAGATAGTATTCCTATGTAGAGTACTATATGTTATGAGTGTTTAGATTATAGATTGAAGTCTGTAGATACACATATGCTGATAGTTCACATGTGTATTAATTGTCAGTATGTAGAGTAGGGTTGTAACATATAATACACTACATATGAACATCATCTTTGTTCAACAGAATGACAACCTTGAATCATGCATCCAGGGACGACTTTAAATGGCCACTATGGCAACAACCGATATAACTAAGTAAGCTTCTTCATTTTGGATGGAAAAGCAGATTTTTATGAAATAGAGAAGTTTAGGTAGTTGAGTTGTGGCTGATATAGTCTTTAAAGTCATTCTGCCTCCAGAGGAACACTAATAAAGTAACTATATGCAAGCTTGCTTGCTGCAAATTCTAATTAACTATAACTTTAACAAGGCTATTTACAATAAATAGCGAAATGTTAGTTAAAACAGATTTTTCTTGTTTTATATTCATTGAAAAATACAAATAATAAAATAATTCTATTGTTTGACTGATGAAACTCTATTGTGTACATGTAAACAAACCTCTTGAGTGTCATTCAACCTAGTTCACTGAGAATTTTCGTGAAGATAAATATGACATTGACTCAAACGGATCGTTTCTGTAGATGAGATTAAATATGTATGACTGAAGATTTTGTAGCTTATTATTGTTATATGTCAATTTTAATAGCTTCATTAAGAGTTTTTTAGCACTTTTAGTCGATGAGTCTTCAACGCCGAATGTTTTTGGAGAGGTGATCATTATTTGTATTTTTCAAAAGCTTTGACAATATTCAATACTTTGAATTCAAGTGAAGACGTTTTTTTGTTGTTATTGCCGATTTATGCTACAATAAAATGGTACTTAGTTACTCAAACAAACCGCAGACAATATTTGTTTTTGTATAACGTTGCATTCTTTTTACGTAAGGGTTTAAGAAATATGTTTTGTATTACCATAAGGAGTTGGGCTTGAATGGGCATATAAAATGCGGTCAGTGAAGTACTTTCTCTCCACTTTTTGCTACTCGAATGGCTACAGTTCACGCTAACATGAACCTACTTGCAAAATATGAGATACATAGTAACAAATAGACAAAACGATAAATCAGGAAGAACTTTATTTCAAGATTTTGAAAGGCAAAATATTAAATTCTGAGTTTTCCAAAATCCTGAAAAGAAAAGTTAATTAAAACATAAATTTTTTCTATTGAAATTAAACAAACGTTTTTCATGAAATCCATTATTGCTTCAAAAGGGTACACAAATAATTTTTGACCAAATAAAGATATTGCATATTTTCAATACTTAATATCAAACTATTAATTTGGACAAATTTATTAACTAGTTACTTGTTATGAATAGTCCTGCAAAGTTACGATCTTACCAATAACCAGTTCTGTGTTCTGAGTTACTATCTGTATAAAAAAGGCGTTCAATTCCTTTTTATCACCTCAGAATATACACGTTTGAAAGGTTATTTTGATGGTGGTAAAACAAATAATAGTTGGTTTTATATAAGAACTTTCAAAGTCCGAACCATTTGCTAACTGGATAACAAACTTCTCTTGCTAAAATTCCCCGAATACTTGAGCGATGGGTGTATTCTATGTCTTTCATACGAATGTAGTTATTGACTCCAATTCACCTGGTCAGTATGGTACATATGTGAAATCCACCTTGTCAGTGTCCAAAGATTAAATGACTAGCTCTCACGGACTCTCAGGTGTACATAAGGCGTGAAGCTATATTGCATAAAGTGCAATTCTCAACTGGATACTAGTCAACAGCTATGTATCTGCTGTCCAAATCAACGAATCTGTAAGAAGTGAAAAAGATCGTTGCTCTTACTGGGGCCTATTCATAATGTCCACCTACTTTCCCAATGACTGCAGTTCAAAAGTTGTCAATTCGGTTGCATTCAACGAAGTGTTTAGTTTCGTTTGGAACAGCGAGTTACTTTAGAGTCCAATTTGGGAGCTGAGTCAACCAGAAAGGCAGTAGGGATGTATTTAAAAGAACCCATACAAGCAAACTAAAAACTGTGATAGTTTTTTTACAATTTTGATCTGATAATAATTTTTTCTAGCTGGCGCCAAAAACAAGCAAATGGAAACATTTTATCACACTTGGTTTACACTGAGATCAGAACAACAATGGATACAGGTAGGTCACCTGCATATGGGCCAAGTTTGAAGAGTATTGCTGGAGAGTAAAAGCTGTTTTAGTACTAAATGCCTGAACTTTAGTCAGGCGCCAGTATGAGCACGTGTATATTTGCGTCTTGCTGACCAAAAAAATAGATGGAGATGAAACCTTCGTGTGCTCGGCTGGAAGATGCAAAATTCAAGTGGTATTAACTGAAAAAGGAGCTTAACATTTATCTGAATGAAACGGCAGGAATCTCACTGCTGAAGCTTGGTGTTATATTTAGTATGCAATAGAAACAGTGGTAAAGACAGTTAGTAACCTATATCAAAAGGTTATCAAAAGGCACTGGATTTTCGCAACCTAATTTCACTTAGGTGATCTGAGAATTCTCTTTTGAGTGGAATCTGACCACAGTGAAAACTGAAAACACCTCAAAAATAAACCGACCGAGTCATCGTAATGATATTGAGTAGTGATTAGGCGGTGAAAGCGAACGGGATTGAGAAAACATCAGCATTGACGATACTTGGTGATTATTGAAGCTCATTGAGATACTGATAAAAGGATAACGATGGTCAGTGAAAATGTCACCGAAAAGGATAGGTTCGCGGTATCTTCTCAGTTAGATGGAACAATCTGAAAGCAATTCAGCTGGTCTACGATCTCGCTGCAGCTGAAGAATAACGGATTAGTCAAAACTAGGCGATTTCAGACCGAAACGGGGACTTATAGATCAGGTCATCATTTTTGGACAGGTTTTGGAACATAAGGCACGTGGTCCTCACCATATTTCTTGACCTAACAGGGAAAATCGACTCAAGAGAACCAACAGGTGATATGGCAGTGGCTGACTGTAGTGAGTGCGCCAGGCGAGTATATTATGATAATCAAAGCAGTATGCTAGAGCCCATATGGCTGTTTAAGTGCCTATGCAGACTTTTCTCCTAAAGTATGTAAGGTAAAAGTTTTCTATGGCTAAGAAACCTAAGAATAAGAACAGATATGAAACCTTATTAAACAAATGACTGCCACATAGGAAAGCAGTAAAACCTGGTAGCTCGTGGATGAAACTAATAGTCTTCACTAACCGCAATCTAATGGCACACTGATTTCCATAATTAACAATTATTTAAGCGTCATATAATTACAGATACGAATTAAGAAAATGAAACAGCTCACAATGAGCTTGATATTCTAATGAAGGCAGCACTTACTCTACTGCATCTACTAAACACTTTATGAAACAATTTAAATAGATCAGAATATCAACTTGTCGGATATTTCGAGTAAGTTTCTTTTAGTGCAATCACGCTGCACTAATAAAATAGTGGGGATTAGAGCTTATCTGTTTCGTTTCCAAAGATTCCCGATTCCCACAAAGTATTTCACATTGTCTGCCTTATATCTTCATATGAACCATAAAGTACCCTGATATCCGTTTTACTTTTTGTTCCTAATTTTGACTAATAAGTACTAGTCATTTCCTACTATTTTAAAACTGCTTAGCAATGCACACATGCTGAACCACAAAGGATCAGATCCCGTCTGGAACATATGACCATTCTATCACTAGGTTGAAATGTAGTGGTCATCTTTGTCCTAAATTTGTCACCTAGAGATATCAAAAAAATATAATCCAATATCACCGACTAGTATCCATTTTTACTCTTAACTCAGTTGTCCCCAGAGGTTATAGCTACATATTTTACCTTCAGGAAATCAATCTTAAAGAAACGTTTGGGTGAGTACTGGATAATAATTTTCCTGGTAGCCAAAAACTCCCAAGCTGCTCTTGGTCCTCAGTGACCATTGCTAAAGAGTCCGAAACTATGGACGAGCAGCTCTTCAGTAGTATGAATTCTCTAGTGCTACTCCAACTTATGACGATTTCTTATGAAAACTAATTTGAGAGCTATCAATTCCTATAAATCTTCTGTTAAATTTCAAAAAATAATCATTTGAAACACTAATTAAGATAGGAAAACTGACAGAATATGAGTTTTAATAGACCGAAATAGAACAGATGAATTTCGTCCAGAGTATTCATTAGTCTGTTCACCGTAGACAAGTTCAGGGTAGTCCGATAAGTAAAGACAAAGAAACTTCATACTACGCATACTGAGGATGTCAAAACCAGGATCGGAAAAGCAAGACGGGCCTTCCTTCATTAATCTGAAATCAGTGTGGAGATCTACTTCACTCTAATCAGCATAAAGAACAAGATCCGGATTGTCAACACCAATGTCAAGTCACTGCTTCTGTGTGATGGTTCAGAAACTTGGTGCGTCACGAAAATCATTTCCAACAAACTACAGACATTCATCAATAGCTGCCACCTACGCCCACGCTCACCCCATACTGAAGATAAAATGAGAAGGCCAGAAAGAATAAGCAACAAGCGACTCACTCTGGCTACTAACCAACCAAAAACCTATCACCCAACACATATGCAGCGGAAGAAAGTGGAGATGGATTGGACTAGACATACACTGAGAAGGCGGACTAGGGATATTACACCACAGGCCAGTCTACCGAGTGGAATCCAAATGAGAAACGACGAGTTGGGCGTCTTAACCAAGGGTGACATGGATAAGATCATGTGAGGAAGAAATGAAAGTTTGTGGGTAGTCGTGGCGCCAGGTTGAAAAGACTGCAGAGGACAGAGTGCAGTGGAGGCGTGCTACTGAAGCCCTATGTTTCACTAGAAACCCGAGGGAAAAATAATAATAAAAATAATACTGACTGACCTATCTAGTTGTGTCTCACTTTCTCACTTCAACATGTCTACTCATCTACAGTGTTAATTTATAAACCATTTGCTGCAATAAAACTACTAAGAGAATAAATATGAGAATGTAAAAGATATCTTCACGATAAACCAATTGTCCTCATTATAGTTGGTCAGTTGCCTATATTTTATCGCATAGTTGAAATTATTTAATAAACCGTGTACATATTATATTATTCATGAAATTATTTAATACCTTACAAAAAGAAGAAACAATTTGGATACCAAAATAGCCCTGCTGTATATGAAAGCAAACTTTTCTCTTTGTTCACTATCATCATTTGTAAGCTGATGAAAGCATCAGCGAATCAGCTTCCATATAATATTTTAAATCATCAAAGCAATCATTGTATATGGTATATTTTACTTGTGTAATCTGTGTGTAATATATAAGAATATACCTTTCAAACCTGCCTTTACTAACTGTATACTAATAAATCTATGAATAAATGCTTTTGTACAATATTATCAAGTAGCCTAATAACCTTGAACAGTGTTTGGCTCGTATTCTGGCTCCAATAATACAAGAATAAATGTGATCATTATGAATGTGATTTCCGTCAACTATGTAAAAGTTAATACAGTCTATTTCTTTTGTTTAATTAGTTTTTCACCTCCTTGAAATTTGGTAATGAAGTAGTCCACAAAAAAGTGGAAAAACTTTAAACTACAGTGTTATAAGATGAGATATCTAAAAAGATACTTGTTAAATGATAGTCATTTGCAAGCAATAAGCTGTATTCAAACTGGCAGAAACGACCAAGCACACACAAGGCCAACAGGACGGGCTACTAAGCTACAGATGAAGAAGACCACTTAGCTCACTCCCATCTGAAGATTGTACTGATGATTAAACCACCTAGCTTAGAGGACACAACGTCCTCGTATGGGGCTCCGAAGCACTACGTACCCAAGATCCCGGCAGGGATCAGACCCAGGACTGTCAAGCTCCACAGTAAGCATATTACCATTAGGCCACTGTATCGGAATCAAGTGGTTTCCATTACCTCACTTATGTCAGTTCGCGATGTAGTACAGCTGTCATCCAGAATTAGGAATAAGGGAAACATTGAATTTCAATCCAGTTGCTTAAACGTGAAGGGCTCACCATGAGACATGACGACTCTGAGTTCGATCCCGGATGGAGTAGTGCATTCACGTCATTTGTGACTGCCATATGGAACCAAAACAACTGTCCAATGGACCCAATCTCCCATTGTTTATTCCGTCAGTGATGAATGATGACTAAAAATGTATTATTCAAACAATACGAACATATGATTGGCAGTCTTTAATACTTATTTGGACTTTGCCTTTCGGAAAAACTTCTTTTCATAACCCTTAATATCATATTTTCATACAATTGATATTAAACAATCATTTTCTATCTGTGAAGATGAGCTCAAATTAAAAGTGTCGATGCAAACAATTATCCTCATCAAACTGAACCCAGTTGTCAACTGAACCAAATTAGAGTGAATGAGCATCCTGAAGAAACCATTATTTTTTTAGTCTGGTTGTGAATAAGCAGCGAGTCAAAACTAGACAATTAAGTTTACCGGAAACGACCTATCAGATAAATGAAGTTCAGATTATTAATTTAACAGTCAAATGACATTTATTGAATAAAATGGGTAACCTTGAGATACTGATAATATCTAACTAGCGCTACAAAAACCTACCTACACCTTTTTCTTCAAAATAATTAGATATCTTTTCAATCATCAAAGTTAAAATACGCCATAATCAGAAACGTAAAACGGTACTAGTTACATTGTAAGGTATTTCCGTAAATGCCAAGTTTCAATTACGTATGGCAAAACAAAATGGCGTATGCAAGGAAGTGATTCAATCTGTTTCACTGACGAATGACTTATGCTTCAATTAGACGATAAAATATTCTCTGTACAGACTATATGCCTAATAACTATCACTGGTAACTCATTTTACTGAGTTTCAAGTCATTTGGAAAGTACTGTTGCTCGGTATTATCCACAGTTTTATTTTGCAACCACACATACCGTCAGGAATAAATTCTGGTCGAATGAAGCCAAACAACTTAAACTTTATGTTGAGTACTGTACGCTGTTCAAGGCTTTTTAATCGCTTGAGCTGGAATTTTAAATTTAATATTCTTTAAAGCGTCAAAAACCATTGGAAAGGATTTTATATTTTATACTCACAAATCATTAGATAAATCTTTCCTGTAATTCTTGCTAAAAATCTGCGTATAGTGTTCAGGCAACTTCGATGTCTGTTAGTATTACCTTGGCAAAAAATTTGTCATTTAACTGACAAAAAAATTAAACAAAAGGAAGAGTTATATGATTTCTTAACTTGAACACGTCAGTATTTATTCTGTCAAACACTTTCTCTATTATACAATATAACATGTAATCAATCACATTGTTACTCATTTACCACAGGAAATATGTAGAAGTGGAGATGGCTAGTAGAATGAAACAAAGGAAAAAAAGTAGAAAACAACACACAATCAGACTGACATTGAGGGTTTGTGGGGGATTTAGAGATTTTTCAAGTTGTTAATCATCGCAGACTGACATCATTTGGAGTTTCATACTAGGAAGAAACAGCTGTCCAGTGCTCCCACGTTTCCAAAGGTTCCTCCAACTGATATCAGTTCACGATGAATGCCAACTTGAAAAATACAAAGTGACTGTTTTTAATTCATTTTCTGCTGGAAATACTCTGAAACTATTCATTTACTTCCAAGTATTTTTTTTCCCAATTTTTCGACAACTTTCTTCATTCACGTAGAAAAAGAAGACGGGAAAATCTCTTGTTCATTTATTTTTTCTTTGTATCTTATTTCCATTCAAGGCTGCTGTTTATTATTCATAGTATCATAAGTTTCAGTAATACAAAAGTAAACTTTGTATAATTTCATTACACTATGTTTAAGCATACACACTTTAGTCCTGTGAACATTATATTCTGTAAATCTGCACAAAGTTACCAGGGAATTTATTCACGCAATTTATAAATAAAAAAATCCAATCAATTATAACAACTTTTACAAGTTGATCTGAATGTTTTATTCTTATGAAAAGTAAAGTCAAAATAGTTGAATACACAGTTTGCATCGAAAAACTAATCAAAGTGAAAGTTTAAATCAGTCCATCAATTGGATGCGTATATCATTTACACAGAGAAAAGAACTGCTGTTTTCATATCTATCTTAACATGATTAGTTTACTACTGAAGTGTGACTAAAAGACAAGGATGTCTTGTTCTTCAAGCTCCTGGCTTCATCTATGGATATTTTAAAATGTGATAGTAATAGGATAACACTAATTCTATGGTTTACATAACATTCAAAGTCTAGGCAAAGTTTTAGTTTCGAAGAATAAATTTTATTATTACTGAGTTTGATTGAATTATCAATTTTTATATCTATTTATGTATTTTTATTTGTCTCTTGTGTTCTTAGTGGAATATAGGGCTTCAGTAGCACGTCTCCATTACACTCTCTTCTCTACAATCTTTTCAACCTGGCTCCACGACAGCCCACAAACTCTCATTTCTTCCTCACACCATCTCCTCCATGTCACCCTCGCCTCGACGCCCAACTCGTCGCTTCCCATCTGGGCCCCACTCGAGGGCCTGGCCTGGCACGTGATGTCCCTGAATGGTCTTCTCAGTGTATGCCCAATTCATGCCCACTTTCTTCAGCTGCATATTTGTTGAGTGATAGGTTCTTGGTTGGCTCGTTCCCACAGTTCCTTGTTGCTTATTATTTCTGGCCTTCTCATCTGATCTCCAGTATCGGGTGAGCGTAGGCATCAGCTATTAATGAATGTCTGTAGTTTGTTGAAAATTTCTTTCGTAACGCGCCAAGTCTCTGAACCATACAGAAGCACTGACTTGAATGATGTTGGTGTTGAAAATCTGAATTCTGTTCCACATTCTGAATGCAGAAGATCTCCACACTGGTTTCAGGTTAACAAAAACCTGTTCTGCTGTGTTTCCCATCCTGGCTACTTTGACATCCTCATCTGTGCCGCCTGTAGTTAAAACGATGCTGCCTAGGTGGTAGGTGAAAGAGACAACTTCCTTGCCTGTCTTGCTTTACCCATCCTGACTTTGACGTCCTCGTCTGTGCCACCTGTAGTTGAGACAGTGCTGCCTGAATAGGTGAAAGAGGCTACTTCCTTTAAGTTTCTCCCTTGATGGTGATTGGAGCTTGTTGTTGCTGTTGTTGTTGGTTGAGCATCTCCATCACCTTTGTCTTCTCTACATTCACTTGGAGTCTCGTCTTCCTTCGCTGCCCTGCCTCTTTTGTCAACTTGTCAGTTTCTGCTTGTAGATCTTCAAGTTTGTGTGACATTAGACGCAAGTCATCTTTGGCGAAATCTAAATTTTCTGTGTTCTTTTCTGCGGTCCAGCGTATCCCCTTCTTCTTACTCCTCACTGTTTGTTTCATGATCCAGTCCACCACAATCAGGAATATCACAAGTGATAGTAGACAACCTTGTTTCACTGCTGTCTTCAATTCAAAAGCATCACTGAGCAATTTTTACATCTAATTGTAATAAACGTTACTAGTAAAAATGAATGTGAATGGCTTTTATAACAACGTCAAAAGTAATTACAATCGACTGGTGAGAAGAATTGAATATACTGGATGAAAATAAAAAGCGCGAGAACCCTGTGGAATGATATACAGAACAAGAGAATAATTGCAAATGAATGAACTATTGTCAGGCTTAATGATTTTCAATCATCAGTTGTACTTACTAACTAAACAATTTTAGCTACTTTAGTGGAAATTTCTTCACCAAAAGTGAGAATTAATAGAAATTTTAATAATTTTATTCTTTTTATGTTCTGGTATGAAAGTCATTGGATTATATGGCTTGTTTATACGGCTTATTAAAGTTAAGACTTATTATAATGAATGTTACATCAGCTTAATCCCAATCTTTGAGGAGGAAAGACGAATATTTAGAAATAATAGTAATTCGTCCTATTTCTCTTCGATTTTTCCTCTTAATTTACCAGTTTAATACCATAATCTAAAATAGTTTCCCACTTTCTAATATCACTTTTTCTGTAGTTTTTTTACAAGTTTACATGCTTCATACCTAAAGAGGAGTTACCACCATTCTATATTCTACAAGTTTCTCATTATTCTCCCTAATGTTTTGATAGATGTTGAGTCCTCTTACGGTCTTACGACAAACTTAAAGTTATTAACACTTAGCCGATGAGTGGCCAACAGGAAGAAACTCGTGTCTTATTTTCTTCTTTCAGAAAACAGCTTGTTTTAATTTACGCTTGTTCTGTTTTATATTTCATCGTTCAAAGCAACTGCAACTGAAGTAAACACAACCTATAAAAACATTTTTATCTTCAAAAATCATTTCATTCAGCTCTTCTCACATATAACATTCCTCCACTTCTATAATTCCGATTTCTCTTCACATTCACTGTGTTACACCATTCAGCATAGTAACCAAATATTAGTTCCATCTTGATAAGTCTCCTTCTTATTACTATTTCAAACATTACGTGATTCTTCTTTTTCGTTCCCCTGATTTATAAACAAATGTGAACCTCGCTCAAAATATCTCATGAAACATTCCTTTTCTATTACTGTGTAAATAGAATACTCATATGTGATTGTACACCTTGGGAATGATGTCGCTGAAAAGAGGGACTTTGCGTTAAACGTCTTTTGTTTTACGTAATATGTGATATATGAAATAGCATGCAGCCTTACACAAATTGACAAGAAAATATCAACAGTCTTATAACGTTTGCTTCTGCTCTTGATCAGTTGTTCATTTTATCACATAATTTTTAGCTTCTTATTCACGTCGGGCAACAGCCTAATCTTATCAAAAGATACGAGACTGTATACGGCATGTGATACACGCATTTTGTTCGCCTTTTTCATAATGACTCACTTTCAATTCTTGAGATAGTCTTAAATCAACTGTAGACAGCTAGTGTAAAGTCGTCCTCTTATCCACTAGACGCTCAAAAACTCCTACATATTTGGCCTTTCAATCAACATGTGTTGACTAAAACCTTCACCCAAATAATCTATCACGTGACAGAGAAAGTGAATTATAATACTAGGCAGAGGCTGCTGATAAGCTGATGGAAACTGACAAGGTTATACAGAGAAAGTAAGATAACTCCTGTAGGTAGTGAATGAATTATCTACATGACCCACAGTTCGTTGTAAAATTAAATCACAAGATCGAAGTGAGACATTATTAAATTGAGCAAATTCTATGTAATGCATAAGTCAGCTAGATGGAATACAATAAAACAAAACGTCCTCACGCAAAGTCATGCAGGTTAGAACAATCAGAGAATTACAATACTAGGCAGAACTAGAAGATGAAAATGGTCACATAAAAAGTATTAACATGACAAGAAAAATGTGGTCTTAATTGAAATATTACTGTCCTAAAACTAAAATTGGGAAATTTTAATTGCCTCAAAATCCATTTTTTCGATAACCTCATAAACTCAACAAGCACATCTAGTGTATACTTGAAACAGAATTCTTGAATATATACCTCATGTACTAGAGCCATAACTGTTCATTAAACATTTCTTTGGGCTTCTAGCTTAATGATGAAACTCTCCTTCGCTCTCTCTTTTTCGGTCTTTATATATATATATATATATATATATATATATATATATATATATACTGGGTGATGACTAAAGGTGAAATAAAAATTTGAACCAGTGACTACCGGGTTTACTGCTAGATGCTCTACAACTGAGTTACGATGTCCTGGAGGTTGCTGGTTCGAATCCGACCACGGTCCGAATTTTCATCTCACCTTGAATCATCACCCAGTATAAATACTAATCTGTCAAACTACAGGCTATCTCAGGTAGTCAAATGATATATATATACTGTAGCCTTGAACTCGGAGTTCACTAGCTGCCAAATTTCATTCAAGTTTCTTGAAAGTTTTAGGAAACATCTTATTTATTTACAGGAACTCCCCAATCCCATATGACATAAAAACTCTTAAATTACGAAAGTGCGTGGACTGCATTCCTTTCACTCGCGCCCTGGACAGTATAATATAATACCTATTTTCAGTTTGTTCTGTCTTTTGGTTCATAATTTACTTCTTCCCATGATAACATTATTCAATCTTTTTTCTTGATTTTAATGACAGGTCGTTAATTGATACTGTTTGCGTTGTCATACTTGACAAGTCGTTTTCAACTATCAAAAGCTTACGCCAGAATAATTTGGAGGCAAACGACAGGAAGCCCTGGACCTAGGTTTCGTGCTTTCTGGCACTCGTCAGCAAGGCGTACCTGAAACCTCGACTGAAATGATGTCACACCCGCCGTTCGAACCCGCGTCCCCCAGCGTTTTAGTCAGCGACTTTACCATTAAGCTATTCGGGCCGCGACTGATCTCCTGTAGGACTGGTTTACGTTTATTGATTGTTGACGGGGGTGCAACCAATTTCATGTTGTCTAGCCCTGAGTGCAGACCGAATTCTATCGATGCTGAGCTTCCTAGCTTGGTTGCCACATTGCAAATATGATCGATAGGATTCGGTCTGCACTCAGGACTAGACAACATGAAATTGGTTGCACCCCCGTGACCAATCAATACATTTTTCAAACTCTTATTTCACTTCATTCATAAAATTTGGAATTTTGCTGAAGTTATCAGTTTTGGTTCTGAATGAAAAAATTTATACTTTTGTATGAATTGTGGTCAGGATTTGACTGAATAGTTTCACAAATATTGGGCACCGATTGGAAAGTTGACATTATATATATATATATGTGTCTGAAACAAGAATTCAGATTAAACTTCCGTGGGAAACGCACCTGAACTTCTTGGTTCAGATACGCCAAGATTTATCCAAATACAACTTTTTAGTTTATAATATCTAGCATTCGATGACCTAAAGTTCATACTGTAATTTCTTTCTTATTATTCAACTGAATTCTTTCTTCATTTTTAATTTCGAACAGAAATTTGTCGGTTAATGGTGCACTTCCAGCCAACAAGATTATTATTTAATGTTCAAAGTTTCATTCTGAATGATGTGAGATATGATCTAAGATCATAATTATGAAAACATATTTTGTATTTACTGAGTAAATCAACCGTAAATGTAAACATTCGGAGCAAAAAAATGATTCATTGTGAGTATAACTTTCACGTACCATCAATTTTCTCCGATTGTTCAGTATACCCAGTATTCTGTCCCCAAATTTCCCTAATAACAAATTACTCCAGCTAACTGGAATATAGGCATAGTTGCAGAAAAATTTGTAGAGCAAGACAAAATTTCCGATTCTCAGTCATTGCATCAACTTAATTATTCAATCTGAGAAGTTATTATGGAATTACTACACAGAACATATAATCAGAGAAAACTAGTTGTCTATAGGTTAAATGACAAAGAACAAATAAATCTACTCCACTGTGATCCTTTTTTCAGTAATCATACCTGTAACCAAAAACAGCTGGTTCCCAACCTCCTGGCCTACACATTACGATCTTACCCAAATGCAGTGGCCAATATCTTTGTAATTTGACCCTATGTCCTAATTTGACTTTTTTAGCTTAACTTCAACATAATTTCACTCAAGCTAATACATCAGATGTAGGCAGTTAACAGTTCAGCACAAGTGAAATACACCGCGGTTTCCTCATTGGATATTGCTTCACTACCATATCGACTAGGTTATATTCAGCTTAACCTGACCTTGAAACTGCTCAATCCGCGGTTTCATTATAGAGTTGTAAAGCAGTTATGTAGTTACTGTATGTGATGTGTTACGTCAGACGGGTTGTTCTGGTCAGGTTTCTTAAGTTGACTCAATGTATTTACATTTGTTTAATTTGTTCATAAGTCTTTTATTTAAAATTCACAAAAGAATAGGTGTCAGGATTTGTGGTTATAAATACTTATATAATAATAAGACCTATGAAATCATACTTGTCTGTAAACTATTGTTTTTGTGTTCGCATCATTTAGCCTTTGTATACTGCTAGGCGTCTTAAAATTAATTTCTCAGTGGTCATCTATATTTTTACTAGTTTCTTACTACACATTATATTTATCCCAACTGAACTCAATATTTTACGAACTTGAAGATAAAATCCGTAAAGATCAGCCTTGAAATACTATCCCATATTCCCAAATCAATCACTCTGAATGTTCGTTTGATACATTGAAATTGTTTTGCCCTGTATCAACAACTTCATCCAAGCCAGTGTGTTTTAAACTTCATTCAGATGCTCATCTGGTAGCACACAAACTTCATTGAATTCATGGATTGGCCGAATACCTCCACTGTTACACACGTGACTGTCTTGAGTATCATTTGTATTAGCGAACATCTTTTGAAATCATAACATCAAACGTAACTCATCCAAGCTCGTTCTTTACTGTGAATGTAATTAACAACATACGAGAGTCTAAGCGAATTGTTTAGAACTTTCTCATGCGTGCTCTTTTATCATTCCTATCGATCAATAAAGTACATCTCAACCCTCATACTAAACGCTACGTCACATTTCACTTGCCTATTAGTCAAAAAGAGAAAGTAGATAAAACGTTTACAGTCACATTATTATCGAATGCTCGTAGTTTACCTGGCTATTGAAGAGTATGTGTACTCAGGTTACAGTTAGGGGCCTATTAGCTATGAAGTAAACAATGTATAATGTTGTATTCTTTTGTAACAATTACAGGAAAATCTTACTTTTCTAGACTGCAGCCGTCGAATATCATGACTCGTCATCTCAAAGTAATATTGATCAGTCTAGCAATCCAACCCTGGTCATGTAAGTTACAAGCGTTTTGATATGAATTATCTGATTTTGTAAACTCTCTCCTGTCTTGGACATCCATCTCTCCAACTACCTATAATTGATAAGTTCAGACTTTTAGAGAGACTTGCTGAAGGCGTCTAGCGATTCTGTCAGATAATCTTTCTGTGAACCCTGTTGTAAATCCAATCCACTTTCACTACTTTGTTTTTTGACATAAAACAACAAAAGACCTCATAACGATGGAGCGTCAGTAGTTGAAAGTAGTAAGAATAAATTTTAACTTGTTATAATAAGGAAGACTGATGGATAAGAACGTGATAGCCTCTCATTACAATGTATGCATTTATTATTCTTATGTCGCACACCTAATATCTGAATAGCTGCTATAACGCTGAAATTCAAACGGTCAAGAAATGGGTATTGTTGTTAAGTAAACTACTTGATGATTGACAAAACTTCTTATATCAATCGGCTGCTGTTGGGAATTATTCAGATAATCATCTGTGCATAGGGGTAGAGCATTTCGACCCTGTATAGCTACAGGAAATTACAAGTATCACCACAATAACTGATACTCGTTGCACAAGAGATGGCTATCGTGCCCCAGTGGCTCAATAGGCAACGAGTTTGGCATTTGAATTGAAAGGTATTTGGTTGAAGCTTCGGCAGGAACAACATTATCCACTGGGGTTCGGGTACATCTAGCTGACGAGTCCTAAATAGGACGAAACGCATGTCCTGGATTCTTCTGCTAGTCACCAAGATCATTACAACATATATTCATAAGTTTGGACTTATACATTCAAAGAATGTTTCATGACTTCCACTGATCCATGATGGTTTCTGCAATAGTTGTCAACTAATGTATTTTTAATTTCCGCCAAGTTACTAATGTTATTAAAGTTGAAATATGTACAAGTGAAGGTTAGACTGCAATGTTATGGGAACCCTGATACCTGCGTGGACATGATCAATTCAAAAAAGTAAAATGTGTCTCAAACAGTGAATATTAAAATGAGCTTTAGAAAATACTACAATTTATTTAGAAACAGTTGCAATTCGTCAAAAATTAAAACATAGATTTACTCGCGTTCTTGAACTTTTTTTGTCTAGAACCTTCAGTCCAATCAGAATTGACTTCTTCACATTACTTTATCATAAGTCTACTATCATTGTGATTGGCAGATTGGAAATGTAACCTAGAATGCTTTTAAATTTTAAACATTCTTAACATAAACTTTACCTTCAGTAAAAAATATTGTACACTACTGAGTAGTTATTCAGTTTATATCAGAATGTGATTTGAGAATGAATGCGCAAAAATGCATGGCAAAACGTTACAATGAGGTTCAGAGATTTTGAATACACTTGTACGTCTCAGTGTTTCAAACTACCAACGAATATTCTCAGTCAGTGCAAACTAACCTTGACATAATATTTTGGTCAACTTTTCACATATTACTAACATCTCTAATTTTGGAAAGACATGCATCCAAATAATAGTATTGTCAATGTACTTCGACTAGATACTGCGTGTCTAGTGTAATCTCTGGAACCAACCTCTGGATATAAAACCAACTCACTAGAGCTTATTTGTGTATTGACATGGACTTCTTTGTATTCTCAAGTCTGTTTGCGTCTTTTCCTAAGAGAATTTCATATGAAATTCAGTCTTCTTTTTTTCCCACTGAGGGATCCACTCAAGTTTTCTGAGCATTATTTCTTTTGTAGTTAGATCACAGATCCGAACTTATGTTTCCTATCACAATGTTATCAGTAGATAAATGTTATTGCACTGTCTATCCTACTTAGCCAACTACCGCAGTTTATTCTTTGTTATCTGTTCCTCTATTTTTGACAAGTCTGTCTCTCCAAAGCACAAAATTATCATATGTAATTTCTCTTTGCAGATGCGGTTAGCCAAATAAACGCCTTCCTCTGGAAATATTGAGAACCATCGGCCCTAAGAAATTTACTCCAACAATAACCTGTCTCTAGCCAGCATGCACTCAGAGCTTCAAAGCAGACAACATGCTTTCGGTATCACACGAATACAGTAAAATAGTATCATAGTAGCTAGTGAAGTCTTCAAGCGTTTCTCTTTCTCGCCCAACTCTTTATCACTTTTGAAATGGTGTAAAACCAGTGAAATTTTATAACTTCAGGCAAAGTTTTCGTAAGTACTATACTATAAAGGCTTATTCCTACTGATCTTTTGCACCTTGAAGTGAGATTATAGGCCAAAAGCATATTATTAGTCGGATTTTCCAAAGTGGTGACCGATGAATGTCTATATAAACAGTTATGCCCATTTAGTACAAGATTGTGGTCGCCTGGATCATACATCAGACAATTGTGAGGAGGAAGAAGATGGGAATACGCTGGCTGGATCGACAAAACACACCAGGAGAAGATTTGGATTTCGCCAATGATGATTTATGTTACGTTTTGCACAAACTCAAAGATCTACAGGCGAAAACTAACAAATCGATACAAGAGGCAGCGAAAATGGGACTTCAAGTGAATGTAGAGTAGACAGAAATGATGAAGATACTCAACCAACAACAGCATCAACAACAAACAGCAATCACCATCAACCAGACAAACCTAAAACAGGTTGTCTCTTCAATCTACCCACGTTGACAGCCAGCATCATCTCAACTACAGGTGGCGGCACACACACAGACGACGATGTCAAAACCAGACACGATCAGAAAGATAGCAAGACAGGCCTCACCTTATTAATCTGAAATGATCAGTGTGGAGATCTACTCCACTCCACTCCACTCCACTCCACTCTGCTCCACTCAGCACAAGGCGTCAACAAGATCACGATTTTCAACATCAATTCAGTCAAGTCAGTGCTTCTGTGTGATGCTTCACAAACATGCTGTGTCACGAGAACCATCTCCAACAAACTACAGACATTCATCACATGAACAGCTGCCACCTACGCCTACGCTCAGTCGATGCTGGAGATGAGATGAGATGAGATGAGAATGCCAGAATATTAGGAATAAGCAACAAGGAGGTGTGGCTGGCTGGCTGGTTGGCTGGCTGGCTGGCTGGTTGGCTGGCTGGCTGGCTGGCTGACTGACTGACTGACTGACTGACTGGCTAGCTGGCTGGCTGGCTGACTGACTGACTGGCTAGCTGGCTGGCTGGCTGGCTGGCTGGCTGACTGGCTGGCTGGCTGGCTGGCTGGCTGACTGACTGACTGACTGGCTGGCTGGCTGGCTGGCTGGCTGGCTGGTTGTTAACGAACCAACGAAGCAAGAACCTACCACCCAACAAATATGCAGAGGAAGGAGGTGGAGATGGATTGTATTGGGAATACTCTGAGAAGACCGATTGTGGACATCACGTGCCAGTCGAGGCCCTCAAGTGGATCCCAAATGGGACACAATGAATAGGGCGTCCGAGTCGAGGGTGATATGGAGTAGATTATGTGAGGAAGAAATGAAAGTTTGTGGGCAGTAGTGGCAGCAGGTTGAAAAGACTGTAGATAATGGAGTGCAATGGAGGCGTGCTACTGAAGCTCTATGTTTCACCAGGAACCCAAAGAAAAAATTACAATAATTATCATTACAAGATAGTTATTTATTGATTAGGTTTACTGGAGAAGCTTATCTCAAAGAATGACGATTAGTAATTCTACTACCAATACATTAAGACCTGAGATAAAGTTTGAAAAGTGCATTCTTTTCAAAGAGCAGAATACTTTATGAAATCTTAAAACGGAAAATTATCTACTGGTATAGTATATTCTTAGTTGATGTAAGTATATCTCTAAAATTTTGCGTATTCGTATAACCTTATCTTTACCTATTTCGTAGCACGCATTTCTCTTTTGAATCGCCTTCGTTTATAAATTTCATGTTGTTACACTGCCATAAAATACGACAATTTGAAAAAATTCATTTCAAACTTACTTGCCTGCATATTATACAACTTACTGATTTCTTCATAACCTCTAAAAAATTCAATTTTTATTAGGTAACCATTAAGCATCAATATATAATCGGTTTTATTACCAACTTTTATAACTAGATCTCATCTAACATTTTAAGTTTTTCAGTATCAAAGATTAGCCAACAAAAAGAAAATGTTACATAACTTCTGAAAAATGAAATAGCCAACTTGTATGTTTATTAATAGAAAAAAAAATCCCCGTAAACAATTACCAAGTAGATTTTGAAAATGTATATTGAATTAAAGGCAAAATTAATTTTTTTTTAAATACTCAGTAATTTAACACTATAAAATTAGGTTTTCATGAAAAACACATTTATGTATACAACTATTCAATCTAAACTGCTGAAATTCTTTGCATATTTTAACTTTATTTCTGTTCTTCTCACATAAAATTGGTGCGATACAGAATAAAGTTAATTAAATTTTAGTTGTTACTATATTTCTTCTATTTTTTTTTTCAATGAAAAAAATGAATAAAGATGGTTATAAAATACATTATTTTATATATTCTGAAATTCCTAACAGATTTGAACACATTATTCTTAGTTTACTGACGAAATGATTATTTCTTTTATTTTCCGTTTGTTAACGCAGAACTTACCCAAAGGAATGTCATCATAATAATATATTAGACTTTATATTTCAAATGTATCAGGTTTCATTACTTCTTAAAACGCTGAATGTTTTTAATCGACATAGTTTGAAAGTGTATTATTTTGCATAACAGCAAAGTTCTATATAAAATTTTAAGCTCAACTGAATAAAGGAATTTTATCGGTTGATGAATACAAATATTCATGCAAAAATAACTTTTCCGATATAAGAGTAAAACATGGGCATTGTGGTCGATTGTAATTCCATTTTAGTCTGTTTATTAGAAATATCACACAGTGACACAGTAGCATTTACAGACTAAAAAGGACTTTTCTGGTATCTGCTTTTATAACTGGAATGAGTAAGTAAAAATCATCCTGACGATGTTAAAGGTATAAACTGTTTTCAAATACTTAAATTCAAGCCGTTCTATATGAACTAGGATAGTTTTACCTGACTTCTTAAGATATATGAATGAGCTCAAATCCAAGGTGATACATGATCATAGGATATGTTAGGTAAAATCATACACAGCTTCTTATCCAAGCATTTCAGTGTTAGAGCATACTGTGCTCTTACCTAATCTACAATTGTCTTATCTATTGAACTTTACGGTATTTTTATTTTCAGAGCAACATCTTCTGGTCTCAGTTCATTAATCACTACATTGAAGTTAAGACCTTTCTCTAGCATTTCTACTTCTGTTGAACTTAGGACTCTACTTGAGAGATTAACAACCCACTTTGACTTATCATTCATTGGTGATATGCTATTGTTAATTTCATTACTGTTGACTTAATGCTTTTCTTCCATAAGTTTGTTCAACTTCTTATTCTGAGTATTTTTGAATTTCTTGAATGCGGCTGATCTTGTTTTATTGAAATTGCCCATCAGAGGCTCATAATCTTTTTCGCCAACTGTTTGTATTACTTAAGATCTTTAATATAATTTTTTCTTTAAGACGGAGTTTATTAACACTTTCTACAGCTGCTTTGACTTGGTCTGTTGGGCTTTGTGCAAGTAGACATAGATATTTAGGAATGATTTGATTTCTGAGACATCGAATATTGAATATGCGGTGATTTATGTACCTGCCTTCTGTCTGTGAAAGTCGTGTGAGTTTGTTGATTAGTCTTAGAACAGGAAGACCATATGTTTCATTATTATAAGAGTAAAACTTGGGCACTGTGGTTGATTGTAATTCCATTTTAGTCTGTTTATTAGAAATATCACACAGTGAAACAGTAGCATTTACAGACTAAAAAGGACTTTTCTGGTATCTGCTTTTATAACTGGAATGAGTAAGTAAAAATCATTCTGACGATGTTAAAGGTATAAACTGTTTTCAAATACTTAAATTCAAGCCGTTCTATATGAACTAGGATTGTTTTACCTGACTTCTTAAGATATATGAATGAGCTCAAATCCAAGGTGATACATGATCATAGGATATGTTAGGTAAAATCATACACAACTTCTTATCCAAGCATCGATCTGAAAAAAAGATAAATCACTTATTTACTGATTTTCATGCTTATCAAGACGAATGACACTGAAAAACCACTGTTCGGTGTTACCGACGCTGATGTGCTTAGTGTAAGAAATGCCTGTGATGCCAAGTTCGTACACAAACACTCTTATATTTATACTTTTGAGAGAAAACCTCGAAAAAAAAACTGAATCTGGTTTGGCTTTTATTAATTTTACTAACTTTTAATTATCGCCAAAAAAGAAAACTAAGGTAACTGATACCAGTCAAACGGAACAAAGTTTTCTCTGGGAACCTGTAATTAAAATGCATAAATTGATGTTTCCGGGTTTATGAAGAACATACTTTTTTCCGAATTGAAAAACCTTAAATACAAACAATAAACCAATGTCAACTAGAAAATGACAAGACATCTGATAGTCCTGAATAACTGCTTCGTCTGTGGTAAAAAGCAACAAATTCATCCCCGAATAAAACCTGTAATGTTAGCTTCAAAGGCTAGTAAAACTACTGCTAAGTTAACTCATCAGACCTAAATAATCTATTCCTCTCCAAACTCAGATCATTCACAAAACAAAACTTTTATCCTTGAGTACAACTATTAGGTATATGCCCCTACAGACATCTTGTTAAACTCACAAGTCACAACCTTGAAATTTCTATGTGTTATCTGTGTGTTGAGTCTAAAACAGTGGCTTCTAATTAATTTCACTTAAAGTTAATAAAGCGTGACAAAATGAAAATTGTTCTTCTGTTGAAGTGCAGTGAATATGCCAACAGTATTCCTACACTCATTATTTCTAAAATGTGTCTTCATTTATTTATAAATCTTTGGATATGTAAATATCGGGTATTTCTTCCAAAAGAATACAATAGGTGCGCTACAGAACGATGTCTAGGTGGTGTTGAAGTTCACAACCACTAACTTCATACTCTAACTGGATTTCATTTTAATTGAGGACGCTTTTCTTTCAAGACTGAATAAAGTATATTAATTTGAGGTATTTTGACACTAAGACTCATGGATAAAACACTTATTTTAATGAGTTTGAGAAGCAAGTGAACAACATGGTTAAGTTATTTTGTTACTAACCGCAGAAACCTGTCTCTATAGGTGCTCTGAGTCCCAAAGGAAATCATGCAATTCATAAAACTCCTAATTCTAAAATGATATTTTCTGTAACCGCCAAAATACTTGGAATAATGACTGCACCCCAAGTTCTTTCATAAAATCATTGATTTATTCATTCGTAAGTTATAATGATTTCCCCAAAGACAAAAAGTGAGTACTTTTGTTTCGCTTTCTAATTCCGAATAGCTCCATATACACAGTAAAAACAAAAGAGAATAGATGAAGACGATTTGTCGTATTTATTTAGATTGCTAGGAAGGATTATGAAAGAATGTACTCTGCACATACACACGAATTGCCAATATTAGAAGTAACTACATAGGTAATTACGTACACAACTCACACAGGCAAAGATGCTGAAAGAAACAAATAAATTCATTATGTCATCAAACCATCCTTCTCAGTAATGCTTTTGAAGTAAAGACAGGAGTAAAACAAGGATGTCTACTATCATCCATGATATTCCTGATTGTAGTGGACTGGATCATGAAACAAACTGACAGGAGAGAGAAGAGGGGGATATGCTGGACCGCAGAAAAGAACACAGAAGATTTGGATTTCGCCAAAGATGACTTGTGTCTAATGTCACACAAACGTGAAGATCTACAAGCGGAAACTAACAAGTTGACAAAAGAGGCAGAACAGCGAAGGAAGACGGGACTTCAAGTGAATGTAGAGAAGACAAAGGTGATGAAGATACCCAACCAACAACAACAGCAACAACGAGCTCCAATCACCATCAGGGGGGAAACTTAAAGGAAGTAGCCTCTTTCACCTATTCAGGCAGCACTGTCTCAACTACAGGTGGCACAGACGAGGACGTCAAAGTCAGGATGGGTAAAGCAAGACAGGCAAGGAAGTTGTCTCTTTCACCTACCACCTAGGCAGCATCGTTTTAACTACAGGCGGCACAGATGAGGATGTCAAAGTAGCCAGGATCAGAAACACAGCAGAACAGGTTTTTGTTAACCTGAAACCAGTGTGGAGATCTTCTGCGTTCAGCATATGGAACAGAATTCAGATTTTCAACACCAACATCATTCAAGTCAGTGCTTCTGTATGGTTCACAGACTTGGTGCGTCACGAAAATCACTTCCAACAAACTACATTTTATCAATAACTGCCACTCACGCTCGTTACTGAAGATCAGATGGCCAGAATAATAAGAATAAACAACAATGAACTCTGGCCTGGAAACGAACCAACCAAAGACCTATCCCTAAACAAATATGCAGAAGGAAGTGGAGATGGATTGGGCATACACTGAGAAGGCCGACTGGAGGCATCACACGCCAGGCCAGGCACTCGAGTGGAACCCAGATGGGAAACGGTGAGTTGGGCGTCGAGGCGAGGGTGACATGGAGGAGATCATGCGAGGATGAAATGAGAGCTTGTGTGTTGTCGTGGATCCAGGTTGAAAAGATTGTAGAGAAGAGAGTGGAATGGAGACGTGCTACTGAAGCCCTATGTTCCATTAGGAACCAAAGGGACAAATAATAATAATCAAATCATCCTTATCTCACTGTGTTTACTTTTACGATCAAAATCCAGTTATGAGTAAAAGCTGAATCTATATGCGAACTCATTTCTCTACATTTTGGAATACCTATTTAGCAACTGTTATCCATTGGTATCAACTTGACTGCTTCACAAGTTATAATAACTATTGAGGTATATGTATTAAAAACTTTTCTGGTTCTTTTCACTCTCACCTGTAATGTTTTATAAAACATTTTTCTCCAAATTTTACTAAACATTCTGTTAACTTTGGCTTACGTGTTTAAATATGCATATATACTCACACAGAAGTGGTTAAATTAGAAAGTTTCCCCTTCAAATTATTCGAAAACATTCGGCTCACACCAATACCACTCTCCGCGTTAATACAAAAAAATGTTCTTCTTATAGTTTCTACTCATAATATCAGTAAGTAATTACCTTTGATATTTGGATTTATGTAGAACATCTTTGTCAGCACTGTTAAATTTCCTTTTTTATAAGGTTTTGCTTACTTACTTTTGTTTATGAAGCTCAGACAAAACTCATTTCTTATCAAAACACATTAGAACTACATATTCGTCTAAAGTGAGCGGCAATTTATGCGAACTCAGCTATGATTTTTGGTCAGTTGACCACTTCACATCGATTTTCTGTAAATTTATCCGCTTAACGTCTCACTAACTATTCTTGTCAGTGATGATAATTTGCTTGGTTATAGCTAGGAGAAGGATACAAAACCCGCGTTTCGTCCTATTTAGAACTCAGCAATTGGATGTGAATTATCATAATTTACATTCAGGCAATATCGAAGCACCCGCATAGGAGCCCATATACCAATAGAGGTCGAACAATTCATTCCAATAAAATAACGGAAAACTACAAGTTTATTAATAAATTGTAATATTCTTGTCAGCTATACATCAAGAAATTGGATGTATGATCAATTTTCGACGTGAAAAGAGAATCTGACTGCTTAATTGCAGTTAATGAATGCCTCAAGCACATATTTCAAGCTATATCGATCGTAGCAGACAAAAAAAGTATCTTTCACGTAACTTCTGTACAGACAAAAACTATCAATCATTGATTCCAGAGGTTTGTTCTTCGAATTGACTTCGAGGCAGTCTGCAAACAGTTCACTTATTGGGCATTTTATATCTCTCTCATCCTTTTATGTATGAAACTAGTCGTTGAATGTGCGTTTGAATACTAATTCTCTAAGATGAGGGATCGGTATTCTAACAGTCGACCTGATATCTTTTATATATCTATAGATGAAAAAGATGGTTTCGGTAAGCGGAACGTTGGTTAAAATCCCTTGACATCAAGTGAAATCGTACGTTTGCTAAACGCGTATATGCTTCTTATTTAGTCAACAAATTCAAATGTCACATAGAGAGTGAACAGCATTTTTTTTTCCAATGGTAGTATGACAACCAATCAGTTTGCAACTGGATGCTAAGTATATTTGGATATGTCCATGAACAGCGTAAGAAGAAAACCAGCTTTGTCAATTTTTGGTTATCAATGTAGACATGAAGTTTTCGAAGTGATTGGACTGATGAGCTTATAGAAATCGTTGGTAATTAGCTTATCACTTATTCAATCTTCTAAAAACGTCTATAGGTTATTGTTCTGTTGGTTCTGATCAATGTTTCCTTTCAGAGGTTTATAAAATTGATTTTAATCCGTAGATGTAGTAACTACTTTATTCAAGGTTCTTCCATATGAGAGCAACACGCTACTACCTTTATTAAGGCGTGTAACTATCAAGTCCTTGTTACATTTCAATTATTCCGATTGTTCTCACTTCTCCGTTGATCTTTGATCTTATGCTGAGTTATTGATAGAAGAAGTTCAGAAGGTCAAGTTGAAGCACTGAAATTCTTGATCGGAAGTTAGAAGAACGTCAGTAGTTTGTTTGAGCACATGTTTAAAATATACTTGTGCATGTAAAATACTGATATTTCAGCCTAGCAAATAGGTCATCTAGCTATAAAATGGATTTTGATGCTGAAGAATGAATAAAAACGAATATTTTGGAGACATCAGGAAATACGTGTTAAAACTCGACAGAAACTAGACTTTTTATTATATTAGATTGCACTGATTGTATTCATTTGTTGAAAGTTAGTGTGACATATTCAATGAATAACTGGCGTCGATTTGAGTATGATTAAAAAAGAACATCTGGTAGTTTTTGGCATGTTTCATCCTAACGGAAGGATGGATTGAATGTTTCATTGTATGCGGCCTATGAGACTCGGCGTTCAGAAAAATGTTACTTTAACATTGTGCCATTCAATACAATTTTGGATATTCACTGTTCTTTGGACAGTCATTTTCTTCAGGAAAATTGGCAGAATAAAGTATAACCCCGCTGAGCTACATTACAGTCAAAGGCTCATACTACTTTTTAGTATGAGGAAGACACCTCTCGAGAAATAGAGGAAACAAGAACAAGAATAATTTGAGGACTTTCCCCTATGGATACAAAGAGGCAGGAGTGCAATAAATGATCGTGTCGTGAATACTGGTTACTTTATTTTGAGAACTTCATTCATAGTCACTTGTAAAGTTACAAACAACTTTCTAAAAGCCGTTTGCATCTATATTTTCGTCGAAGCTGTCGTAATCCTTATGGAGGAACACGAGCTTTATGCGCAATGGAAATCGTCCAGCCTATTCTTTTTTCTATGACCTCAATTTAGTCTTTGAAATCATCTCTTCCTTCCTACATTGTTTACTGTTTACACAATTGAATGCTTCATCTTAAGACACTTGAGTTTTTGAATATTTGTCATGGTACATAACTTCCGTAAACTTGATAGCCTTTATACACCTACAGTGATATTTTGATTTGCCGTCACTAATTATCGCACATTTTGATTTCAAATAAAAACTTATCGAAATTGAGTAGCTTGATAACACTAAATGAAAACATATGATTTTGTCCACTTTATGAATCAGATAGCAGCACTGATCGAAGTGGAATAATAAGTGACTAAAAACTGCATTTTATAAGCTAAAACACTCTTTAGACGTAACTCTACTAAAAGTTGAGTAGTGAGTCCTAGTTATACTTAAAACTTCACAACAACAGTGCTGTCTTCTTGTTCTTGTACGTACGGTTTGATGATGTGTACTTTTGAGTGAAAGCCCTATCATGCGTTATTTTCGTCTAGATGCAGATCTCAAAAAGTTATCTCAGCATTCTGAAGCCAAAGAACATAAACCATTAGACTGTTGAAATCTTATTCGACTTAATTTATAAGAGCGTTACTTATTGTCATTTCCTGACCAAAACATGACTACGCAAAACGTTAGATCAAGCGTGACCGAAAGCGTTCAATACTCACATAGCAGCAGAAAACGATTGTATATTGTTGCTGCCAGCATTGTATTCAATTAAATAGCTTCAAACTGTTATGATCTTAGTAAAAAATCTCTGAAATAGGAACATATGAGAACGACACCTTTTCTGTTATTCGTATTCG
Organism: Heterobilharzia americana; assembly: GCA_944470555.2. Taxonomy (NCBI): domain Eukaryota; kingdom Metazoa; phylum Platyhelminthes; class Trematoda; order Strigeidida; family Schistosomatidae; genus Heterobilharzia; species Heterobilharzia americana. The sequence continues at coordinate 26,817,867 of OX104129.1, forward strand.
TTCATCAGACTACAAAACCACGATGATGGATGCAGACGTTAAAAAATATCTGAATCATAGATTTTCAGGTCAAAAATTGGTAAGAGACTAAAACAATATGATGGTAAAGATATTGTATCACCCAGGAAGTGTCTTTATTCAGTAGCCTTTTTAGTTATGTTCTGCTACAGTGTAACAGTTTTAACAGAGTATTCTGTAGAAGACATTGCAAGTTTACATGACTTTGAAGTTTCGTGTCCACTTACAAAAGAAAATAAAATCACACACCGTATGCTTGGGAAGTGAGACATTTGACATAGATATTTGCATCTTTTTTGGTCTCCTTTATCAACTTGGGTTAAAACTACTGTTCAAACATTTGAGTAGTCGAAATTATGACTGCGTAATGAGAAAACCCTACGGAAATTACCTTTAGTCCTTGCAATCACAAAAACATTCCATTGGGCTACATACACGACCAAATTTATGTGAATCTTCCCTTTCCATATACACTTTTCTCGGATTTAAAACAAAAAATCATCAACAACTGTTTCTTAGTCGACCGTGCTTATGTAGCTACTATATTCGTATCATGACAGGTGTATTAACATGTTTCAATGAAGAAACCCTCAACGAGGCAACAATTGAAGTAAACGAAGTGAATATCTGTCATTTTACTGTTAGACTGTACTGAATATCCTCAAGATATAACCGAAAATAGCATCAATGCTTTATGTTAAGAGCCTATGTACCCTTGAAACAACTGGTTATCCATTTTCTCATAAGCGACAGCAATAATAAGAATAATATCAACCACTTTATTCCTGACAATAACTTTTGGTATAGTTTGGAATAACCAATTTGACATTTCAATAACTTTACTTCTTTTTACAATATTTTCAAATTAAAAAACCATGACAGTTAAATAAAATTAATATGATATGACAGACAGTAATGTACAACAACCAGTAGTTTACTAGGTCATCATCCAGCTTGTCTGTTGATGATCATGAGTTAGACAGTTTAGGGAATGTTCGTTCATCCAAACTGAAAATTTTCTGCTCAAGCTATATGATCTTTGTTCGTTCACTGGCCAACTGCCATCTACTGTGATATTTTCCTATGGACTTTTTGTTAACGCGTCTGAAGATAAGTTTAAGAAATTTAAAGAATATGCAAGAGTATTTTTTTACAATTATTTAACATTTGAATGGTTGAAAAAATGTATAAAAAAAGGAGCCATTTGATAAGATATATTCGATGAAGTATTGCTGGTGGCCCCAAAACTTAAGCAGACCGCCAAGACTATGGATAAAATTATCAGTCGTTATCTAGTACATAAGCGCTAACTTTCGCAATAAACAGGGTGGAAGGACAACGTTTTTGAGGTTAAAAATTGTAGGTAACTAACAATGTAACCAAACCTTTCAACTTATGGCTTTAAAATGGAATTCATCATCACTGTTAATTCGCTAGATTACTCAGTCTTTATAAGTCAGTATTTTAAATCTTCCATCATCCCAACTTAACAAAGTTAACCAGAAAGATGCCAGTAATTTTCTAATTCGAATATCTTAGGATGCAAGAAGTACTGAATAGAAAATATGAAGTACTTACACTGAAATCATGAGATTTTCACAAACACAACTCAATCTCAATTTTGTTAGACAAAATAATATCCTTGCACATAGGTAGGGAAAACAACAGTAACTATCCAATTTAGTCGTTTACAGATTCGTAAAACAGATTTGCTTTACTAAGAACTGCACAGATAAAAATTTTTAAAGTAATCTACAAATTTTGAACTCTACTTCACCCTACGGTTCTGAGACATAACTCAGTAGTAAAGACTCTGACCGCAGCCTTGGGTGACGTAGGTTCAAATCCAAAGAAGGACATCAGCTCCCTTGAGGTGGCAGACACGTCTCGCTGATAATTACCAACAATCACCACACCAAGATTTAGGTATTCCCGTTGACTAGTACCAACCAACTAACACTTAGATAATTACTGCACTAGGTAAATGTGTAGCACTATTATATATATATATATATATATATATATATATATATATATTGAGACAACGGGACCCCAAGTGAATACAGAGTAGACAGAAATGATGAAGATACTCAACCAACAACAGCATCAACAACAAACAGCAATCACCATCAACCGGACAAACCTAAAACAGGTTGTCTCTTCGACCTACCCACGTTGGCAGCCAGCATCATCTCAACTACAGGTGGCGGCACACACACACAGACGACGATGTCAAAACCAGACACGATCAGAAAGATAGCAAGACAGGCCTCACCTCATCAATCTGAAATGATCAGTGTGGAGATCTACTCCACTCCACTCCACTCCACTCCACTCCACTCCACTCCACTCTGCTCCACTCAGCATAAGGCGTCAACAAGATCACGATTTTCAACATCAATTCAGTCAAGTCAGTGCTTCTGTGTGATGCTTCACAAACATGCTGTGTCACGAGAACCATTTCCAACAAACTACAGACATTCATCACATGAACAGCTGCCACCTACGCATATGCTCAGTCGATGCTGGAGATGAGATGAGAATGCCAGAATATTAGGAATAAGTAACAAGGTGGTGTGGCTGGCTGGCTGGCTGGCTGGCTGGCTGTCAACGAACCAAAGAAGCAAGAACCTACCACCCAACAAATATTCAGAGGAAGGAGGTGGAGATGTATTGTATTGGGAATACTCTGAGAAGACCGATTGTGGGCATCACGTGCCAGTCGAGGCCCTCAAGTGGAATCCGAAGGGGAGACGACGAATTTAACGTCTCGTCTGAGGGTGATATGGAGTAGATCATGTGAGGAAGAAGTGAAAGTTTGTGGGCAGTTGTGAAGCCATGTTGAAAAGACTGCAGATGAGGAAGTGCAATGGAGGCATGATACTGAAGCCCTATGTTTCACTAGGAACGCAAGGGAAAAATAATAACATTAATGCATTTCAACAATCAAGCTTATTCTTTTTCTTTTTACCTTGACGTTAATGTGAATATATGATAAAAGTGTCCACTACAAGAAAAACGAAGCACAATTTCCATGTACACAGATCATTAAAACTTCATGCTACTTTGTGAAGAATTTCTGTTTCAAGTTTCCACTAATAGTTTAAAACATGTTGTTGATAATAAATTAACGTTATGCGTTATGCAATAAAACAAGGATAACTCAGTTCTAAAGATTATTATTTTCTAGTTAAATTTTCAATGCGACACATTTATGAAATTGTCTGTTTCTGAAAGTTTCTAAACAATATTTTTACTAGTGGTATATACTGTATCAAAAATAACTTTCTGTTAGTCCCAAACATATTTGAATAGCTAGTTTACTCAAGTATACCACAAGTTAAAGTTTCATTATAATATTGAGTGGGCGAGTCAATACTAGTTCAGAGTTCAGAAAATTTCGAAAGTTGAAAATAATAAAAAAAATAGGCCATTTGAGAGATGAATCGATACCACTTCTTTTTACAGTAAATAAAGTCAATGATGCTGGAGTCTATAATTTGATATTTCATATTCGTCGATTTGAAATATCCTTCACCCAGACATTCAAGATATTGAATAAACGGCCTTCAACAAAGTTGTTGGAAAAACTTTTCTTTCTGTACAAGATATAGATTAAGCACAAAGCAAAATCTGACTACTTGGATGATTTGATTTCACTTTTCTCATTCAATATCAAGTACATACCAAAAGGAAACCTTAGCGAACAATTTTTCGAGCCGAGATTGCTATCTACAGTTTTTTTTTCTGTATAATCACAGAAAAGAATAGAATAAAGTCCAACTCCTCTTTCTAGCTTTCACCTTCATCAGGAGAATAAAACTGCCAAAAGAAATAACCATAAACTGATCGCACCACTAAGAAAGACCTTTTCAAGCATAAAGATCTTCTGTAAGTATCAAACTAGCTAATCTCTTGTGATACTCAAATAGATTTACAAGTTCAAATGTACGCACTGAAGCAAATATATTTGAAAACAAAGAACGAAGGCTTTTTATTCAAATTTCTAAACATATTCTTAGAAATTTGAAACTTAATGGTACACTAGTTTTCTTACAGCGTGATTGGATGACATCCTTTAGATATTGAACACATTACCATTTTATCAAAACCGTTCAAATTGTTACGAAGACTGATAAATTTAACATGTTGTCAACAAAAGACTCCAATGTAATCTCTATGTTAAAGGGGACACAGTTGTTAATCTTTCATATCCTTGGTAACATTAATTTTCAGAATCTGTACTTATTTTTATTTTCACAATTTCATGCCTGCCTGATTTCAGTCTAAAATATTCTTTCGATCATTTTCTCAGTAGCAAAACTTTGACTGGTTTTAACAACATTTCTTCCAGTTGAAGTTGGCCACCTCATATCTTGTTATCCACCAACGGAATATGCACAAACATTCCAGTTCCACTAAAGTCATTTATGTGATTTGCTTTTATCATAAGGATTATATTTTATGGCTTTTAAAGCAGCTGAAAAGCACTTATGAAATCACTAAATGTATGCTCAACTGCTGTTGTTTATATTTCTTCACTCAAGTTTGTGAATGTAAACCACTGAAATAAGTGGTTTTTAACTACTTGGGTTGTTTGTTAGTAGTATAGTTTCCTAGCTGATGACACATTTTGCCAGAGATCACACCATGTAATCGCAGTCGTGTGGTTTCCAGCGGAAACTATGTTGACAACACAGTTCGGCACTTGAAAAACAACTCGACTGTGAGAAATCTCAACGTGGACCATGCGATTGTAAACCATTTGCAAAAAATAGAATACCCTATGTTGAAATAGTGAAGAATATTTGTAGCTCAGGTGGATGGTTTCGGTTGTATTCTGTTCTCTGAGCTGGATTGTTTAATCGTCAAGCTTTCATTGTCCTTCTAGACGACATCATCAGCACTAACTTCAGCATGAAATGAGCTGTCAATATCACTCCGTCAGTGATTCAGTAGCTTGCCTTGACGAAGCAGTCTATGATTGGTTGTTTCCTTTGATCGTTGTGTCATTGACTGTATAGATTTTACTGTTGGCTGTCTCTCTGCTTGACCTCTGACCTTTCTGTCGCTTATCATTTTCCTTGTTGGTTGATAGATTGGGTCTATGTCTATACATCTGTTGATTGCTGACTGACCTGAATGCCAAGCTTCTAGGAATTCTCTGATGTTCTTTGTGTTTCCTCTGTCCAAGATTTCTACATTGTCGAAATTGAATTCATGTCCATAATTATCCACATGCATTGAAATGTCGTGACGTTTGATAGCCAATTGGTGTTCATGTAGACGAAGGTGAAGACGGCGACCACTTTTTCTAATGTAATGTTGACTACAGTTACTGAAGTTGATTTTGTAAATGATATTTCGGTTTGTCTTCTTTGGTTGTCGCATCCTTTGGTCTGCATAATAGTGTTTGCATGGAATTCGTTGGTTTATGAGCCACATCAATTCCAAGTGGTTTCAGTAATCTTATCGTGATTTCTGATATATTCTTTATGCATAGTAGGATGATGCGTTCATTGATTTCTGTCGATGACTTTGTAGTTGATGATGTACGGGATAGGCATCTTCTGATAAAGTTTCGTGGGTAGCCGTTCTTCTTTAGGATGGATATCAAGTAATTTTCTTCATTCCTCCGTGAAGTTGTTGTACTGCAGTGTGTTCTCGCCCTTCTGAATACAGTCTGTACCCAATTGATCTTGGGGGTCGTTGCTACTGTAGTTGAGGACTTGGTCAGTGTGTATTGGCTCCCTGTACACTTGGGTTTCCAGCTTCCCCGTATTTGTTCTATTGACCAGAACATCCAGGAATGGTTGTTGGTTGTTTGACTCCTTCTCCATTGTGAATTTGATGTCACTGAAAACGTTGTTGATCAAACTGTGGGTGTTTTCTATATCATTTTAATGATGACAAAAGTGTCGTCCACATAGCGAATCCAGAATTTTGGTTTGATCACAGGCAGGATGATGGCTTCCAGTCTCTGCATCACTGCTTCTGCAATTAGTCCGGATATCGGTGATCCCACTTGAGTTCCTTTCATCTGTTTGTATATCTTGCCACTGAATTGGAAGTGTGTTATCAGACAAAGGTCGATGAGTTCCATCAGACCTGAACATTTAAGTTTTGTGCGTTCTGTAAGGCTTGTGTCTTCATTGAGCAGAAGGGACATAGTTTCCTTGGCTAATTGGGGTTCGATGGATGTGTATAGTGTTGTGACATCGAAGGATACCATTAATTCGTTGTTTTCTATGTTAATGTTTTGATCTTTTCTATGTAATCACATTCTTTCCAACTGATAAGGATTAACCCCTCAAGTATTTGGTCGACCTTAAGACAGTAAGACTTTAATCGAACAAAATGTGGGGAGACGTTCACCCATACACTCAAGTATGCACGGTTAGGTCTTTCAGGCATTCCATAGGCAAATTAACTGCTGTGATCATGAATTCACACTTCAGAGACGATGTGTACACTTTGTCATTCAGCTGCGTGATAGAATAAAGTTAACAGTAATTGTGCGGAGAAACAAGCTCACGCATTCAGGTTACAGAATTAAATCACCTAGAAGCTCTTTTTCACTTCTTGCTATGCATTGTTTCAAATTATTTTAGAAAGTTAAAATAAGACATTTGGTGAAATTATACCACCAATGAAAGGTGATATTTCTTAAATACTAGTAAATCAATTACTTTCCCAGTGTTACCAAAAACTGTAATGGGAATCAAATTCATTAAATTTTAATACAAAAGAGTGGTAGGTTGTAACTGACTGTATTCTTTAATAAAATACTTTTTGTCAAGTAAACCGTCTTGATTTTATTTCAGATTAACCGTTGTTCTTTCTGACTAAACCACAAAAGAGACTTCTTTTGATGAATGTTAATTACAAACATAAACCTTATATTTGCAGTGAAGTGCGACATACTTCTAAGTAACTGCCGATAAATAACCGGACATTTTTAAGGTTAAACTTCTATATGCAAGACTACCTGAAGAGCATTTTCAGCTACACACCAGTATTATTACTATGATTTTTCTTTTGGGTTCAGTATCATGCCTCCATTGCACTCCCTCATCTGCAGTCTTTTCAACATGGCTTCACAACTGCCCACAAACTTTCACTTCTTCCTCACATGATCTACTCCATATCACCCTCAGACGAGACGTTAAATTCGTCGTCTCCCCTTCGGATTCCACTTGAGGGCCTCGACTGGCACGTGATGCCCACAATCGGTCTTCTCAGAGTATTCCCAATACAATACATCTCCACCTCCTTCCTCTGAATATTTGTTGGGTGGTAGGTTCTTGCTTCTTTGGTTCGTTGACAGCCAGCCAGCCAGCCAGCCAGCCAGCCACACCACCTTGTTACTTATTCCTAATATTCTGGCATTCTCATCTCATCTCCAGCATCGACTGAGCATATGCGTAGGTGGCAGCTGTTCATGTGATGAATGTCTGTAGTTTGTTGGAAATGGTTCTCGTGACACAGCATGTTTGTGAAGCATCACACAGAAGCACTGACTTGACTGAATTGATGTTGAAAATCGTGATCTTGTTGACGCCTTATGCTGAGTGGAGCAGAGTGGAGTGGAGTGGAGTGGAGTGGAGTGGAGTGGAGTGGAGTAGATCTCCACACTGATCATTTCAGATTGATGAGGTGAGGCCTGTCTTGCTATCTTTCTGATCGTGTCTGGTTTTGACATCGTCGTCTGTGTGTGTGTGCCGCCACCTGTAGTTGAGATGATGCTGGCTGCCAACGTGGGTAGGTCGAAGAGACAACCTGTTTTAGGTTTGTCCGGTTGATGGTGATTGCTGTTTGTTGTTGATGCTGTTGTTGGTTGAGTATCTTCATCATTTCTGTCTACTCTGTATTCACTTGGGGTCCCGTTGTCTCAATATATATATATATATATATATATATATATATATATATATATATATATATATATATATAATAGTGCTACACATTTACCTAGTGCAGTAATTATCTAAGTGTTAGTTGGTTGGTACTAGTCAACGGGAATACCTAAATCTTGGTGTGGTGATTGTTGGTAATTATCAGCGAGACGTGTCTGCCACCTCAAGGGAGCTGATGTCCTTCTTTGGATTTGAACCTACGTCACCCAAGGCTGCGGTCAGAGTCTTTACTACTGAGTTATGTCTCAGAACCGTAGGGTGAAGTAGAGTTCAAAATTTGTAGATTACTTTAAAAATTTTTATCTGTGCAGTTCTTAGTAAAGCAAATCTGTTTTACGAATCTGTAAACGACTAAATTGGATAGTTACTGTTGTTTTCCCTACCTATGTGCAAGGATATTATTTTGTCTAACAAAATTGAGATTGAGTTGTGTTTGTGAAAATCTCTTGATTTGAGCGTAAGTACTTCGTATTTTCGCTTGCTTTATGTTTCATTTGTTCACTGTCATGACTCTTGAAATCTAACACAACTACCGTCAACAAATGTAAATAACACTAATGTTGGCACAAAGTATCTTATGTTAACAAATATCGGGAAAGTTCAGCTGTCATTTTAAATATAAATTGCAAATTGATAGTTTTATGCTGAAACCTTCATTTTTCCTTGAGTATGTGGCATTCTTTGAAATCAGAGAAAGTAAAATAACTAAAGATCATCCACCTGAAGTACAAATATTTCAAAAATATTCATTTGCATACAGACGTTCATACAAGTAGGTGTATACTCTTTCTCAATCCACTGCTCAACAGCAACAAGCTACGTCAATGTTTAGTTCATCATGAAAAATAATTTAGACAGATATAAAAAAATAGGATTTGAAAAACTTTTAACATTAAAAACAGTTTTTTTTTATTTTATCGATATTTCTAGAGATGAAAATGTGTCTCATGTGAAAGTGTTTATCTTTTTCGAAAAATAAGCAATCAAATAAATGCATGGATGAAGCTTTTTGTGACCAATTACAACTATCAACACAAAGAATATGGTACTAATATCTACGTGACATACATCCTATTTTTATTAACGCTACACTCGGTTGTGAAAATAGTTCGTGAATTACTTCAAATGACAGTCAATTCAGGATTATTCAATGATCTAACGTTTTCTTTTTTGAGGTCAAATATGAACCGTTAATTAGCTCTTGCTCTTAGTTGATTATTTGCCACAAATGTTATATATGTATCTATGTTTATCCACACCTCACAGCAGCTGCGCTCAGATTAGGAAGTGATAAATTTGAATTACACTCATCATGAGCGTGTAATCACATACCACGTACCACTACTGACAGTAATATAGTAGTAAGTGCTGAGATGTTCAGTGTGGATGTGACGGATAGACAATATATATGATAACTGCTTTTCAAATCATTCTGGTCCCAAGACAAAATATTCCAGTCTGCTGTAAGATATATAACAATAGGCATAACAAAGGACACTTCACTGGTAAACTAACAGTTATCTGTTTATTATATATGACCATGATAGTAAAGCTTTGACTTAAGTACATTTGATAATATTGGGCAAAAAGGATGAAAGTATCGCGTAAATTATTTCTGTGATGCCAATAAACCTCTAATCAACCTTGTACATAGAAAGAAATGCATGTATAAATTATACTCATCAAAATCCCTATGATTGAATTTTCTGTGCTTCACCATAAAGACATAAATCTACTTCATATGAGTCCACAATGAATACTGTGAGCTGAAAAATAACCTCCATTAGGGATTAAGGTTGCGCTATCACGAAATCCTGCCGAAATTTTTCACTAATGAAACAAATAAAACTGTATTATTATTATACGGAAATAGAAAATGAGGAATCTAAATTTTAATTAAAACAGTTGAACAAATTCATTTTAGGAGATTTACTATGAACACTTAAAATATCCACAGTAGAACACCAATCATTACTTGGCACTTCTGTGGTAACATTTCCTGAACGAGAAAAAAAACCAAAGGAACAGAATATTAGTTTTGCTTTTTATTTCACTGGTTCCTCGTCAGCCGCTTACAGTGTAAAAAACTTAAATATCGTATTGTGAAAGAATTTTGAACATGCTTTTTTCAGTTAGATGAAGTTAGTTGACAGGGAACGACACGATTTAACAAAGGATACAAGCACTCACATAAAACTTATAAGACATGCTAAGAAGTTTCCGTCATATGTGTGACCCAACAGAATTCAAGAAAATAATATGAATATTAATCAAAGATTACATTAGAAGATTAACAAATCGGCTAGTTGATGATGAACAATCGACAAATTTCGTCGTAAAATAATGAACAGAACTTATCTGCTTGGATGACCATCAAAATTATGTACAGTCAAAAAATTATCTCATCAAATATGAGGTTGCCAAAACAAAAAAAGATTTATCACTACTTCTTTTGGAGCACTCATTTCCGGTGTCAGCAGTCTGATCTCCACGACACCAGTGAACTTGAGAAGGTTCGAACTAGACTTTCTGTTGATTACCTGTTGGGGGTTTCCAATGTTAATTACCTCATCGATGAGATACTGTACTACGGTATGCTGATTCACTATGTAATAAGTCTTACATGTAAGGCCTAAAATACACCATTTGGAGATAAATAATTAAACTTCCAGCACAATATGAAGATTCTTGTCTTGTTTTTCACAAATTTATGCACACCTAAAACTTCTTATAGAGATCATAAAGACTAACTTTATGACGTATAAAACTATGATGGCTTACATGAATATGGTGGTTTTATCTTTTTCTAACTTAACATCACTATTAGTGTTATTGCTTGTATTATACCGTCGTTGATTGGACAAATTGATCGGTCTCTATCGGGATCCTGTGTGGATGACTCGATATACCTGTGTTACAGTTATAGTAAAGATGGATAGTGACTAGCAGTGGAATCCAGGATGTGCATTTCGTCCTATTTAGGACTCGTCAGCTAGATGTACCTGCCTCCCAATGAGTGATGTTGTTCCGACCGGGCTCGCTTCCGAGTTCTAATCCCAGCGGGAACAACATCACTCACTGGGAGGCAGATACATCCAGCTGACGAGTCCCAAACAGGATGAAATGCGCATCCTGGATTTCACTGCTGGCAATTGTCCATCTTTACTCTAACATCACCATGTCTACAAAGTGTTTCGTTTGTTACTAAAAGGAATAGATGAATACCGAACAGAAATGCGACGAGCAGAATCCAATCTGAAAATGCCTTTTGCCGTTTCTGCATGCACTTTCCAGGCCACAATTAAATAAAACTTCAGTTTACCAGCTTTTAAAACATTTATGTCATAAGCTATGCCAAAAGTTTCATGGTATCAAAGACAGACAAGAGCTAGTAGATTCTTCAACAATACTGTCATTACAACTCACCCACATTGTATCTGTGGAAATGAAGATTGATGGAATGAATTGTTAAAACCGAAAGTAAAAGTGACTGTTGTTAGTATGAACTAAGAACGAGCTTAAGAATATTGTGATATGCTTGAAATAATGATTTCATTGGGAAGTCTGAGTTAATTTTCCCTTCGCAACGGGATACAATTAAGTAGGAAAAGCCTGAAGAAGGTGTGAATATTCACTGAAGCAAGAATATGCATTAGATGGTAATGCAGAGTACGCTGGCTAAATATTCAATTACCACAAATATAACAGATGAAGTAGGTTGTTTTATTTTGACACGCGTCGACAATTACATCTATCCATGCATGTGAAGAAAGTTTAATAGCAAATAAATTAAAAATCCTGAAAAACTCTGAAAAGTATTTTTTGTTAAGTGATTAGCTTATTTTCCAATGAAAAAATTGAACTCACGAGTAGATCTGAGAAATAAATGATGCATTTTAGCTATACTAATCTGTATATTTATAAACCACTGACAATAGTTTCGTCCAAGTGATAATATTCAGTTTTCCAGTGTTTTACTTCTTTCTACTGGACTCGTTCACCAACTAAGTGAGGTTTTTTGTAATCCATAATCAATTTGACACCACAAGTAAAAACGCACAAAATTCATTCGAAAGCTTATTATTATTATTATTATTATTATTATTATTAGTCCCTTGGGTTCCTAGTGGAACATAGGGCTTCAGTAGCACGCCTCCAGTGACCTCTGTTCTCTGAGATCTTTTGAACCTGGTCCCACGACAGCCCACAAGCTCTCATTTCTTCCTCGCACGACCTCCTCCATGTCACCCTCGGACGTCCAACTCGTCGCTTCCCATGGGGATTCCACTCTAGTGCCTGGCCTGACGCGTGATGTCCCCAGTCGGCCTTCTCAGTGCATGGCCAATCCATCTCCACTTCTTCCTGCATATTTGTTGCGTGATAGGTTCTTGGTTGGTTCGTTCCCAGAGCTCCTTGTTGCTTATTCTTTCTGGCAATCCATCTGATCTTCAGCAGCGAGCGTAAGCAGTTGTTGATGAATGTCTGTAGTTTATTGGAAATACCTTTCGTGACGCGCCAAGTCTCTGAGCCATACAAGAGCACTGACTTGACTGGGTTGGTGTTGAAAATCCGTATCTTGTTCCGCATGCTGAGTGCAGGAGATCTCCACACTGGTTTCAGGCTAATGAACGCCTGTCTTGCTTTTCCGATTCTGACTTTGACGTCCTCGTCCGTCCCGCCTGTAGTTGAAACAGTGCTTCCTAGATAAGTGAAGGAGGTTACTTCCTTCAAGTTTCTCCCGTTGACGGTGATTGGAGTTTGTTGTTGTTGTTGATGGTGGTGGTGCGGTATCTTCATCACTTCTGTCTTCTCTATATTCACCTGAAGTCCCGTCTTGGCTGCCTCTTCTGTCAACTTGTTAGTTTTCGCCTGTTGATCTTCAAGTTTATGTGACATTATGCACAAGTCATCGGCGAAATCCAAGTCTTCTAGGTTCTTTTCCGCAGTCCAGCCAGCGTATTCCCCTCTTCTCGCTCCCCACTGTTTGCTGCATGATCCAGTCGACCACAATTAGGAATATCATGGGGGATAGTAGGCAACCTTGTTTCACTCCTGTCTTCACTTCAAAGGCATCACTGAGCTTCCCATTGTGGATTACTTGACATGTGGCATCTTCATATAGTTGTTGAATGAGGTGGATAAAGGTTTGCGGTACTCCGTAGTAGTGAAGCAGTTTCCAAATTACTTCTCGGTCGACGCTGTCAAAGGCCTTCTCAAAGTCGATGAAGTTGAGGCAGAGAGCTGATTGCCATTCTATGCTCTGTTCTATGATGATACGAAGCGTTGCGATTTGGTCTGCACATGATTTGTACTTCCTGAAGCCTGCCTGTTCCGGTCGCAGTTTTGAATCCAGTGCGTCTTTAAGCCTCTCTAGGATGATGCGGCTTAATATTTTACTTGGGGTGGACAGGAGAGTGATTCCTCGCCAGTTCTTGCAAGCACTGAGGTCTCCCTTCTTCGGCAGTTTGACAAGGTAACCCTTCTTCCAATCGTCAGGTACCTTCTCTTCCTTCCACACCTTCTGCAATAGTGGTGTGAGCATGTCCGCTGTTGTCTCTGCATCTGTTCTCAGTGCTTCTGGCGGGATCCCATCTGGTCCTGCTGCTTTCCCGCATTTCAGTAGCTTTATGGCGTTCAGGACTTCCATTTTCGTTGGAGGATTTATGTTCACTTGTAATTCAGCGGCTGCAGGTGGTATTTCTGGACGAAGTGCAGGTGGTGGTCGATTCAAGAGCTTCTTGAAGTGGTCGGCCCATCGTTTCCTCTGTTTCTCTTCTTTCGTAATTAAATTTCCTTCTTCATCTTTTATTGGTTTCATCTGTGTTGGTCTCTTCCCTGATAGCAACCTGGTTATTTGATACAATGTTGTCAGGTCTCTCTTACCTGCAGCCTGTTCTGCTTCACTTGCCAGTGTTTCGTAGAAGTGTCTTTTGTCTTTCCGTGCACTCTTCTTCACTTCTTTGTCCAGTGCTTTATACATTGTGCTCAGTTCCTCTTGTCGTTGAGCATCCTTGCACTGGTTTATCTTCTGCTTCACCATCCTCCTCTCCTCTATCAGCTTCCACGTATCCGTCGAGATCCATTCCTTATCTTCTTTCTTCTTCCTTCCTAATACTGTTGTGCAGGTTTCTTTCCACATAGCTTTCAAAGACTTCCAGTGTTCTTCCACACAGGTTTCTTCAGGGATGTTGCTCGATGTCTCCCATTTTGTCTTGACGGCTGCCGTGAAGATTTCCTTTGTAGTTTCATCCTTCAGTTTCCGAGTGTTGTACTTGAATTGAGGTCTATCACCAGCTTCCTTGAAGGCTTTCAACTTGATTTGGAAGGTTCCTTGCACTAGATAGTGGTCTGAACCTACATCTGCTCCTCTTCTTGACCTTGTGTTAAGTAGACTGCGTCTCCATTTTCTTGAGATTGAGATAAAGTCGATTTGATTTTTAGTGTGTCCATCTGGTGAAATCCATGTCACTTTGTGGATATCTTTGTGCTTGAACACACTGCCTCCAATTACCAAATCGTTGAATGCGCAGAATTCTGCAAACAATTCTCCATTCTCATTCATTTCACCTAGCGCCTCTCGACCCATGGTTAGTTCTCTTCCCGTGTTGTCCCCTCCCAGTTTGGCATTCATGTCGCCCATTAGAATTTTGATATCGCCAACTGACGTCTTGTCCAGTGTTGATTGAAGTTGTCTGTAGAAATCCTCCTTTTTCTCTTGCTCTGCATAATTTGTAGGTGCATAACATTGTATGATTGTGACCTTTCTTCCTTTTGAGTTGAATCTTGCTGTCATGATCTTGATCCTGGAGGAGATTGGTTCCCACTGCATGAGAGCCTTCGATGCTCTTGAGGACATCATGATAGCCACTCCCTCAGTGTGCTCGTGGTTGGCGTCTGGGTGACCGGAGTAGATTATTGATTCTCCAGTTGACAGTTTGGAGAGTCCACTCCCATTCCATCTGCTTTCGCAAATCCCAAGCACTTCGATGTTATACCTTCTCATCTCGTTTGCAATCTGGGCTGCCTTACTGGGTTCAAACATCGTGCGGACATTCCATGTCCCCAACTTTACTTTCGCTTTCATCGAGAGAAGACACATCGGCCAATTGGCTTCCCGAAGGCTTTCACCAACTGGCGTCATTTCGCCTCTCCGATTCCAGCGGGGTATAAGTTTGTTTTCATTTTTTATATTTTGTTTATGCTTTGAAGTTTCTTTAGCGGTTAGATTTGTTTTACGGGGTAGGGTTGCTAGCCCTATGCCCAACCTTCCCTCTTTACCCGGGCTTAGGACCGGCTAGTAACTAGTAAACTAGTTAACCAGGCGAGGTTCATTCGAAAGCTTAGGTTAGACAATTCATTATGACTCATTAAAAGGTATTCATCACAAACATTTATACACCAGTCTACCTGGATTTACAAAATCTCCAAGGTGTGTCAACCTAATTCTTTGCTGATAACCAAAATAGGTTTCACTCTTTCACTTTTGAGTAAATATGTCCTTGAACAATGCCAAAGGAAGGTCAGTAATCACATTTTTAACCCGAATGTACTTTCACTATGTTTTTCCATTACTCGGATAAAACAACTTTCAAATCTTGTTTATCATTTCTATTGTCTGTCGCTTTAGCTTAATAAACTAACAGGACTATAGCAGTTAGCAGTCATCAACGGAATAACATATTAAGTTTGCTAACCCTATGAAATATGCAATCGTATATTAGTTAGAAAAAGTAGATATAGCTCAACAAAATATATTGAACAGTTTACGAAATTTCAGAGAATAAAAGCAGTACTAGATAATCTCAAAAATCTAAGTGGGCTGTTGAAGACTGAAAAGTTATGCATGTAGTATTCATAGTGGACTGACATTAACAAAGAACTACCCTAAACCTATGAGCATTAGGTGAGTGTTTCATCCTAGTCTGCTAATCCTCAGCAGGGCGTACTGTCAATCTTACAAAAGGTTAAATCTAGGACCTATAGATCTTGTGGTGAGCACACCAACATCCAGCTAATGTGTTATGTTCCGATGTTAAATATTTTCCTGCTTCTGTCGATTTTGCGTGTAGCTCAACCACTATCCAATTCCATCGATGAGCATTTTTACTCACATTTGACTTGGTTGACCTCACATGTCAAAGCTTCCCACTAAATCCTCGTGATATCAATTTTGAAGCAACAGTCCCTGATAGGTACGACATTTAAAATCAATCGGTCTGCACAAACCAAGGGTCGCACTTAATTTTCCATTACTTTTGCCTCCGAAATAAAAGTGAACCTTAATACGCTTACTTTTAATTAAGTGGTAGCAGCCAAAACAAATGCTAAAACTTCATGACTTCATAAAAAGTACTTAAAGCTATGTAAGAACGATAAAATTTATATTTCAAGCCTATAATTTAAGTTTTTTGGCTGGCAGTATTAAAAGTATTTCGAATCAATAGCAAAACAGTTCAGTATGACTTTATTGTTCTCACTACGGTAAACTACTAAAGATGTTAAGCTCAAGCTTTGCAGTAAAATTTAACTTCATATTAGGCTTTTTTTATCTGATGTAGCACACAGTGATACAGTGTTATTTACTTGATGACGTTTCATGCGTCAGTTATTACTCATAATCATGCAAAAGTAATCACACTGCTTTCGATGTCAACTTTTATCGTCTTGTCACCTTGCATCCTTTGTTTCTAGTCATAGCAGCATTTCCTGAATCTCCCGTCTTAGCGATGCTTCATTTCTGTTACATGTACTGGGTTTTGGTTCGATCAGCAAAAATTCAGCAGTCAGTTTCCCTCTTCACCAAACTATATTGGACTTAAGTGAAGTGGTTCTGTCCTGCCCTATTATGTGGTTGTGTGTTAATACATGCACTGCAATTGTCGAGTTTCCTTCTAGATTGTTGATTCTATTGGGATCAGTCATTCTACATCTGGCTAGATTTCTATGCTCTTATAATCTAACCAACCCGATCGGGTATTCTGACCTGTGTACTTAACCTCAAACTCATTTGAGGAGTTTGGTAGACCAAATTATTTCCCTTTTTGGATCAACTGTATCACTGAACCGACAAAGACTATCTCTGAGTGAGCCAACAGGTTTCGATGCTACTCTATTTCCAGTCTTGTTTAGAATTCTCCGTAGTTTCTGATGTTTTTTCCTTATATGACAACACAATATAGGCTTTGAACTTCTTTCTACTCATGTTGTCGTTATTACTCATATTCGTATTACTGCAATAACTTCTTTTTCGAAGTCTCCCTACGAACTTATTAGTAAACTCCATAGGACAGTTGTCAATTAATAGAATTTATCTCATATTTAACGATTCCTTAAATGATACTTGATGAGATGACCTGAAATATGAATGCCTGTTAGGATATGTTGGTTTCCTACAAATAGTAGCATCTAGACTACTGCCTGTTCTTCTTTTTACTTTGCAGTGCAAAATAACTAATTCTCCTTGTTCACGTGCTAAGTGAACTGGATTGCACCTAGTACTTAGTTTATATGTGTGAAGAAACTGTTGATATGTTCCGATTTCAACACAGTAAATGTTCCATCTACATATCTTTCCCACATCTCAGACGTAGAAATAAACATTTGTAAGGCTTTGTGTTCCCGATAGTTTATTTATGTCTGCTACAAATGGCCATTTCGGTGATCCTATTGTTACTTTTTCTGTTTGTCTATATATTCTATCCTAAAACCTGAAGACTGTGAAGTTTTTTGAGTAGGTTCTGCACCACTATGTAGCTCATTTCTAACTGACTCCAGTGTCATTTTGGTTGGTATTTTAGTACAAAAGCTTGTCATATGGAAATTGATGGGTTTTTTTTATCTTCTTCTGTATGCAGATCATGAAGTCATTCAAAAAAATACGTGATATAACTATAAAAGTCAGATTTTGAAAGCTTTGTGATTACTCTGATAGGATTATGAGCAATGGTTTATGCTCTGAACCTCATGAAATAAACAACACACGATCATAATCTATGCTGGTTTGCATGCTGTGTCTTAAATGTTTTATTTCTGAATTGGTAATTAAGAAATTATCATTGACCTGTGGTGGATTATACATAATCCCATAATTTTGTATACAGGTTTTCATTGGCCAGTTTCACTCATTTGTTCTAAGTTTGATTTCTGTGACTTCTCATGACAATTTTTATTAAACTCCTTACCAATGAATCTGAAATATTAAGAAAAACAAAAATTATGAAACACAATATCATTTTAACAGATAGTTATTTCAAATAAACACCTAATGGTGATACAACAGTTTGTGAAACAAAAAACAAAGATTTTGTTATACTTCACGCACTATGAATAATCGAAATTTGGAGCAAAATTCTAATATAAAACAGAGGTCAAACAATTCTATCCAACAAAACAACGGAGAATAACAAGTATGTCAATAAATAGTAATAACTATCATCCGTTATACAGGAAGTGGTTATCATTCCTCTATGGCGTAGTTGATAACACCTTGGTGTTTGAAGCGATGCGTACGAGGTTCGAGTCACAGTGGAAACAACATCATTCACTGGAGTACAGGTACATCCAGATAACTAGTCCCAAATAGAACGAAACGCGCTTCCTGGATTCTTCTCGTAGCCAAATTATCAAAAAACAGAATCGTTATCTGTTTTATTAACATGTAAAGAAGCATTTCAGTAAGTCAATAAGCTGTTTTCGAAAATGATATACTTATTTAGAAGTTGGTGCAGAGAATATACAGAATAGTCACTTTATGTACTAAATTCCTTAAACAAATGGATACTCTTCATCTTCTTTTTCTTCATATCTTTAGATATTTTTTTGATGAATAAATTTCAGTAAAGTGGAAGCCTTATAGATGAAGAATGCTGTGAATACACAAAAATGATATGTCGCTGGATGATAATTCATGCAATTATCAAGTCTTGAGTGGTCAACACTCATCAGTTTCTGTGAATTAAGTCTGTAGTGTGGCCAGGTAGCTAAGTTTTGTAACACTGTGGTGCACTTAATTTCGACATAGGCTATTAGTAGACACGCGGCTGGACGTGACCTTAGTAGCTTACAGCTTAGGTTATTACTGAACGCCAAAAGGTGAGAAGCTTATGTGTATTACTCTTGGTTGACTCTTTATACGGTAAGAATCCCACAATTGTCTGGTTCTTCGGGAATGGCTTCAAACAGCAATGTTAGTAGAAAATTTTATTCCGTTTTAAGTGTAAAGCAAACACATCACCAGAAATTATGTGTGTAGCTGCTAGAATAGTGTTACTTTATTAACGGATTATTATTATTATTTATTATTATTAGTCCCTTGGGTTCCTAATGGAACATAGGGCTTCAGTAGCACGTCTCCAGTGAACACTGTTCTCTGAAATCTTTTGAACCTGGCTCCAAGACAGCCCACAACCTCTCATTTCATCCTCACACGATCTCCTCCATGTCACCCTCACCTCGGACGCCCAAGTCGTCGCTTCCCATCTGGGTCCCACTCGAGGGCCTGACGCATGATGTCCCCAGTCGGCCTTCTCAGTGCATGCACAATCTATCTCCACTTCCTTCCTCTGCATACTTGTTGCGTGATAGGTTCTTGGTTGGTTCGTTCCCAGAGCTCCTTGTTGCTTATTCTTTCTGGCAATCCATCTGATCTTCAGCAGCGAGCGTAAGCAGTTGTTGATGAATGTCTGTAGTTTATTGGAAATACCTTTCGTGATGCGCCAAGTCTCTGAACCATACAGAAGCACTGACTTGACTGGGTTGGTGTTGAAAATCGGATCTTGTTCCGCATGCTGAGTGCAGAAGATCTCCACACTGGTTTCAGGCTCATGAAAGCCTGTCTTGCTTTTCCGATTCTGACTTTGACATCCTCATCTGTGCCACCTGTAGTTGAGACAGTGCTTCCTAGATAAGTGAAGGAGGTTACTTTATTTAAGTTTCTCCCGTTGACGGTGATTGGAGTTTGTTGTTGTTGTTGATGGTGGTGGTGCGGTATCTTCATCACTTCTGTCTTCTCTATATTCACTTGAAGTCCCGTCTTCGCTGCCTCTTATGCCAACTTGTAAGTTTTCGCCTGTTGATCTTCAAGTTTGTGTGACATCAGACACAAGTCATCTTTGGAGAAATCCAAATCTTTCTGCTGTCCAGCGTATCTCCCTCTTCTCGCTCCCCACTGTTTGTTGCATGATCCAATCCACTACAATCAGAAATATCATGGGTGACAGTAGGCAGTCTTGTTTTACTCCTGTCTTCACTTCAAATGCATCACTGAGCTTCCCATTGTGAATTAGTTGACATGTGTCACCTTCATATAGTTGTTGAATGAGGTAGATAAAGGTTTGCGGTATTTCCATTAGGGATATATTTCCTTTTATATGTCACTATAGATGAGATAAATTAACCGGATACAGATCATCAAATTTAGAAGTACTGAACATACATATGTTGAGAAGTAGACAAGTTGGTTTTGTTATCATTGACTGACCCATGAAATAGCATCTCCTTTAAGCATAAGCTGTTGAAAAAGTTATGCGATGTGGATATCACTAGGAAATTTTGTATACCCTATTCCTATAGGATTTCAAAAGTGTTTTGCACGTCTCTAACATTCAGAGCTACATTTATATGTAAAATGATCATATAGGTAAGTTATCTGTGAACCAGTATTTACAAATGTTTATCCGTTTCCAAACATATTCAACTTTAGTACATTCTCATGGCACTTTAACTGTTCGAGAACAAAAAAGATAGAAATCAGGCCTTAGTCAAATTATTTTAAATAAATATCTTCATTCTACGCCATAAAAACAAATGTTTCAGCTATCATTTAGTATTTTCCCAATGGTATTCAATATTTAAACCTAGGACACGTTTATCCTCCAGCGTGAAACCCTGCAGCTCAGTATATCTGCTTTCTATTGTGAAAAATGTTCTTGTGTTTCAAGACATGAATCAAGAAGGTAAAATCCCAAAAAGGTTACTACCAGTTTTAGTAAGAACACTAACACTTACTTATATGCTTCTTTTAATCACGATGTAAGATACATTCTGAAGTCCGTTGCAAAACAACAATGGCAGAATACTAACGAAATGAAAGTTTAACTGACATAACAGCTTATATGTCAACGAAGGTTGATCAGTCCAGTTCATTGCAACAGATGAAAGTATACTGCAAGTACCAAAAAATAATGATCAGAATTTTTGATCTACCATTACTGAAATAATTCATATCATTAGATATTTTGTCTGTATTTATCTTTAATTTGTTATTTATATAAAATGTAATGGATATTCTTGCTGAACGATAAAAAAAAAAGGTAAAACCTCTCCCAATGTAATCAGTTTTCGGTTCTTTTTATGAAATTCTGCATTCTGATGCCTAATACTTTTATTGCATTTTAACGACCCAACATAATCTTATTAATATGATCAATGTTTGAACCATATATATGCATACTGAAATCACAGTGGTAGCAACCCTGTCATTTGTAGATTACTGCAAAACTTTCTCAATAATCAATTAGTAAGAATGATAAAAGTCAGGGTAAAAAACAAGGAAAACTTTCCTTCATGTTAAATGTCTGAATTAAGTGATCAAACTAGCAGAGAAAGGGAAAAAAGCTTTGACAAGAATAAAACAATAAATTTTTCCATAGATTTCTTTAAAACGATTAGCAGGAGATTAATAATTCCAATGAAATTTCTACTAACGTCATTGTGGTAGATCCTGTTCAGATAAAAAAAAGTGGTTAGACCATTTTTCACCTACACTGATTATAAAATCGATGGATGAAAAGTATTTTTTTCTCTTCATGATCTAATAAGTATGCATTTAAAAGTTGATAGAAAAGTGGAAAGTTTTTAGAAAGTTCTCATAAGAGTAAAATTCGAGTGTTATATTGCGTACTTATTGAACGAAATATAATGTATTGAAAACATGTACGCGTTCATCTTTGAGAACAAAAAAAGTTGTTCTTCAACAGAAGGGGAAAATCTCTTCGCAATAAAGCGGTATATAAATACCTACATAGATTCTGTGAAGGCAGGGCATTTATGTTCAAATAGCCCAACTGAACATGTTTAATTCACGAATGCTGCTTGTAGTTTTCGTACGTTATGCGTATATATATATATATATATATATATATATATATATATATTTACTTGTGCCTAAACTTCTTGAACAATCTCCACTACTAAATGAACAGTATCCCACGTAATTCTTCTCATGTATAATGGAGAATATTTGTAGCTCAGGTAGATGGTCTTGGTTGCATTGTGTTCTCTCAGCTGGGTTGTTTAATCGTCAAGCTTTCATTGTCCTTCTAGACGACATCATCAGCACTAACTTCAGTACGAAGTGAGCTGTCAACATCCCTCCGTCAGTGATTTTGTAGCTTGCTCTGACGACGTGGTCTGTGATTGGTTGTTTCCTTTGATTGCTGTGTCATTGTATAGATTTTACTGTTGGCTGTCCCTCTGCTTGACCTCTGACATTTCTGTCGTTTGACATCTTTCTTATTGGTTGATAGATTGGGTCTATGTATATACATCTGTTGATTGCTGACTGACCTGAATGCCAAGCTTCTAGGAATTCTCTGATATTTTTTAGGTTTCCTCTGTCCAAGATTTCTACATTGTCGAAATTGAATTCATTCAACTGCAATAACTATAGTCAACACTGCACTGGACAGAGGAAACACAAAGAATATCAGAGAATTCCTAGAAGCTTGGCATTCAGGTCAGTCAGCAATCAACAGATGTATATACATAGACCCAATCTATCAACCAATAAGAAAGATGTCAAACGACAGAAAGGTCAGAGGTCAAGCAGAGGGACAGCCAACAGGAAAGTCTATACAGTCAATGACGCAACAATCAAAGGAAACAACCAATCACAGACCACGTCGTCAGAGCAAGCTACTAAATCACTGACGGAGAGATATTGACAGCTCACTTCGTACTGAAGTTAGTGCTGATGATGTCGTCTAGCAAGGCGATGAAAGCTTGACGATTAAACAACCCAGCTGAGAGAACACAATGCAACCGAGATCTTCTCATATGTAAACTTTAACAGCCCAATAACAACATGTGCAACAAGAAGATATGAGCTCACTGTTATCCTTACAAGAAGTGAAATTGCTTTCATCGATTTGACAAAGGATTATTGATAAAATTAATCGGTAACATAAACGGTGTAAAAACTAAAGTAGCCGAGATTTTGCTTTTATATTCATTAAAATTTAATGAATATCATTTACCTAGTGCCCAAATTTTTTCAAGTCGTCAAATCCAAACTCTCTCTAGATATCGGTGAGTTTCAGTACTTAAGTCATTCTGTTAACCAAAATATGTTCTACCTGTATGTTGTAAATGATATCATATGACATATGGTTAACCAGAGAAGTAGAATTGTTCACAGTTTATCACTGTGCTTCGGACTTTGTAGCTCAGTTGGTAGAACATTGGGCCGAAAACTCGGTTGTCTCTGGTCCGAATCCAGCCGCGGTCCAGATCTTCATTTCACCTTCAATCATCACGTAGTATAAATACTAGTCTGCCAAATTACGACTGTCTCAGATAGTTCAAATGATAATATCATTACTATCAAAAGTATACATGATTTATTTCAATTAACAACTGATCCATTCAATACTGAAGTGCATCACTGAAAATGTAGGAAAGAATTAAGTGTATAGTCTGTAATTCCAAAGCATATATCTTGATAAATTTGGCTATAAACCGTAGGACCAGATGTTTGATTTTCTGCCAAGTAATGCAGTTCAGACTATTTTCTAATATACATAAAAAAAGTGTTATTTACTCCATTTGTTAAAGTTAATCATTATAAACGTACTTTGATTATTCACTGGAGGATAACCAGTTTCATATTGTCTAGTCCTCGGTGCTCCTCGAACTCTATCAACCAATTTATAATGTGGCTGCCAGGCTAGATGACCCAACATCAAGATGTCCTTTGGTAGATGTTAGTGGGATGGAGGCAACTGGTAGGAAGCCGTGGACCTAGTTCTTATGTTTGTCAGAAAGGCGGTTTTTAATTTCTTTTTCGAAGTTCTCGATAACTGACTTTGGTACTTGCTGCACTGGAGTTGGAAACAGTCTAGCCCAAATTAAACAGATTTAAGTTCGAAACTGATGCAGTGATCCTTTTCATGTGTATTTAGTATACCCTTACTAGTTCACTTCAGCGTTCGGCTTCAAACCAACTACAATCATTGTTGTCCAGTACACAGAAAGAACTACTTTGACGGTTTGTAAGTTTTGGTCGTTCACGCGACTGAAATAATTAGCAATAATTAGTAGAATACAGAACGCACATTTTACTTCCTGACAGGCAGGTACAATTAGCTGACAAGTCCCAAATAAGACAAAACGAGCGTCCTGGATCCCACTGCTAGCCACTACCTATCATTGGCATCAATACTTGTAATAAATATTCCTTCTCGTAAGCTTCTACGTAGCACCGGAAAAACTTGAGGAGTATGCATTCCTTCAGTTAATTAGGCACTATATAGAGTAAATATGGACCTTAATGAGTTTTTGTGAAGCATTTCATCTTAACCCTTATCAATATCCCACTGAATTAAAATATGAAAAATTCAGCCTGCATTAAATACATTTTCCTATCTTAGAAGCTAAGACTTTTAATTGCTTATTAAAATTAACATAATTCCATATTAGATTTGTTTATCTGATATATAGTGCACAGTGATCCAGTATTATTTACTCGATGACGTTTCGATCATAAATTATTACACTACTTTCGACATCTGCATTTTATAATCCTGTCACCTCTTATTCTTGATTCTTTGGTAGTAAAATTTCCATATGTCTGATATAGGTATTGCATCATTTCTATAGCATGTGTTGATTCGGTGAACAAAGATTCAATAACCAATCTCTCTCTCTATCTAACTATATTGGACTCAAGTACAGTGGCTTTATCCCACCCTATTGTGTGACTGTACGTTAATGCGTGCATTGCAATAGCCAAATAGTTTTCAGATTATTGATCTTATTCAGGTCTGTCATTCTATACTTAGCTAAATTCCTATTTTCCGCTATTCTAACTGACCCCAAACGCCTACTTTGACTTATGTACTTGACCTTGCAGCCATTACAAGGAATTTGATAGATTAGATTATTTCGCTGAATTGGTTCTATCGGATCCTTAAGCCGACAAAGTTTATCTTTGAGTTTGTAGGTTTAAATGCCATCCTAATTTCAGCCTTGTTGTGAATACTACTTAAAGTTCCTGATGTTCATTCCTTAACACAATAGGGGCTTTGAACTCATTTCAATTCATGTTCTCACTATTATTTGTATTCGTATTACTGTTATTATTTCGTTTCTTATCTGTTCCTACGGATTTCTTGATAAACGGCAGAGGGTAATTACTGATTATTAGTGCTTCTTTCACGTGCTTCAATTCCTTGTTCAAGTCCTTGCATTGACTAGTCAGTTTTCTAGCTCTATCACTTGAATATTTAACTAAACTTGCCTTAAGTTATATTGGGTGAGATGACTTGAAGTCTAGATACTTGCTGGAATGTTTCGGTTTTCTGAAGACAGTTGTATCCAAACCACCGTCTGTCTTTTGTTTTATTCTGCAATCCAATACTGAGCTTATATGTGATTACAATGATATAATTATGAGCAATAATTTACGCTCGAAATGTCACCAAGTAAATAATACTGTGTTACTATGTGTTATAAGTCAAAGTGGTAAATCTAACATGGAATTACATTCTACCGTCGTACCCAAGTTTTACACCTAAAATTATGATAAATGAGATAAGCTTCATGGTTTTGTCCACTGGCTGCTCTAATCCATAAATGAAGAAATGCTTCATTCTGACAACAAAATTAACTAATTTTTCAACCGTATGGACAATCAGGGTGGTGGGAAGTATGTTCATGAAAGTATACTTGAGAAATTTTTCGGAAGCTTGTCAAATAAGTGTATCAGAATGTGAATCTGACTGAATTATCTTGAAAAACAAAAGTGTCGACAATTGTGGTTGGAACCACAGACAAAACTCAGTATGCTCTACAATACAATGTATTAAAGGCTTAAAAAATAGTGGTGCATAACATGCTATTCAATTCGAAAAGCTACGAAGGTAAAAATTACAAATAACAAATTTTTCCTCGAAATTTGGAACGAAAGCTAATTTCTCCAACAATAAACCAAATGCTCAAGTTATACGTAGATTTTGAAACACAGGATTTATCTGAAATATGGTTCTGTATTAATAAGTAGTAGTGAATAATAAACTAAAAAACCTAGAACAGTGAGGAATTCGTGGATTTATCACTGTCAACGAACTTGTCAGAGAGTGTGCCAACAGTACAACAGCGACGCTGTGTCCAAAGCAAACAGGAAGGAAATATAATAAACTCACGTTTGCTCCCATGATGAGGTAAAGACATGAGATAAGCAAATTTTTGAGCTAAAATAAAACATTGTAGAGCAACGAAAGCTATCCCAACAGTATCACGAACCGAGAAAGGTAGTAATATCTGGGAAGTTAGATTATGAATAAAATTAATAGTCTAATTGTTGATCAAGTAATATTATTGAAAGTAATGAATTTACTACTGAATAATTTAGGTAGTATAAACTTGCAGTATAAAAAAGGCGGACATCAGTATGACCCAGAACAAGAAAAGATTTAACAAGCGAAAAATTGAACGAAAAACTTCTCAAATAGGTGAGCTATTAAAACATTCAGTGGGGTGAAGAAGGATGTAGGCTTGATAACAAACCTTTTAACAAGCTATTCAGACAGAAACTGAAGAATATTTGTTTTAATGCATTTCAACACATTGTCTGCCTATTTATCATATGATAAATCCATTCTGCACTTATAAATTCCTACAGTTAAAACGTTTATCATTTTATAACAGATGACGAAAATGAAAAGTAATAAAAAAAAGAAGGAATGAAAGATTATTAGATTGAATATCTTGAGGAAGATGCATAAATCAAAGTCAGACATTAAATAAAAGAACGAAACTTTTGTACAGAATGTGAGAATAGGCAAAAACAATCGAATCCATCAGAAGAAAAATTCAAAAGAAAATAAATTTATGAATATTGTTAATGTGACAGTATACGCGAAATCAAGAAATGTTCCTTACTTTAGCGATAACCACCATGTCTGGATTTTTTTTTCTGAAAGATAGGTACGAATAAGAAAATTTATTTTTTGATATCTATTTTTCGCAGCTGATAGCAGTGTGGAGATCTTCTGCACTCAGCATGTGGAACAACATCCGATTTTCAACACAAACTTCAAATCAGTGCTTCTGTATGGTTCAGAGACTTGGCGCGTTACGAAAGGGATTTCCAACAAACTACAGACACTCATCAACAACTGCCTACACTGGCTCGTTACTGAAGATCAGATGACCAGAAAGAATAAGCGGCAAGGAACTCTGGGAACGGACCAACCAAAAACCTATCACTCAAAAATATGCAGAGGAAGGAAGTGGAGATGGATTGTGCATGCACTGAGAAGGCCGACTGGGGACATCATGCGTCAGGCCCTCGAGTGGGACCCAGATGGGAATGACTAGTTGGGCGCCCGATAGTGACATGGAGGAGATCGTGTGAGGATGAAATGAGAGCTTGTGGGTTGTCGTGGATCCAGGTTGAAAAGATTGTAGAGAAGAGAATGGAATGGAGACGTGCTACTGAATCCCTATGTTCCACTAAGAACCCAAGGGACAAATAATAATAATAATTCTCAACAGTAGTTGAATAAACACCGATCTTTCATATCCTAGTTAGCTTTCATGCCAATGTACGTTGAATATATGAAATATCTTTAGAAAAATGAACATTTCAGTTAAATTAAGAGCGTTAGTACAACCTCTGAGATTGTGATAATATTCAGGTTCATTTAGTGGTTGGTTCCTGTAAAAGTTATAATTACGTTCACTGACCATAGTAATTTATATACTCTTTACAAATGATATAATTCATGCTGAAATTTTTTCAAAATAGAATATTTTATCCACTGAAAGGTCATAAGACTGGTATGATCTTTAAGTGAGTTCATCAGTTATGATCATAGGTTTAAATCTCTAAAACTAAACCTCACATGAGATCGCAAAATATAGATACTTTAAAACATACATTACTCAAATTATTTAACCTGGATCCTTGAAGAGCGAAACTGCTGATTGGCGTATCCGTAAAACAGGCGTAATCTTGGCACAGTTTCGGTGATTGATAAGTAAGTATTGTAATCATATAGTCGTATAGCTACTTATTTATCGGCAATGACTTCGAAATGCTGCCCATGGTTTGAGGCTACAATATAGTGTTTAAGATTAAAGACGTAATACAAAATGTCAAACTGTCAGTTGGTGAATAGTAAAAAATTCATCTATATAGTAAATGATTGGAATATCGGCATAGCCATCAAGTAAAAACACTTTCAGGTAGTGCTGTATCAAAACTATAAACTCTAAACATACTTCAGTTACATGGTGTCATGTACACTTTTCTGATAATTCTTTATGATTAACGGTTATAGTTAATTATAACTCAAGCTCAGTTGCTCTGTGTTCCGTTATTCGCCATCGACTGTGTAATTTAAATTTTATCTTGGCATACATCGAATGAAGCTTACTTTTGATAGTCACGACACCTGGATTCGGACTCGGGAGCAATCGCTTCAACCGCAAGGACACTAAACTATACCCGTTACACAGGAAGTGACTGTCGTGGCTCGGTGGTATGGTGCATTACGCTCTCGCGCTTGGAGCGATCTTTCTCGAGTCCGAATCCCGGTGGAAACAACACTCATTGTTAGGCAGGTAAACCCAGCTGACTAGTCCCAGATAGGACGAAATGCAAATCCTGGATTCCACTGCTAGCCACTGCCCATCATTACTATACAGAATTGAAACATGGACGATATCGAGCCCTTATGCCAACAGAGACTGATCAATTCGGTACAATCAACGAAGATGTAATACAAGCAATAACACTTAAAGTATGTTGTAATTACTTACTATTCATTTACATTTAAGTACAGTGTAGGATATATTCAACAAATTACGAATGGACGATTTTAGTCAGTTGCGAAAAATGAACCAAACAACTTGTAGATTTTCTGAAAACTATCTAACATCCTGCCCATCAAAACCAACTAGCTAGATTTAAATAATGTGCAGAAATCTCCTCCCAAAGATGAATTTCACTAAATACACTGTCGATCGGTCCAGCTCCATGCAGTGCTTAGAATCCTTCAGTGGGTGTACTAAAGTCTGTTAATTAAGTAATAATTTTGTCCGTTAGTGAAAATCTCATATATCTTTAAGCATACATATATCCATAAACTCTTCTTCTATAGTTATAAATATAATGTGTTCAAGCGGAAAACCAATTGACATTTCGTAGGTGTTAAAAAGTCACTACATTTCTCATGGTTAAACCTCCGTAACATTTTTTGATGTCTACAGTACAGAACCCTCTGTATTCGCATTGAGAATGCCTGATACTGCTCTTCTTGAACCCACATACTTTGTTATTGTCAAAATTTCAGACACTCATAATTATTAGTTATAAACTTTCTAAGTTAATTAGGTGTGAAACATCACACATGAAAGTGATCTCAGGTAACGGAACAAGAAAATAAATTTCAATGTAAGGTGTTGATTCCTTTTGATGAATAGAACAGAAAAGAATACCTACCTTGATGATTGTTTCATTCAGTGACATACATCATTTACAGACACTTAATCGAAATTGTAACAATTTATCTTAATGAGAAATTCTACAGGAACGTATTCATAGTTGACGTTTTTGATTGTCTTATCAATAGACTCTTGATTTCCAGCAAAATATTTCTACCCTACAAATTATAGTTTTCTATGAGTTAATAAAACTATTTCAGCATACAGACTTGATTGATAAGTTATACTTAGTTTGTAGATTAATTTATCCTCATATAAGTTTTAATTTTATCCAAGTATGAGTTAAAGTGGGCTAAGTCTTATCTGCTTGATTGCTACAATCAATTAAATAATAACAAAATATTGATGAAAGCATATTGATGGAGAAATACTTAAAGGTTATTTAAAAACTATGACAATGAAAATTTGATCATAATAACTTCAGATACATTAAAACCCTGAAACATATACAGGCCAAGAATCCATGGTTTACCAGCACGTTCACTACGCCTGATTCCGAATAAGTTAAAATCTCTGTATCATTCAAAATCATGAGAGATAGCTTTACGTTGAATAATAAATCCTATAGACAGTTGGACAGAATTGCCATGGACACTCCTCCATGTTCTATTCTAGCTGACATGCACCATAAAAAGGGATCGATCCTTTTAGGTAGTAGATAGATGATAACTTTATCGTTTGTTAAAAAAAATCAATCCTACAAACAAGGGTTTATGAATATTTTCAACAATGTCTGTCTAGATATTAAGTCTACCTTGGAAGAAGAACAAGAGAACGTTCCTCTTTACCAAGAAGACGGGTAGATATATTCAAAAGAATCTATTTCGAAGTAACACTTACAGTGGTATGTGTATTCATTTCCGCTGCTTTGAAACAATTTAGTGCAAAACAGATTGAGCCTAGTATCTTAGATACAGAATATAAAGTGCGTCTTTTGACGACTGCATAGAGTAACAAACGAAAAAGCTGAAGAAAATGTTACCGTATGTTGATTACCTGGATAACTTCACAAAGAAGTGTGTCCTGCAACTTGGACAGATTTTTAAAAATAATGTTAGTACAAAAATATTATATCGCTGATCAAGTTTCCAAGGTAACATTATATCAGATATTATCACATTTGGATTGAATAGGTTTTTCAAAAAAACATTCACCTTCGTGAATCTACTTGTTAGCTTCTCAATCAAGCCACTAATAAGATATTGAATGGAAGATACATTATCAACAGTAGTCACTTCAGTGTGAGTTCATTTGCTCATGTAGAATCAGTTGTGTAGGCCATACAAAGAACGATGAAATTATACACGTTCGTGAACATTTTTCATTATGCTTACAGAAATATACGAAAAAAAAGTTTAGAAATTGGACAATGAATCAAGTTAGATATGATATTTTCCTTGATATATCGTGTTCATTGCAGTGCTTACCAAGACGTTCACTACTAAGCCTCATATTTATATTAGAGATATTAGCAGTCAACCCAATGAAACTTAATCTATGGGTTCAGAAGAAATATGTGCATCCACTTCGTCTTCCCTAATCCACAATAGAGGTAACATACTTTTAATCAACCTTTCTACCATAAATTCCACATTTAATCTTCCACCCAGTTCCCTTACTTTGTCGCTTTCGTTTCATCCATGAACATTTATTCTCATATGTGGAATGTTTCTTGATCATATTTATTAATAGTAGTCATTTTTAAATTTCATACAACAGCTATAAATACTTTGTCATGTTATCCTTATCGTTGTGTAATTAAAACGCTGTCAATCGAGAGTAGTAATGTGCGCAAACTTAAGATGAAACATTAAGTTGTATTCGAATTATATTCTAGCAGAAAAGTTGTGATATGTATGATATATACTTGAGAGGATAGAACGGACGTCGATGTAGAATAGCTAAATAGAGGTAAAAGATACATTAAATGTGATAACTTAACTCTACCGCATCTGTGGATGCGACGTCTAACTGACTAACCAAAGGTGGACGTATCAGATGTTTCTATAACTCTATGAAAAGAAGTTATTGTCTTTTGAGTGGATGTCTTCACGAAGTTCCGCGCTGTGTTCTTAAAACATACTACGGTAGGCTCATGGAGTAACTACAGAAATAACCCCTTTTATAAAAAGATAAAACTCATCTAACAACTAATGATGTCGTAAACAGGCTATAACCAGATTATATTGTGTAACGAAGGAGAGGAGATTAACATGATTCGATGGCTTAGTGAGTAACGCCCTGGAGTTTGAAGTAATCTGTCCTGATTTCGAGTCTTCATCGGAACAACATTGCTTACTGTGAAGCAAGTAAATCAAGCTGGTGAGTCCCAAATGGAACGAAACACGCTTCCTATATTCCACTGCTACCCACTATCCATTACTGCTATAAAAGGTTAATATTAATTGCTTTTCACTTCATTGATTTTCGTTATTATCAGGATTATTCATTTCTATAGACTAAAGTTAGTGTCTGCATAAGTATGCAACTGATCACACCTCTTTCTTCGAGAGTCGATTTCGTCTGAGGTAGGCACATACTCCACGTTCAATGGTGTTTATTTCGTGTAAATGTTGATCAACTCTGAAGGATACCACAAAAACTTACCACCTTTTAACAGTATTTATCTCTGTAATTCATTTTAGGAAGCGTTTTGCAACCAGACAGCGAGTCTAAGGTTTCACGTCATGGTGTAACATGATAACTTTGTTTCCTGCTAAACACTAATGACATGCAAAGCATACAATACATTTCACAGTATTTTCATGTATCAGCTACACTGCTGATACTCCGAAAACGGCGCAGTCCATAACAAACATTTCTGCGGCAGAAGTACACCACATGATGCTATTGAACTGCTCTATGCTTCATACACTACCTTCTATTCTTTCCTACTTTAGCCATGTCAACAAAACAGGTCTTCCGCGACTGAAATTATCCGTCACTATCGATTGAAACGTGGAGTAGTCGTATAACATAAATTGGCTAGTGTGCAATTTATTCATCTCTCTTTATTCAAACTATCAGTAGAACCTACAATAACCAATTCGTTAAATCGGTGGCAAATCAGTACTTCTGACTAGAGTGCGAAGCAAATACGATCCAGTCGATCAAACTGCAATTCCCGGAATTTTTCATACCTCTAGCTAGTGTCTTAGATTTCCATAAGCAGGAGAAGCTCATGATATTTCTCCAAAGCAACTTGGTCTCATGAAGCCTCTCAGATTGTACTTATCACTGCAGGTAAACAGTGTGAAGTTCATCCTCGACGTATTCTATCACCTTTTTCATCCCTGTGAAGTGTTTTGTAATTAGATGAACCTTCTTTTGTTCTTCTACCCTTATCTTTAGGAAAAGCGGACCCCACTTCTTGAATTTAAAATCAGATTGTTATTTGTGTTCAGTGGTCAATACACTTAAAACAAATTCCACACTTGTTCAATGGAATTAAAAGCCTGATTGGCAACCCGTATATTTACGTCTACAGTAGTGAATGGATAATCCCCTCCCTTGTGAAGTTACAAACCTATGCATAAGGATTCCCTTTGATATCCATAAGTACATGGTAAAACAAAGGCATAGTGGACCAAGTCCATAAATCCATGGCTCCTTTCAAATTTCGTGACTAAATACTATTTGGGTAATGAAATATTAAAACGTATATTTCCCACAATTGGTCAAGTTTGCCAACTATTTGAAAGGTATAAAACAGTATAAAGATCATTTTTCAAATATGGCCTGCAATCAGCTGCAACAAAGAGAAATAACGAATTAACAAGCTCAAATTAAGGTACTTCCACCTGTTGTTGGTCATATCATCAAAACTTCCTAACTGCGGTAAAGGACATGATCAGAATAAAGAGATTTAAGCCAAAATGACATTGATTTCCTGGAATCAGGTTAACTATCCAGTCATTATGTAAGAAACCAAAAAGATCCAGACATGAGCAATAATTCCTAGCTTCACAAAACACTAAACGCCAAATTAAAATTATATATCACACCTCTGATGAGGACAGATTTTCCCCTGTAGATTTACAGGTAGACGAAGGCTGACGAGAAGCCAATATGGAATACCCACATGTACGGAATGACTTTCCGAAAGTCACAAGCAGCCCAATCACAGTTATCTCCAGAAGAGAAGGCGAAAATCCAAAACTGGACAGTCATTGAAGTCACCCTTTTATAATGATAATTTTTCTCACAGGAAGCAAATGAACACAAATATTCATATGCAACTCTCACTGTCTACACATATAGGTATATATATCAGTAATTATCCCTAGCTTATACTTCCCTATATTGTGGTCTGTCTGTTCATTTTAATTCCATATTATGATCCACACTAGACTATCATCCCACTTTCATAATGTGCATATACATAATCTGTTCTCCACTCGTTCATGAAAACGACTGTTTTAAACATAAAATGATGCTGTTGCATGTCTTCGGCTGGCAATTAAGTTCCATCTTTTCCTATATATTTATGAATTCAGAGCCTGAAGATGAAGTTAGTGAAGACAACTAATAGCTCAAACTATTGCCATTCTGAATCATCTATAAGAATTTTTATGACCATAGAAATAATTTTAGCAATCATTTTATACTACTATTGAGTAGTATATTTTACTTCAAAAGTATTTTGAATTGTGATCCATGACACAGTGAGTAGACAGTTATAAGTGAGTAAGGGAGTACTAAATTTGTAAATTAAATGGCGTACATACATCTCTATTTCATGCGCAGTTTCATTATTATGTTTAGCAGTTGACGAGCTGGGATGTTTGTTTCAAGAATTAATTGCATCAGGCTACTGCATTTGTGTTTGAAGTCACTGCGAAATGTGTTCATCTGACCCTTATTTTCAATGATGGACCAATCCTCCCTACATATACATGTACATTGAAATTGGTAAATTCTGTGGGATATGATGTGATCTTTCATCTACTCAAAGAGCCTTGAATTTTCAACCATTCGGGACTTAACTGCATAACATGCTTTCTTCCTGATAGGGTTATGTCTGTATCTGATTATCAAGCCTTGTTGCATCACCACTGTATGGTAGCTTGATGAAGGCACCTTTCTTGAGGATAAAGTGTACAGTACATATGAATGCCCTGTCCATTTTATTCCAGCTTCAGCGGGTAGTTTTCTCCCCTTAATACCTTTGTCGATAGCCTTGTCTCTTATTCCAACCTAACAATTGTGCATATTCATTGAATCCTGTTAAACAAGCTCCTCACAAACCTAGTTTGTATTATACTGGACAGAAGCTATTACTGCTTAAATACTGACATATTCATGAATGCTTCCTATAAATATATGGTTTTATCCATTCATTTTGCCATCAACTACTCAGTATGTACAAAAATACAAGCACTTACCGTTATCTATCACAGTCATTAAACATTTATTATTCTTTACTTCTTTCATTCTATTTTGAACTGAAGTGCCATAGCCTGGGTTATCACTTACGCTTAGGATATCATCCACATATCCTGGAGGAAATTAAGTAATGGGATAATTTTACAACGTGCAATATATAAATGTCTACAAGAGGAGGACCCAAGGGGTATCCTATTCCAATGCATCCAATCTGATGGTAATATTTGCTCCCAAATCCACATTTAGTGTTGTTAGTAAATAAAAGTGATTAGTATTTTATGTAAGGTATAGGAATTGGGATTGAAAAATAGTGCGTCGAAGTATAATCACATCAAATGTCAAGTGTTATGACTACAGAAAGCTTAGTGAATAGAAATTTAACATCAAAGAAAATGAACTGTTTTATCTATAAGGTTAATACCCTCAAGGCAATCAATCATCTAGTTCAAATATAGATTTATTAGTTTCTCAGTGGCAAAATATATTAACTTTCATCATCCAACTCAACCGTAGTGTGAAATGCTCGTACAGGATATCCCCGATCTATATATTCTTTCATTACCAGATACGGTTAAAACCTACAGGTAAGGATAACAAATATTTGTAAGTTACTAATAATGTAGAAGAATAAATTTCTGACGTTTCATGACCTCAGGGAAACCACTTCTTCAGTGGACGTGAGGCTTTTTGATATTACCTCGGTTTCGATTTCTGCTTGTAGAAATTTCATGTTTAATTTAAGTGTGTCTCAACGAGCGTCTAGTGACTTAATGATTACAACATTATTAGGTTCGCAAATTGAACTGTAGCAACGGTAGAATCTGTAGCTAACGTAGCAAAGCTTTCAGAAGAATGTTTTTATTTTCTATTCATGTTAGGATTACACTGGCAGGTTGTGGAGATAGTTAACTATGACTGGAAGCGGATAAAACCCTTTTATGATATTCATAAGATCTCTTGTCGTCATGATTTTTTATGCCATGCACTGACCTCTTGATATAACCTCAAATTTTCTCAGACATTATAAACACTTGCCTAAATCTTTCTTATTCTTTTCCTATCACATGTACAAGCATGTAGATGAACCAGGAATCAATCGAGCAATATTGATAAGTTTATTAAGTATATTCATACAATGCTTTCAAATTGTCTCAAAGGTAAGCTTGAATACTTAAAGTATTAAGTTCTTCTTAATTAAAATTGAACAATTGTGTATCAAAATAGTATGTGCGGAATGGAATGGATTCATATGATTTCACTGATTTTCAATCACCTGCCTGTCATAAATACACACAGCCATACTACTGTTGGCCAACATCATTTTTGGAACACTTGAGAAGAATCACTTCCAAATTTACTAACTAAACAAACATCTTATCTAATATATGACTAAGATTATTTCGACACTTGGATTCGAAAAGTAGAAACCATTAGATCAAGTTTATTTGCTGACTCAGGTTGTTTGTAGCTGACTTGAGACCAGCTAAACGAATTCATCTCATTCTGCTAACTTCATTTGACTGACTGCAGAAGAACTACACGAAGCTAATCTTCGCTGTATTTTTCCAGCTTTAAACTGACGTTTTATTTAGTTATTTACTAATGTCGTACCAGTGCATTTTGACCTGCAGGTAAGAAGAAACTTGTTTACCTTTGGCGACAGACGAAACACCTAATTCGAAAACGACTAAATAGTTTGTTTTTCTGAGGCTGACACATATCAAAAGTTGATATTAGCTTAACATCCATTGAGAATCGGTTTTAATTAAAGATTCCTTCGAAAATTAGTCCCTTAATCTATATGCAGCCATATTCATAATATTCATACATTGTAGCATTTTCAGAATCCAGTAGTCATATACTTAACTCCATGTAATTAGTGCTACTGCATGAGGCATCGTCTAACATCATCAACGGGCATTTGCTATCACGCTTACTATGGTTGGTACTATGGATTGAAAATTCCTATCTTGACTTCAAAAGAACCCAGATTAAACCGTCAACTTTTGACGGGTTATTCAAGCATGTTGAATTACTATGACTACAGGTAACAGTGAGCCTGAGAAAGTAGACAGATTACCTTCAAACTCGTATAGCCTCAGTCTTACCTCTTGATCTCCTTGAGAAGACCACGGGTGGGATCATTACGGTTATCCGCAGGAAATGCCGAAATATGACTCGCCTCTGTAAGGGAATTCCTGCTCACTGACAAGGTTAAAGCAAATGCTTGATACAATGACAGGATTGACGTAAGGAAAATGGACATCTAGAGGAGTATGAAAACTCTGATTTCAAACAAGTGTTCATAAAACTAACACCATCCGGAAAAAAATATATTGTATGATCCTACTGTAGTTACAAGCGACCATAGGTATGAGGCATCTCAAGTTACTCCCCTAACTTATTGATCAGATGTCAAGTTAAATGCTTGAGAAGCAGTCCCTTACGACCACTACCTCCTTCCATCTCGTCTTTCAGTCGGTATAACAACCCATGGACTTCATAAATCAACATTATTAATAAGGTCAGCTAGACTCGTGTGGAATTTTTCTGCATAAATCAAAACCTGTGATGCAACGAAATCCTTGCCTAATCATTCTTTATGCCCTTATTTCATCTCTATTCTTATGTACAAAACTATGCTGACTTTCCGCTATTATTTTCAAATTTATTGTTACATATACCTTATTTGTATTCCAGCTACTTATCACCGACTAGAATCTTGAGATATCTGCGTGGTTCTGAGTTTCAAAGAAGCTGCTCCCACAAAGCAATTCTTCAGTGCATTCTGACACTGTAACGATCAGCTCTTAGTAGGTTTTCATCTAGCATGTAGGTATGGTGATGCAGGTGAGGAGAACAGAAGAGACTAAGTCTTGCAGTGACTCTGAAAACCTGGAAGGGAAAACAGTCCGAAGAATTAGCAAGCACAGAAAATTAGCTTACATTTAATGATAAAAAACGATTAATAACTAACAATAATTCACAACGAGAAGGCAGTCTTGAAATAGAAAGTGGCTGAGTAAAGTATCAAAAGCGTTACAACACAACTACTCTAAAACCATATGCACCTCTTAAGCTGCTCATACTCATTGTTTAAACGTTGGTACAGATCACAGACAGATTTGCCTAGAACTCTGGAAAACCTTGCTATTGATGTCTGGTGTATCTTAGAGATTAGCATTCAAGATCTCAGTGAAGTGTTTCCGCTAATTTCCCCATCTGTCAACTGGAAATCTGTATTCATCACATACTGATCAGGCCACTCAGGAGCATCTGACCTTTCTCGTTCCGGTGTCGCACTAACTGCCATATCATAAGCCGCATAAGTCACGTGAATCCCCATTAAAAGTGTGTGCCACAATAAGCCAAGACACTCGGCCGGAAAGAAAAGTAACTGGCAAGGGAAACAATGTCTCTTCGTCATCTTTGTCGATGACCCATCTGACTGCAGCCCTGATGGAGTTTAGAGTGGATTCAGCCATCAAATTAGCAACATTCTCTACCAGATGCACTCGATGGATATCGCAGTGTTAGCTGAGGACTTGCATACACATGTCCGCCGTCTAGGCACAGAAGAGGGTCGCGTAGGTTGGCAGTGGCGATAAGCCGGTTGCAAGATAAATAATGGATAGTGTCTTCTGAAGCGTTGTTGAGATTATAACCTTTTTCTATCAAGAACCAACTTTCGGTGCAGCCATCGCCGTTATGATACCCAGCGTCTTCCATACGCCACTCAAGCCTGAACTCAAACAGATTATTTAGCAATCAGCCACCAATGGCATAGACGCATTCAGGAGTGCTACTCTTTCCAGAGCACCTCTGTGAGCTTTGATAACGCTCTTGTGTGTGCTAAGTTCATTTTACATTTTGGCCATCATTTAAATCGTTGTCCAAAACGGCCCAGCGTAATTAAATCAGTTTATCGTAGTGTTCCATATAGACACCAAGTCGAAATAGGTTCGAAGCTAGCTATCGAATCCTTAAATAGTATAGCTGAGCACTAACTGCACTCGCAAGACATGGTAAATTCGTTTGTGGTCTTAAAGAACGTCACACTCTACTAAACGCCTGGTCACTGCAAGCTCTTTGCTACTTCTTGACTATCATGGGTGTATTTCAGAAAGTAGGCAGTACGTTGATGTGTAAATCCCTTACATGGTAGATCAAACAGTATGGCGTAGGGACTGCAAGGCTTGGTGGTCAGAACGCGTGTGTTAGATATAAGCAGCAGCTGCACTGGACAATAGTCGGAAGCTGTCCCATTTCACCTAACCCACTGGTAGCAAGAAGCGTGGTGAACACACGAGTTTGCATATTAAACGTGGAACAACAACTAATAGCAAACCACCGTCCTTAAAAGCCGTAAAATAGAGCGATACACATGAGGTGTGAAAAGGTGCCAAAAAGACTGATTCCAATTTCTAACGAGTACATTCATGAAA
Organism: Heterobilharzia americana; assembly: GCA_944470555.2. NCBI lineage: Eukaryota > Metazoa > Platyhelminthes > Trematoda > Strigeidida > Schistosomatidae > Heterobilharzia > Heterobilharzia americana. The sequence continues at coordinate 26,857,357 of OX104129.1, forward strand.
TTGGTGCATGTTCAATTTTAGGCGTCTCATATCCCCAGTGTCCATCACTTTTGAGTTCTTGGCTTACCAGGCCTCATCAACTGGATGACTTTAACACAGATTAATTCTGCAGATGTCTCAGTGTTACGATTTATTATACTTCATCAGAATGGGGTAGTACCTACCAGTGAAATACGCAACACCCATTTCGTCTGTTTTATGACTCAACAGCTACACGTTTTTCTTTTTACTGTGATTCTGTTAAGTTAACAGACAACAGGATCTTACCCACAACAATAGTATTAGCCAGCACCTTTAGCATCAACAGCGGTGTTATTTTACCTCAGATGCCAAGCAGATAGTGCCCTACTGTTGAAAATGCTGAGTGCGAACCCCGCCAGTAACACCAAGGATGAATGTGAAAATTTCTGGCCAATGATCTGCACACAGGATGATACACATCTCCCAGATTTCCCCAATTAACATCCAGTACTTTCTTATCGAAGAATAATTGCAAACAAATAACAAGTGATCTGTCAAAACATCTTTACCAAAATAAATGCCGATCAAGTAAATGCAAGGAAATTTACCATGTCTTCTCATTGACAATGAATGTATGAACGAAATCGTACCAATTATGAGAGCATTTTTGTAAGTGAATTCAGGTTCATATCGAGGTAATCACTCAAAATGATGATAAGTTTTCACTTTTATCAATCGAATTTCCAAAAAGTTGTTTCGTCGGTCTTCATCACACCACTAACATTTCATTCAGAAGTTGCAGTTATTTATCAGTAGGTCGAATAGTTCTAATTATTCATGTGCTTTTACTGGTTCCTAAACATACACACTTTATACACCATGATGTTTTCCGTCAATAGTTTGGGATTGGATATGAAGAAATCACGTAACCGAAATTATATACTTGACTATGTTTTTGTGACAATTGAGTGCAGTAACCGTTTGTGGTAAATTGAGAGTTGTACCATTTGGATTTACTTCGTTATCATCAGTATATCGCCCGTAGAAGAATACGAATACGTCACAGGTCACTGACATCTACGTGGCATTACTGCAGTAGAGCCTGTCACCAGTGACTTCGATGAGCAATGCTAGCGAAGCTGAATTAGGTTGTGAGAAGGCTAAAATATCCCAAAGCATTTCTCATAATATTAACCGTTTCAGCGTCACCAAATTCGCTTCTCAATCGCCGCACCTCCGTGTACATCTGCCGGTAAATTTGCATCACACACGCTACCATACCAGTTTGTTCTACATTGCCCAACAACTATGCAACACCTTTTCCACCAAAAAGGTTAATCTTATAGAAAACAACATATCTGTGAATTGCGTGAAACGTAAGTGCGGTAAGATCATATGTCTACAGGAAGTTGTTTTCGTAACAAATACAATGCAGGAACACGTACAAGTCACGAAGTCAACCTCGGAGACACTTTCATTGTCCATAATGAACGCTATATCATTGCTGTAATAATCCACGTCAAAGCTACGTAGGTGAATACATTCCTTCAATACTTCGCGTGCTGCGAATAGTGTTATCTGGCCGAGAAGGGACATCACAGAACTGGGAGTGTCATATCGACATCTCCGGTTGCCGGAAATAAGGGTTCCGACTCTTCTGCGTCAACAACGGTTGAACCATTTGAAAGTTTTATACATACATTTATGAAGAGGATAGCTTCTTCGCAAGTACCGTTTCAGTTGCCGATGAGAACTCTCAACACGATTATTCGTGTTGTTACCCATAGTAAGCTTTTCATGTAAGTGCTCCGATGCCCACTTCTCCTTCTTTAGGAGTCAGTTTACTCGTAATTATGCGCCAATCGCACGATCCACAGTGTTGATTAGGCGAAGAATGCATATTTGTCTATGCGAAATGAACACACCTCCCCCTGTTCGTATCGTAAGTAGGGTACATAACAAATAACTTCACCATACTGGTGATACAGCGAGACTCTCAAATGCAGGGAGAAACAAATGCGATCCATCCTGCCAGAAGGCATGTTACAATACTCCCGCAATTCTCCAGACTCCCTTAGTTTAATGAAGACAACTGAACCTGAAGGCATACCTACAATAAATTGAGCTACGAACTACGATTTAATCGGGATCACTGGGTCTCTTAGATTATGAACATCACTACCAGTGTCAATCTTCTGAAATTCGTCTTCGACATATTCAATTATTACTTCAACCTCGGTTGAGCGTTGTGTCGAAGGTCGTGCATTTTCTTGTCGAAAATGTTTCGGAGGCCTTCAACAAGCGATCTAAGGGTTGCCCGATGACGTCTAGCCTGGTCTTCTGGAATGTTTAGTAGTCAGCAGACGAAGACTCTTCAATACGTCATACGCATGATCTGAAACTGGTCAAGTGGACCTTCTCTTCAATGCCCAGCCTTCTAAGACAGGGATCCGCCTTCGTTAACTAGGTCACATTTTTGATTGTGGATAGTGTTTACTTCACTCAGAATGAATGCAACTCCGTTTTAGTGGGAAGGAAAACTTGACTGACAACCATGTTTATTTACAACTACGAATATGCTTGTCTGGTTGTCTTAGGGACAAGATCGAAAATCCAGGCCTCTAGATTCCCTTTTGTATCCGTAAGCGCAACGGAAAACAACAAAGCAATATCGTAAACTCGGATCAAAATGGTTCCTATACAGCGGGTCTACGTATACTGCAACGTGGGGCCGTATCACAGTCATGAACTTGGGGGGTGCACGTTCGTCATAAGGTTGTAGTGCACCTTCCTGGCACCGAAATATAACTACGGCTAAAATAAATAGTTTAAAATAAATTAACTAAATAAATCTGTAGCTTGCCTCCGGATGCTTAGGGTGTCTTAGGTTTTGTTTTAACGAGCATGCATCCGAGCAGGCTTGGACGCCATTTTGCGCTCCATTGTGCTGGTTACCACACACGTACTCCGAGTCCCTAGTTCAGCCTTACAAGCCAGATAAGTTGATTAAACTTTTCCCCCATTCATCATTATTACATTTACTTTAATTAAATACATAGCTTCCTCAAATACATTGCGTATCAGTTCTTTTGATTTGTGTTTTGTTATCAGTACTTACACGTTAGGTAAAGTACTGGTTAAGCAGGTACTAGAGCACATCAAGTTAAGTAGGGTTGATCAAACGTTACGGAATTGTAACACGCACTCCTACAAATTGGTGAGCTCCAGTATCACTTCTTACTTTATCTAGTACCTTTGTTTTTCTTGCGTTGATTTATCTGGCCTATTTTCGTTTTTGGCACGTCTTGCGTTTTTTTATTGCACTCCTCATTGGTTATTTTTGCATTGTAATTTTTTTATTATTATCATCATCGTGCCTCTTGAATTCCCTGGTCAATGGCGGATAACGACTCGACCACGCAGATGGCCGTAACCCTACAGCTTCCCACCTTCTGGGCCCACAGACCATCTGCATGGTTCTCCCATGTGGAAGCTCAGTTTGCCTTGAGACACATTCAATCACAAGAAACTAAGTCCAACTTAGTCATCGTCAGCTTACCGGAAAATGTGATCAAAGACGTCTCAGATGTGCTAGATGACCCAGCACCGAATCTTTACGATCGCCTCAAAACCGCCCTCATCAAACGTGTTGCACTTACTGACCAGCAGAAAGTGCAAGAACTTTTCAGGGATGTGCATCTGGGTGATCGTAAGCCGACGCAACTGCTTCGTCAGATGAAGCAGCTGATTGCTGACTTCAACATTGATGAAGCATTTCTCAAGCAACTGTGGTTACAGAGGTTACCACAGTCGGTTCAAGGGATCCTCACACCCTTCCATAAGTGTCCCTTAATAGAGCTGGCGGAAGCGGCTGACAGAGCTGTGGATGCTACGAAACCCAACACTAGTATCTCAGCTGCACTGTCTACTGCCACGGATTCGTCCAAAAACCCACATCCTCCCTCGGCTGGTGAGCCAACAAGTTTCGATGTTATACCTCACATCTCGAAATTGTATGAAGAGTTGTGCAGCATCAGGAACGAAATGCGGTCTGGTAGTTCTTCCAAAGGTCGCACGTCTTGCTCGTGCAACAGGTCTGCCTCCCGTACCGGTAGCAGGCGTTCCAAATCGCGACAATCCCAACCCAGGTTGTGCTGGTACCATAAACGTTATGGTGCCAATGCCAAAAGGTGCACTCGACCTTGCACCTTCGAGGCTAACCAGGCGGGAAACGTGTGAGCCAGCACGTGACGGCGACTAACGTCGCTGGCGAGCCACTTCCATGTCGCCTCTTCTTCGTCACTGATCGACATTCTGGGATACGCTTCCTAGTTGACACTGGGGCAGAAGCTAGCGTCATCCCACCTACGAAGGAAGAGCGTCTGCGGCCAATGTCTCTGCAACTTCGTGCCGCCAACGGTTCGCCCATCACAACCTATGGTCGGAGATTCCTCGACTCCAACCTTGGATTGCGTCGTCCCTTTCGTTGGGTTTTCATAGTGGCGGATGTGACCACCGGCATTATTGGTATGGATCTCTTACGGCACTATCAGCTGCTGGTAGATGCTGGAGATGCTGGCAAGCATAAGTTGATAGATTCTACCACAACACTCTCTGTCTCCGGTATAGTCACAAAGACGCCGCCCCTCAGTCCCGTGTACTCCACGACGGACGCTTCTAGTCCCTACGCGTCTATCATTCAGTCCTTTCCGGATGTCTTTAAGCCACGTTGTTGTTGTGTGTATGACTTCGAACGTTTCTCATCACATAACGACGACTGGCCCCCAGTGTTTGCGAAACCACGGCGATTATCCCCGGAGAAACTGCGTGCTGTAAAAGCCGAGTTCGAACACATGCTTGAAATGGGAATAATCAGACCATCCAACAGTCCATGGTCTTCACCCTTGCATGTGGTACCCAAGAACAATGGTATGGACTGGAGGCCTTGTGGTGACTACCGAAGGCTCAGCGCTAAAACGATTCCAGATCGTTATCCAGTCCCTCACATACAAGACTTGACTGCATCTTTAAAAGGCTCGTTTGTCCTCAGTAAGCTTGACTTGACGCGTGCATATCATCAGATCCCGGTTCATCCTGATGATGTTCCCAAGACAGCCGTCATTACACCGTTTGGTCTTTTTGAGTTCCTTCGTATGCCCCCCGGTCTTTACAACGCAGCGCAAACCTTCCAACGTTTTATTCACGATGTTTTACGTGGACTCGACTTCACCTATGCCTACTTAGACGACATACTAATCGCTAGTCCAGACGAAGACACTCATTTTAACCACTTGAAACAGGTTTTCGCCAGACCATCAGAGCATCCGATGACAGTCAACCTGGCCAAATGCCAGACTGACGTTCGTTCACTAAAATTGCCATGACACGTTATCGGCGAGCGAGGCATTTGCTCACTACCTGAAAAGGTACTGGCGACCCAAGACTTTCCAGTCCTAGCATCACTCAAAGCTCTGAGTGCGTTTCTGGGGATGGTGAGCTACCACCGTCGCCTCGTTCCTCAGTGTGCGCACATTTTGACTGTACTGACCGACCCGCTGAAAAGTGTAAACTTTCAGCTTGAATCCTGAGGCACTAGAAGCATTTCGCAAGATCGAAACCGCAATAGTAGACGCCACGATGCTGGTACGTCAAGACGTAAACCTACCTCTTAGCATTGCGGTTGACGCCTCTAACAAGGCCATTGGAGCTGCGTTGCAGCAACTTTCGGATCACACTTGGATCCCAGTTGCATTCTTCTCCCGGAAGTTATCCACCTGCGAAATGCGTTACAGCACTTTTGGCAGGGAATCGCTCACCATATGTGCCTCAGTGAAGCATTTTCGTCATTTTGTGGAAGGTCGTGATTTCATCATCTTTACCGACCATAAACCTCTGATGTATGCCTCACACACCACCACTGACAGATATTCACCGCATGAATTACGTCACCTAGACTATATTTCGCAATTCACGTCGGACGTCCGTCATATTTCTGGTGTGAATAATCCTGTCGCAGATGCATTGCTTTGCGTCCGCACCACCACTTTGCCTCCAGCAGTTGACTAACGGAAGATTGCCAAACTTCAGGATTCAGATGAGGAAACTGGAAAACTTCAACACTCAACCTCCCTGAAGATACAGCGTTTATCGCTCCTGAACAGTGAAGTGGAAATATTATGCGACACCTCCACAGGCACACCTAGGCCAGTTGTTCCTTTACCCTTGCGTTAGCATGTTTTTGATGCTTTGCACAATCTTTCGCATCCTAGCATCCCTGCCACTGACAAACTCATATCTTCTAGGTTTGTTTGGCCCGGTATCGACCGTGATGTTTAAAACTGGACACGGTCATGTATTCAGTGCCAACGTTCCAAGGTGAATCGTCACAACATCCCACCACTTGGAACTTTCACCAGACCGGACTCACGATTCGCTCATGTCCACTTAGACATTGTCGGCCCACTTCCACCCTCCGATGGATATAGTTACCTACTGACATGTGTCGATAGGTTTACTCGCTGGCCGTTAGCCAACCCACTGACCAACATTACTGCCGAAACAGTAAGTCGGGTCTCCGTCGAAGGATGGGTTTCACAGTTTGGACGCTCTTCCACCGTGACAACCGACAGAGGCCAACATTTCGAATCCGCTACCTTCCAGAAGCTGAGTAATCTGTTGGGATGCAAACGCATCCGCACTACCGCATATCACCCAGCTTCCAGTGGTTTGGTGGAGAGATTCCACCGACACCTTAAAAGCGCACTAATGGTAGTCGATCAAACGTTACTGAATTGTAACACGCACCCCTACAAGGTTTTGACGGCAAGATGCACACTAACAAATGCCATCTCCATGATTCCATCCGAATGCAGGACTGGTTAGGTAAACCTGAAAAGTGAATAACAAAAGCGAGCAGGAGGCGAAATTCGAAACAGGAGCACAAAAACACACAGGATTAGATCAGCCGTGATACATCTGTGTGAGTTCCTTGTACTGACTACAAAACTTACTTGAAGAAGTACCCAGCACCAACTGTCTAGAGGTAAGCTTAGGTGGAAGAATATGAGGGTGCGCACGACGGTAATGAAAATTAGTCTGAAGCCGAAGACGTCACTATGAAATAGAGATATTTGAGGATTTTGGACCAGGTATTCACTTGTTATATACCTAAGTACAAACGTTCGATGAAGTTATAAACATTTAAGTGAAATTCATGGGTTTTTTTAAATGGTAACCACCCTTTATCTGGTCACGGGGGGAACGATCATGGTGTTGCTTGTTGAGTATTACCATATGGAGGCTACCGAAACAATTTGGTGGTGCAGAGTACTCACGTGCAAGTACTGATAACGAAGGGCAAATAGTGAAACATGATTACATGCTATGGAAATGCACAGATAGACAGTTTTATCAATCCGGAGTAGAGAGATTATTGTAAGGGACGAATTTTAGGAGATAGGTGTTAAGTCGTGAGATCGGTTAGGTTATGAAGAGATGTAGGTTACATTAGAGTAGCTAATGAGTTCACTGTAGCAAATCGTATCGCACTCCGCTTCCAGTTGACTCTTGAACATTTTTTTGAAGAAATTAGATTTTAACTTAACTAACGCGCTTAGTCTTCGGCATTGTATACCTTCGCCATTTCTATTAGACTCCCTTGAGTCTATGTACCAGTAGCACCATTGTACATGGTATTACCGTTTGTGGTTTGGCCGACAACGAATTGATGAGATTCGTTAGATAGGAGGAATTGACTAAGTAATCGTTGAAACTGGCAGAGAGATCGACATGCTCGTATAGGAGCGGGAAGTTAGTTCCACAGCATACTGTACTGCGTTATGAAAAACCTACATTGAAGTTTTGAGCGATACTTATTCGTTGGGATGGTGTAATCGCTACTATGCAGATTACATGCCTGTGCTGATTTAAGAATGATAGCACATTTCGTTCTAGAGTTTCCAAATAAAAGGCGAGAAAAATGTTAGGCTGAGCTTCAGGCGTCTCATCCAGAGCGATTCTAGTTCTAGTTTCTTGCATCTTGCTTCGTAAGGAAGTCCTTCGTTATGTATTAGTAGGTGCCGAGTAAAGCTTCGTAGAATGTTCTCTACTCGAATTCTGTCCTATACTTTCATGTTACCATAGATAACCGTGCAGTACTCTAATACCGGGCGAACCATAACCTTGTACAGTATACGTTTTGCCTCAGGTGTGAGTATGTTTCTGTGTAGAAGACCAATGAGTCTTCTACCTTTGGAAACTATTGAATCTGCATACAACGTAAAAGTCAAACTTCTAAAGCAGGTGATTCCGAGGTCTTTCACAGTGTTGTATATCTGCAGTGCGATGTCACCTAAGTATAGTGTTACTTCTGGGTAGGATTTATTGAAATGGAGGATGCCGCTTTTATTTGGGTTTATAGGGAGCTGCTAGGTCGCGCCCCATATGAATGTTCTCTTCAGATCTTCTTGTACTTGAGAGGAACCCTGTGTTAATGCTGCAGAAGAAAGGCTGTAGACCATCTTCAAGTCGACAGCGAAAAGGTAAGGTAGGCCATTTCGGACAACACTGCAGATATCATTTACATGGATTAGGAGAAGTATCGGTCCTAGCATACTACCCTGGACGATACCACTTTGTATAGGTCTAGGGAAGGAGTAGCAACTACCGAATTTTACTATTTGGGAGCGATCCTCTAAAGATGTTCTGAGCCAGGACAGTAACGGGTCTCGGAAACCATATAATTGCAACCTAGTGACCGGGCGTTTGTGAGGCACCTTATCGAATGATTGCTTGAAGTCTAAGAAAAGGGTAGTTACAAATAGGCCCTGGTCACGCTTGCTTGTAACGTTGTCTAGATAGTCAAGATAGCTGGTAGCACATGACCGGCCTTTCAAGAATCCATGTTGTGCTGGTGAAAGTAATTGGTTAGTCGTCATATAGTCGACAACTGCTTTCACAACCACCTTTTCCATAGTCCAGGATACTGCTGACGTGATGTTGGTCCACATTTATGCTTAGGACATATGTATGATAGTTTCCAGTACTCAGGGTAATTGCCGCTGGAGAGGGACGTATTAAAGAGCTTCAAGAGAATCAGCGGTATATCTTCGCCACCTCTCTTTAACAAGATGGTTGGAATTTCATCAGGTCCAGCACTGTATGAGGTTCAAAGTGATGCCATAGCTGGAGAAACGTTTTGTTTAGTGAAGAGCACAGTACTTATCGAGTGAGTTGGTGTTAACGGCGCACCAATGACTGTAATTTCGTCCTCTTGTGTAAAGCAGCTAGCAAACTGGTAGCCGAACAGCTCGCTGATTTGTAGTGGGTCATCGTAGAGGACGCCGCTGTCCATGATTAAACTAGGCGTACTATTTCTGGAGCTGCTAATCCTGGTTTTCATCAGTCTGATTAGTGCTTCTGTATTAATAGTTTTACTACAGTGGATGCGTTCTTCCTTAACGGCTTCTATCACTCCTTCTACCTTGAATGTAAAGTATTTCTTTGTGTGTGACAAGAGATGAAAAGCCATTCGACTTATGGTACTCTCTGACATGGTTTCGCACGCGGTTGCGTACTTTCGTAGATATATAGTCAACTCTGTTTTTCTTGATTTCTCTTTAGAGTGGTGGAGTAATATAGTCTTGAGCTGTGCCTATATATTCGTAGAGTAGATCACAGAGTTCTTTGGCCGAACTGTTGGTAAAGTAGGGGCTCCATCCTGGGCAGCGCAGAAACGATCGTGGTTCGTCCCATCTGGCATACTTGTGGTTTTTAGTTAGTACTGTTCCTGACTTTTGGGCTAATTTTGTGCTGGATATGTTGAAGTATTCATATACAATCTCGTGATCGCTGCCTGGAAATTGTGTGCCTACTTGGAGTCTTGTGGGTGTGGTTTCGTTTGTGAAGACTAGGTCCAGGACACTGTTGTACCTGGTAGGGTGTTCAACATGTTGTTGCCGACCCCCTGTTTCAAGAACGTTTATGAATTTACCAAAGCGCTCTAGATAGCTGATTGGTTGCCACGTTATATCTGGCATGTTAAAGTCATCACATATAATTTTCGCTGTGTGTTGTAGTGTTGCCACACGAGCGAACACGCTTGTTAGCTTGTCGTCGTATTTGACTGAGGAGGAAGGGGCCGGTAAATGCATCCTATTAGGAGGAAGGTGGAGCGAGTGAGTTTGGCGATAATCCATGCTGAGTAGTCAGTCTCGTTTAGCTCAGATGTAGGGCACTGCGTAGCAGTGATATTGGACTTTATATAGATAATGCACCCTCCTCCCTTACCATGTAGCCTGTCCTCCCTGAACAAGGAATAGTTGTCGATGGAGATCTCTGCGTCACAAATATCAGAGGTACACCATGTTCCTGTGACCATTATCGCGAACTGACCACACATCAGAGATAGCAGCATAGTCTCTCGCTTTGTTGCTTATAGAGAGGGCCTAAATCTGGCAAAACGAGAGCGAATTAAGAGTACAAAAGTGTTTGGACATATCTCGATAAAAGTCAGCACTTCTGTACACTTCTTGCGGGTCCTGTGAGTACATAGTGCTGGCGATGTCATGACCCTTTGTACAGGGCGACGATTCGGAACTGTTTACCTCGGAAGGAGCCAGGTATTCACCACATTGTGATTGGTATAGAGACTGTTGGTCAGAGTAGAGAGCAGATGATCCAACAGCATCCGAATCACCTGCATTACTGGTGGCGTTGCAGCCTTAGGCTGTCCGAAAAAACCCTGTTCATAAGAAGTAACGGGGATCGATAAGTTATATGGCACACCTATACTTTGGTTGCCGTATGCATTTTGGTCATAGCTAAATTCATACTCCCCAGGATTTTCATTAGGGGATCTACTGTAAGTTTGTCCTTGTGTGGCGTATGGTCCACGTTTTGCGGCGTATGGGTGAGGCGGAGGGCATTGTCTGTGACCACCATTCGGCTCCCTATCCAATAGCTGTGACCGTTGAGGGGTTTGTCCATGGCATGTGTCTGCTAGTGACCGCGGAAATGTTAAGAAGTGTGGATCGCCAAGAGAGTAGTCATTTGACTTGGTCATAGGATGACCTGAGAAATAAAGTTTGACATTTTCCTATGTGTGGCTTTGAGAGGGTGCGATGGTCTTTCAGCTATTCGTATTGCTTTTCCGTCTGTCAGTTTGGTTGCTTGATTGCCTTCTCGGCAATTTATTTAACCTGGGTGGGTGCATAGTGGGGTTTGTATAAGAGTGTCTAGTGCTATCTGTACTCTTTGTCATCTGCCCATTTGATGCACATAAATTATGCACTGGCTGAAGTGGGGGTAGATTAGACTGTTTACGCGATAGGTTTCGGGACGGTTCTATGGTAACAGGGTGTTCGTGGCTGGTGCCGGGTATGTTTATAGGCTGAGTGACACCCGGTGACGACATAGTAATATCTTCAGTGTTTTTTTGGGTCGATAGCGTGGCACTTGGTTTGGGGGTGACCTGTGCGATGGGGTGAGATGGGGACTGGCTTTCCACTTCCATGGGCAGTGGAACCACTTTTACGAGGCCGTGTGCCTGTTTTCGAGTGTGATTCATCGATTTGTCCAGGCCTACCGTCGTGTCATCGGCTCTGCTACGTCTGTGTATGAGTGGGCTAATTTATGGGCTTCGGTGTTCCTCATTCCATTGTGTTGGTAGAGTAACCGGTTCGCTGATAGATTGGGTTACTGTTTTGGGTACCAGACCCTGGTTAGAATTTGCAGCTTTTGGTATTTTTGTGCGACTACGTCTTTGACAAGGTGTTAAGTCTTGTGAAAGTTTGACAATTTTATATGGTGTGGATAGACTAATAAGTTGCTTGGATGATAGGAAGTGTCTGGCGCGGTAAATTTGAATAACAAGTGGCAGGTATATCTCCCCAACTTCTTGCGGAGACGGGTAACTTGGCATTCTGCAGTAGACGTGTTACAAACCTGTAGACATGAGGCTTTTACTTGTTTGATCGGTTCGTGGTCGGGTATGTTGTATACTTATACTTTGTATGAGGACATATTCCTTTTACTAACCTCTGTAGCAACGAAATCTAGGACACTTTCTGTTTTCAATAACATTTCAGTACTGGCTTCTAGATTAGGCACATTAACACCATCAAATACGCGGCTGATATCCACAGTCACTGGGACTGTGGCATTGCTGCCCCCTGATCCTTGAGTATTGGTGTGCGAGCAAGAAGCCTGCAGCAACTGTAAATGGGGTGAAAATGCAAACAACATGAAGAGCACAAAAACAGGAACTATGCACAGGTTGTACACGTCACATTCAAAACAAGTAAACTAAAGCCGCATATACAACATGCTTGGAGCCTCAAAAAAGTGCAAATATCCCCAGAAATGCAAAAATTTCACACGACAGTGAACAAAAAAGCAACATGTTGAGCTCGCGTGCCCTACTCTCTATACTGTTGAAAGTGTTGGAAAGCCTGGCAGCTGACACAACCTGGGAATTCCTCAACAGGTGAACACTATCCATACTACTCAGCATGGCTTTCAAAGTGGTCGTTCATGTGTCACAAACTCGCTAAAGGCCTGGGACGGCTGGACACAGCTGAGACAATAGAAAACCGGTATATGTTTTCTTCTCTCGACCTGGACAAAGCATTTGACAGTATTCCACCCACAGTTCTGCTTCACAGGGTCATGTCAGCCAGTATAAGTGAGCCCCTACTCTCTTGGTTTAAAGAGTACCTAGAAGGTGAGGAGTTCTGCACCGGGGTTAACAGAATATGGTCGAAGTGGAGGCCATGGACGTCAGGAGTATCCCAGGCAGCAATCCTAGGACCACTTCTGTTCCTCCTGTTTGTCAATGATCTGCCACGCGAAATCCCACCCATCCTCCCCTCCGCTGATGGCATTAAAATTTGGAGGGTAGTAAAAGAAGAAGTCGACAGCACAGCCCCACAAAATGACTTGGAACAACTTGAACTCTGGTCGCTGGAAAGTGGTCTGAGCTTTAACCTGGAAAAGTCCAAAGCAATGCACATCAGTAAATATGAAGCAAGGACGGCCGACTTCCAGTACATGTTGAGCGACCGTGCTATCACTAGAGTATCCACGGAGAAAGATTTGGGGCTGAACTTCTCCGACACCTTGAACGCCAGCTCCAAATACAAAGACATGGCAACCAGAGCGAGCACCGCTTTGTACTTTCTGCGTAGACAGCTTGATGCTCTCTTCCCCACAGTTTTCGAATCATACATACGGCCGCATCTGGAAGTCTTCAGTACGGTGGGGCCCCCCTCAACACAAAAAAGACTCTAATCTTGAAAAAATGCAAAGATCTGCAATGAAAGCAGTTATGGGGCTAAGGGAAAAGGCATACTCTGAAAGGCTAAGACAACTAAAGCTATTCGCCTTGGGTTACCGCGGAAATTTCCGCGATACTTCGGCATTATTTTCGCATCAGTAATCAATGCAATAACCCCTATTATCTCAGCATTCATGTTTGACTGGGAGGAGGGGTGACCTTATCATGGCCCACAAGATCATCATCATCATCAGGCGAACCAAGCAAACAAGTTAGCCTTGCCCACAACACAGCGGCCATCGCGAGGAAACCCTGTTAGGATAGCACATCAGTGAGTTAACACCACACTGAGGCCCAACCTTTTCTCTTTGAGAGCGTATGCTTTATGGAGTACCCTACAGCGGGATATTCTCATAGCCTCCTCATTAGACTCGTTCAAAAGATGGTTACAGTCCTGCCAATTCTCATGGTTTACCACGGACGTACTCAACGAGCACCAACCTCACTAGCGCACCTTCTACCTACCACCCACTTTCTCCCTTCTTAACATACCTATAGGTGTATTCGCATCTCCACAACGTCCCTGGATAATGTGACCATTTATCGAGATGACCCAGCGGTTGTAACCGACATTTAGGGGGACAGTATACTTGCCATACGTTGCTCCCAAAGCCCTTATTTAAGGCACCGCCTGAATCATCTTCCATCCGAGTTTACGAAGCCCCACAATAGTCACGGAATACAGATACAACTGTACTTAACAACCCCGACTTCAACCGTGTCTGTATCAAAATGTTGAACGCCTTCGGTGTACTTCCCATGCGTCACACTTACAAAATGGCGTTGTTTATGATGCCATTCGTTATTGGATGGTTACAAAGACGTGACATGGCAGTGCAAGAACATTAAACAGTTTTTGATAGCTTCAAGTAAGTAACTTGTGCAGTTTTTGCATGCTTAATGTAATGTTATTCTGCTATCCACCTCCCCAGTTAAAAGTTATCTTGCCAAATTAATCACGTCCCTCATTTCAGATGGAAAATAATAGTTTTCTGGTGGTGTAATTAAAGTCGGAGGAGCACATCGAACCTTCAGAGGGTTGGAGCTTCATGAATATACATGTGTAGGGCGTCAAAGGTATGATTTGACACTTACGCCCTCAGATATGTACGCCGTGGCAGTGGAAGCCATGACCATTTGCAATGAAGTAGCCCAGCCTACTTCGGCATCCGCATATTTTGCTTCCACTAGCATAGTACCTATGTCGAAAGTATCAAATAAGAGGTGTATCCCTCATAAATGAACTTGCCATCGACTTTCTGTAGATAACCCGACCGAAAACTGCTACCTTGGCTTGGTGGTTGGGCTTGTATATCACAATGACCTGACGAGCTATGGTGGTGAAACACTTGTACCCTCCAATATCCAGTATCTTTTTACGAGCTAGTGTAAACCAACTGATTCCTCCATGCTCGTTTCCGATGCAGCAGATCTACACACTTGACTGCTGCAGCTCTGGTTAGCCAGCCGGGTGGTTGGGTGTTGGTTAAATTTGCAGGGAGTACGTGTTTTTTTCCAGGGACTGTGGTTCAGGTGGGCTCCTCAAGTGTCGTGCCAGCAGACAACTGGTCAGACTGGTTGTAAAAAGGGGATAAAAATACGTCCGGAGAAATCAAGGGAAGGTGGGAAGAAAAATAAACGACAGAAAAAACGATCAGGAAAAAGAAAATGGTGCGGAAGAAGAAACGTCGGTGGATTCATGGGAGAGGAGTGATGAGGAGAGCTCGTATTAAGGAGTGAGAACGTAAAGTTAATAGGAAGAGAAGGAGAAAATAACATTATAGGACGGCTTATGGGAATAGTGAAAGTAGTCATTCTGTTAGTGGGAGACGGTAACCGGAGGCGACGTCTATGGGGAAATGTAAGGTTGATAGTGACAGCGGTGTTACAACGTGTTCGATAATGGGTTGGCCGTACTGACTTAGTAGGTCATGTCAGCCTAGCCCATATCCCAGCTGGATGAGCGCAAGCCGTGCATCGCTGCGCAACTATCCAACCCTCTTCTTGAAGCTGTCAACAGACGGAGCAGTAGCAGTCTCGGCAGGCAATGCATTCCGGTGGCCGCGAGCTCGCAGAGAGAAGGAGTGTGAATGTACATGGGTTTCGCCCTTTGGTGGGTGATTCTCCCTGGGCTGCCGAGAGAGTCGCCACGGTGGCCGTTCGGCGGGATTCTACAGTTCGAATGACTTCGGTTACTTAGTATTTTTTAAGCCGTTATCAAGCCACGATGTAATCTACGGTATCTTGAAGAGTAGGGTCCTCGAAGCCCTACCATACCAGAGAGGTCTGTTGGACAGTGGTTGGACGAAAAACAGTTACTGTTGTGGTGTTAATTACTACGCTACAATGGGGGGCTGGGGGAGACGTCGTACCGCTGCTAGCTGAATAGGGTGTGACAGCAGTAAGGTGTTTCCCTTGGATGACCAGTAGTTCCATGTTGATGCTGCCTTCCCAGTAGAAGTGGAGCGTAGAAAAAATCGGCCTCAAGGTAACACCCCACCATACCCCATGGTCTGCCGGCCGGCGGCGTTGGTTCACTTGTCGTTTCCCTTTGACCATCCGGCCCTAAAAATGCAAAAGTTCAAAACAATCATGCGCAAAAGACTGAGTGCGACAGGCCTCAAGCGGATGTCTGATGAACTCTGTGGTCACGCAAATCTCTTTCAAGTACCTTAAGAAGAAATAGCCTCCCACAGTGTGAGCACCCGGGAAGTGTCAACCGCCGTCACAGCCCTGTCACCACTCTGGTCTATTCAGACTGCTGTCCAACTGCCTCATCATTACCTTCTAATCTCCCTTCAAGTCCTCAATTAGTGATACTACATCATCTTCAATTTCTCCTAGCTCTGTAGCCTTCGACAGCTATGTGAGTTCACAAAAAGGCATCCTTGGTCTCCTCAAACCACGCGAATCCGCAAAACTCACCATTCGAGTTTCTGGAGATTCGACAGCTAGCTCTCGTGGTCTTGCAAGTGTAGGCATAGCATCAAGTTCAAGGGCAGAAAACTCAGTTGGTAGTCGTCTCTGCTCTACCCTGCTGAACTGAAAGGAATGGTGAGACTCGGCGTTGTCTCGCTGTGATCTCTGCTCACGCACCCAATGACTTTAGTTGGGCTGAAGTGAAGGACAAGTTATACCGTAAACTGTCTAGCCTCCCTCGAAAGCTAAATGTTCGGACGTGGTGGTTGTTGCAGGTGATTTCAATGCACACGTGGGCAGACTGAATGAGGCAGAAAGACACTTTCGGAGTGCCGGCTGAACGAAAAGATAACGTGATCGCTTACTATAGCTATGCTCGGATAACCGCCTATTTTCAGCTAGCACAAATTTCAAACATGAAGAAAGACACTGTCTGACATGGCTTCTGCCGAGCTCAACATAGTAATGGACACAGATTGACCACGCTAGCAGTAATCATCGATGAAGCGGATAGGTGGAAAACTGTCGATCCCTCTGGAGTACGTGTTTGGATAGCGACCACGCGTTGGTCCGAGCACGTTTATGCCTGCGTCTCACTGGACGTAAGAAACATCTGGCAACGAAACCACTACGAGCGCTGCTGGTCAACGAAAACACCAAAGCCGTGTTAAGTGAGAAGTTAGCTAGGGAGTTGTCGGGACAGAAGACTGTCACTGATCCAGAAGAAGTTTGATGCTGTAAAAGCAGCGTTGAAGACCGTAACGCACTTCGAAAGAGCCACTGGACATCAGTGGCTTCATCCAAACTAGTGGATGCATGTGGACGCATCTCTGCAGGCCCTGAGTACAATGAAGAGCGAGCACAACTTAAAAGCAGATTGAGAAAAAGTCTACGCAGCGACCGTGAACAGTGGTGGGTAGCGAAGACTAAAGACATGAAAAAAGGCGGTGGCGATTTGTAACAGTAGACAGTTATTTAGACTCAATAAGGAAACCGAGGGGAGAAGGTTAACTGTGTTTAGTGGGGCTGTAGCGGAGAAGGACGGATCTGCGATTCACTCACAGGGGAGACGACTGGAACGATGGGCAGAATACTTCAAGGAGCAGCTTGACTGGCCCCCAGCCACCATCACGTTGCCCGCTCTCCAGTCAGATCCTGAATGGAACATTGAGATAGGCCTCCCAACACTATCAGAAGTCGAGAAAGCTGTAGGTAACCTGAAACGAGGAAGGTCGGCAGGATCAGACGGAATAACTCTAGAGGTATACAAGGACGGTGGTAAGGTGCTGTTAGTCAGGTTAACGGAAATGTTAACTAGTATATGAGGGTCAGATACGATCCCCTCTGGCTGGTCTAAATCACTGATTATTCCAGTCTTCAAGAAAGGCGAGACGTCCTCTTGTGATGACCACAGGAATCAACCTGATGAAAAAAGTGTCCAAGATCCTAGGTTCTATGATACTTCGACGCCTGATTGGAGCTTGGGAACAGGAAGCCCGAGGAAACCAGGCAAGCAGGCTTTAGACCCACCAGGAGTGTATCAACCAAATGTTCACACTGCACCAGGCTCTGGAACATAGGCACGCTTACCCACACCTGACACTACCTGTATCTCTCGATCTGAAGGCAGCATTCGACTCCGTTGGTTGACAAGTCTTGTGGAAATGTCCCTCAGTGAAAGGCGTGCCGAGTAATTACATCACCTTATTGAAGGTTCTCTACTCGAACACTTGTGGGCTTGTTAGAGCCTATGGTGAGATGTCCGGAGGGCTGTGCTCATGGGGTGGTGTCGGTCAAGAGTGTCCGCTCCCTTCATTCTTACTGAGTTTCATCATAGATATTCCTATGGAGGTCTCCCTTTCGACACCAGGTTATACAGAGGTTGACCTAATCTCAGGAGAATTTTCGTTAGAACTTGTATATGCATATAACATAGTCCTGTTACGTGAAGACACAGAGTCTTCTGAACACTGAGTTGCAATTTGAGGATGTTCGGGATGCAGTTCTCATCACCCCAATGCAGATGTTTGCTGCAGGATTGGTCTTCAACGGTCCCATGGCTGACAATAAAGAGTGTAGTGGTTGAGTATGTCGACCACTTCACTTACCTGGGAAGTAGGATCAGCCCTCCCCAGGTGGCCCAGTGGCCGATGAAATCTCTGCACAAATACAAAAGACTCGACTGGCTCTCACCAACCCACGCCACCTGTGGCACCGCCGAGATATCCGGTTGTCTATTAAGTGTCGCGTGTACTGCACCTGCACAGCGGTCCGTTCTGTTCTACTGTATGGCTGTGAAACATGGCCGCTGAAGGTGGAATACACAAGAAGGCTTCAAATGCTTGACCACCATTGCCTTCATAGTATAGGCCGTGTTCCCTGGTGTCACCATGTGAGTAACATAGAAGTCAGGTGTGGAGTTTTAGCGGGGGAGAAGAGGTAAATCACTTGATGGGGTTGTGAACCTTCAGCAACTGGGACGGTTGGGACATGTGTTGCGCATGCCTAATCGCTGACTGCTTCGTCGCACAATGTTGGCCGAAGTAGGTTCAGGCTAAGAAGAGGTCCACGTGGGCAGACTGAAACACGGCATGAATGTATGAGGTGTCCGACTGTTGGTCTCAGCCATGTGGGGGGATGCAGACTGGGTGGTTGGGGTCGGCGGGACAAGATGAACCAGCGGTCGGAGACCAGGTGATATGGCCGAGAACCGATGTCAGTGGAGCAGTTGTAAACACACACTGTCCTCACCTTAACGCTTTACCGAATCTCACCACTTTCTCATTCTTCCTTTCTCTCTTTTAGTTCTTTGTATTTCTTTTGGCTGAGTTTCCTTTCCTTCTTCATCTTCCACTTCTCTACCTTTTTACTTGATGTGGTGATATGAGGTGTGGCAACTCGGACCGTTACGCAGTAATGCCTGGTCCTATGTTGATTTGGGTGGATTCCGTAGATAAACTGCAACTCCCGAGAACTTTGTTTGAAGAGTACCCTTCCTCAACCATAGAGAAACCAAACTTTAGATTCAGTAACGCTGACCGCCCGAAGTTGATGAACACACTGGACGTGTAAGTATCAGATTATCATGCACCTTAAACTTTAGCAGGGGAACAAGGGAAGCTGTTAGTAATACACGGATATCGTAGGTTTGCCGAACCATAATACTGACGCTATACTCTAGGTCACCTGTCATGTTCCCAGTGAAGTCGAATTCAGCCTGGAAATCTAATTCGTGAATCATGAGTTCGTAATAAACATGCTTTCTCTTGCAGACCTTAAAGCAACCCTTGGGAAGAAACTTTCTTCACTACGGCTGAAAGCGAAGCTATGATGAGTAAGTTTACCACCTTTTTGCATGAAGGCCGCAGGCTACCTGAAGAGGATGGAGATGCGGATGTAAATACAAGTCATCATGAGCTTACTAAGGCGCCAACAGGCCTTGATATCTGTATCGGTTCGTAAAATGACCGTTGACAGTGGTCTATCAGTAACATCCGTCGACGAATTTAAAAGGATGGAAGCGAAGTTGGGAGAAGATTTCCGTAATGGCCTCGTAAGTTGAGATAATGTACAGGCCCACCCTTGTAGTGTGCTGAATTATACAACATGAACTCGAGCAATATGAAGATAACACTCGCAGCAATGATGCGTCATATCTTCTAAACGGAACTCACGAAATGACTATCTTGGACTGGTATGAAATTCAAGAAAGGCATAAAACATACACGTATCGAAGTGACCGTTCGAAGTAAGTTGTTATTGGCAGATACTCTTTTTATTTCTCAAGAGCTATAAAGAATTTCCAAGTGACGCAACCCGAAGATGTCAGCAATTTCAATATTAATTACAGGAAATATATGAAAGATTGGTTCCACAACCTAAGAGACCAGGAGGGTGGAAGGATAAGCAGACGACTGTCGATCAGGGTACGCTCAACTTATTATCACAGTTGCATTCACTTTTAGGGCGGGGAAAACGAAGAGTGTAATTCTCATCACATTCAGATGCCCGTCGCTGAAGGAAGCAGTTCTGAAGAAATGACGCAACTCTTGTTGTAAAAAAACTGTTGTATATATTTAAATTTCTGTAATAAATATTTAATTACTCTGAAACTTCACTTTCCGGTAACAGTAGTACCTATGTATTCATGTAGGGTATGGCTTATTGACGGGCATGCAACTGCCCAATGATAATTTTTCCCACGTTCAAGAGAATGAATACATTAATTGATGTAATCAAGTGACGCTTCGAAAGTAATGAATTGGAGGGCCAACATTAGCCAAAGGGACGTGAAAGGTGCAGACTCACCAGGCTAAATGGGATAAAACCCAGTCAACATTTTCACGGGGAAACTCGGGGCAAAACGCAGGGCCATCTAAACACGGGACAAATCGAGGGGAAGCGCGCGGCAGAACACGGGGGTTAAAAACCAAGGAAAAAAGGTGCAATCCTGCGTTTTTCCCCGAGTTTTGTCGCGTGTTTTCATTGCAGTCTGCAACATGCCTCCGACTGGATACATTATCTACCAACTCTCCCCTAGAAACTAGACCTATGTTATCATCGACTTTTACCTTTCGGATGATACCCAAGTACCAAACACAGGAGATCAAAAATCAGCTTTCTACGCTAGCGTTATCAATATTGGATTGGATATTGGAATTCGTCCCATCCTAGAACGCGTACAGAGAAGAGCTACAAAGAAAGTGATTGAGTTACGGCACAAGCCGTACCCAGACAGCTTGGTTGCTCTTCAGCTGCACCCAGTACAATACCGAAGGATCAGAGGGGATATGATCATGATGTACCACGTTGTCCATAATCCTCTCCATCCTAACAGATCCCTTCTAAGCTTTACTCTGAAACGCTACCTGAGGGGTCACCTGTTAAGAATAGAGCACGAGAGAGCAAGTACAAAGATCCATGCTAACTCATTTGCAGTTAGAGTCTGTAAACTGTGGAATTCCCTCCCCTAAGCAGTTGTTACAGCCCCATCCCCTGATACTTTTAAAAGGAGGTCAGACACACACCTCGAGTCCTATGATACCGATGGGCTGTATTCGAGAAGCTTTCCCCAGATCAGACGCAGTAATACTACCTTGAGACCAGATTAATTAATAATAGTTTATCTCTATCCTTTCAGGTTCTTCAGAACCGGGAAGATATTGTGACCATTCCAAACTCAAAACGTATTCCAATAAGACAGACGTAGAACCCAAGGAACCGCTGTTCACTAATTCTACAACACGAAGTTTGAAGGTCTCAGGTTGACCAATCACAACTGTATCCAAGGTAGGTGGCACAAAATTAAAAATGGTTGGTCATTGAGGTCGATCCATTCGAGTCAGCGGTAAGTTCTTTGCTTATTATTTTTCCCTTGGGTTCCTAGTGGAACACAGGGCTTCAGTAGCACGCCTCCATTGCACTCTGTCCTCTGCAGTCTTTTGGACCTGGCGCCACGTGTCGTACGACTGTCTACAAGCTCTCATTTCTTCCTCACACGATCCCCTCCATGTCACCCTCGACTAGGACGCCCCAGTTGCCCTTCTCTGTGTATGCCCAATCCATCTCTACTTTCTTCCTCTGCATATTTGTTGTGCGATAGGTTTTTGGTTGGTGCGTTCCCAGATTGAGTTCCTTAAGGAACAATTGTTGCCTATTCTTTCTGATCTACATTATCGAGCCAGTGTAGGTGGCAGCTGTTGATGAATGTCTGTAGTTTATTGGAAGCGCTTTTCGTGACGCGCCAAGATTCTGAGCCATCACACAGAAGCACTGACTTGATATTGGTGTTGAAAATCCGGATCTTGTTCACGCTTTATGCTGAATGTGGTGCAGTAGATCTCCACAGTGATTTCAGATTAATAAAAGCCTGTCTTTCCGATCCTGGTTTCGACATCCTCGTCTGTGCCTGTGCCGCCTGTAGTTGAAACGATGCTGCCTAGATAGGCGAAAGAGACAACTTCCTTCAGATTTCACCCGTTAGTGGTTATTGGTACTTGTTGTTGATGCTGTTATTGGTTGGGTATCTTCATCACTTCTGTCTTGTCTACATTTACTTGAAGTCCCATTTTCGCTGCCTCTTCTATCAACTTGTTAGTTTTCACCCGTAGATCCTCGAGTTTGTGCGACATGAAACATAAATTATCGGCGAAATCCAAATCTCCTAGGGTCTTTTCATCGGTCCACCCAGCGTATCCCCATCTTGTCGCTCCTCACGGTTTGCTACATGATGCAGTCCAGCCGACCACAATCAGATGATCAGTGATAGTAGGCGGCAACCTTGTCTTACTCCTGTCTTTACCTCGAACGCATCACTGAGGTGAGCTTTCCATTGCGAATCACTCGGAATGTAGCGTCGTCATATGGTTGTTGATTGGGGTTGATAAGTGTTTGTGGCACTGTAGTGTCATAGCAGTTGCCAAACTACTTCTCGGTCGGCGCTGTCAAAGACCTTTTCAAAATCGATGAAGTTGAGGTAAAGATCCAGTTGACTGCCGTTCTATGCTCTGTTCTATGATGATGCGTAATGTTGCGATTTGGTCCGCATATGATTTGTTCTTCCTGAAGACAGCCAGCCTGTTCTGGTCGTAATTTTGAATCCAGCGCATCCTTTAGTCTCTCCATGATAATGCGGCATAATATTTTGCTTGGGGTGGACAGCAGCATGATTCCTCGCCAGTTCTTGAAGTCTCAGGTTTCCCTTCTTAGGGAGTTTGACAAGGTAGCCCTTGCAATCTGCAGGTACCTTTCCTTCCTTCCAAACCTTCTGCAGTAGTGGTGTGGGCATGTTCGCTGTTGTCTTTGCTTCTGTTGTCAGTGCTTCTGGCGGGATTCCATCTGGTCCTGCTGCTTTCGCGGATTTCAGCAGTTTTATGGCATTCCGTGTTCACTGGTAGTTCTGTGGCTGGGCTGCTGGTGGTATTTCTGGATGAGTTGCAGGTGGTTGTCGATTCAAGAGCTTTATGAAGTGGTCAGCCCATCGTTCCCTTTGTTTCTTCTCTTTGGTAACTATGTTTCCTTCACTATTTTTCATTGGTTTCATCTGAGTTGATTTCTTCCCTCCCGGATAGTAACCTGGTTATTTGATATAGTGTTGTCAGGTCTCCGTCTCTCCTACCTGCAGCCTGTTCTGCTTCACTTGCCAGTGCGTCATAGAAGTGTCCTTTGTCTTTGTGCGCACTCTTCTTCACTTCTTTGTCCAGTGTAGTGTTTTATAGGTTGCACTCAGTCCTCTTCATTGTTCATCATTGCTCTGCACTGGTTCATCTGCTTCACTTTATTTCTCTCCCTGCTCTATCAGCTTCCACGAGGTCCATTTTGTCTTGTTTCCTCTTCCTTCCTATTACGGCTATGCAGGTTCCTTTCCACAGCAATCTGGGCAGCCTTGTTAGGTTCAAACATTGTTCGGACATTCCATGTCCCCGTGTTTACTTTTGCTTTCATGGAGAGAAGAAAAGACACATCGGCCAATAGGCTTCCCGAAGGCTTTCACCAACCGGCGTCATTTCCTCTCCCCGATTCCAGCGACGAATAAGGTTATTTTTTATATTTTGTTTGTACTTTGAAGTTTCTTTAACGATTGGATTGGTTTTCCCGGGTAGGGTTGCCGGCTGTATGCCCAACCTTCCCTCTTTATCCGGGTTTAGGACCGGTTATTAACTAGTTAACTAGGCGAGGTTAAGTTCTTTGCTCAGTGTATCTTTTTTACTGCATCCCCTGCTGGCAGTCCTGGCTGATGTGCTCATCTGGCCCACGCACGTGTGGTAAACAGGAAGTGAATTTTTCTACTCTTTTAACACTTTTTGCTTCTCCCTGGTTTTGTGACTTCTGATGTAAGCCCTTGTCAGCCTTAATTCAGGAAGCTGTCAAAATGTTTCTGGTCAGGAAGCACTCATGTGGTTATGATAGCTGTCATTCCAATGTGTCATCAGATGATGGCACTGCAAGTATTATTGTCAATGCATCTAACATGTTATCTTAAGGTGGATTATTGCATACTGGCGATTTAGTCGATGAGGCTACACCAGTTTCGATGTTCACTCGACGTAAAAGGAAACCGTGGGTGACTGGTACGTCAACTGTAATACCCAAGGATTTACCGTTAGACAGCGTCTGTTAGCAACGTTGATCGACGAATTTGAATGGATTTCTCCAAGAAAGAATTCAAAGAAACCTCCAAAGGTTATTACTGAACCTGCTAAGCTTATGAAACCTGTCGACAAAGTTTCGAAGACCTTCAACACACGATCCAAGGATTGCCCACCAATGTCCAGCCTGGTCTTCTGGAATGTTCAAGAGTCAGTGGACAAAGACCCTTCAATACGTCATACGCGTGATCTGAAACTGGTCGAGTTGACTATCAGACATATCCTACCTGAAACGTCCAATAGAGTATACATCTCCAAAATAGTCAGGTTAGATTGAGAAAGGATGACGAACCTGATGAGAGCAGGATTTTGAAGATTGTTTTAGGCAATAAAAAAGTGGATATACTCTTAAATAACACAATCAAACTACAAAATTCGGAAATCCGCATCGGACCTGAGTGGTTTGTTGAGGACCGGATGAAAAGAAAAGAAGCTCTGACTGAAATTAAAGCTTGGCAAACTGATAGAGAAAACAATCTTAAAATTGTGGATTTTCAGGTTGTGAAGTCTTGGAAACGAATGCTTCCAAGGCCTGTATGGATGGGTCATGGAACTCTTGAAACACAGTAAACGTAGCCTACATCAATGTTCGCAGTATTAGAAGTAAAATGACACAGACTGTAATCTGCGAACTAGGTCCTGATGTAGTGGCTCTTACTGAAACCTGGTTAGTAAGGGATTTAGACTTTACACCACTTCCGACAGGGTTTTACGGTGTACGAACAAATAGGGTTGCAAAGGTGGTTTCATACTACTTTATGTCCGTGATGAGGTCCACATACGACCAGTCACTTCCGAAGTTCATGAACGTGGTACCTGCAAAGTGACCAGTTGTGAGCTGAAGTCAAAGCAGGGTTTCTGTACTGGGGTAGTTGATCGTAGTCCATCCTGCCTTGTAAGTGACTTCGTGCCATCCCATATATGTAACTGGAGTAGGAGCAGCAGATGCCTAATAGTTGGGCATCTGAATGCTCCACACATAAAGTGGATAAAACTTACAGTCTTAGCCTTGGGTAGTTCCTTCAAAAATGATTTACTTTTAACGTTTCTAGAATCTGCATTAGTTCAAAATGTAACTTGTGCAACGCGATACCATTTTGAACACAAGACATCGTTGTTAAATTTGGTTTTAACCCACGAAGATAGAGATATTATGGATCTACGATACTTCCTTTCGTTAGCTCACAGTGACCATGTAGTGCTAACTGGTTTTGGAACGTGAGTTTATTTACAACACTGCTTCCCCTAGACCTAATGTGTAACGCGCAGACATTTCAAGTGTGAGGGATTACGCAGTCGGTAAGGATTGGACCATTGACAAGGAATCATCAATTGAGAACGCATAGGATAGGTTTATAATTCTATTTGAAGAAGTAACGACGCCATTTATTCCATGGTTGACTCCACGAAGATCCTCACACCACCCTCCGTGGTTTGAATAAAGAAACTTGGAAACTATTAAGGCGGAGGAAACGGTTATGGAACTTGTTTATAGGAACTGGACTGGAAACATCCGAAACTGGGTACTGTAAACTCCGTAACTTCTGCAAAACTTTGATCACAGTCTCGAATGTCCTATGAGAAACAGCTTGTTAATGACTCAAAACTATCATAAAAGACTTCACGTTCATTGGAAGGACTGAAATAAAGTGTGGAATTCCCTCTCTGGTGACGGATGAAAAGTCCGATAGTCTGGCAGAGTCTAATCTGTCCAAAGCTGAATGTCTATCAGAGTACTCTGTTGAAGTCTTTTCTGTAGGTGATGATGGGTAAGCGCTCAACAGAGGTGTCAGCACTGCCCTACCAATAGATACAGTGTTCATAGCAAAGGAAACAGTGTTACAGTTGCTCATTAATCTTAAACCTGGAAAATCCCCGGATCCTGACGAGTTGCTAGCGGACATTGTTGCTTAGCCAATCACTGACCTTTTCAATATATCCTTATCTCGGACTCGCCACCCTAGAGACTGGGAAGATGCTATAATCAGCCCAGTTTTAAGGCCGGTAGTCGCCAGTTGGTGGCTAGCTATCGCCCTGTGCGTCTGACTAGCATAGTTATTGAGGTTTTAGAAAAAAATGATTCGTGATAACGTACTTAAACATGTTGAATTAAATAATCTTTTGGCACCATAGCAACACGATTTTCGTACTGGACACTCCTGTTTCACAAGCCTCCTCATCGCGAGAGAGGAATGGGTTTCAGCCCGTGAGTTCAAGCTGAGAATGGATGCCATGTTTATAGACTTCAGTAACGGATTGGATAAAATCTCAAGTGAAGTTACTAGGAAAGCTCTCTTTTTTCGGGTTCGGTGCTGTACTGCAAGCTTGGATTAGGGACTTTCTGTACGATAGATGGCAAAGACAGGGTTAGTGGAATATTGTCCAGGTGGAAACGTGTGTTGAGAGGAGCTCCTCAAGGAAGAATCCTTATTCCCCTACTTTTCTTGTTACATGTCAAGGAATTACCACAAATGCTCAACTCTTCAGTGCTGCTATTAGCAGATGACGTAAACATTTTGAGAGTCATACGTAGTGATACTGATAGGTATGCGCTTCAGGCGGACTTGGATGAATTAGAAGATTGGTCCAGAGATTGGTGCCTGGAAATCAACCCCAGTGAAAGTGCAATAACGCACATTGGTCATAGCAATCGTCTCTGGTATTCTGTTGATGATGCACCACTGCTCCTAGTCTTTCAACTGAAAGACTTAAATGTCATCATAAGCTGTGATCTGCAAACTCTAACATTAATGCAACTGCAGCAATGGGCTTCCGTGTGTTATGGTCCATCCACAGAGCATCCAAAAGTTTTGATCAGGATGTATTCAGAATACTCTACACCCACGCTAGAACCTCACTTGGAATACTTAATTCAGGCGGCCAGCCCATGTCTAAAAAAGGATGCTGATGCACTCGAGTGTATTCAGAAGGTAGGTACTAAACTTGTGTCAGACCTTTCGAATCTGCCGTATGAGGAACGACTAGATCGGCTAAACTTATTCCCACTGTCTTACCGTAGGAAACAGGGTGATCTCATACTGACATTCCGTATCCGTAATAATGACTTCGGTACTGATATGTCCTATCTTTTCTCTCCTGCTAGGATTAATTATCTCCGAGGGCATCACAAGAAAATTCACAAGTCGCTATCGAATCAACTTGGCGTGAATCTGCGTTTCTATCGTGTGGTCAGCGACTGGAACTCCTCACCTCGGCAAGTAGTATCAGCACCTTCTGTCAACGTGTCCAAAGAGAAACTAGATCCTCATAGAGATATCTTCTGCAAGGATTAACACTGGCCTACCATCCTTCTTACTGAAAATTGCTTGCAGTTTTTAGGCTTGATGTTGATTATGAGTCGAACGAGAAAATAAAGGCGAATTACGGAATTGTTTTACATGGTATGTGAAATTTTTCCCTAGGTCATACGTATTTATATAAATACTCATAAGTATGTGTTTTTGGATTTTAAAATTATTTCTTTGCCATACTGAAGTCAAAGCAACCGCAGCCGAGTTTTTTATTTCTGGTAAAATCACGAAGTTGTACTGTTCTTGACCTGGGGGTGTAAATATAGCTTTTAGGGTGGCATAGATCCGTTCCATAAATATTTGCTAGGGTGTGAGCAAGAAGAAACTCTACGCGGCGCGATTATGTGGTGCTTAGTTTGTGCTTCTGGCTTGTGAAAATTTGTGATGGCTTTGCACCATGGATTACAAGTCGCGCCTCCTCACGGCTTGCTGGATATCAACCAACACACCTTCAAGTTGACAGTGGTAATCACGGTCGACGGGATACGTATGCCCGAGATCAGTGGCGCGGGTTCGAGAGCACAAAGGGACTACCTAATCTTGAGGATTCTGCCCATTGTTCTGGGTGCACTGCAACTGAGAAGTAAGATGAATCCAGCTCCATAGTTTTGGCAGTCACTGTTACTGAAGCAATTCCCAAAGACAAATGTAGTCTCCTCGCGAAGGTAAGCTGCAAGGTTGTCGAAACTCCAGTAAAACGCTTCCATACAGATCTGCACACCGGGAGGTGAGTACTGTCAACGAACCGTTTACTCTGCGAATGAGTATTTGTTGAAGCCAGACGGTTGGGAGAGTTTCAGAATAACAATCAGTTTGAGGAGGTGTTAACAGAATGCTCTGGCCGAAGTGTTCATTTCCATGTGGATGTATTGCTTGGATGTTGCCTGCTATGTGAGGGGACCGGTTCACCAGATTTGGGAAGTAAGGTTTATAAAGACGAGGAGCGGCCTTTAGCTTCGAGTTGAATCGCAAATTGGAGTAAAACCCCAATTGGAAGTGAGCGCTAGAAGATATCAACCCTTCAAAGAGCACATTCTCTGCTCTGTGGTTTCCCAGTGCTAACAATATGGTTTTTTTGTCCAGCATTAGCACAATCAAATCTCAACCCATCGGCTTCAAGCAGATGTCCCATGAGCTCTACGCTCACGCAAAACTAATCCATTTCCTCTTTCATGTACATCTCAGAAAAAAAGTTCACGGTGTGAGCAGTTAGAAAGTATCTACCACCGGTACGCTGGAAGATGTAAAGTCTAACTAATCATAACCTTTCTTCTTTCCCTTTACTTTCTGATACCAATATCAAACGTCTTACAACCTCCTCAACCACTCATCCTGTGACCATTGCCAACGATCCAAGTCAGAAAAACACCATTCCTATTTTCTCGTAATCCCATGCCGCCAACTTCACATTTAAACTCTCAGCGTCCGAACTTCATACCAAATCGGAAAACGGATATCACTTGCCGAAACTCTGCAAATTCGATCCATAAATGTATACTGCGTTTCTCAGACACTCATACAGGACCCGTGGGATTATTCACTTCATTTGGGCGTTACGGTGGTTCCACAAAATTCACTTCACGGGTGGTTGGAGATTCCATGTCTAGCTCTCGTGAACTCGCTGACGTAGGGGTAGCATAGGTTCTCGAGCAGAAAGCGTACTTCTCCACTGGATACCAGTTAACAGCTGTCTGTGTGCTGTCTGACTGAATGAAGCCTTAGTAACTGAGGAGGATCATGACACTTGTCGCTTAGGTGCCCACCGACTGCAGTTTCCATGATACAAAAGAAGAGTTCCGTCAAAAATCTACCAATTTGGCAACATAAAGCAAAACGTTCAAATCTTGTTACAGTAATTGGTGATTTCAAAGTGCAAGTAGGGAAGCTGATCCAATCTGAAAGGCATCTTGGAAATATCTACGATATCGCATACAAACCAACTTACGATTGTAACCTTTCATTGCAGTTTTGTTCTGACGAGCCTTAACTTTGAGTATAAAAAGAGACGCTGTCCGACTTGGCGTCTACCAACATCAAACCAATGATGAACATAGATACATCATTTTGCTACAAGCCTAAGCCATTGTTGAATAGGATTGACGCCCTTTTTAATGTGTCTGTTTGAACTGCAGTCATGGGTTAGTACGGGTAAGTGTGTTTGAGCTTCACTAGTCGCAAAAAATAGGCAGCAGTGAAACCTGTGTGTACTCGACTGAAAGATGACGTCAGGTGTGCATTCATTTAGGTTTTAACCAGGCGCTTATATGGACACAATAGCCATTCTCTTTCTGGTGAAATCTGTCTTATTCTGTCTGCTATGGGAACGGTAGTAAAGACTGTTAGTAGCTTATACTCAGTGCCTCACTCCACATACTTCGGCCTGGGCAGCCGGGCCCTCACGGAACAAGTGCGACCCATAGCCTAGGGCATAAATATGTACCGGGTTGAGTTACGTAATATTACACCCAGAGGTTAGGAAAAGCCGGCGGATTTCTGTCGTCTCATCCGGACTGATTAATTCGAGAAGACTCAATCTACCCGACTCTGACTACAGTAAGGAGTGAATGTAGCTCAGACGTAAATTGACTGATAGTCTTCGCAGTGAACGTTAGAAATGGTGTGTGGTGAAAGACATCAACACTAGGCAATACTTGATTTATTTTGGATTGTTGAGGATGCTGTCAAGATGAAGACGATGGTTACTGAAACTGCCACCAAAAGGATGGATCCCTGAAAAACTCGAGGGGCAGATGGTTAAAACGTTAGGCATAATTTTCAAGAACGGTTCAACTGACTTGCATCGACGCTTTTTTTGTTCAGCATCCATCTCAAATCTGAATAGGATGCAAATATCGATCCTGTAACTTCTTCAAGTTCGGGAAAGAATCTGCTCAGCAAGCTTTTACACACTCATGCAGAAGGCAAACATTAACACCTCCTTCCTGAGCGCTAATGATACTACCCTGGTTGCTCAAACCTCGATAATTTGTAGTGCTGTTCTAATCCATGACCCGCTGGTTGAAATTCGGCTCCCTTTACCGATAAGCCACAACTTCATTCAGTTGGGGAAAGTACGTCAAGCCTGAAACGATGCAAAGCACTGGAACCTGACTGTTTTCCACCAGAAGTTTTTGAGGATGGAGGTAAGAAGCTACCGAGTAGAGCACTGGAGGTACTAGGTAGTGTATGGGAATCAGAGGTGGTCCTCCCAAACTGGTCTGGATCGTTACTTATTCCGGTCTATAAGAAAGGAGAGAAGTCTTCTTGTGAGAAAACTGTAAGGTAGACAACTTAACTAATATTGTGTCCAGAGTCATAGGGATCACATTAATCTGACAACTAACTGGAGCTGGAGAAAGCCAGGCAGGTTTCAGACTTGAACGAGGATGCATCTATTATATTCTCTCCCTCCTACATGTTCTGGAACACGGGCATGTAATGCTGATCATAGCTGTCTACTGGAACTCAAACAGCCTTGTAATGGCCTATGGAGAGTTGTTATCAGAATTGGCGACAACTGTTGGGTGACCACTCTCACCGTTCCTGTTTGACTTTATTCTAGGTGTACTAATGGGTACGAAGGTAACCAGGTCCAGGTACATGTGACTTTACAGGGACTGACCTACTCCTTGAAGTTCGTCGGGTTAAGTGAGAGTATGCAAACAACATTGTCCAGTTAGGCGAAAATGCTGACAAATTCAGTCTTCTGAATGTCTTGAGAATAAATTTGAATATGTTCAGTGTGAGTTTTACACCTGTCAGATGTGATATTATGCCTGAAAACTGGTCTGTCACCACTCCTAGTTTAGGGATAATGAGGGAAGTGGTTGGAAGCGTTGACCACTTTACTTACTCGGGGAGTTGCATCAACCCAACCCAAACGGCGTGGTTGCTGACGAAATCTGGGAGCAGATACAAAAGACCTGTTTGAGACTTATCAACTTACGGCGTTTCTGATTCCAGTGAGATATCTGATTACCTATGAGGTCTCGGACTGTTGGCTTGAGCCGTGTATGGAGTTGTAGACTGTCTGTTTGGGATGCTCAAAACGATACGGACCAATGGTTGGATACTTTTGGGGACAGCTAAAAATGGCTAACAGCGGTGCAGATGTATGCATTCCTTGATCACCTTCAAGGTCTCGAACATTTTCAGCAACGGTGATCTATCAATTCTCCTGCCTCGAATACACTTCTGTTTACTTTAATATCACTTTTCTACCCATTCTTGCTTTGCACGTTACAGTAAAGTGCGAAGCGATACACATTGATTTTATCTGCCAGTATTCAAAACAGGAAATCAACAACATTACCATACGAAACGAAGGGATTGATTTTGAACAAGTGGGCTACAGTGATTATGGCTCATTGGTTTAAACACTTGACTTTCAAGTGAATCGTCCAGGATTCGAATCGCATTCCAACTTATTTGACGTGGTTAGTACCACAAGCCCTCAAACAGTAGGTGTGGCTTATAGCCTAGTACATAAATCTTGTAGATGACTGAGTTGCATTTTTTATTATTCTAGTGGGTTGCGAGTTTGGAATTTCTTCCAATTTTGGTACCTTTATTCTGATACAGGGACCTGAAAGTGGCCATTGAACTTCAATGAAAGGCAATAATGGCTGAAGAAGAAGAAGAAGAAATGTAACGCATTATTCCTAGTAGTATGAAGTATCAGCAGGTAGCATAATTTCTTTCAATGTAAGCGATACAGGTAACCTGCAAGATGTCTGGATTAAACTTTCACGCTTGGAAAAATGTTAATTGAAGTTGGTATACCTAGGGTAACTGTTTAAGGTGGTTGGATCTGTTAATTATTGATATCTCTTAGTTGACTTAATTAAGACCGCAAGACTTTAAAGTGAAATATGAAAAAGTCTCTGGTGGAAGACTAAAAATCAGGTAGCTCTTGACTAGTCTACGTGATTCAGTTTAAACCAAGTCTTCATTTAAATCTTGAAAATCAGACTCCTGCATATCGAAATTTTCTTCATTATATACTTGTGCTACCTTGATTCAAAAATGTTCCCATCTTTTGATTTCTGTGTGCTTCTGAGCTCATAATAATTACATCTTTTACGCAAATCACTAAACTTTCTATCTAAATTTTTCTCTGGTACCCGGTACTCGAATTTGAAACACCGATCTTGCGTTAGGTTTTCTTTAGTAAATTCATCTGTTAGTACTCCTGTTTTTAGGAATTAATTACGGTAATATTTTACTCTTTCTGGTTTATTAATAGGTCGCATTTATCGTACTGTAAGAATTTAAAATGTTACTGCCAGGAGTTTATTCTTGTTTGGATAGATACGGTTCCCAATGAGTCATCAAGAAATAATGTCCGAGTCTCTTATCAAAGATTTTGAGAATGTCGGTTTGGAGGAAGATGAATCAGAGGGATGGCTCCGCATATGTTCTCGCAAAACGAAACGTAAGTCCAAAGGCTCAAAACCGATAGGGCATTGTTCCCTTACTCATCGACCAGGTGGGTATCGACTACCTGTTGGTATCTCCCATCTGATGGAAGATGACAACTTGGAATCACTTGAGCGAAGATTTTATGGTATGCGGTCCAACTTCTTACTCTCAAAGCCAGACAGGTCTTTCTTAGAGGGCTTAATAAAGTCTATAAGTCAGGCATTTTCAATGATATCAAAAGAACAAATTAGACCAAAGATGGTTGATGTTCTTTGCCTAGGATTGGGTAATCCGGCTGCAGATCGTGCCAGTTTGCATCAATTGGTCGTATTAGATCTTCTTTTGCAATTCGATACTCGTATGGATCGATCACATACTCAACTATACGACCCTCTGTTTAAGTCTATGGTCCGAGCTCTTATACAAAAGCTGGGCATGCATGTGAGTATGTATTAATATCAGGTTAATTTTCCGTAGCTTTTCGTATACATTTCCTTTTATGAGTCTAAATGACATCAACATTGGGGAGAAAAATGATTGTTAGTTTGTCTAAAATTGCCTAGCATTTTGTTCTTCATACTTGGATATGTATATAACAGTTTTCGTATTCAAAAAACTATTTTATAACAGTGTAATGTTAATAGTTGACAGGTCATTCGAAAGTTAGAATTTTGGAGAGGAGGAGAGAGTAAACAAAAGATAGGCCAAGTGAATAGTGACTATAACTGCACATTGTATATACTGATTGGCGTATCCCTCCAACCAGGTGACTTTTTGAAGCACTGCATCTTGTCGAATCGTACTCTAAACGTCTAATCATTCAGATCATCCTAATCTAGCAATTAGAAATGAACAGCTGGTAACATTATGAAACGACTAGACAATCTTTAAAATATCAGAATATTTTAGTTTATGTACTTTTCTTGTGATTAAATGATTCATCTCTAAACTGTAATGCTAACATTGCTCCTGTTTGAAGCCATGGGGCTGGGCTATTGGATGTGGTTTCTCAAATATGGAGCTGCCACATACATATAAGAGCACTAAGAATGAACGTATGGAAAGCCTGCAAAAGGCATGAGTAGTTATTATGAAGCTGAATAAGGTGTAGAATTTCGCACGAGATTGTGAACGATGCTTGTTAAGGGCACATGGTACTACCTACTTCCTCAGTTTAAAATTTGTGTAGCGAGTGTGAATTCATTATCCATTGGTTAAAGCTATCGGCTTAAACATTTGTGTACAACACACGTGAAATACGCGAATGAGGACAAATTGATAATATCTCATCACTCTAGACATGTGACTACCGACTGATGAGAATTCAAATCTGACTCAGCCACCTCTTGCGTTTCCATAGACTATGTTATGGTTTAGGGATGGCACAATAAGAGTGTTGTCATAAAGCTACATTCCTTTATTGTCGGTTGTTCAGCAGTGATCTAATCTCATTGCCTTTATATTTAAGTATGATTAATGAACTTTATGACTTGGAAACCACGGGTGTCTTCGTCGTAGTGTTGGTGTGCGGTGGAATCACAGAGAAAACAATATTAAGGTTAATTAAGTCAGTCTATGACGTTGTCAACTCCCTGGTCTGAGATTTCTGAAACATTTTCTTATATTGACCTATCATCAACATTCAGACACAATAGTAACTGGATTAAAGTTGGGTTAGAAGGAAGGAAGCTGAGTGGTGGTGGTGGGATTAGAACCTGGCACTGCTCCTTTAAGTCGTTGAAAAAAATCTGAATGAACTCAACAGCTATATGCACATCCGTGTCATAGACAGTGAACCACCCGTTTTGTGAGGGCTAATGATGTCATCTGGCTGCCCAGATCTCGGTAGTTGGGTGTAGGATACGAACTCGTAGCCCATAACTCGGAAGTCAAGTGGTTACATTGATAAACCACAGCTCCACTTGAAGTCATTGACTGTTGGTCGGGGTCGTGTTGGATAGTGCAGGCATTTTGTATTCGATCTGATACTAAAAACCAACGGTTGTAGGCCGAAAATTGGTCGTGATGGTGCGATATACGCAGTACCTGTTTTTCTTAAGACTTCGAATACGTCACCACTCACTCCATTCCCCACTCAATGACTTTATAGCTTCGTTAATTCCGTATTTTTGAAGCATATTTTTTCCTCCAGAAAACAGTCCAAAATCCTTGGGTCATCACAACTTACATACTGTTGATAAACTGTTTTGGATTTTAGAAAAATCTGTGCAGAAACTAGTGTCACTAGTCGTCGATCTAGGCCGGCATTTGGGGTAGTTTTAAGCTCGCGATCTGTCAGGTTGAACTTGAGTGTGCCTTGGCAAAAGGCCCACAGTTCAACGCTTTACTGGATATTCAGACGATGTTCTAACTTTTTTATTCTAGATTTGAAAAAGGTTTAAAGCTGTGTGTGTGAACAATATTAAAATGGCCTCACTTGCGTTTACTTTTAAACAAAATTATGGTTCTAATGTCTGTTACTAATAAATATATATGTATTCAAAATTGATTTTGTCTAGATTATACCAACCAATAAAGAAGGCTGCTACAAATTAGCTTCTGATCGATTTCATTTTATTTTTCTGCCACATTGTGCTCCGGTTCTGATTAATAATTTACTGTACACTAATTGGTCACCTGATATAATTTCGCGTTTGATACTGTTCTCCAATGGATGGAAAGAAGTTCGCCACGAGTTGACTACTGCAGGTGAAAAAAATTGTCGAATCTCAAACAAGTTGGCTTACATTTCTGCTCTTGAATCAGTGGTTCAAATCCCTGGTAAAGAATATTATATGCAATGGTCTTCCAACAAGAAACTCAGGGAATATGGTGATTTTGAGGGTATGCGTATACAGTGTTTTCCTCCCGAAGAAACAGACCGTTTACCGAAAAGTGTGTGGAATATACCACCTTATGCTAAAAGGGAAGAAGTCAACATCTATTCTGATTTACTGATGCACAGTGATAAATTCTCACTAGATTTGATTGATTCTAAATTTGTACCGTATTTTGTTGATACACTTAACAATGATGAAGCCGTATCAGAAGAGCTTGTAAATAATTTATGAAATCTCTTTTGCGAATTCGAATATTTTTATTTTCTGTTTTGCTTCAGTAAATTTAATTTCCCTAGGTGAGTTTCTAATGACTACTGTTTGTATGTTTTGGTATTATTAATACTTCGGAAACTGCTTGAGGCCTAATTACTTTATGCACTCTGTGGATCATTTTTATGGTCGCACTATGCTGTACATGCTACTGGTTTCACACCATGGAAAGCTAACTGACTATTTTTGTATCTGTTTGTATTCAAAAGTGATATACTACAATTATTTTGAGGACAGTGGATTGTTATTTCGTTAGCGTTCATATTTATTACATCGGAATGTTCATTTATCATAATGGTTGTATACATATATGTCGTTATCTGATTTAGTAGCTTAATGATGCAAACAATCCTCTTCCGAATTTGAGCTGTGAATTGGACCACTATTATTATTTATTATTATTAGTCCCTTGGGTTCCTAATGGAACATAGGGCTCCAGTAGCACGTCTCCAGTGACCTCTGTTCTCTGAGAACTTTTGAACCTGGTTCCACGACAGCCCAGAAGCTCTCATTTCCTCCTCGCACGATCTCCTCCATGTCACCCTCGGACATCCAACTCGTCGCTTCCCCTGGGGATTCCACTCTAGTGCCTGGCCTGACGCGTGATGTCCCCAGTCGGCCTTCTCAGTGTATGCCCAATCCATCTCCACTTCCTTCCTCTGCATACTTGTTGCGTGATAGGTTCTTGGTTGGTTCGTTCCCAGAGCTCCTTGTTGCTTATTCTTTCTGGCAATCCATCTGATCTTCAGTAGCGAGCGTAAGCAGTTGTTGATGAATGTCTGTAGTTTATTGGAAATCCCTTTCGTGACGCGCCAAGTCTCTGAACCATACAGAAGCACTGACTTGACTGGATTGGTGTTGAAAATCCGGATGTTGTTTACGGTTTATGCTGAGTGCAGTGCAGAAGATCTCCACACTGTTTTCAGGCTAATGAATGCCTGTCTTGCTTTTCCGATCCTGACTTTGACATCCTCGTCTGTGCCGCCACCTGTAGTTAAAGCGGTGCTTTTTAGATAGGTGAAGGAGGTTACTTCATTTAAGTTTCTCCCGTTGATGGTGACTGGAGTTTGGAGTTGTTGGTGCGGTATCTTCATCACCTCTGTCTTCTCTATATTCACTTGAAGTTCCGTCTTCGCTGCCCTGCCTCTTCTGCCAACTTGTTAGTTTTCGCCTGTTGATCTTCAAGTTTATGTGACACCATGCACAAGTCATCGGCGAAATCCAAGTCTTCTAGGTTCTTTTCCGCAGTCCAGCCAGCGTATTCCCCTCTTCTCGCTCCCCACTGTTTGCTGCATGATCCAGTCGACCACAATTAGGAATATCATGGGGGATAGTAGGCAACCTTGTTTCACTCCTGTCTTCACTTCAAAAGCATCACTGAGCTTCCCATTGTGAACTACTTGGCATGTGGCATCTTCATATAGTTGTTGGATGAGGTGGATAAAGGTTTGCGGTATTCCGTAGTAATGAAGCAGTTTCCAAATTACTTCTCGGTCGACGCTGTCAAAGGCCTTCTCAAAGTCGATAAAGTTGAGGTAGAGAGCTGATTGCCATTCTATGCTGTGTTCTATGATGATGCGAGGCGTTGCAATTTGGTCCGCACATGATTTGTACTTCCTGAAGCCTGCCTGTTCCGGTCGTAGTTTTGAATCCAGCGCATCCTTAAGCCTCTCCAGGATGATGCGGCTTAATATTTTGCTTGCCTTGGGTGGACAGGAGAGTGATTCCGCGCCAGTTCTTGCAAACATTGAGGTCTCCCTTCTTCGGCAGTTTGACAAGGTAACCCTTCTTCTAATCACTAGCCAGGTACCTTCTCTTCCTTCCACACCTGCAATAGTGGTGTGAGCATGTCCGCTGTTGTCTCTGCATCTGTTCTCAGTGCTTCTGGCGGGATCCCATCTGGTCCTGCTGCTTTCCCACATTTCAGTAGCTTTATGGCGTTCAAAACTTCCATTTTTGTTGGAAGATTTATGTTGACTTGTAGTTCAGCAGCTGTAGGTGGTATTTCTGGACGAAGTACAGGTGGTGGTCGATTCAAGAGCTTCTTGAAGTGGTCGGCCCATTGTTTCTCTTCTTTCGTAATTAAATTTCCGTCATCATCTTTTATTGGCTTCGCCTGCGTTGATCTCTTCCCAGATAGCAACCTGGTTATTTGATACAATGTTGTCAGTTCTCTCTTACCTGCAGCCTGTTCTGCTTCACTTGCCAGTGTTTCGTAGAAGTGTCTTTTTTCTTTCCTTGCACTCTTCTTCACTTCTTTGTCCAGTGTTCTATACATTGTACTCAATTCCTCTTGTCGTTGAGCATCCTTGCACTGGTTTATCTTCTGCTTCACCATCCTCCTCTCCTCCATCAGCTTCCAGGTATCCGTCGAGATCCATTCCTTGTCCTCTTTCTTCATCCTTCCTAATACGGCTGTGCAGGTTTCTTTCCACATCTCTTTCAAAGACTTCCAGTGTTCTTCCACACAGGTTTCTTCAGGGATGTTGCTCGATGTCTCCCATTTTGTCTTGACGGCTGCCGTGAAGATTTCCTTTGTAGTTTCATCCTTCAGTTTTCGAGTGTTGTACTTGAACTGCGGTCTATCACCAGCTTCCTTGAAGGCTTTGAACTTGATTTGGAAGGTCCCTTGCACTGGATAGTGAGTTATCTGAACCTACATCTGCTCCTCTTCTTGATCTTGTGTCAAGTAGACTGGGTCTCCATTTTCTTGAGATTGAGATGAAGTCGATTTGGTTTTTAGTGTGTCCATCTGGTGAAATCCATGTCGCTTTGTGGATATCCTTGTGCTTGAACACACTGCCTCACTGCAATCACCAAATCGTTGAATGCACAGAATTCTGCAAACAATTCTCCATTCTCGTCCATCACCTCACCGAGCGATTCTCGATCCATGGTTAGTTCTCTTCCTGTTTTGTCCACTCCCAGTTTGGCATTCATGTCACCCCACCCATTGGGATTTTGATATGGCCAACTGGCTTGTGGTCTTGTCCAGTGTTGATTGCAGTTGTCTGTAGAATTCCTCCTTTTTCTCTTGCTCTGCATAATTTGTAGGTGCATAGCATTGTATGACTGTGACCTTCCTTCCTTTCGAGTTGAATCTTGCTGTCATGATCCTGGAGGAGATTGGTTCCCACTGCATCATCATTATCAACATAGGACCAGGCATTACTGCGTAACGGTCCGAGTTGCCACACCTCATATCAGCACATCAAGTAAAAAGGTAGTGAGGTGAAGGATGAAGATAAGTGAATGCAGTCAAAAGAAATATAAAGTACGAGAAGAAAGGAAAGAGGAGTGACAAAATGGTGAGATTCGGTATAGCGTTGTTAAGATGAGGATAATGTGTGTATACATCTGCGCCACTGACTTCGGTTCTGAGCCATATCACCTAGGGTC
Organism: Heterobilharzia americana; assembly: GCA_944470555.2. Taxonomy (NCBI): domain Eukaryota; kingdom Metazoa; phylum Platyhelminthes; class Trematoda; order Strigeidida; family Schistosomatidae; genus Heterobilharzia; species Heterobilharzia americana. Next base: position 26,896,958 of record OX104129.1, read on the forward strand.
TCCAACCACTGGTTCCTCTTGTCCCGTGGACCCCAACCACCTAGTCTGCATCGTCCTACATGGCTTAAACCAACAGTCAGAGACTTCATACATTGGTGCCATGTTTTAGTCTGGCCACCTCGGGCCTTTTTCCAGCCTGAACCCACCTCAGCCAACATTGTGTGACGAGGCAATCGGTGACTAGGCATACGTAGTACGTGTCCCAACCATCTCAGTCGATGAAGGTTCACAACTTCGTCGACTGACTTACCTCTTCTCCCTAAAACTCTACACCTAACTTCTGCATTACTCACATGGTGACACCACGGAATACGTCCTATACTACGAAGGCAATGGTGGTCAAATACCTGTAACCTTCTCATGTCTTCCACTTTCAATGGCCATGTTTCACAGCCATACAGTAGAACAGAACGGACTGCTGTGCAGTACACGCGACCCTTAATAGACAAACGAATATCACGGCGGCGCCATAGGTGGCGCAAATTGGCAAAAGCCAATCGAGCCTTTTGTATCCGTGCAGAAATCTCATCGGCAACTAACCCACCGGGGTTGATCCTACTTCCCAGGTAAGTGAAGTGGTCAACCACTTCACTCTCTGTTGTTAGCCGCGGTACCGCTGAAGACCAGTCCTGTTGTGGACATCATGATCGCCACTCTATAGCTCAGTGTGCTCGTGGTTATCGTCTGGGTGACCAGAGTAGATTATTGATTCTCCAATTGACAGCTTGGAGAGTCCACTCCCATTCCGTCTGCTTTCGCAAATCCCAAGCACTTCGATGTGATACCTTCTCATCTCGTTTGCGATCTGGGCTGCCTTGCTGGGTTCAAACATCGTGCGGACATTCCATGTCCCCACGTTTACTTTTGCTTTCATCGAGAGAAGACATCGGCCAATTGGCTTCCCGAAGGCTTTCACTAACCGGCGTCATTTCGCCTCTCCTATTCCAGCGAGGAAGAATTTTGTTTTTATTTTTTATATTTTGTTTGTGCTTTGAACTTTCTTTAGCTGTTAGATTTGTTTTACGGGGTAGGGTTGCTAGCCGTATGCCCAACCTCCCCTCTTTATCCGGGCTTAGGACTGGCTAGTAACTAGTGAACTAGTTAACCAGGCGAGGTTGAATTGGACCACTAGTAAGTAGAAATGACATGTTATCACAATATGTTGATGACTTCATTGAATAATCTCTCTCTTACCTGGAACCTTACACCCAACTTTGACACTACCGATCTAGGCAACGGAGTACAAATGGGGAAGAATAATATGAAAATAACCGTAATCTGTTAAGTGTAATCGTAAATTAACTGTTTGTATTGATCATGTTCGATGAGTGCAAGAGTTGGACTCATTATGTATCCTTTTTATTTTCAAGCATGACAGGGAGTTTGTTATCATCAGGGTTTGGGTCGGCTTGAGAACATCATACTATCGATGAACAATCACAGCTGTCTAAATACTTTAAGTACTCTGTGTTCTGTTAGACTTACTCTTTATATTAATGTTTATAAGTGATTGTATTCTGTAGAGAGTTTATATTTTGGGTTGCATAGGACAGGTTTAGACCGTTTTTAGATTTTCATTCTACACATTCATGATGCTGTACTTTGTTGGGGTTTTCATCATACAAGACCTTTGATTCATAATATAAATCGTGATCTGAAAGAACCTTGGTTTTCCATACAAATCACTCAGCGGAATGATAACTCGGTGTTGTTCATTGACGATTAGTTTACGAAAGTTCCAATCGGAAATGAATAGTAATGATCATTGATAACACCATGTTGTAAATAGAATGAAATCATAAAATGTTAACCATTTGCTTTTATCTGAATAGTAATATGCTTCGCGAGAAACGTGTTTGTCCTGGTCTGCGTTCGGCAACGGGTCATATGTTTGCGGTGTCAGCGAAACTTGAAGTAGTAATAAAGAGCTTCCAGGGCTCCATCGTCTTAATATTTTTGCTGTTGGTGTCCGGTCGTGTTAAAAACTACATTGAAATCAATGAACTTTCCAACTGAATAGTCTCAGAGTTTTTACTGATCGATCCAAATAACACTTTACAGTAGTACACAAAGAACAGATGGATACAAAAGGAGTGATATTAAAGAAGATGAAGTTGTGTGAGAGCAAAAACAATTTGAAGTGCGACTATTCAAGCTTTGCAAGATCCTAAGGAGTTAATACATCTTCGCCATTGTGACCAATTTTCAGCCATGTCACCAGGAGTCCTCAACCACTGATTCCTCTCGTCTCATGAACCCAACCAGGCAGTCTACATCTCCCAACATGGATCAGGTCAGCAATCTCACGGACTGGTGCCATGTCTTGCTCTGGCCACTCTAAACCCTATTCTCACCTAATCCAACTTCTAGCATAGCATGTTGAGGTGGGCGGCGGCCTGGCATGCTCTATACATGTCCAGGCCATCTCAGTCGAGTTAGGTTCACAACCTAGTCAATCGACTTGTCTAGTACCCCTCGCCTGATCTCAACATTGCTCACACGGTGGTTCCGCCAAACGCGAGCAATGCCACGCAAATATCTGACTAAAACCGTATCGTCCCTTTATGTCTTCTATTTTCAACGACCATATCTCAACCATGTAACAAAACAGAACGAAATGCAGCACAGTATGCTCGTTCTTTGACAGGTAGTTGGATATCTCGCTAGCTGGCTCCATAGGTAACGCGAGCTGGCAAATGCCAAACGAGCCTGCTGTATCCAAGCTGAGATTTCGTTAGTAACATGCCTGTTAGGGCTGAAGATTTATTTTTATTATTTATCGCTTGGGTTCCTAGTGAAACATAGGGCTTCAGTAGCACGTCTCCATTGTACTCTCTTCTCTACAGTCTTTTCAACCTCGCTCCACTACTGCCCAGAAGCTTTCATTTCTTCCCCATACGATCTCTTCCATATCACCCTCGGACGCCCAACTTCTCGTTTCCCTTTCGGGCTCCACTCGATGGCCTGGCGCGTGGTCTCCGAATGGTCTTCTCAATGTATGTCCAGTCCAATCCACCTCCACTTTCTTCCCCATATATTTGTTGGGCGATGGGTTCTTGCTTCGTTGTGAGGCGAGAGTTCTTTGTTGCTTATTCTTCCTGGCCTTCTCATCTGATCTTCAGTATCGAGTGAGCGTAGGCAGGAGCTGTTGATGTATGTCTGCAGTCTGTTGGGAATGCTTTTCTTAACGCGCAAAGTCTCTCAACCATCACAAAAAATCACTGACTTGATTGAATTAGTGTTGAAAATCCGGATCTTGTTCACGCTTTATGCTGAGTGCAGTTCATCTCCACACTTATTTCAAGTTAATGAATGCCTGTTATGCTGATTTTCCGATCCTGGCTGCCAACGTGGGTATGTGAAAGAGACAACTTCCTTCAGATTTCCCCTGTTAATGGTGACTGGTGCTTTTTGTTGATGCTGATGTTCGTTGGGTATCTTCATTACCTTTGTCTTCTCTACATTCACTTAAAGTCCCGTCTTCTCTGCCTCCTCAGCTAACTTGTTAGTTTTCGCCTGTAGATCTTCGAGTTTGTGCCGCAAGACATCAGACATAAATCATCGGCGGCGAAATCCAAATCTTCTAGAGTTTTTTCATCGATGAAACAGCGTATGCCCCTCTTCTCCTTCCTCACAATTTGTTGCATGGTCCAGTCGACCACAGTCAGGAACATGATCGGTGATAGTAGGCGGCAGCCTTGTCTTATCCCTGTCTTCACTTCAAAGGCGCCACTGAGCTTTCCTTTGTGAGTCACTTGACATATGGCATCTTCATATAGCTATTGAATGAGGCTGATAAAGGTTTATGGCAGTAAAACTGTAGTGTTGAAGCAGTTGCCAAATTACTTCTCAATCGACGCTGTCGAAGGCCTTTTCAAAATCGATGAAGCTGAGGTAGAGAGTTGACTGTTATTCCATGCTTTGTTGTATCATGATGCAAACCATAGCGCTGCAATCTGATCCGCACATGATTTGTTCTTCCTGCAGCCAGCCTGTTCCGGTCGTCTTGCTTCTCTTATGTTCTCTGAGCTGGATTGTTTAATCGTCAAGCTTTCATTGTCCTTCTAGACGACATCATCAGCACTAACTTCAGCATGAAATGAGCTGTCAATATCTCTCCGTCAGTGATTCAGTAGCTTATCTTGACGAAGCAGTCTATGATTGGTTGTTTCCTTTGATCGTTGTGTCATTGACTGTATAGATTTTACTGTTGGCTGTCCCTCTGCTTGACCTCTGACCTTTCTGTCGTTTGACATCTTTCTTATTGGTTGATAGATTGGGTCTATGTCTATACAACTGTTGATTGCTGACTGACCTGAATGCCAAGCTTCTAGGAATTCTCTGAAAGTTTTTGTGTTTCCTCTGTCCAAGATTTCTACATTGTCGAAATTGAATTCATGTCCATAATTATCCACATGCATTGAAATGTTGTGACGTTTGATAGCCAATTGGTGTTCATGTAGACGAAGGTGAAGACGGCGACCACTTTTCATAATGTAATGTTGACTACAGTTACTGAAGTTGATTTTGTAAATGATATTCGGTTTGTCTTCTTTGGTTGTCGCATCCTTTGGTCTGCATAATAGTGTTTGCATGGAATTTGTTGGTTTATGAGCCACATCAATTCCAAGTAGTTTCAGTAATCTTATCGTGATTTCTGATATATTCTTTATGCGTAGTAGGATGATGCGTTCATTGATTTCTGTCGATGACTTTGTAGTTGATGATGTACGGGATAGGCATCTTCTGATAAAGTTTCGTGGGTAGCCGTTCTTCCTTAGGATGGACATCAAGTAATTTTCTTCATTCCTCCGTGAAGTTGTTGTACTGCAGTGTGTTCTCGCCCTTCTGAATAGAGTCTGTACCCAATTGATCTTGGGGGTCGTTGCTACTGTAGTTGAGGACTTGGTCAATGTGTGTTGGCTCCCTGTACACTTGGGTTTCCAGCTTCTCCGTATTTGTTCTATTGACCAGAACATCCAGGAATGGTTGTTGGTTGTTTGACTCCTTCTCCATTGTGAATTTGATGTCACTGAAAACGTTGTTGATCAAACTGTGGGTGTTTTCTATATCATTTTAATGATGACAAAAGTGTCGTCCACATAGCGAATCCAGAATTTTGGTTTGATCACAGACAGGATGATGGCTTCCAGTCTCTGCATCACTGCTTCTGCAATTAGTCCGGATATCGGTGATCCCATTTGAGTTCCTTTCATCTGTTTGTATATCTTGCCACTGAATTGGAAGTGTGTTATCAGACAAAGGTCGATGAGTTCCATCAGACCTGAACATTTAAGTTTTGTGCGTTCTGCAAGGCTTGTGTCTTCATTGAGCAGAAGGGACATGGTTTCCTTGGCTAATTGGGGTTCGATGGATGTGTATAGTGTTGTGACATCGAAGGATACCATTAATTCGTCGTTTTCTATGTCAATGTGTTTAATCTTTTCTAAGAATTCCTTTGGTGATTTGATGGAATGTCCGCATGATTGAACGTGGTGTTTTAGTTTTCTCGAAAGTTCTATTGATATGTTGGAGTTCCTGGAAGTGAGACAATTGGTTGTAGAGGGTTGTCTGGTTTGTGTATTTTTGGTCTGCTGTTAAACCGAGGAAGGACAGGTCCATTCGATTTCATTCTCCATTAATCTTGCTTTGTTATTTCTTCTGCTTTGAAGAGTTTGTTCAAGATTTCTTTGATCTGGTTGTCAAACTTCTGGATAGGGTTGGTTTCAAGTAGTTGATATACATTTTCGTCTTTGAGTAATTCCTCTGCTTTCCTGATGTAGTCTTCTTTTTCCATGACTACTGTAGTGCCTCCCTTGCCTGCTGTAAGTATAACGATGTCTTTCCTATTTTTCAGCTTTTTTAATTTTTTTGTTCGTGAGTGTTGATTTGAGCATGATGTTTTGATCTGCCTGGTCAGTGGTACGATTGTTTGCCATATTTCTTGTTGAGTGACCTAATTTAATCTTGATGTTTTAAGTGATGACTCTAATGCCGCAAAGAATCCTGGTTTCGTGGCATCTCTTGTGTTGTAATTCAATCCTTTTTGAAGAAGAAGCTCTTCCATTTTTGTAAGTGGTTTTTTTGATAAGTTGGCAAAGCAGTTGTTTGTTTCATCGGTTGAAGGTACTTCTGAGATTTTGAGCAGCTTTTTCCTGAGGACGTTTCTTCGTTGTTGTTTGTATCGTCTGCTTGATTTTTCAATTGCAGTTGAACAGCGTAGCATCGTATGATTATGACTTTCCTTCTTTTTGAGTTGAATGTTGCTATCATGATCCTGATCCTGCAGGAGAAGATTGGTTCCCACTGCATAGGAGAGAGCCTTTGATACCCTTGGGTGTGGGACATGATGATAGGCACTCAAAAACTCAGTGTGCTTGTGGTTGTCGTCTGAATGACCATATCGGAGTAGATTGTTGACTGTCCAGTTGACAGTTTGGAGAATCCACTTCTATTCCATCTGCTTTCACAGATTCCTAGCTCTTCTATGCTATACCTTCTCATCTCTTTTGCAATCTGGGCTGCCTTGTTAGGTTCGAACATTCCATGTCCCCATGTTTACTTTTGCTTTCATGGAGAGAAGAAAAGACATATCGGCCAATAGGCTTCCCGAAGGCTTTCACCAACTGGCGTCATTTCGTCTCTCCGATTCCAGCGAGGAATAATTTTGTTTTTATTTTTTATATTTTGTTTGTGCTTTGAAGTTTCTTTAGCGGTCAGATTGGCTTTCTGGGGTTGGGTTGCTAGCCGTATGCACAACCTTCCCTCTTTATCCGGGTTTAGGACCGGCTAGTAACTAGTTAACCAGGCGAGGTTTTTTACTTTTATAGAACGCTTCAATTTACGGATGTCCACGTGCAGTCCACTCTCCACATTGTCTCAAATGTCTATTTTAAAGAAGCGCAACATGGCTGCCTAAGATTCCGAAATTTTAAAACATGAAGCCACAAGTAGACCTTGAGGACCACTAACTGGCACTGTTTAGATGTCTGTTCTTATGCCAAATCCAACGCAACAGGTAGAACATGTTACTTAGAGTAGTGAACCCTAATCTCATACTTCTGTTGCTGACACCCTTGAAAGCCTGATTTTAATGGTGACAGTATTACATGTCAAGCTTCTTATAATTTTTGAAGCATGGGTGACACTGCCAATGGTTGAATCACCGAAGAGCTTACGCGACAGGCTGAAGGACGTCGTTATGGAACTAATGCTGTCAACCAGTGTCAGTATCACCTACATGGACTGTGCACTGGCGCTTTTCCAGGAATTTCTACCGTACTTTCCAAGAAGCTTCAGGACAGTTCTGAAGGAGTGTGGCAACTGACCGGTAAGAATGTTAGGTAAAAGAATTCATTGCCACGTACGTCTTAAAAGGAACCTTATGCACTATGTAGATGCGTGGTTACAGCGTACTGACCTCCATAACATAGAATTTCAAGTGAACTTTGATGGTTTATCTGTATCTAAAACTTCAAGTCAGCAGTTGCGGACAATATTAGGTCGTATAGCTAGTCCTTGTTTAAGTCATGGATTTATGGTGGTAATGGGAAACATAGGGACTTTAATGAATACTCAAAAGATCTTACTTTTGAGTTAGAAAGTATTTATAGGGATAAGATGTGAACGCCATAATGGGTTCATTGAGGCAAAACTAGCAGCTGTAGTTTGCAACATCCCTGCATGATCGCATGCTAAGTATAATATTGGCCCTAATGGAACTGCAGGTTGTGATAGGTGCACCACAGAGGGATATAAGCTTGAGAATGGGCTAATCTATTCAAACGAAAAGTATTTTTTGAGGACGAATTTCGTCAACAAATTCAGTCGATAATATCCTCGCGGTAAGGCCAGCCTAGAGAATTCGCCCACTGATATGATCGTCATTTTTCATCCTCATTTACTTGAGCGTAGTTAAGAAACTCATCGGTCTCTGGCCAGATTTTTCAGGTAGGAAGGAGAAGAGGATGGATAAGAAAACGATACTGGCTATAGATATTGGGATGAGTGTAAAGATGATACACTGATGGATTTTCAAAGGAAATGTTGCCCACCTGGTGATGTATATAAATGAAAGGTCACTGAGAAGTGACTTTAAAGGTCACCCTAGCAACCGATGAAATAACCAATCAGGCTTTCATATTTTGCCTGAAAAAGTACTTTCCCACAAGACAAAGGGATGTAGTTGGCTATCGCATTAGTTGCTAGAGTGACCTTTAAAGTCACCCCAACTAAGTATCGACTGTTTTTGTATTTGGAGCCAAGACTACTTAAGAAATTTCTTTCATTACCTCGATATACCAACTTCATGCGACTGTTTCTCTGCACATAGTCGCTGTTCCGCCCTAAGCTTTGTAGGCGGTACTGTGAGTCCGTAAAGCGTGACTTTCAGAGTTTCCTTGTAATGTATGCGGCCATATAATGACGGGAACATATCCTCTACAGTGTGCATTGATTGAAGTAAATTACAGATGACGTCACTGTGCGTAGTAACTTGGAAAATTTCTCTGCATTTGCTTATGAACCTTACATGCAGACAGCAAGACGTTGCGTGCTTAGTAATTACGCTGTAGTAAAACAGGTGGCTCAGAATTATACAGAGCAAGTGTACATGGAAGAAAAGCTCCACCTAATAAAGCCTACTCCTGTAGTGCTTGAGTATAATGCTAAAATAGACACTAGGAGCAGCACAAGAACGTGCCAGCAATACATGTTAAGTGCTTACAATCCTGATAACGTTATGATAGCTAAAAGTCATCCAGAATTAGTTACTGGCATTAGTGGACCTGACAAACTACCTTTCCGACGGTACAACGACCCCATCATCTTCGATGAACTATTCCCATCAAGTAATATAGGTGTATTTAAATGCTCTGCAGTAGGTCATGAGTGCAAATGCATTTTCGTAGACGACGTCGTATGTAAATACATTGTTATTCCCTCTAAGAACTATGTAGTAATATCGTTCCTCCATAAATCTAATTTAACGTTTTCTGCGGGTGCCACTTCGTTCTCCTCGTGATTATTGTAATGAAGGCATGCTATTCCGTTACAAGTAGACTGATTTACATTTCAGTCATCGCTGCATATTGCGAATTTGCATTCATCCCTTTTCCGTTTCTGTAATTATTTTTGCAATTATGCAATTATGTAATTATTTTTGCACGGAGGAAAAATTCATGGTGTCCAATATTCCGGATGACAAACGTATTTTTTTTGTCCCTCGCGTATGGATGCGATCAATGGATACATGCTTGTTCAAAGTTGTTATGGAAGAGGAAACCGATAGTGGATAAAGTATTTGGAAGTGTAAAGCTGTAATGGAATACAGTAATATGCTGAAATGCATCCTAATTATCTAACTATTAGATACGAAATCGGAAGCTGAGCCCGTAAAGTAAGTCCCGGTGTTTTTAATTTTTAATTACTCAGAGATATTAAGAAAACAGATGACGACTACTTATATGACTCAACTGATATGCGACCTTGCAGTTGACCAATCTACTTGCGTAAATGCTGAATATCCCAAGATGAATATGCTATATCAACTTTGTTCTTGCACTGCAAAGTACGATGGATCATTTATGTGTTTAATTTGAAGAACGGGAATTCAAAGAGCGATACGTAAGTCGTCTTACATTCTCCTGAGTCTTGCAGACTACTAATATGACACTTAAATTGGTGGATGACATTAGAACGTCAGTATTGTTTCGAAACGTGAGATCACATTCCAGTATACACTCCTGGGAACGCCAGATAAACTATCCTTGCTGAAATGCATATTTTACCAGATCATGAGATGTAAGTTTTAATATTTGCCACTCAACCCATCACCAGGCTTAATAAAACACAGGTTCTTGAATGCAATCAGGCATGAGAAGGACGACGACCGAAAATTGGACGTGGCTACTCAAAAATGTTTACGCGATCTCATAAGCAGAAGATACGAAAGGAAAAAGTCTAAAGGCAGCAGTGTAAGTACTTCCTTTAATCACAGAAAAATGGTAAAAATATCATTATAGTGACTATTAACCTCATTAACATTCGGGCGATTATTACTATTGGTGTTAGTGAAACTTCTGAGTATCATATACATCATACGTAATAACCCTTTATTTTCCTTTCCAGGCTTCCATTGTATCTCAACAGTCAATATCATTTAAAGTAATTTAATTAAATATAGATATGAGCCGTTATTTAATGAACACTTATACATTGCTTTAAACGAATTAAATGACTACATCCGACTTTTATGTCTTTCAAGACTTACCAAGCAACAGTGACTTTCAACCTAATGGATGAAGATTAATATCCTGTACATTTTTTTTGATTAATGAAACTCCGCTTGCAATCCTCGTAAATATGCACGTCTCATTTTTATCGAATACGTATTCAATCACTTCAGATGACCGTAAATTTTTCCTTCCGGTCTAAAACGGTCTGCACAATAGTACTAACTTCATTGTTTATCCGGAATAGTTATGTAAGAATAGAATTTGAAGTCTGTGGTCGTATGTAATCCCATATTAGACTGGTATGTGATAAAGCACACATTGACATGGTAATTTTGGAATAGCGCGTAAACGAGAATAGCAAATTATTTCAGAAAATTTTAGAGAGGTGCAAATGGTCTTCGGGGAAATTCCAAGGAATCGAGAGGCCGATAGCTGCTACCTTGACGTGGTGGTCGAGTTTGCATGTCACAATGACCCAGAGAGCTATACTGATGAGACGCTTGTCCCCTCAATGTCCTACCATGTCAGAAAAGTCTGTTGGATAGCGGTGAGACGAAAAGCAGTTACCATTATAATGTGAATTACCACACTCTGATGAGGGTCTGAGGGCTGGACGGAGTGTGACAGCAATAAGATGTTTCCCTTGGATGACTAGCAGTGCCATGGATGAATGCTGATTCTCAGAGACACGTATACAGAAGCCGAGCATGAACATTAAAATGACCTCACGTGTGCTGTGAATCATCAAAATCCACCTTTCGAATATCCAGAGAAGCAATGGCTAGCTCTCGTAGACTCGGTGTAACCATGGCACTTAGCATAGGGCAGAAAATGGGCTTCTCGACTGTATATCGGTCAACAATCGTTTGTGTGCTGTTCGACTGAATGGATCTATAAGAACCAGGAAATATCGTGCGACCAACCGATATCAGTTCATCTACGCACCTACCGATTGTATTTCAGATGATGCAAATGATGAATTATATGACAAGCTGTCAACTTTACTACAGAAAGCAACACATCCAGATGTAGTCATAACGGCAGGTGGCTTTAACGCTCAAGTAGGGAAACTGAGTCAATCGGAAAGGCATGCCATGCCAACGAAACGATGATCATTTGTTGCGATTTTGCTCCGACAGTCATTTGTTTCTGGCCACCACTAACTTTAGGCATAAAGAAAGCCCCTGTCTGACATGGCGTCCACCGACATCAAACTAATGATAGACACGGATAGATCACATTACTACAAGCCATCGTTGGGGAGGATTTCCGCTCTTTCTAAGGTACCAGTTTATACTCCTATCATGCGCTGGTACAGGTTCATGTATACCTGTGCCTTGCCAGTCGTAGGAAACAAGCGGCGGTAAAGTCTGTCTGCACTCAATTGAAGATGAGGACGCGAAGTACGCATTTAGCTAGGCATTTATCTGAAATGACAGCATGATATTAAATGTGCTGTAGAAACACAGATACAGACAATTGATGAACTACATCCAAAGGTTAGCAAACGCCAGTGGATTTCTGAGAAGCCATCCGAACTAACTGATGCGAAAAGACTGATTCCGGCCGACTCTGGCCACAATATAGAGCGAAAGCACAAGTAAGTTGATCAAGAGTCCTTGCCATAATCGCAAGCAGTGATAGGTGGCGAAAGCAAGAGGTGAAAAAGGCATCAGTGGTGGATAACACTCGGCAACTATTTCAGCCTATTAAGGATACCGGCAAGAAGATGATGGTTAGTTGAACCACTGCTGAAAAGGAAGGAACGCTGACAACCTCCCAGAACAGACGGCCAGAACACTTTGAAGCACAGTTCGACCGGCTCACAGCAACGCTCTAGTTGCCTAACATCCTTTTTGAACCTCAGTAGGACCTAGACGTCGGTCTTCCAACTCTCCTTGAAGTTAAGAAAGCTGTATCGAACCTGAAACGACGAAAAGCAGCAGGAACCAACAGTTTGCAGCCTGACGTTTTCAAGGATGGAAGTAGGGAATTGTTAATTAAAGTGGCGGAAGCACTGGTTAGTGTATAGATATCAGAGGTAGTATCATCAGACCGTTCTTCACTGAACATTCCAGTCTATAAGAAGGGGCAGAAATTATGACAACTATAGGGGAATTATATAGTGATAATTGATAGTGGCTAGCAGTGGGACCCAGGATGCACATCCCGTCCTATTTTGATCTCGTCATCTGGATGTACCTGCCTCCCAGTGAGTGCTGTTCCCACCGGGATTCGTACTCGGGGAAGTAGTTTAACTAATATCGTGTCCAAGATCCTAAGGGCCATAGTTAACCCACGCCTAACTGCTGCTCGGGAATAGCAGACTCAAGGAAACCAGGTGGGTTTCTGAACAGGGTGTGGAACGCAGGCATACCTACCGACGGTAAACACTTGCCATATTTCTTGACCTGAGGGCGGTTTTGACTCAGTCGACCGTGAGGTATTGTGGCAGTATCTGACTATGAAGGGAGTAAAGAACAAGTACATAACGCTGGTGGAAGCTCTCTACTCAAACTCACGCAATCGTGCAGAACCTTCTGGAGAGTCGTCATCAGAATTGACGACAACTAGTGGTGTCCGCCAGGCATCCCCACTGTAACCATTCCTATTTAACTTCGTCATAGACGTACTAATAGATATAACCTTAGGTACGTCTGACTTCACTGGATTGACCTACTCCTTGGAGATCATCTCGTTGACTTTGAGTAAGCAGACGATATTGGCCTTCTCAACTGAAGACGATGACAAAATGCAGTCCTGTGAACACGTTGAGCAGAAATGGATGTTTGACATGCGTCTCACAGCTTTCGAATGTAAGATGATGCTTCAAGACTGGCCTGCTCCAAGTACTCCCAGTTTAATGTTAGGGAGTGAAGTGGTGGAATGTGTCGACCACTTCACTTATTTGGGGAGGGAGTATCGTCAGCCCTAACAGGCATGTTACTAACGAAATCTCAGCTTGGATACAGCAGGCTCGTTTGGCATTTGCCAGCTCGCGTTACCTATGGAGCCAGCTAGCGAGATATCCAACTACCTGTCAAAGAACGAGCATACTGTGCTGCATTTCGTTCTGTTTTGTTACATGGTTGAGATATGGTCGTTGAAAATAGAAGACATAAAGGGACGATACGGTTTTAGTCAGATATTTGCGTGGCATTGCTCGCGTTTGGCGGAACCACCGTGTGAGCAATGTTGAGATCAGGCGAGGGGTACTAGACAAGTCGATTGACTAGGTTGTGAACCCAACTCGACTGAGGTGGTTTGGATATGTACTAAGCATGCCGCCTACCTCGACGTGCCACGCTAAGAGAGGTTGGATTCATCTGGAAGGTTCAGGGTGGTTAGACCGATACCTATCACTAGCCGTTAAATTCCTTGACTGTTCGCTTGAGCCGTGTTGGGAGATGTAGACTGCCCCGTTTGAGGTCCCCGAGATGAAAGAAATCAGTGGTTGGGGAGACTTAGTGATATAGCTGAAAAAAGGTCACAATGGCGCATGTGTATTAACTCACTGAATCTGAAGCTTAAATATATACACTAATCACTATCTTCAGATTATATATTCTCTCACACTAATTTGTCAACCCTGATATCACTCTATCTACCTGTTCTTAGTATATTGCTGTAAAGTATCGGAACTGGAACCGACACAATTGTATGCATGGTTCCACTATGATTTTGTTATTCACCTAGCGGCGAATTAAGTATAGGCTTGGGGGCAGCAATATACCACAGTCCTGGATTAATACGCACTCTAGCAGAAATAGGGATTAACTTTGGCCCTTCCCTATAACTTTCCCAATACTTTTACATTGCTTCTTTGCGAAACTTCCCCCAAAGTATGTTTGGGAGTTTAAAGCACGTGAACCGACAACTCAGCAATTAAAGAGGATGTATTTACGTTATTATAAAAATTAATTGACAGACAGTGGCGCTTTGAACGAAGACATAAGGCAATCTATAAAGTGATAGCGGAAAGTGGTTCAGAGTGCCCCGCATTTTTTGAAACGATTAGCTGCTGGTAGGTTCCCATTAAAACTGTAGACCAAAAAGGTACGTATGTTGTTGCAAGAGGCGCGTAGAGTAGTGTGTTTGGTGGTGACCACGAGGATCTGTAAGGTTAAAGAGGAAGAGAAAACAACGTGACCCGACGACTCAGCAAGTACACAGGATGTACTTACACTTAGTATTAAAAAAGCTTGCAATCAGTAGAGCTTGATAACCAACAGGTGAAGCAGTTTAGAAACAGAAAATGAAAGGTAAACCAGTAAGGTTTCAAACGAGTTAAACTGCTTTCCGAGCACGTCCGTCAGCAGAAGTCTAGTCAGTCAAGTAGTATAGCTAACCCTCACAAGGCAGGTATGGTTTCTCAACTACGTAACTATGTCACCTCGTGAGGACTACCTACCACATGGAAGCCTCTGGCGTTTGTTTCCCTTGAGCAATATCTGTCCTTATGCACCATTATATTTTCCGCTAAGTCTTCCCAAATGCCAACTGAACATTTGTCACAATTTTTCGAAACAAGCTAAAACTCAACAAAGGCAGAGGGTCGGTTACCTATCATTTACGCTTGTCGTAATTCACGTATGCAACCTGATAACACTCAAAAAAGCACCAGTAAGTTATTTAGATATTTATTTTCATAAAAGCAACAGTCCTTACAAATACATGCAACTATATATATATATATATATATATATATATATATATATATATATATATATATATATATATATATATATATATACATATATACGGCTAAGGTTAGGTCCAAACGTCGATTGCTATACAGTAGGGTGGCCACCGGCTCTCAGCATACTGCTTCTTGAAGACAGGCTCCATATCGTTGCGTTGTATCAAAACCTACAACTATCTGTTCAATTATTAATAAAAGAGGATTTATAACAACAATAGTACTTTATTCCGAATAAAGAATTGTACAAAAACACCATTTTCACAGCAATATCTCAATGACACTGTTCCCAGTGAAGCTGACAAAACTTCAAAAGAAATCGTTACGCCGTATAGAGTCTACCAGAGTAGGAAATTATATACATATAAACGGCCTGCCCCAACAAAGAAAATATGCCCAACATAGCAAACGAAACCATCAGAAAAAAACAAAGGTGAAACTCGCCCTGAGTTTCTGCTGTCTCCATCTTTATGTTCTTCGTGAATAGCGACAGTAGAAAGTGCAGTAGTCTTATCTCTATAGACCTTTCGACGCAAGACACTAGTAATCTTATAGTCTCTAAAACAGATCTCAGGGCCGGAAGTAGTTGATACTAAGCACTTGCCATAAGTTCCTGATGTTGCACCGTGGAATGTCTCGCCTACCAGAAGGCTGATACGCTCACTATCCTCTGAACATCGATAACTTCGGTGTTTGAAGTTTGAGCGTTTGTAGGTCAGACAGCTCTTGATCGTAGTATTTCAAGTTCAGATTAAAATATGAGACACTCAACTAAAAATGCAACACGTTATGAGAAAAGAATTGCTTTTAGGTTTCAAAAAAAATTTTTTTTCAGATGCGCGTTAAGAACAACGTACATATACTCCAGATGAAATGTGAAGACAAAAACTGTGGGGTTAGAGGACGTCACCTCAAAGTTCCACTAGCCTTTAGATTTCTGACAGGTCTACTTTGCATCAGGGGGTGTGCCTGCCCGACCGCTTTAACTGGTTCACGACCACGCGTTTCGTTCGTACCATCGTCCATCATATATTGTGGAAGTCTCTCTAGGCTTACGTATGGCGGACTATTATCCGAGTATCCCGGTTTAAGCTTGTCTCTGCTCACTCTATCCTTATAGTTACAGCTCTGCATGATGAAATATTCTGGGTGAGAGAACTTTAAAGAGCCTTTCATATGGAGGGCTAAAAAGTGGTTGAGTTCTTTCACAGTGAATCCATACGTGTGTGCAAGCGTCTATATCTTTGGGATATAAACTGTTCCTACCTGCTCACCGGTTGCAACTGGTCTTAATCTAGCCATGTGATGCTTGGGTCGATCGATATACGCTGAATGGTCAATTCTGTTACTTTCAGCATTCGGGCCGATAACCCTGCCAGGGGATCACAGGACAGTACCGGAAACTAATTCTATCTCCAAACGTGGAGCGCCGATCTTGATCGTCGTACGAATTTCCAACTTAGGGTAGGGGAAATATTCTGTCTAGTGAGGGGGATAAGAACGTAATATCAAGGCAGCCTTAAGTTGTCGATGAAATCTTTCAGTCAACCCGCTTCCCTGTAGGTGGTATGTTGTACAACGACTTATGTGTGAATCAGGGAACTTAGCCAAGTTACTAAACACCTCTGATTCAAACTGTGCCTCCTTGTTGGTGATGATCGTAACAGAGACACTGGATATCACCATTCAGTGCTGTAGAAAGGCTTTGCCACTGTTGCCTAGGGTAATGTCTGTAGGTGGAATTGTTATCAATAACCTCGCAGTTAGGTCCGTGAATTCGCTAGGATGGGGCGAAGAACCTACCGAATTGACGTGTACATATCCAAGACTCACCTCGAGCCAATAAAAAACCCCTGGAGGCGAAACTGTACGTCGCTTTACGTTGGATTGTTGACATCCCATGCATTCCTTAACCCAACTTCGTATATCCCGCCGTAAGTTATGCCAAATACACCTGTGGTCGATAAATTTGTAGTGGGCTTTTGCCCAGGGTACAACAACGAACGAAAGTTATCAGATGTCAGATTTCCATTGCTTTTAGGCACGTAGGGTCTGAACTAACCTTTCGTCTTGTCACAGTGAATGAGTCTTTCATCCGTGGATGAGAGCAACTGCTTAAATTTCAGGATACAGCTACTACTAAAAGGCAAAGTTCTCGATTTTCCATCTTCCTCTTGATTTGCAGCTAAATCCTTGAAAGTTATGGTGAATTGACGGGTACTGTTCACATTAATTCCAGACAGAGCGCCACCCACTTAATTTTGTGTAAATTTACCGTGTCGCTTACCGCTAGTAGACTGCCGTATAAAACCAAGCGACGAATTTCAAGTGGCGAGTATCTCACAGGTTTTGCATTTGGCGCACAAGTTAAATGCATGTGATCCATGTGGACCGTAAACATCCTACCTTCTACCGTGTGAAAGAGGTACTTAGTGGCTAAAAAGATCCTCAGAGGCTCCCGATCAGACGTTGAACACAGAGTTTTGGGTGGAGAAATACATTTTGAAAGGAACTCTACTGGTTGTCAGTAATCTGCCGACTGGCTGAACGCTGCCTTCACAGCCCTATCGGAAGCACAACCATAAGTGCTACTGGTGCACTGACATAAGAGTATTTTGAAATCGTAGCCTCTGCTAAGGCCATATTCAACTTTTCAAAAGCAAACACAGCTTCTGTAGAGAGATTAAAGTCATTGGAGTTTCCTCTGATGGCGTCGCATGTGTTGTGCACAATGTGGTATGAACCTATGACAAAACTAACTGGGCCAATAAAACTTATTGGTTTCAATACAGAGGCAGATAGGGAGTACTGGATGATAACATCTACCTCTTTTGGCAATGGTGAGATATTCCTTCTGTATGAATCATGCATCCTAGGAATTCGATGGTGGGCTGCCAATCAGTGAATCATCAGTGTGTGCTTTGAAAATGACAAACCTCAAAGAAGTTCATCCATATACCAGTACAAAGTTTGTGCGCCACTTCAGATCTATCCTACATACTAGCCGGCTCATTTGTAAGTACTTTGTTGATCCTATCCGCTGCTGAAAGGTAAGGCATATAGTCAGATTACGCATAAAGTGCTTGCGGTACTCTCCAAGAATCCTAAGATCGACAAGATCGGTAACATTAATTCTCGTGGTGTACATAAAAAGACCAACAGATGTAAAACATCCGAGGCACTGAACTCCAACCAACTTACTGAATCTTGGTCTGTCTACTAAGAGCGTCAATAGTGATGGTGAAGATTCATCAGAGCGTCATGGATGTAGAGCACGTAGATACTACAAAGAGGGATGAAGTAGTCGTGGGATGCATCTAACTTTTCAGCTGGTCGAACCTCATTGTCAGTGCATCATGAAAGCTGCTTTAAAACTTGTCAGTACCCGAGGCCATATTTCATGTGATTTGGTATTAAGCTAGGCGAATAACTGTTATTTAGAAAACAAAGACCACTAACTTGTCTGGTGAGAATATATCCGGCATTCAGCTGACTGGAGACACAATAATGGTCTTACGAAACCAGTGATTTCATCAATCCTCAATAATAATAATAATAATAATAATAATAATAATAATAATAATAATTTACTCCCATATTCTGAAAGTAGCATGGGAGACGCCGGGTTGAAGGCTTCAAAATACTGACAGCGTTAGGGGGAAACTGACAAATGAAAAACGAGAGAAAAGACTAGTCAGGACATGAGCCAATGGAAATGTATTTTATGTTAATAATGTCAACAGTTAGACCAACAGGTGGTCGATAAGCCAATCAATATTATTATTTTGAACGCCAGACCATGTATATGTTTCAAGACATCCCCTCTTGACTTGTGTTTTCGGCCAAAAAAACACCTTTTATAAACGTTCGTTGTGCCTTCTCCACTGATTAGCGAGTGGGGAATCAGTAGGAAAGTTGTTGAAGGTTGGCAGCTGACAGTCGATATCCCTGCGTCCTTGACAGATATGGCAGTTTCAAATCACAATGAATACAACTGCCTCATCGTACAAGCAGATCAATAATGTTTACAGTGGCACAAAAGTGGTTTGTAATTTATGAGACTCAAGGAAGTCTCTCATCTCTTGGAACATACATGGCGTCGATGAACCCAGATCGTTATCACTTTTCGCCATGGTCAGGTGGCATCAAGCCTCGCAATATCGTATATTTGTGCTACAAACAGTGGCTGTGGGCGGTCTGTATGCGTTGGTTGTTATTCCACCAAGCAATCGTCCTTTTTGGAAAAATTGTTATGTTTATATCTTTATTGGCCGCAAACATCTCACTTTACAATATGGAATATCAGTAGTAATCTGGGTTGTTCTAGGACTGAGACACACGTAGATTCAGGTGTTTTCGGTTTTTCAAGTGTAGCGATTGACAGCAGTGCAAAAACATTCTACTGAGATAAGTTATTGTGGTGCATACATCACGTTACTACGCAACTGGTGATTTACTATACACTGACTTCTAGTGTGCTCAACGCCTAAGTATGCAGCATTATTCAAGAAGTGTGATAGCATATGTTGCCTCAAATCCAATCAGGCAATACGATACTGGGAATTGGGGGAAACTGTGTAGGACATAAGCTGTCCTTAGAGTCTCCAAGTAAATTCATCCCTTCGATGTGATCATGTGTAAAGATTTCCGCTGCTACTATCACCAATCAAACTGATCATTGTGAAGGGGCCTCGCAAGTCAACGTTCCAAGAGAATTAATAAAAAGGTGAGTTCACCATGAAAATAATCGGGAAAGGGCGAAAAGCCGGGTGGAGTTTAATCCAATTTTTTTCATTAATCACCAGTTTCACGGGCCAATTATTGCCTTTGGTGAGTTTGCATGTCTTGATCGCTCCAAAACTTAAAATGCTATGGTCAAGTTAGTGCTGAAAGAAAATAAGCGGAGGCGTTGTCGGGAAAAGTTTGTACTGCGTAAGATGACTTAGAGAAGAGAAATTCCTATCCTTGTGAAGTTGGTTGAAGTTTACATATACTTTGATTTATGCATATAAGAGCGATTTCGTTGCTCCGCTGTAGTGTGTGTACAAACATATTTTTAGATATGCAGCGTAAAAATGGGCCAAAGCTAAGGGGAAGTCCTATCACCCATGAGCGGAATTTTTACTTTTTTGGCTTCCTGTAGGGAGCAGTAAAAGCGGTGCTAACACAGCCTATGTGAACACTCGCAAATACCATAGGACAAAGAGAACGTAAAGACTATGGCGATCTCATCCCGTACATTTGGTATATTCTCCTTATCCCAGAACGCAGAGATAGAGGCTAAGCGTGTGACAAACTCATCGCTTATGAGCACCTTACGAAGGCAGGATAGAGGGCACTTATTCGGGAAGCTTATTCCAAGATACAGTAAAACATCCCATAAAAATTCAGTTCTTTGAATGTTTCCTTGCATTGACGGCAATAACAACCAAATAAATATAAGCTGAGTGTGAACGGATCATGTTATTAATTATTCCGATAGTGCCCCTAAAATGCATACAACCTGAATGGCATCAGAAAATATGACCCATTTTTATCAAGTTGAAAATGAGTTATTGACAGCATGAGGGCAGCGGAAAGTGTAAATAAATGGGGAGGAGGAGATCGCTTTAAGTGAGTAAGGAAGTTTAACCAATGTACCATAAATATCCATATCGCACTTGCTACAAAAGTCCTGAAAGAAGCTGACCTGCAAGTCTGATTCAATCATTTTAAAGTAAACTCAGAGTGCTTAAAAGGAGGAGAACAAGGTCTTTCTGCAAAATTCTCATTCGATTTTTGGAATGCTCTAGGTTTGAATAAAAACTTTTATTTCGGTGGAAAAATAAGTAAATATTTTGTTCTCAGGTTATGAAGTTAACATGAGAGAGGCCGGTTTGCAGGCAACATCACATTGATAGTTGTAGAGAAGCCCAAAAGACTTGAACAGTATTGAATGGTACAGAAGGGAGAAAACTAAACCCTACCATGATATCAAGTATCCGAAAGTTATGAAAAGGGCAGGAAAATATCACTTTACAGTACACACACATCGTCCAGAGCTTAAACCGTTCCTGCCCACAATTCTTCCTCACATTAAAGCGACATCAAGTCGGCCATATATTTGGTGTTTTCGTTATGAGTAGTCGACATGATTGACCCACCTTCAAAACCCAGTGTTTCGCCAGATAAACGTCTATTTTAACAGCAATTCTCATGTTGATAGCTTTATTGACCAAGAATAACCTGCTTCGAGGATTTCAGGAGTAAGAAAGTATCTATATGACCAGTTAATCTAGGTGAGTATCTCAGTCCAAGTATTTCTCACTCTTCACGTCCCATCTTTCCCAGCAATCCATATTGGTGGTACTGAGAACATTTGTTGTGGTGCAAGTAATTAAAAACTGGAAAATCCATCGTTCAACATTGGTGGATTTTACAAATATGTAGAACTTCATAGATTTCACATTGAAGTATGCGGCATTTTCAAAGAGATACATTGGCTGTTAATTGACCCCTGTTAGATGGATTCATACAATAGAAATCTACTGCTTAGTATTATTATGGATGTGTTGCCTTTAGGTAAAGTAACTTCTTGGATTTGGCTGTTTATCCAGATTTCCGCTGCACTTGTGACGGACCGGAAATCGGAGTTCAGCTATCGTGCTTCAGGCATCGCATATGGTGGCGTTTAGGGTACTGGCAGACAGGAGAGTTGATTGCGAGGCTGTTCAAGAAACAGGAAATAGGGGCAAGCCAATTGAAGAATTCTAACATCAGTTTCCAATACTGCGTACGAAGCAGGGTTTTCAGTAAGTCGGTACTTTTTGACCAACTTAATGCTTAGGATTTTCTCGTCAGGTTGACAATGAAAGGAGAAAAGAAAAGAAAGCTCAAGGAGAAACTGGACAATGGAATGCCTCGCAGGACAAAATGGGAGGAGAGTTCTTGTCTGTTTGTCTGAGTCATTCCAACTACATATAAACTTTAATCTATGCATTTAGGAATAACTCTTCTGTTTTTCCCACATGAAGTTCATGAGAGTTATTGGATAGGCAGTTTTTGTTAGCAAACTTAAAAGGAACACTGACTATATATTCGTACTGCATAATGCAACCAGATGAACCAGTAATCAAACACACTTTGTGAGCCTATTGAGGTAAAATGTACTTCAGATTTATGATATCCTCGCTTTACACGTTTGGAGGCCCTGGTAAGCTTTCATTAGCCCAGAACGTAAAGAAAGTGCCTAGGCGAGCAGTTGACTCATCATCTGTGGGAAGCCTATTAAGTGACGAACGAAAAATGGATGATGAACCTGCAGTGCTTATTTCCCTAGCAGGTCTATTCCAGATGTGAGAGAACATATCGGGAAAGAAATTCACTCGCAATATGATCTTACGACACTCATTTTCAGCTAATAGACTGTGATTACGTAAATAGTGGGTAGATGTCATAACTACTTTAGTTTCCGGGTCTCATGAGTGCACTTGCTTGCGAAGTGATTGACGGTAAAATATAAGATTTATTCTAGGTCGCCTCTTCCTGTGAGGTTCTAGTTCCAGCATGTTGCATCTGGCGATGTAGTCAAGGCTTCAGTTAGCTCCTAGTGTTCTTAATGTAAAGTGGCGTTGCACCCTTTCAGCTTTTCGTTTGTCGCCCATACGTGGGCCACCTAGAACGAACAGGCAGTGTTTTAAAATCGGATGGACGCTCACTCTCCAGAAAAGGGCCCTTGATTCAGTACCATAAAAGTTACGGACGATGCATCGGATGACGTGACGCAAGCCGTTTGCTCGGCCAGTGCTGATTTGCTGGAGTATCTAAGACCAAGATCTAGCAGTGAATAGCATCTAGGTTGCTTTTGTCCATATACTTAGAGAGACACGTCTAGGTCATCCCTGCCTACCTCGACCCGATCACATTTATCAATGTTGAACTTGAGATGGGACTCATGGCACCATGTAGCGACTCCGTCTAATTCTTGTTGAGCAGTAGGTAGCGTGTTGCTTAGTTCATGGGTGTGACATGGGTACACAGCCCTAAGATCATCAGCGTATAGGAATGTTTCCCCTCAGTGAAGCACTTGTATACGCTATTAACCTAAGTTATAAACAACGAAGAACAGAAGACACTACCCCCTATTACCCCACTAGCTATAAGGCTAGGTTTATACTGCATAGAATTTAACGATTTAACTACCATCACTAAGAAATGATTTTAGCCAATGAGGTAAAGAGCTATGAATCCTGATCGATTGTAGCTTATTACAGAGTACACTGTGTGGCATCTTGTCAAATGCCCTCGATATAGTGAAGTATGGAATAATGACGAGTTTGCGTACCTCACGGCTACTAGTGATCAGGTTGAAGAAACCGAAATGGCAAGTACAGCAATACTTGTTTTCAGTGAAACCATGCTGAGACTTTGCGATGAGGTTTCCTCTGAGTAGGTAATCAGAGATGCTGCTCTCAATCCCTTTTTCCATAATTCGGGGAACGACTGGCTTATGTTGATAGGCCTGTAGTTACTAGCATCCTCTTTGCCACCGGACTTGTAGCGGGGAACTGTGAAGCTAGTTTTCCACCCGCTAGGATACTCCCCACTTTCCACTGATAGTACGAATATCATAAGCAAGAACAAAGGCATATCGTCATCACTATTTCTGATGACTAGTGCGTTTAAGCCATCCGTACCCGTACCTGCCGATAGTCTCAGTGGGTAAATACTCTGGAGCGAAAAGGTTCTGAGGGGGTGAAGACAAAAAGTTTATGGCTTGAGGCGAAAATGAGATAGGATAGAGATAGGCAAATGTGAAACGCTGGTAACTTTTGACGTGCTCAATTTGTGTACTGATAAAAAGGTTAACACTTATTTAGAAGCTGTTAGAACTTGGTTAACGGTCGGCCATGGGCTTACGCTTCGAGTCCAAGTACCGGCAAAGTGGACCATGGTGAAAGTACGCTTGTGCCTAACCTCTGCATACCCAAAGTCACAGGTTAAAATATGTAAGCAGTCTTCAAGGGGTCGCTGATATACCTTGCGATTCCCAGCCTATTTGTCAGTGGTTGAGAACAGTTAGACCTGTCGCAGAAATATGGTTCTGATATGTAGATGACGAATTTACAGCAATGAAGTTGAACCACATTTCATAGGATTATATGCATACGACACTTGCAGAACTAGTGGAAGTCCGCCACAGGCATGAAGTTATTGGTGTGCCTTATTTACACTGTGTGCCACATTCACGAGGTGCACGCACTATTTGCGCATCATATGCATTCCTTTTACCCTCCTTTACGCCAAGAAGGTGATCTTAGGGTGGACGCAATGCGTTTCATTTTGCATGCTCAAATTGCTCTATGTCATAACTTTTCACTAGCCATATTTGCTGCGTTCCGTTAATAGCCCAGTCAAATCACGGTGGAGAAATTTCGGGGAAGTGTTGGAATTAATCCTGCCTTTCCCCAGCTCAAGGCGTAGCTGAATAACGAAGCCGCCTACTCATGTAACATTGCTTTCAGGTGTTACTGCCAGTCAACCATAACCATTCCTGATCAGACTGCACCAGACTCGACTGACCAATCCAAAGGCATGTCGATTTATTCCGTCAGTACATAAAAAGGTTTATCAGCGTGACATATTTGATGGCTGCAAACTACCCTCTTCTCATAGCCAGTACACGTTTGTCAAAAACTTGGTTACTTAAGGTCCAATCACCATTCACTTGTGCATATTTTCCTAACTAGTCAGTACCATTAAAAGAATTGAATATCTGGCTGACTGGAAAGCGAGTCAGCGTTAGTGTTACGGGATGCATGGTTCAGGAGTTCTGGAATCCAAACCAAAAGGCGGTAGGTTCAAAGGACGTGACTGCCAAACAAGGGGTATATTTCAAAATTGTAGAGGAACCATACGAAAATCGTTCTTCACAGAAAGATGTTTGTAAAAATTTTAATCCCAAACCTCCAATTTTACAGCCACTAAAGTTTCTGGCCAAAAGAAAGTGCAATGGTGCTGCGAACTGAAACCAGAACTTTAGCATCGTTATAGCAACAGAGCTGGAGAGATTAAACAAGAGGGATGATAGGTGTTTTTGCAAGGATTACAGGGCAAAAGCAGAACATACGCACCATTTGCATCCGTGATATGAAAGCAGACTACGGTAGAACTTCAATGTCGGAAAGAATGGAAGCAAACATAAAGGTTGGAATCTTACATTGTAATAATAACTGAAACATGTTGGTAGAATTTTCGAATACTATGTCACGCACATATTTGTAATTTGTCGACACTGCTGAAAATTCGTACCTGGAAAGCTTAGGATTAAATGGTGTGTACGCCGGGTAATCTGTTTATCCAGTGCGTTCAAACTTTGCGCTCTTCGTCCGCAAACACTTTTGGTGAGCTCTTTTCAAATGATGATACACAAACCACCTAGAAAGTAAGTAAAGTGACTCTGGTACCCAAGTTCACATCTTCTAAGGTAAGTGTGAAATTCCGGCTGACTGCAATAACCCTGTCATTCGTAAAAATAAGGTAAACGTTGTCAGTAGTTGTGCTTGAAATTCCTTTGAGGGCTACTAGTAGTCCAAATCAGTACCCACAAGCCTATAGGAAGCACTCAAGATCGTGCAGCTACTTTGCACTACAGTGTAGTCGTCGATCAGGGAGAAGGCACCAATTTTGTTACATCTGTCTTTCCTGGGTTGTGCTTTTGCCTTCGTTTCTGTTCCTGAGCTTTTAATGAACAAGCTTGCCAGAACTCACACTGAGTCCTGAACGACATCCTAGCAGCATTCCTGCATTTTCAATAAAGAGCAGTACACTCCAGATGGCGAGAAAAGCTTCATCCTAATGCTCACTTCGACTGATATGCATCTAGTTGTTGTCCTTTCTATTCTTCCTTCCTTCTTTTTGTACGATTTAACTGCCTCAAATATAATTAATCTTGCCAAGTGTGCAGATGACCTGGCAGCACCCACGCAGGTCATCTCCTCTTCAGATTGTTCTCAGCTTATTAACATCAAAACTGAAATTGGCCACTGTTCCTCCTTGAACGGTCCCGCACACAATAATTCCAAATAATAGATGGTTAATTTCAGCCTATGGCTTGAACAAGACATACGTGAATTGTTTCAGCCCTATGAGTGATGAATTTCTGATGGTGCTATAGTAAAGAAGGTATCCGGTGCGATAAATTTTGGTTACTGCTTTCCTTCTGATCTTTCTTGGCCCCCCAGTCTTATGATTTCAAGGAGCATCCTCCGCTTGACCTTCGATATTAGGTAGCTGCGGACTTTCTGCACAAACCAGACTCCGCTGTGGAGCCTCCTTAATTCCGGGGTTTTCCCTATTTTCATAAGTTATCCCCTCACATTCTTTCCTGGGCTCCAGAGAAAAGACCGTGCCATGGTGAGCCGGATTTTAAAGTCTCTCAGTGAACCAAGTGGTACCCATGCTGACGAAACTGATAAACATAGTTGTGGGAAGGCCTTTAACTTCTCATAGTCACCCGGCCAAAAATATTTTACCAAGTAGCAAGCAATCTCACTATTCGAACCTTTTTCATTCTCCGTCCTCTGGAAAGAGGGGGGGATACACATTCAGCGCTGTGCATCTATAACTATTTACAAAGTCCAGCTTATTTGGCTGGTTCATCATATGAAGTAATGCTTGCCAGAAACAATCTTATCATTCTACCTTGCAACAGCAAACGGCTGTCATAACCGTGCTGTGAGTATGAGCATAAGTATAGTTTTTCTTTATGGTCCATGGTTGGCATTGTAATTGTCAGTATACCTAAAAACAGTTGTACTGTGCGTCGACTTTCCAACAGTACATTCTGAGGACGCTGCGCTGTGCAAGTGTATTATTCATTATTATGGGGGCCCACTGTTCACTCTAAGCTGTCCTTTTAAACGTTACGTTGTGATTGAATGGTTCTCACTACCAGTGTGAGCCTCAAAACGGTTCATTGAGTAAGAAGAAACCATTAATTGTACACAAGATCATCTGCCACCAGGTAACAATGTAATGCATGGTTATCTTCGCCCTCACTCTTAAGAATGAATGGAATATTTTGACAAGTCTACTTCCTGTGCAGCAACTTTCAACATAATTATTACGACATCTTAGCAGTGTTGGCGGGATTAGTGATAAAGGCAATGATATGAAACAACCAGCTATTGTTTGGTTAGTGTTTGCAGTGAAGAGAATAAGGAACGGAAAACCATGCCTAAATACTCACTCAGCCAGACTGACAATCTCTGATTAGAGCTGACTAACTAAGCAATACCAGCATCATGTATTATTTGCGTCCAAAATTCGGTCGCCTTACAATTAGGTAATTTGTTCCTTTTATTGTCAACATGCAGAACGTCAGACCAAAAACAGTCAAGAAATGTGCGAAACTTCGCAGCACAATTCGAAAACACTTGTTTACGATTAAAATAAGTTGAAATTAAACAAACTTATGCGATATATGAGGTGTGAAGTTTCCGGAAGCCCAGGGTTTAAGCAGGCTGCTGTGATTCAACTCGCTGTTCAGCAACTTCGACACTTATCTGTCATTCAAAATGTTCTGTGAATTTTGAAGGTTTTGTGAAATTGGTGTCGGTCCTCCTGAGCTCTCTTGGTCTCCGCCTCATTAATTTGAAGGTCCTTTCATGGAAGAACCTCCCAGATGTAAGTGTGCGCCAGCCGCGAAGACAGCATGTCATCCACGCGTTCGCTTTTCATACGCGTGCCTACAAGGACAGCTCACCTTCCCTGGCAACCCACAGTTTTTCAACTGGGGATTGGGTTTTTTCCCGGTCGCCCGTTCTCCAGCCCCATCCAGCAGCAGTCCTTTCTTGTGCTGTATCGCGCTAAAAGTGGCAAGCAGCGCAGACTTATCACTAGTGAATGCCAGAGAGCCAGTCTTTGCACTACCAACAGCAAATTTTCCGTGCCTTCCTTTTCTCTGCATATATGAGTGGCAGTATGCTCACTTGTCGGTCAGGTGGTGCGAATGTGATGCATATCTTCGCAAACACCGACTCCATATCGTCCTTATCATTAACGCCAACCCAACTAACTTCTTATATTTCAAAGCTTTGGGCATGAGCGCAATAATCAGTCAGGGGATTGGATGTAGCAACGGAAATACCCTTAGCACGCCAAAGAAGAGACTGGCCAGGAAAGCAGTTGTCGGGTGAGCCCTGGGTAGAAAGGCAGAGAATTGCAGTCGATAGTCAGATATTTGCTGCGACATCTACATAGCTGTCAAAAACTTGTGCCGTCCAAATCAGAAGCATAGGAGCTTCCAATGGCTTGGGATCAGTCCTTTGGCCGGCGGCAAACCGATTCCCTCCTATTTGCGAACCGTCTCAACTTCTATCCCACAGGGGTGTAGCGGCCAGAATCCAATAATCTTGGCCTGAACGCGGGAAATAGCTAGGCGGTGCCAACTGACGTGAATCTGACTAGTTCCTGCGTTCTACTGTATAGCTTCCTAACTTCCGCGAGTGACGCACAGTCAAAGGTTGGATCGAAATATCAAAACACGGTTTGTAGTAATTCAATAGTAGATTCGTAACAAAATCTGTGGTACTATCAAAGCAACAATAAGTTATGTCAAATTACAAAAATACCTCAACAGTGCCGTTGGGTAACTATACAGTCCAAAACGTTCTCGGGTACAAATACGTACTACACGGTAAAAACTGGTTAAAAAATACAACTGTTAAATACCTGTCGGTCAATAGGAATATTCCCGGCAAAAGGGATCAAAACTCTGCCTACAGGAATCAAATCAACAAACAAACGTTCCCAGTAGACAGTCAAAAGACAAACAGTCAAATCACTGCACAACCGTAAGTTGAACCAAAACAAAATGTCGTGCGCAGTAAAACAACATCACCTTATCAACAGTCCAGCGTCACATAATAGGAAAGTGAAACACTCATAATAAGTCTCAAACATACAAAGGCAAATACCGAGTGTAAAGTCAAATAAGACAGTTAAACAAGCAAATAACATTACACCGGCGAGGGTCAAAGGTACACCATCCACAACGAGGGTAAAAATGTTAAAATAAATGTCAATACAATCAAATAAGGGTGATCGGGAGGGATTTTCAGATCATTTTTCCTTTACACCGGCCACCAAAATCCCTCCAGACACGCAAAACACCTCTGTGTATTCAGCCGTGGCTCTATCTACCTAGCTGTCTGCATACTCTATCTTTCTTCTACTCCCTCAAGAAGACAAAGCTTTCTTATATCTCTTCTCACGGTACCTTCCTTCATACGCACCATCACAGTTCTTACTAAATCGTCTTCGTCCTTCTCGCATGTTTCGATCACTCCCAAAGGCCAGGAACCACGTGGTGTTTTTTCAGAGGCCACAATCACCACATCTCCCTCCTTGAAATTTCTTTTCCTTCCCAACCACTTCTGACGAGTTTGCAAGCATGGTAGATATTCTTTCATCCATCGGCGCCAAAATACGTCAGCTAAGTAATTAACTTGTTTCCATCCTTTCTGCACGCGACAGACCGGTAAAGGGGCCATCATCTGCTGACCCAGTGCAGCTTTCAATCGTCGGCACTCTATGCACTTTCTTATCACCCGTTTGACCGCACTGATCCCCTTAATTATCCAATAGTTTCTTCGTAGAGTGGCCAGGACTTGCGAAGTACCAGTATGTCCTTCTATAATATGATAATGCCTTATGATCAGCTCAGTCACGAAGTGATGTCTGGGGAGGATAACCGGATGCTTAAAAGTAAGTGGATAGTCGGAATAGTTCAACCTCCCACCGACGCAGACCAATCCATCCACAAGTATAGGTGACAACCTTTGCAATTCACCTTCTTCAGTCTCACAACTACCCTTTTCTCGGAGTTCCTTTATTAATTCTCCATATACCTCCTGTTGTACCATACATAATACTTTATGTCTAGCAGCTTCCAGTTCATCGGCTGTTAGATAGCCAACATTCAGTGACACACCTTGGCGACGCGAATACATAACGGATATGTAGACCACATATCTCTTAAGCCATGCCACAGCTTTAATCAGCCTCACCCAGTCCGAATGATACGCCAAAATCGGATCAGCAGTGAGCTCAGTAACGTTTGTGTTTGTTCGGACCGACCTCTTCAATTCGACATTTTTCGGTGGTTCCTTCCAGCAGAGGTCTGTGGTACTTGAAAACTGTCGGGTTCCCAGAAAAGAGGGGCCCTGAATCCAAGA